>OY757019.1:16026061-16698762 GCA_963580285.1 Lucinisca nassula
CAGAGAAGAAGATTTTTTAAAGATATTCCCTACATTAGCCTATGTAAAACCAAATGGCCCCCCGGGGCTCAGGGCTATAATTTAAACAATCTTGATAGAGGTCCACTAGATGAAGCTTCACACCAAATATCAAAGACCTGGGCCTTGCTGTTTCAGAGAAGAAAATTTTAAAGATTATATCTATATAAGTCTATGTAAAACCAAAGGGCCCCGGGACAGGGGCATTTGTGGCCCGGGGCTATAATGTGAACAATCTTGGTAGAGCTCCACTAGATGAAGCTCCATACCAAATATCAAAGACATGGGCCTTGCAGTTTCGGAGAAGATTTTTAAAGATTTCCCTATATAAGTCTATGTAAAACCAAAGGGTCTCGGTGCGGGGGCTTGTTTGGCCCCAGGGCTATAATTTGAACAATCTTGATAGAGGTCCAGTAGATGAAATTTCAAACCAAATATCAAAGACCTAGGCCTTGTGGTTTCGCAGAAGAAGATTTTAAAGATTTTCCCTATATAAGCCCATGTTAAACCAAAGGGCCCCCGGGGCGGGGGCATTTTTGGTCCAAGCACTATAATTTGAACAATCTTGGTAGGGTCCACTAGATGAAGCTACATACCAAATATCAAAGACCAGGGCCTTGCGGTTTCAGAGAAGAAGATTTTTAAAGATTTTCCCTATATAAGCCCATGTAAAATCAAAGGGCCCCGGAGTGGGGGCATTTTTGGCCCCAGGGCTATAATTTGAACAATCTTGGTAGCGGTCCACTAGATGAAGCTACATACCAAATATCTAAGAACTGGGCCTTGCAGTTTCAGAGAAGAAGATTTTTAAAAATTTTCCCTTTATAAACCCATGTAAAATCAAAGGGCCCCGGGGCAGGGGCATTTTAGGCCCGAGCAATATAATTTGAACAATCTTGGTAGCGGTCCACTAGATGAAACTTCATACCAAATAGCAAAGACCTAGGCCTTGTGGTTTCAGAGGAGAAGACTTTTTAAAGATTTTCCCTATATAAGCCCATGTAAAATCATAGGGCCCCAGGGTGGGGGGCATTTTTGGCCCGAGCATTATAATTTGAACAATCTTGGTAGTGGTCCACTAGATGAAGCTCATACCAAATAGCAAAGACCTGGGCCTTGCAGTTTCAGAGAAGAAGATTTTTAAAGATTTTCCCTAGCTATATAAGCCCATGTAAAACCAAAGGGCCCCAGGCCAGGGTCATTTTTGGCCCCAGCACTATAATTTGCATAATCTTTGTAGGGGTCCACTAGATAAAACTTCATACCAAATATCAAAGACCTTGGCCTTCTGGTTTCAGAGAAGAAGATTTTTTTAAGTTTTCGGTGAAAAAAATCTATTTTTGGCTTCTGTGACCCAGATGTGCAACGGACCGGAACCATTTGAACAACTTTGAAAGGGGACCACCTAAGGATCATTCCTGTGAAGTTTGGTCAAAATCCGATCAGTGGTTTAGGAGGAGATGTCGTTTGAAGAAATTGTTTATGCACACACGCACGCACACACGCATGCACACACACACGCATGCACTGACGACGGACACAAAGTTGATCACAAAAGCTCACCTTGTCACTACCTGACAGGTGAGTTAAAAAGAGCAGATGTCAGTTTCTTTTAAAAGAATTTGTATTGTACTGGTTAACAGCTTATGCATACACTTGTCCGGGGAAAGTGTGATAAGGTAAACTGACCGGTTCAATATGGTCAAAACATTTTTGACTGGCTATTAAGCAAACAAATAAACATTGATTTGTGAAATAATCAAGTACTTGGGCCAGTTGTTCAAAGCATCGTTAGCTTAACAAGCTCGTTAGTGGTCAAATTGTTAACTGTTCTAGCAAGAACAATACCGAAATTTGGTATTTTTGCTGAAAAAATGCGAGCAGCTTTTGCATGCGCAAAAGCTGCTCACATTTTTTTCAGCAAAACTTTTAGCATATTTGCCATATTTAATTATCAAAGTTTGAATGATACGTTAACTAATGACGTCATTAGTTTTTAACAACTGGGGCCAGTTGTTCAAAGCATCATTAGCTTAACGTGCTTGTAAGCGGTCAACTGTTCTAGCAAGAACAATATCGAATTTTTTGGTATTTTTGCTGAAAAAATGTGTTTTTCAGCAAAAATATTACCATATTAGGCATAATAAATGATCAAAGTTTTAACGATACATTAACTAATGATGTCGTTAAATTTGAACAACTGACCCCTGGTAATTAAAATATCCAAACTTACCGATGAGAGATCAGCAGCGTCTATTATCTGCGGAGCTATAAGCCCAATAATGCCATTGTAAAACGTTAGACCAAAACCAAAACAGAAGATACCAACACCGCTTACTATTGACATGATGTTGATATGGTTAATGTACCCGTAACTGAAAACAGAAAAGTACACACCAACCTCTTTATAACATTAGTTTTGAGGTCCAAACTGGAAGATGAAGTCATGAGGCACACATGTCTCTATCACAGATCTCATTACCCAGGTCTTGATCTCCTATTAACACACTTTCCTCCTTCATTACAAGGATAACAGTAATAAACTAGAAATGGTGTTTGTAAAACACAATGCCCCCAACCTTTGCTTGACCTTAGCTGGCAAAATATTCAACAAATATTGTTAAAGACTCAAAAACATACAACAAGAATTCCCCCGAAGGCTATGTCGCGCCTGTGGGGGCGCAAAGTCACCAAAACATGAAATCTAGGTCAAGGTCAAACATGGATGCCTGCATAAAAATTTCACTCCTAGTTGCAAGCATGTACCAAGTAACTCTTAAAAACAGACTCTTACATCAGGGTCAAAGTTAGGGTTGTCACACTATTTTACAAAGTCAGTGAACCATAAAATGTAGGTCAAGGTCAGAAATGGATACTTGCATTGAAGTTTCAACTCCTAAATGCAAGCTTGTACCAAGTACAATTAATGAAGCTCTAATAGATCTTGAGAAATGGACTCTTACATTAGATAGAAAGTCAGGGTGGTCGCAATAATTCACAAAGTCAGTGAACCATGAAATATGGGTAAAAGTCAAATACGGATGCTTGCGTTGCAGTTGGAATTCCTAGATGCAAGTTTGTACCAATTATAATTTAAAAAGCTTTAATAGTTTTCCAGAAATGGTGAAAGTCAGGGTGGTCGCAATAATTCACGAAGTCAGTGAACCATGAAATATAGGTCAATGTCAGATATGGATGCTTGCGTTGAAATTGCAATGCCTGGATGCAAGTTTGTACCAAGAATGATTAATGAAGCTCTAATAGTTCTCAAGATATGGACTTGCTGACAAGATTTTATTAAAAAAAACAAGGCATCGCATGCGATACAAATCCCCTCGCACAAGACAACTTCGTGTGTGGAAAACGCTGAAATGGCAAAAGTCCAACTTGCTTGAGATATTATCATATGCAACATTTGTGTAAAGTTTGTTTAAAAATCCATCCATAAATGTAGGTTCTAGAGTGATGACAATATTTCTCTAAAAATAGTCATAGGGACCTTGACTTGAGGCCATGGCCGCGAAGTAGATCTTGCTCAAGATATTATCATAAGCATCTTTTGTGTGAAGTAAGATTAAAATCATAAATGTAGGCGGTAGAGCAATGACAAAGTTTTTCTAAAAATAGCCATAGTGACCTTGACCTTGAGGTCATGACCAAGCAACTCGAGATATTACCATAAGAAACATTTGTGTGAAGTTCTATTAACATCCATCAATAAATGTAGGCACTAGAGCGATGACAAAGATTTTCTAAAAATAGCCCCAGTGACCTTGACCTTGAAATTCGAAAAAGTTCGAGATATTGTCATAAGGAACATTAGTGTGAAGTTATACTGAAATCGGTGAAGAAATGTAAGCGCTAGAGCCATGTCAAAGTTTTTCTAAAAATTGCCACAGTGACCTTGACCTTGAAAGTCAAACTCACTCGAGGTATTATCATAAGGAACATTTGTGTGAAGTTATATTGAAATCAGTGAAGAAATGTAGTCGCTAGGGCGATGACAGTTTTTTTCAAAAAATAGCCACAGTGACCTTGACCTTGAAAGTCGAAATCGCTCGAGATATTGTCTTAAGGAACATTTGTGTGAAGTTATATTGAAATTGGTGAAGAAATGTAAGCGCTAGAGTATTGACAAAGTTTTTCTAAAAATAGTCACAGTGACCTTGACCTTGAAAATGGAACTCGCTACAGATATTGTCATAAGGAACATTTGTGTGAATCGATTTTGAAATTGGTGAAAAAATGTAAGCGCTAGAGCAATGAAAAAGGTTTTCTAAAAATAGCCACAGTGACCTTGACCTTGAAAGTCGAACTCTTTCAAGGTATTGTCATCAGGATCATTTGTGTGAAGTTATATTAAAATCGGTGAAGAAATGTAGGCGCTGGAGCGATAGCAAAGTTTTTCTAAAAATAGCCATTGTGACCTTGACCTTGAAAGTTGAAATGGCTTGAGATATTGTCATAAGGAACATTTGTGTGAAGTTATATTGAAATCGGTGAAGAAATGTAAGCGCTAGAGCATTGACAAAGTTTTTCTAACATAGCCACAGTGACCTTGACCTTGAAAGTGGAACTCGCTAGAGATATTGTCATAAGGAATATTTGTGTGAAGTTATATTGAAATCGGTGAAGAAATGTAGGCGCTAGAGCGATGACAATTTTTTTTCTAAAAATAGCTACAGTGACCTTGACCTTGAGGTCATGACCCTGAAAGTTGAACACACTTGAGATATTGTCATAAGGAACATTTGTGTGAAGTTATATTGAAATCAGTGAAGAAATGTAGGCGCTAGAGCAATGACAAAGTTTTTCTAAAAATAGCCACAGTGACCTTGACCTTGAAGTCATGACCTTGAAAGTCGACCTCACTCAAGATATTGTCATAAGGCACATTTGTTTGAAGTTATATTGAAATCAGTGAAGAAATGTAGGCGCTAGAGTGATGACAAAGTTTTTCTTAAAATAGCAACAGTGACCTTGACCTTGAGGTCATGACCTTGAAAGTCGAACTCGCTGAGATATTGTCATAAGAAACATTTGTGTGAAGTTATATTGAAATTGGTGAAGAAATAATTATTATAGGCCCTAGAGCGATGACAAAGTTTTTCTAAAAATAGCCACAGTGACCTTGACCTTGAGGTCATGACTTTGAAGTCGAACTCACTCGAGATTTTTTTATAAGGAACATTTGTGTGAAGTTATATTGAAATTGGTGAAGAAATGTAGGCACTAGAGCAATGACAAAGTTTTTCTAAAAATAGCCACAGTGACCTTGACCTTGAGGTCATGACCTTGAAAGTCGAACTCGCTGAGATATTGTCATAAGAAACATTTGTGTGAAGTTACATTGAAATTGGTAAAGAAATGAAGGCGCTAGAGCGATGACAAAGTTTTTCTAAAAATAGCCACAGTGACCTTGACCTTACGTTCATGACTTTGAAGTCGAACTCACTCGAGATTTTTTTATAAGGAACATTTGTGTGAAGTTATATTGAAATTTGTGAAGAAATGTAGGCGCAAGAGCGATGACAAAGTTTTTCTAAAAATAGCCACAGTGTCCTTGACCTTGAGGTCATGACCTTGAAAGTCGAACTCGCTCGAGTTTTTTTTATAAGGAACATTTGTGTGAAGTTATATTGAAATTGGTGAAGAAATGTAGGCGCTAGAACGATGACAAAGTTTTTCACAAATTACCAAAATGACAAAGGGCCATAACTCACAAAGCATTTTTCGGAATTTTGTCATAAGTTGATCAGTTCATCTACTTATCACCACCAATCTATTCACCAACTTTCAAGGCTCTAGCTCCAATAATTTTTGAGATATCTTGCTGACAAGATTTTATTAAAAAAATATCAAAGGGCAATAACTCTTAAAAGGGGCATAATCCGGACGAGAAAAAAAATACACGTCAGCTAATTTTCCATGAGGAATCCATATATGAAATTTCAAAACCCTAGCATACACAGTTCTAAAGATATGCTATGCATCACTTTTAGCATACATTACAATGAGCTCAAATTACCAAAATGACAAAGGGCCATAACTCACAAAGTATTTTTCGGAATTTCGTCAAAAGTTAATCAGTTCATCTACTCATCACCACCAATCTATTCACCAACTTTCAAGGCTCTAGCTCTAATAGTTTTTGAGAAATCTTGCTGACAAAATTTTATTAAAAAAAATTTCAAAGGGCAATAACTCTTAAAAGGGTCATAATCCGGACAAGAAAAAAAATACGCGTCAGCTAATTTTCCATGAGGTATCCATATATGAAATTTCAAAACCCTAGAATACACGGTTCTAAAGTAATGCTATGCATCACTTTTAGCATACATTACAATGGGCACAAATTACCAAAATGACAAAGGGCCATAACTCACAAAGTATTTTTCGGAATTTTGTCAAAAGTTAATCAGTTCATCTACTCATCACCACCAATCTATTCACCAACTTTCAAGGCTCTAGCTCCAATAGTTTTTGAGATATCTTGCTGACAAGATTTTATTAAAAAAATTTCAAAGGGCAATAACTCTTAAAAGGGGCATAATCCGGACAAGAAAAAAAATACGCATCAGCTAATTTTCCATCAGGAATCCATATATGAAATTTCAAAACCCTAGCATACACGGTTCTAAAGATATGCTTTGCATCACTTTTAGCATACATTACAATGGGCACAAATTACCAAAATGACAAAGGGCCATAACTCACAAAGTATTTTTCGGAATTTTGTCATAAGTTGATCAGTTCATCTACTTATCACCACCAATCTATTCACCAACTTTCAAGGCTCTAGCTCCAATAATTTTTGAGATATCTTGCTGACAAAATTTTATTAAAAAAATTTCAAAGGGCAATAACTCTTAAAAGGGGCATAATCCGGACAAGAAAAAAAATACGCGTCAGCTAATTTTCCATGATGAATCCATATATGAAATTTCAAAACCCCAGCATACACGGTTCTAAAGTTATGCTATGCATCACTTTTAGCATACATTACAATGGGCACAAAATACCAAAATGACAAAGGGCCATAACTCACAAAGTATTTTTCAGAATTTTGTCAAAAGTTAATCAGTTCATCTACTCATCACCACCAATATAATCACCAACTTTCAAGGCTCTAGCTCCAATAGTTTTTTGAGATATCTTGCTGACAAGATTTTATTAAAAAAATTTCAAAGGGCAATAACTCTTGAAGGGGGCATAATCCGGACTAGAAAAAAAATACGCGTCAGCTAATTTTCCATGAGGAATCCATATATGAAATTTCAAAACCCTAGCATACACGGTTCTTTAGTTATGCTATGCATCAAAAGCGTAACGGATGGACGAACGGACGAACGGACGAACGAGGCAGAATCAATATGCCCCTCCAACTTTTTCAAAGTTGGGGGCATAACTAGAGCTGTCAGTGAAACTGACTAGGGCCCCGGCAGCGCTATCAGAAATTTGTGGATGGACAGACGGACAGAGTGATTACTATAGGGCACCCACACTTTCAGTGCGGGGCCCTAATAACAGGTAAAGCAGTCATATAGCCAATTTTTGTTTGTTTGTATTGGAGTTCAACAGCCCATTCAACACCAGTTAGGTCATTTTTGAGCCGGTCAGTTTACCTATCCACAATTTTCCTGGGCAGGCTTATACGTAAGCTGTTAACCAGTACAGTGCACAGTTTTTTGCCAAAAACTGACAACTGCCCTTCTTGAATCAGCGGAAGGGAGAGAATGACCGTAGAAAAGATTTCATGATCATCTCCATGAAAGAATGTTGGGTATCGGCAGGTATCGAACCCACGTCCTCCTGATCACCAGTCAGACGCGCATCTGACTGAGCCACCGAGGCCGGCAGTGATATAGCCAAACCGAAATGTATAGGTTATATTGAAAATTGACCTGCATGGTCATTTTTCTATATTCTATACATTTCTGGGATCCATTATTAAACCATGTTACAATGAGCAGTGTTATAAAGAGGTTTAGAGGTACAGTGAATTCTGCTATTAAGACCACCTAAAATTAAGACAAATTCTGCTTTTAAACGCTTATTTAATAGGCTACAGTTAATCTTTCTTTGTGTTTTCTGCATATAGTGTCCTCAGAGGCCACCTTTGGGACTCTTCAAAAGTGGTCTTAAAGACCACTTTTGAACCATCCCAAGGGTGGTCTTAATATAGGAATTTTACTGTATATAGAAATGCTTACCGTATTTACCTTAAGTATTCGGACACCTGAACTCCTTACAATATTTGTTCTAAAATTTGAACAAGAACAATTTACTTCCTGATGTTGTGTCTAAAAATAGCTGGAGGAGTGGCAAATAGTCATCATTCTGCGGCATCTCATCTGGGTCTGCACTATTTGCTCAGGCCTATCTGTCCGAATACATGCGGTAAATACGATAATCATTTCAACCCAGCACAGATTCTTGAGCAAACAGTGTTGAGCGACATGAGAATAAACAACCCATTCTCTTTACTCACTGCACGCAGGAAACCCCTGAAGGGATACCTTGGCAAACAGTTCTTATAGCCCCCGCCCATCCTGGCTTGAAGAAATAGATGGGCTGCATGATCCTTCCAGGCACAGCTGAAACTGACCACACACAAGTACTGGTAAACCATATAGAGGATCAAGCCTGCCCAGGCAAAGTGGTGCGAGTCTGACCGTCCATGCTTATAAACCCTATTGATTTCTTTGGGGGACAGGGCCTGAGATGTCATTTCATCTCCTTGTCGGATAAAAGTTCCACAAAATTGTCTTCAAAATGACCTAGTGTTGACAGGGACGTTAAACCTCAAATCAAACAAACACACAAACAAAATACCTCAAACGGTACAGATTCTTATGCAAACAGTGATGACTGACATGAGAATGATCAATCGATTCTCTTAACCCATTTTGTACTGTAAACCCCAAAACGGGTACCCTGGTAAAGAGTGCAGGCCAAGATCAGACACCGTAGAATGCGGCTGATAAGGCCTCCACTGTTTGCTAAAATTTCAGACATTTTCCAAAAAAATTTTGAAGATAACACAACCTAACAACCCTCAATGTTTAAATGGCCACCTGCTATATATAAGGAGGAAGATTCCATTTGGTACAAAAAGGGTTAATGAATTTGACTAAACCTATTTCTAAGAATGGACATGCCCAAGTTGACAGTAAACATATGGAAGACTGTACATTGTACACCACAACCTCATTATAACATGGTTCTTTATAACATGGCTAAGGATATAACACGGTTTCAAGATGGATCCCAAAAATGTATAGATTATATAGAAAAATCATTTTTCTATATAATTTATACATTTTTGTTTGGTTATACTAACACAGTTTCTGCTTTGGAGTCTTTGTGGTGTATATGAAGCTGGGTTTATTGGGATGAGTTCGAAGAACAAATATAGCTCCAGATTAGGAGTAGTTTCCCTTTTTTTCCTCTTGTAGGAAACAAATGTTGTAGGCACTTGTTAGAATTGCCTCAATGAGCACAACAGCTCACCTTGAGCACTCGGTGAGCTAAACACTAACAGTTTTTAAGTATTCTTATTACAGTACAAAGTTTGATGGCTTGATCACTGGTGATTCATTTACCAATGCACTTTTGAACTCTTTTTTGAGTCCCAAGGACAAAATGATAAAGGAAACTCCCATTACTGCAGATACTAATATATTAAGGATAATTTTAATATTTCATCTTGAAAATGCTCATAAGAATCACCCCAATGAGGCTATTTTACTGAGTACAGGAGATGACTTCCAGACAAGCACTCTTGCTTACTGTCAGATCCTGATTCTTATGAAATTGTTAGAACTTCACAATTCGCAAGAAAATGTTGAAAATAAATATTGTGTAAACCAATGAGTAAACACAACATACATTTTTCTTAAAATAATCAAAAAGATTTCCTTATAACCAAAATGATTGTAAGTATTGGGGCAGGTACGCCTTAGCAATGTTTTAAACATATTTCATTGCATCAAAATGAGCAATGGGGTTGGGCCACAAGTTCTCACAACATTAGTTATGGCCCTAAGCAAAGAGCACAGACCCAGCAGTCTGATCAAGGTCTACACTGTTTGCTATTCTGTCTGTATCTTTTGGTCTCCTTGCTGGATTTTGAAACAAATTTGTCATAATTTTAGGAGAATTACAGCAAGGCCTCAAGTTATCCAAAGTTTTAGGATTTTTAACGATATCCATCTTGACCAGGGGCCAGTTGTTCAAAACTAACGACGTCATTAGTTAAAGTAATGTATCCTTAAAACTTTGATCATTTAATATGGCAAATATGCTCATATTTTTGCTGAAAAATTGTGAGCAGCTCACATTTTTTTCAGTAAAATACCAAAATTTTGGATATTGTACTTGCTAGAACACTTAACGATATGACCACTAACAAGCCCGTTAAGCTAACGATGCTTTGAACAACTGAGCCCTGGAGCTATGATTTACTCTCAGTGGCTAAAACTACCTCTATCTCAACATAGCAACAGATAAGGTTCGTATTTTGTGATAATTGAAGGATTGTTTTCCTTATTTCTCCATAAAAACCTATGTTGTGGGTATTCATTAGAAGCGCCTCATTGAGGCGGTTCTAATGAATACCCACAACATAGGTTTTTATGGAGAAATAAGGAAAACTATCCTTCAAATATCACAAGATACCAACCTTATCTGTTGCTATGAATTCTCAAACAAATTTTCATGGTTCCAACAGTGTTAAGAGTAACTGAAGTTTGACTGTTCTTGTATACTTACGGATGCTCAGAGTCTGGCTTCTGCATGGACAAATATTTACCTATAGCCAGCATCAACTGAAAGTGAATAGGATCTACATTACTGGTAATACAGTCAACTCTCTTTATACCGACATTCGATTTGATGACAAAACCCTTTTTATCATATGAGAGTGTCTGAGAGTGTAATAATACCATGTAATATTTTTTCGATAATCGGATTAAATATGCAAATCAGTTAGATACGTCCCGTAACGTTACATGTACGAAGTCTTTAACGATGTCGCGTTTACTAATGGCGGAATATTGACATTTTTTGCAAACAATCGTGAATAAAATACGTTTTTAATGTCATATGATAAATAGAATCTTGCATTCGTGCTCATGTATCATTGAATTTATTAAACTCGTTGAGGAAAAGGGATAAAATGCTCGGCATAGCCTCACATTTTATCCCTTTTCCTCAACGCGTTTAATAAATTCAATAATACATGAACACTCATGTAAGATCCTCTATTTAATGAACGAAACCATAGCTCAACAAGATGTCAGAGACAGATCAATGAAGATATACATGTTATCTGAATACTCCAAGAAGTAAATGTTAAGGACATCTGTTAGAATAGGAGGGAGAGAGAGAGGAGAGAGAGAGAGAGAGAGAGAGAGAGAGAGAGAGAGAGAGAGAGAGAGAGAGAGAGAAAGAGAGATGTCATAGACAGATCAATGAAGATATAATTTGAATACTCCAAGAAATAAATGTTAAGGACATCTGTTAGAATAGGAGAGAGAGAGAGAGAGGAGAGAGAGAGAGAAAGAGAGAGAGAGAGAGAGAAAGAGAGAGAGAGAGAAAGAGAGAGAGAGAAAGAGAGATGTCATAGACAGATCAATGAAGATATAAATTGAATACTCCAAGAAATAAATGTTAAGGACATCTGTTAGAATCGGAGAGAGAGAGAGAGAGAGAGAGAAAGAGAGAGAGAGATCGCAAAAATGTATATCAGGGCTTCCATTAACTCACAAATTCAAGAAGTCCCAGACTTCCTACCCTTGAAATCTGGAAGTCCCACTGGAAAATTCAGGAAGTCCCAATTTTGAAGCAATGTGTGGGCAGATCGTAAACTTGTTTTGTTGAAGAAATATATATTATTTAATCTATGAATCTCTTGTTTGCTTTGTTATTCTACTGTATTTATACTTTTCGATGGCTAGTAGGGTGTGGATAGGTAAACTGACTGGCTCAAAATGACTTAAATAGTTTTGACTGGGCTGTAAAACTCCAAAACAAACAAGCAAAGTTCTGTTTTCAGCCAGTATGTGCAAGTTAAAACTGCACATAACTGTGACATACATGCGATCAGTACACTGCAGAAGAGTGCATACAAAAAAAAGAAAAATATTTTTGCTTGGCCTGTATAAATTTTATAACATTCCAAGTAGAACTCCGTCCACCCCCTCCCCCTTCCCCCTTGCAAAAAATAAAAATAAAAAAAAAACTAGAATTTGTTTTTCTACAAACACACAGATGTCTCCCCACTTCTTGACTTCTATGTATGACCTTGACATTGGAGGTATCTTGTGTGCAACACATCATCTAATGAAGATGAACATTTCTGCAAAGTAACTTTAAAAAGTTCATAGAGAAATAAGAAAGTTATTTACCGTTCACAAAAAAGCCCCTTTTCACCTTTGACCTCTGAGTATGGCCTTGACCTTTGAGGTACAACACATCGTCTCATGATGGTTAACATTTCTGCCAAGTAATTTCATAATCCATCAAAAAAATAAGAAAGTTATTGACTGTACACAAAAAGGCCCCTTTTCTGACCATTGACCTCTAGGTATGACCTTGACATTGCAGGTATGGACCTTGATCTTGCACATGACTCATCATCTAATGAATGTGAAATTTCTGCAAGGTTACTTCAAAAAGTCTATCCAGAAATAAAAAAAGTTATTAACTGGACACAAAAAAGACTTTTTTTTTTACCTTTGACCTCTTAGTATGACCTTGGAAGTACCGACCTGGTTTTAGCGCGCAACACATCGTCTCATGATGGTTAACATTACTGCCAAGTACTTTCACAATCTATCCAGGAATAAGAAAGTTATTGACTGAACACTAAAATAGCCCCTTTTTTACCTTTGACCTTGACCTTTGAAGTACAAACGTGAGTCATGCAAGAGACACATCGTCTCATTGTGGTTAACATTTCTGCCAAGTAATTTCAAAATCCATCTACAAATAAAAAAGTTATTGACCAAACACGAAAAAAGCCCCCTTTTTACCTTTGACCGCTAAGTATGACCTTGACCTTTGAGGTACCAACCTGGGTCATGCACGCACCACACCGTCGCATGGCGGTTAACATTTCTGCCAAGTAATTTCAAGACCATCTAAAAATAAGAAAGTTATTGACCGGACATGATTTGCCAATACATATATACATACCGAAAAACTTCCAAGGGAGATAACTCAAAAAGTAAAAATGTGAGAGTTATAGTTCTTGCGCTCTGCACGTCGTCTAATATTGATTAATATTTATATGAAATTTCGTGATGATAGCTTGAACGGTTTTCAAGTTATAGAGCGGACACTTATTTGTGACGGACAGGCAGACAGGCGGACAGACAGACGCCCGGGGGGAAAAACAACATGCCTCTCCGAGAAAAAAAAATCGGGGGAGACATAATAAATAAAAAGGAAAGAAAAAATTGCATTACCCATCCCCATATACGCATAGTGGCCCATTTTTGGGTCATTGGCAAACAGTGTAAACCCAGATCAGATGCCGCAGAACACAGCGTCTGATCTGACCACACTGATTGCTAAAGTTGTAGAACTTAAACTGCTTCAGACAAACAGGCTGAAACAAGCGCAACTTTGGTTAATTGGGGCAGACTTAGACGAGTCAGCGTTTTTTTTTCCCCCTTTTGGGCTGCTGTTCATCGCTAACAGATCAGACTGCAGCTCGGACCCTGACGAACCGGCCTGGTCACGTTCCTAAGCTTTACGTATTTTCGAGACGCCAAATTGAGGCGACATTTTAGAAATTATTTTTGTCATTTCACCTCTAACACCCTGCTATTTACTCAAGAAAATACATGTATCTATCTTTGAAACTTTTGTTGCACTTTGCATCGCTAATGATAATTGTCTTTAAAGTTTAACTGTCTAACCACCAAACATCAAAACTACGACCCTCCTTAATTTTAACAGTAACGAGTTTACAAGATAAAAAATACACTTATCGTCAATGAGATAATTAGTTTATTCTCAACTGCTAATCCGTTAAATTATATGCGAACACCGAACAATCACTTAGACACGTTTTTCACACACCGATGACGATCAAAGGATATGTGCCGCCGCACGTGGTTCTGGCTGCCAATATAGTACCGCACAAGCGGAAAATGGGACGTCCTTATAGTACTCAATAAACACAGAAAGCGGTTTCAGATAAGGAGGCGGAGCAAACTTTTTACAAACCGCTAAAAGTGGGCGGGTTTATATGTGCATGTTGGGACGTCTCGGTAAGGATTTTTGGCCGTACAGTGAAATTTTCTGAAGTCCGCGGGACGCCTTTGATGTTTAATTTGGGCGTCCGGAAGCGATTTCAGGACGTAATATACGCCGTACGTCCGCCTAACGGAAGCCCTGGTATATGTAACAGAAATATAAATATGGCCTTTTTCTGCACAAGCTATACATTTATTTAGAGTTATACAGTTATTTAACTAACACAGTTTCTTCTTTGGAGCCCAACAATTCTGTTATAGGCCCCCGCCCATCACGACTAGAAGAAATAGATTGGGCTGTATAGTTCTTCCACTCAGAGCTGAAACTGACCGCGCATGAGTACTGGTGAACTGCCAAGAAGGTCTAAGCCTGCCCAGGCAAAGTGATGCGAGTCGGACTGTCTGTGAAAATAAACCGTTTGGTTTCACTGGTCTACAGGGCTTTAGATGTCATTTCATCTCTGTGTCAAGTAAAAGTGTCACAAAACTGGAAGAAACATCTCCAAAATGACCTTAATTGTGTTGACAGGGATGTTAAACATCAATTCAAACAAAACAATAGTGTTATAAAGAGGTTGTGGCAAATTAAGCTCTAATATCTGACCTGATTAGCAGTGTCACCACATGAATGCATAAACTCTGAGAACATACTGGGCGACCCTGTCTTTAACCAGACGAAAAACTTGAACACAGCATTGGCAAAGTTACTGAAATATAAAATACAAGAAAAATGCCTAACAGCATTAGGCCATTAGGCCATATGGACACCCGTCAAATGACACCTGCCTGTTGCCCAACAGCCTGCCCATCACCATTTAAAATATTTTTTTTTAACCTTGTAAAAAGTATCAACTGTAATTATTTTTAACCCATATATGGGACACAGAATATACCAACTAATAGCTTAGAACAAGTACATTACATTGTCAGGGGAGGCAACTTTTGCAAAAGTATTTTTGTCTCCCATGTCAATAGGGATCAACCCTTAAAGGAAAGAATTTGCTCCTGAGGAGCAAATTCTTTCCTTTAAGAGTAGACCCCTTTTTCAGTGGGACTGTGCCTAGAGAAAAGTGAACAGGAAGACCCAAAAGTTGCCTCCCTTTGAAAAATGGCAGCTAAATGCGCTAGGTGTTCCCAATCCCCTTAAGTCAGTGCCTGATTAATTTTATATATTGCAAGTTTTCCCAAAACATCTTGCACTTTTAGCAAACAGTACAGAACCAGATCTGTTGCAGCAGCCAATCTAGGTCTATGTTGTTTGCCAAAGTACCTTTTAGGTGATGCTAGACATATATGAGTGAATATATCTGTCAGAGCAAGTATTTACCCTTTATCACTCATCATTCATCATCAACGGATTTTTGATTAACGTGCAGGTACAGGGGCAACGTCCACATAAGTGGGCCCCCTTCCAGGTAGCTGGCTTGCTGCACGCATGGCAGATCTTACACCAGATCTCCAGGCTTGTCTATCATGAGGATCGATAGCAGAGAGCTTCCATTCTCTGCAATCTCTTTCTGTTAGCTGCTTCCAGGTCATCTTGGGCCTTCCTGGCCCCCGCTTTCCACTTACCTGTATGTCACAGGCAGTCTTGATTGCACCGTTGGAGCGTTCCACATGTCCATACCAGCGAAGTCTTCTCTCTTTCAGGATGAGATCCAGGTCCTCAATGCCAAGACGCTCCAGTAACTCACTGGACCTGATGGTGGCAGTGTCCTGTGGCTTGACATTGCAGATCTGTCTGATCATTGCCCTGTCATTTCGCTGCAGACGTTGGAGGTTTGGCTTTGTCAATGGCCATGTCTCACTGGCATGGAGCATTGCGCTCCGCACACAAGAGCTATACACACGGCCACGTGTCTTGAACGAGAGGTGGCGGGAAGAGAGAACTGGTAGCAACTCCTTGAATTTCTTCCAGGCTGTTTTCACACGTGATGTAGTTGAAAGGTCGCAACCACCCCCTGCAGAGAGCATATCACCTAGGTAGCAGAAGGAAGCTACAACCTCCAGCTTGTCTGATCCGACTTGAACTTCCCTCTGTGGTCTGCCATCTAAGGGGCGTGCAGTTCCTTGGCACCGTGTACACCTGTACTCAGGGTCCTCTATCAAGCGTTTGAGCCCACTGCATTTCTTGTGCACCCAGAACTTGCAGCCATTACAAAAGATACTGTTGCTGCCAACTCCAGTGCGACATACAGCGCATGGGAACTGGCCTGTACTCTGCAAGAGGTCCAGACCTGTACCACAGATCATGATCTTTGTCTTTCCTGCATTCACTCTCAGCCCTTTCGCCTCCATTGCCTCTTTCCAAGTTAAGAGCCTCCTGACACATTCCTCAAGGGATTCAGCTATGATGACAAGGTCATCAGCATACAGGTCCTCCCAGGGGACTCCAGAGCGGAACTCGCATGACAAGGCTTCAAGCACAATGATGAAAAGCAGTGGGCTGAGAACAGAGCCTTGATGAACACCCACCTTCACCTCGAATTCTTCACTGTAACCATCACCGACGCGGACACGGCTCCGAGCATTTGCGTACATCCCTTGGACCAGTTTCACAATCCACTCGTCCACTCCAAGTTTTCTTAGTGCCCACCAGATGACTTTCCGAGGCACTCGATCAAATGCCTTCTCCAGGTCTACAAAAGCCATGTAGAGTCTCTTGTTGGCCGCCAGATACTTCTCTTGCAGCTGTCGGACAACAAAAATTGCATCTGTTGTGCCTCTTCCTGGGACGAAGCCAAACTGGGAATCGTCGATGGACACCAACTGCCTAATGAGGCCATCCACAATCCTCTCCAGGACTTTCATGACCTGTTCTGTCAGCTTGAGACCACGGTAGTTGCCCCGTTCCAATGCATCGCCCTTGCCCTTGTAGAGACAGACAATGAAACTCTGTTCCCAGTCAGAGGGTACCTTCCCATCACGGATGATTGCAGCTGCAAGGTCACGGATCATCGAGGCACCCGCATCACCTGCAGCTCTTATCATCTCCACCACTATGCCAGAGGGACCAGGTGCTTTGCCAGTCTTCATCTGAGAGATAGCCTTCTTAACCATATCAATAGTGATTGGGATGGGTGGCCCTTCCACTGGTGGTTCATCAGACAGGTGGTCTGGGTCCCAGTCGAACTCAACATTGAGTAGCCTTTGGTAGTGTTCTAACCAGGCCCTCTGCTTTGAGTCATCACTCATTGACATCTCCCCTGCATCATTCTTTACTGGTTTGTCACCTACAACCTCGGCATTCTCTCTTCTCATCTGGTTAGCAAGGCGGTATACTTCTGAGGACTTAGGGTCAATATTCTTGTAGATCTCCTTCTCAGCTTCTTGGCGAGCATGGTGCACCGCACGTCTGGCTATGCGTTTGGCCGCAAGATATGATGCACGGGTGCCCTTACCAGACCTCACTGTCTGAGCTAATTCAGCAGACAACATTTTTTTTAATTTAGTTTGTTTGAATATGGTGGACTCTCGTTATCTCAAACTGCTGCTTAACCTTTAAGATACCAATTAAAAACAATTTTCGTCTGCTTTGTTTTCTGCTTGTTACTGTAAAAGTCATTGTTACAAACAGTGCTGGAGCAGTCAAATCAGTGTCTACATTGTTTGATTGTAAGCAAAAATATTTTTGAAAAGTTTGCAAGAAGATGCAGCAGACAATATAAACAGATGACATTTTCAGTTGCAGTTTTTTGGATTTTTTATTGGCATTTTAACCCTTGTCCTGCTGAGCCCAGATATGCCTTGTCTTTCAAACAATGTAGATCCAGATCAGATGGCTTCGTCGGATCTACATTGTTTGCCAGTCAGATTGTGAATTTGTTGCAATAATTTGCATCAAATAATCTGATTGGTTGAAAATCGGTAGAGGGTGTGGCATATATGAATATTCAGCAGGACAAGGGTTAAGGGTTAACTCAAACAAAATTTTGTCCACTACTGGTTTCATTTTGCTACGTGTTCCTCAGACTTCAACTCCTTTTATCTCAAGCTATCTGAAACTAAAAATTCTAGTCAGTTTGAGATGAGAGATGACTTTTATCATATGGGCCCCGTCAAGCGATTTTGGTACTTATCGCCTATGCGAGCAGCGAAGGTTCAGGCGAGCCTGCGCATTCGTGCAGTCTCGCCAGAACCTTCGCTGCTCGCTCATACAAGCAGTGAATCAAGAGGAACCTTCAGACAGAAAGCCATATCCCTGGCCCTTCTGAATGGCTGGGCATGCGCAGTTAAAATTTGTCATGACGGAATGCTCGAAGACACAAATTCGCTTGGCAGGGCTCATATAATGTCGCTGTTATTTAGTGGGTAGCATGTGTATTACAGTATAACTTTGATGGCTCATTCACCATGGTTGAGTGGAATCCATTCTTGAGTCCCTAGGGAATTCCTCTACATTAGACATAGTGAGGGATATCTTAGGTGTATTTCATCTTTTATCTTGCAAATGTATGATGTGTTTACTCATTAGAATCACCTCAATGAGGTGATTCTAATGAGTATACACAGCATACATTTATATAATAGAACACCAAAAAGATGTCCTAAAATTATTCCCCTTATGCCTCCTGGCAGTAACCCTCAGTGGCTCGAAATATCTCAGTTTCAACCGATTTTCATGGTTCAGAAGGTGTTCGAGCCATTGAAGTTCGACTGTATTATGTCATCAAACCATATGACCACATGATTACAGGCACTTAATATCATGATGCATCCGTGACACCCATATGATTCCTATTGATATTCTTTCGCAACAGAGTCTGATTTAAAATCATTATATGATAAACAGAATCTTATATTCTTGGTCGTTTGTTTGTTTTTGACAACACTGTATAGGTCATTTTGGAGACTTTGCTTCCAATTTTGTTGGACTTTTATCCGACATTGAGATGAAATGACAACTTAAGCCCTGTCGCCTAATGAAACCAACAGGGTTTATAAGCATGGATGGTCTGATTCGCACTGCTTTGCCTGGGCAGTCTTAGATTCTCTAAGCGGTTTACCAGTACTCATGTGTGGCCGGATTTAGCTCTGCGTGGAAGCATCATGCAGCCCATCTATTTCCCAAATGGCCGGGGGGCCAACTAAATGAAATTTATGAAACTTGCCAAAGGCTTGTTTTATTTATTTCCATGTGTAAGATCCTCAATATATTGTGATACTTACATTGCAAAAGCAAGAAAGACAACTTTTCCTGAGTCATCATGGTAAAATGCATTTTTACTTGTATTCAACATCTGCAATAATATAAATATATAAAGTTAAACTTCAATAACTTAAACACCTTTGGGTCCAGGAAAATTTGTTCGAGACAGAAGAAGTTCGCATTACTGAGTGTTTAATCACACCACCAGGTTTTGGAACATAATTTGGATGAAGCATGGGTACGTTTTTGATCTTCTTTAACCCTTGTCACGACAACCCCTATCTTTGCAAACAGTGTAGATCTAGATCAGATGGCTTCTGCAGAAGCCATCTGATCAGGATCTACACTGTTTGGCATTTGTTTATGAATTTGTAGCAATAAATTAAATCAAGTAATTTGATTGCTTGATAGACAGAAATGGGTGTGGCTAAAATGAATATTCAGCAAGATAAGGGTTAAAAATAATATTGTGTAAACTCATTAAATCAACTCAATGAGGTGATTCTTATGAGTTTACAGAACATTTCTTTTTAAAAATAAATGAATGTCGTGTAAACTCAATAGAATTGCCTCGGCCTCAATGAGGCAATTCAAATGAGTTTGCAATATATTACTTTATTTTCAAAGAGCGTGTTTGAATTAGCCATGGTAAATGAGCCATGTGTTTTTGAGATAACCAAGCTTCACTGTGTCACATTTTTAATTGTGTGTTGTTTTTTTTTAAATAAACCAGTCAAGATTACAGCTGAACTTCAGTTGCTTGAACCATAAAGAAAATATATTGGTAAATTTTTACCACCAAAAAATGAAACTTTTCAGACAAAAATCCCGATATTTTCATATTTCTGCTCAAAGTATAGATTGTGGCTACTCGTTAGAACCGTCTCAATACGATGGTTCTAAAGAGTGCCCACAATCTATATTTTAGAGCAGAAATAAGAAAAATAAGGTTTACCCCTGTAAACCCGAGTTACTATATAAAAGTGTGGTTTAAGGGGTCAAAATTATATTGGCGTGTATTTGTGATGACCTTTGGGGTGTGGAAACTCAGTGGTTAATGCACTTGTCTATGATGCTAGAGCCCCCGGTTCGATTCCCAGCACGGTAATAATATTGCGGTGTACGCACAGGCTCCGCTGGCATCATATGCAGGGATGAATGTCATAAAAATCACTGTTCTGATCAAGAATCTTGAAAAACTCTTAATTTTAGTCTAAAATGCATTAATTACATCTCAAATATCATTTCTTATAATAAAATGATGAAGAAACATAAATTTCATCAGTTTCGATCTTTTTCACCACATGGGGACTTTTGTGAATTTTGCCGATTCTCAGTGTTGAGCCTGACAGCAACTTCAAATAGCCATTATTTTATAATGGATTGTCTGTTTTACACCAAACTCTGCATGAATGTTCACCGGGCAGTAGCCTTTTAAATGCAACCTTTCTCAGATAAATCATTGTTGCCATGGAAATGAGGGGCATCTCAAAGTTGGCAAAAAGTATGATTTCACATGTATTTTTGACCAAATCTTAATCTTCACACAGCTGTCAAGGCAACATTAAGGGGTTTCACACTGGTGACTTTCACTGTTGCCAGCATGTTTACCAGCATCAATTTTGGAACATTTTTGGCACCAGACACCCTCAGATTTATTTTCAGCGGCCAATTGGGCCATACCCCACAATTTTTTTCGGTATACCACCTTGTCCAGTTATTTAAAAAGTTAATGTTGAAACCTGGGTGTACAAATCAATTAAGTTTTACTGTACTTCAATTGTATTTAGTCAATCGTCAATCACAGGTGGATGTACCCACCCCCCACCCCCACCCCCGAGAAAACCCACGACTTCCAATGCAGAAATTGGCCCAGTCAAGGCAGAAACCCACAGCAGAGAGACCCAAAGCTCTTAACCACTTGGCTGTGGAGACTAAACATATCACCTTATCCTGAATAAATGAATAAATTACTTAAGCCACACCCATTTCTGAATATCCTAGAATCAAATTACTCGTTATATCTTAATCACAAACTGCATGACAGTGTAGTTCCTCATCAGAATGATGACATTTGATCTGTTTGTTTGTTTGTATTGGAGTTTAACAGCCCATTCAACACTATTTAGGTCATTTTGAGACAGTCAGTTTATCTATCCGCACTTTTCCTGGGCAGGCTTATACTTATGCGGTTAACCAGTACAGTGCACATTCTTTCGCAAGAAAGGCATCTGATCTGCATCTGCACTGTTTGCAAAGGTAGGGGTTGTCATGTTCAGTGGTGAAAGGGCATAAAAAGTAAAGAATGTGACCTTGACCTCATGATCAACTTCATGGTACCACTTTGGCATCACAAGGCAGGCTAAATTTAACTTGACCTTGATCTCAAGTACCTTGACCTGAAGGTCACAAGTCACAGCAAGTGTGGTGATGAACGGTCTCGGGTCGTTTCGCCCGTGAGTTGTTTTGCCCATGAGTCGTTTCGCCCGTGGGTCGTTTCGCCCTGGGTCGTTTCGCCCTGGGTCGTTTCGCCCATGGGTCGTTTCGCCCCGATTAGGTGGGTCGTTTCGCCCTTATTTTTTTCAAGCCCTATTGATTGAGGTAAAGTTTGTTTTGGTATGTAAAAGGATTGATGGGGGTATTGGGAGTTCCAGAAAACATGGTTTTGCCCTCGTTTGGTGCAACTGGACGACCTACTGACGGCTTCTACTTCAGGTTTGAGCAATTGCGCTACCACCTTTTTGAGGCAGATATTCGAGCTCACATAAGGTTATCAAGTCTTTGCAATAAAATGGGATTTATGGCTGTGAAAATGACTGTTTATATTTAACAAGAGCACCGCATGCGGGTGCCAACGCTCGGCTGCAGTTTCATTCTAACAAAAAATCTAAGTCGAAAAAAAGGGCATTACTGTGCCAAACATATTTTGATGGTTACCTCACCTATTGGTATGAGTTCCCCTTTTAATAATGAACAACTAGTCCGAGTTTCAAGTAAATCTGTTCAGTAATGACAGAGATATAACAAAATGTCCACGTTTTTGCAAATATCCTAAGTCGAAAAAGGAGCATAACTGTGCCAAAAATATTTTGAGGGTTACCTTACCTATTAATATGAGTTCCCCTTTTCATAATGGACAACTTGTCCGAGTTGCAAGTAAATATGTTCAGTAATGACAGAGATATTACAAAATGTCCAAGTTTTGCACGACAATGACGCAGACAACGCCAGAGCTCGTATCTCGTCGTTTTCTTCGAAAACAGCCGGGCTAAAAATGTGACATATTTTTCTTTCTGCTCAAAACATAGATTTTTTATTAAAACCGTTTAATTGTCTATGTTCTAGAATCATAAATAAGAGAAATAAAGTATATGCTAAAACCCATTTTTCACTGTATAAAGTTTGGTTTAGAGGGGAAGTTATTGCATAGACTTGCTAACATGATGTTTTATTTACTTATCAGTTGTTCTTTCTGCACAAATAGTGACGTAATATAACTGGTTTCATTATTACGTTAATTGTGTTGACGGGGACGTTAAATCTCAATTCCAACAAACAAAATATTTTCAAACAGTGGTGTCTGAATAAAAGTTTACAAAAATGTCACTTAAAGTGTACTAATCAATATTACACATTTAGTGCCATGTGTAAAAAGTTCGTTTAACATTTTATACAGACTCTACTGTAGCTCAACCTGGGTAGGAATAGAAACATAACGTTTTATACTTTCTTTTCATTTTTTCCCATAAATTTATGCATAACAAAATAAAAATCAACAAGAGCACCGCAAGCGGGTGCCAACGCTCGTCTGCAGTTTCTTTTAGAAAACAAAAGTTCTAAGTCAAATCAAATTGCAAGATGGAGTTATAAAACTTGTAGGGAATGTAGCTCTTGTGATGGTGAGTATGTGTATGAAGTTTCATGAAGGTAGGCCAAATACTTTTGGAAATATGGTCAAGGTTAAGTTTTTTGGTTAATTTTTCGAAAAATAGGTCAAAGTTCAAAGGTCAAGGTCACAGGTCAAAAAGCGTGGTATGACTGAAAAGGTCTTGTCCCAAGGAACATTCATGTGAAGTTGGAAGGCTCTGTTGTGCATAGTATTGAAATAAGAGACAAAAACAATTTAAAAAAAACGGAGAGAAAAGGGGAGATAATTCAATCAAATTGCAAGATGGAGTTATAAAACTTGTAGGGAATGTAGCTCTTGTGATGGTGAGTATGTGTATGAAGTTTCATGAAGGTAGGCCAAATACTTTTGGAAATATGGTCAAGGTTAAGGTTTTCGGTTAAATTTTCGAAAAATAGGTCAAAGTTCAAAGGTCAAGGTCACAGATCAAAAAGTGTGGTATCACTGAAAAGGTCTTGTCCCAAGGAACATTCATGTGAAGTTTGAAGGCTCTGTTGTGAATAGTATTAAAATGAGAGCAAAAAATGTGTTTCAGAAAAAAATTGGAAAAGGGGAGATAATTCAGCCAAAATCAACAATGTTGTTATGGTCCTTGGTCAAAATGTAGCTCTTGTGAAGATGAGTGTGTGTATGAAGTTTCATGAGGCTAGGTCTAATACTTTTTAAGTTATAGCCAAGGTTAAGTTTTTTTGGAACGACGCAGGACGCAGGACGACGCAGGACGACGCAGGACGACTACGCAGACGCCGGAGTGATGACAATAGCTCGAAAGTTTTTTTTCAAAAAACAGACGAGCTAAAAATGAGTTCCTTTAAGAGCAATGAAAACATTCATAAGAAAGAAGATGGGTCATACTACGTAGTTTCGGCTAATAAAGCCTCATCAGTGACCCTGTAATGATCCGGCAAAGAAAGCCGGAGGAAACATACTGCAATTTTGCGAATTTCGAATAGGCAGTCGATTCAAAGACTGATATAAATCAAAATGGGGTCCAAATAATTAAATACCTGTCTAGAATATGAGTCTAAACCAATAATTTATATCTGATTTCTCAGAATATTCACGCTGATCTCAAAGGACCAAAAGTAAAATATAAACTGCACTATGGTTGATGTACGGGGAGACGTTTTACGGCCGCCACACAGCACAACACCAGCTGCAGTGAAGGCAAATAAAAATCAAAAATGAGTTCCTTTAAGAGCAATGAAAACATTCATAAGAAACACATATTTTACATTATAAATATATAACAAAGCATAACATTGAAACCATAGCATCACATGAACAAGTCCGTGGAATGAACACCCTCTAAACCCTACCTTATATGAAGAAAACTGGGGTTTACTGGGGTATAAATTATTTTTGTTATTTCTGCTACAAGACAAAGGTTGTGGGTACTCGTTAGAACCACCTCAACCTATGTTTGCAGTATAGATAAAAAAATGCCACATATTTTCATCATAAAAGTAGTCATTTTACAGATGTGAAAACCTGCACTATGTCGCACGATTGTGTTATCGTACTGGTCTGTTGAATAGTTTGCATTACGAAAACATGCTTATTCAGTGTACCGGTACACTGCATCTCTCTATCCGAACTCTGAAACGAGCCCATCCATATATCACTCATTCATAGGTGTCATTTGACGTGTCACCATGAACAGTTCAGATTCAGATCCGTTCGTCCGTCCATCTACACAAGCATCACTCTATTCATTCATTCATTTCAGTTTGTCCATCTACCAATACTCCCCATTCATTCATTCATTAACTTATCTATATCTGTATAATCAAAATGCCACCCGTTTATCCGTACGTCCGTCCATCTACCAACACACAACTCCATTCACTTATTTATTCATTTATTTATTCATCCATCTGTCCATTTACTCATCTATTCCGTATGTCACTCCCTTAAAATATAATTGCGGCGAAACGACCCACGGGCGAAACGACTCACGGGCGAAACGACTCACCAGGTAAGGGCGAAACGACCCACCCCCCGAATCAGGGCGAAACGACTCAGGGCGAAACGACCTGGCGAAACGACCCACGGGCGAAACGACCCGGAACCGTGATGAACAAAGCTTTGGACTATGTACTATTATGCAAAGAATAATTTTCAAACTCTAAAGGGTGGAAGACATTTTGAAGAGGAAACAGTAATTGTATTTAGATTATTTTGCAGAGAAAATAAGGCTTGATTGAAAACAAGGCTTGATATATCATGTGAATCATCTGCCCAGCAGACCTTTCAAGAATAGCACACAGCATTTTCATGGCATTTTTTTCTTTCCTATTTTTCAGAGAAAATAGAACTTGCCATTTAACACCCATACAGCATTTTTTCAAATCTCCAAAATGGCTACTTTTCTGTCAGATGAAAATCGGTGATATTTTTCTTACTAATACTGCAAACATAGGTTGTGGTTTAGAACTGCCTCATTGAGGCAGTTCTAACAAGTACCCACAACCTAGTCTTGAAGCAAAAATAAGAACAATAATGTAAACCCCCATAAACCCCAGTTTTCTCTATATAAAGGGGGTGTTCATTTCATGCACTTGTTCATGTGATGAATGTCATGTGAATGGTCTGCTGGGCCTAATATGTCTAGCCTTTTTTTGTTGTTGTTTTTTTTTAAAGAAAAAGATTAAATTGCCGCTTGCTTCATCCAGAATTTTCTACAGTATTTAAAAGGTTGAAAAGTGACAATGTACCAACCAACCTGAACTTACTTCTTTTATTTTCTCTTTAAAACTTTTACCAACAGTTTCTGACCTGATTTGGAAAAATACACCTGGAATAAAAATTAAAGGCTGTTCTACCAACATCATTATTACCCTCTATACTATATTATGTTACTAACCAACTCGTCCTACAGTCCGGTTACAGGTCTGAGGTCTACAATATTAGTCTGAGGCAGAAGGCCGAGGGCTAATAAAGCAGACCAAGGACCTATACTGAATTGTAAAAAAAAATATGTAACAACAATATCAAGCTATTTATGTATCACAATATTAGCCCGAGGGCTAATAAGCAGACAAAGAACCTATACTGAATTGACTCCAGATAGGGCACTTTTGACGTTTTGTCTTCTGAAAAGTACTGATATTTTTCTTATTTCTGCATGAAAACATATGTTGTGGATACCCATTAGAAGCACCTTGCTGAGGCACTTCTAATGAGTACCCACAATGTATGTTTTCATGCATAAATAAGAATAATATGTGGATACCCCTCTTACCTGGGGTTATAAACAAAATTCTTGCATCACAACATTGATCTTGGCAATAGAGCTATCACAATAGTAAAGAGGCAATATTAATTGTATCAGCAATAGTGTTTTCAATATTGCATTAATTTCAATAGTTAAAGGTGCATTATTGAGCTACCAGGTCTCAATTTTTTTTTTCTGGTTTTTATCTTCAATTCATACTCCTTTGTCATGTGTACACTTTTGGAGCCAAATACAGCTTCAGAACTTTGTGAAAATGGTCGTTTTCATTTGTGTTTACTCTTTGCTCTGAACATGTGTTCGGAATTTCTGTTCTAAAAATAAATCTGTCACTTTACACATACATGGCGACAGTATCATCTCTGAGTGTCGTTACATATGGCATGGTATTCAGCGTCATATTTTTTTCCAATTCAGGCTTGGCCTAAGCAAATAAGGCCAAAAATGAACGTGGCATAACGTCAGATATGGGGATTCTATTTTTGTCACGAACTAAAAATAGATCTAACTAGTGTTCGAAACCTAGTTAGGGAATCCCTCTCAAACTCGTTTACCTGTCATCATAATTGTTCGTATCTTTGCATAAAATGCATTCATTTGATTTGTTTTAAAGAAAAATACCGGCTATATGCATTTTATTTTTGGAAGCATTTTTTACCGATAGCTCAATAATGCACCTTTAAGCATGTGTTTTCAATACTGCAATAATTTCAATAATGCAATATTTTCAATAGTTATTAAGCAATAGTGTTTTCAATATTGCAATAATTTCAACAGTTCTATAAACAGAAATATTAGATGAATCAACACAAATCAAAGGTCTATAAACAGAAAATATCTGCATGTAATAAGCACAAGAAGGAATGTATTAGAATTTGCACACCAGAACGCTAAATAATACAAAGCTTCTGGGTTCAGATGGTCAAAACTAACAAGGTCATAGTTAACATATTGTTAAATCTTTGATCTTTTTATAAGGCAAATGTTCTATTATTTTTGCTGAAAAAATTGAGCAGGTTTTGCTGATGCAAAAGCTGCTATCATTTTTTTCAGCAAAAATAATACTATATTAGATGTTGTACTTGCTAGAACAGTTAACATTTTGACCACTAACGAGCTTGTTAAGCTAACGGTGCTTTGAGCAACTGGCCCCTGTGTCAGCATGTGCTCATTTCATCAAATATTACAGCAGCAGTGTGGTTTTAATAAGAAATTTCAACACTGGATGCCATCAAAACTAAAGCTTTATGGAAATCTTGTGTCTCTTCTAAGTAAATTATTCTCCCAGTAGGTATCCCAACAGTATTGCAATAGTAACCACTAATAGTAATAGCAATGCAATAGTACTTCTGGCAATAGCTACAGTATCACAATAGTCATTTTAGCTTGCAATAGCATAGCAATAGATAAGCTCATAAGGTGGGTATCTTGTGATAAATGAAGGATAGTTTTCCTTATTTCACCGTATAAACCTATGTTGTGGGTATTCATTAGAACCGCCTCGCCGAGGCAGTTCTAATGAATACCCACAACATAGGTTTTTATGGAGAATTGACAAAAATTATCCTTCAATTATCACAAAATACAAATGTTGAATAGTCAACCCTAGCTGTAGATGCCTTTGCAAACAATGCAGATGTACTCCAAGAGCTCCTCAGCTTCTGAAAGAACAGTCTAATCGAGTCCAGAATGACAAAATATTGACAAATACTGTAGCCTACTGTAATGATCCTAAGTATTGGGACAGATAGGCCCAAACAAACAGTACAGACCTCCTGAAGTTGAAATCTGATCAAGGTCTACACTGTTTGCCATTCCGTCTACACCTTTTGGACTCCTTGCAGTTCATGAAATTTTAGAAGAATTACACAAGTCCTCAAGGTGTCCGAATTTTTAGGATTTTTACAGTAGTTAACTGTCTTATCTAGCTATAAATTTTCATCCTTGCCCTACTGAACTAGGATATGCTCTACGTTTGCAAACAAAGGTGTTCAAATTTATAGGATTTTTAGGGTATTTCAGTTTCTATAGAGTGATTATCTTCTATATCTATTCTATATCTATTCTAAATAACAACTTCAGACCTGCGGACAAGTACAGATACCCATCCAGTGTAGATCAACATGAGGTGACACATAATGAGCCATCTGATCAGGCTCTACACTAATGGCAATCCTGCTGATGATTTTGACAAACCCCACTATTTACAAAAATGGATATGTCTAAAGCCCAAAGATGAAAGAGTCCACTCCAGAAACTTCAGGCTGAAAGGGTGGGAATGTAGATCATTTTCTTGCCCACCACATAAGGAAACCCATTGTTTTAGCTTGGGATAGAAATTATGTCCTAACCCAAAAACGAATATTCTTGTTTGTTTGATAATTGCACTGGCTGAATACGACCTCATGTTTGTTTGATTTGAGGTTTAATGTCCCCGTCATTAGGATTTATAAGCATGGACGGTCTGACTCGCACCGTGATTCCTGGACAGGCTTAGATCCTCTAAGCCGTTTACCGGTACTCATGTGCAGTCGGTTTCAGCTCTGCATGGAAGCATCATGCAGCCCGTTTATTTCTTCAAGCCCCGTAGGACGGGGGCTAAACAATATGACCTCATATGCACCGTCATTAAGGTTGACGTCACAGCACCTTAAGTGACGTCCCTAAAGATTCCTGTAGTGTCATCCCAATATGGCGGACGTCAGTAACCAAAGTGACTGCAGCATTAAAAATCCATGCTCAGAAATGGAAGGAATGCAAGAAAACAATCCTACATGTGTGTGAGGGGTGGATAGAAAAATCCGTCCCTCAAGATAACTGTCCAGCATCAGGCAAGCCTCGTGATGCCGGACAGAGAGCCTCGGGACGGGTTTTTCCATCCACCCCACACACCCATATAAGATTCTTATATTCTTCTATAAGGCATACCAGTGAATGTTAAACCTTTGAGTGCTATTGAAAATTCAAGAGCAGATGAAAAACTTTTTTTTTCTTATTTTTTTCAAAGAAAACTAGACAAAAGTGCCCAGTGGGGCACGTATACCCCCGGCCAGTGCCATCACCTCAGCTGAAACAAGAACTACAAAGGGAAATAACTCTAATTGGCCTGACCCCTTGGCCCTTATTTTCTTTCCCACAATACAACTAGTCATACTGATCATGTGTGCAAAATTTCAAGTTTCTATGTGAAGCAGTTCCTGAGATATCTTTGACACAAAATAATTGTTTACGGACACACAGACTGAAAAGACAAAAACTATATACCCCCATTGCATACTTCGTATGCCGGGGGTATAAAAAGGTTTGTCATTTCAGGTTAATCATCTGCCCAGCAGACTATTAACATGAAATGTCAAGCCTTATTTTCTCTGTAAAATAAGAAAATAATGCTTTGAAATTGCTGTCTGCTATTTGTGTTGCCTGTTTTTGGTTTTTGTTTGATTTGAGGTTTAACGTCCCCATCAACACTGTATAGGTCATTTTGGAGATGTTGCTTCCAATTTTGTGGGACTTTTACCCGACTGGGACTTTTACCCGACATTGAGATGAAATGACATCTTAAGACCTGCCGCCCAATGAAACCAATAGGGTTTATATGTCCTGTTGTTTGTTTGTTTTTTTTGTTTGATTTGGGGTTTAACGTCCCCATCAACACCGAAAAGGTCAGTTTGGAGACGTTGCTTCCAATTTTATCAGACTTTTACCCGACAGTGAGATGAAATGACATCTAAAGCCCTGCCGCCCAATGAAACCAATAGGGTTTATAAGCATGGACGGACTCACACCGCTTTGCCTGGGCAGGCTTAGATCCTCTATGGGGTTAACCAGTACTTGTGTTCAGTCGGTTTCAGCTCTGCATGGAAGCATCATGCAGCCCATCTATTTCTTCAAGCCCCGATGGGCGGGGGCTGGTTGCCTAAAAGGATAGGATATTACCTGCATGTTTCTCTCCTCTTAGACTATCTCTTCTTTTTCTCTCTTTCTCCATAGCTTCCATACTACCATAGACTTCATTCACCCTAGCAGAAAATATAAAACAGATCAGCAAACTCAAATATTTAACCATTTTCCTGCTGAATAAATTAATTTTGTCATAATCATTTCTTACCAGTCAAATTACTTAATAAAATAAATTCAAATTTGCAAACAGTGTAGATCATGATCAGATGGGTCAATGTCGGGTAAAAGTCCCCAAAAATTGGAAGCAAAGTCTCCAAAATGACCTTTACAGTGTTGATGGGGACGTTAAAAATCAAACAAACAAACAAACAAACAATGATCAGATGGCTTCTTCAGTTGACCAGATGGCTTCTTCAGACAAACAGTATAGATCCTGATCAGATGGCTTCCTGATCAGGATCTATACTGTTTGCAGGATCATATTCAGCAGGACAAGGGTTAACTCCGTTTGAACTGTATGAAATCTCCAACCTTATATAATATAGCAGGGATACATTTCAAAATTTTGGGCCGTCAGATTAAGAAATACAGAAAAAATCCTACATTAAGACCACCTTTTGACCAGAGGATGGACAGTGTATGCAGAAAAGACAAAGAAATAATAATTGCAACCTATTATATATACAGTTTACTCTCGTTATCTCGACCTCGCCTATCTCGACGCTATCACTCATATCGAACCGATTTCTAAGTCCCGAATATTTCTCCTATATATTTATTGTATTTCAACTTCGCATATGTCGAACTACTTTTAAGTCGACACTTCGGCTATCTCGCCCATCATTTTCAGTCCCTAGATATATTTTTCACTGTTTTTACTACTGTGTATCTCGAACTGAAATTCATGAGGTAAAGAAGAAAAAAAAAACCAAAACGATGCCCCCGGTCTTTCAGTTAAAGAAAATAATAATAGACCTTTACAAAACAGTTCATCAATACTCACAATGTTTTTAATTTTCCAAATTGTCCAGGTGCGTTAAAATTAGCACAAACAATACCTTTAACGCTATTACGAAAATCACCAGCGTGTAATACAGACTGACATGCGGTGCTCAACCTTTGATTTTAACACCTTCTCGTTTCAATGATTTCCAAGATTTCCATGATAAAAGGCGGCTCAGATTTGTATTAATGTACAATTAAGTATGACCGGTTGTTTTACGTACTCATCATTAGTGTCAAAATTGAGTATTGCCCCTTGTCCCGATGCACATACAAACAGTGTAGATCCTAAAAAGATGGCTCATGACCAGCTTCCTTGGCAGGACCTAAACTGCTTAAATCAACACGAGGGACTACCGTATGACGTTTAGCACGTACTGCTCAGCATTGCATTCACAAGCGGGGAACCATCCCATTTAAGTACATATCTATTTTTAGCTTATTTGGATACCCAAATTTGCAGGAATTTAAAAGACAACAAAACACGTGAAAAAATCTTTTATAGTCGCTATACTTCGACAAGCTCCATTACTTTTATAAACAAATTTAAAAAAACTCAATAGGCTGTGCATGTTAGTGCTATTACTCTAGAATAACCAAGAATACCAAGAATATCACAGCAGATAACGGGCTCCGACATGCATGTGACGTCACCCTTTAGTTATCTCGTACTACGGATAACTTGCACTTTTTATCCAGTACCGTGATGTTCGAGATAAAGAGCGTCTTAATTTTAGGTGGTCTTAATAGTGGGATTTTACTGTATTGAGGGATAATTTAGAGATTTTGTCTACTTTTATCGTGAACAGGTAAGCTGTGTGTACTCAATGGAAGCAATTCTAATGAATGCACACAACATACCCATATTAGTTTATACTAATTTATGTTACTTCTATTGCAATGAAAGCTACAAGCTTATTTGAATCACTCTAGCACACTCATTCCGGATGCTATCACGCGTGTGCGAGAAAGGCAGTGACTTTTACACTACTGCTACACATTTACACCTACACCTGGGTGGAGTGGGGCAGTGGCATTACATGTCTTGCCAAAGGACACACCCCGGTTCCTACAATCTCGCGATCATAGGTCGAAAGCACTTACCACTGAGCTATCGAGGCCGCCATATTATAAAGCAGAATCTGCAAAGCTATCTCTGATTATGTCCATTATGCCTGCTAACCTGGCATTATGAGTAACCCTCAGTGACTCAGACTAACACTATCTCAAAACAAGTTTCACGGTCCCAACGGTGTTTGAACCATTGAAGTTTGACTGTATATGACCGAAATATACATGTAAATAAAAAGACACAATTCTGCCAAAAATATATATATATATAAGTAAAGGAAAACATAATTCTGCAATCAAGAGTTTGATCATAATTACCTTTCTTTTATGAAGACTTCAATGTTAATAACATTACATCAAACTTCAACCATTTAGTGCAGTGAAAAAAAAAACTTTCCTGAAAAAATGAGAGCAGCTACTCACATTTTTCAACATTTTTACTGTATTAGATATTATATTTGCCAGAACATTTAACATTTTTACCATTAATGGCTTTGTTGAGCTAATGATGCTTACACCAGTAAGTGCAATAAAAAACAATTTTTGCTGAAAGAAATGTAGTAGGTTTTCCATTGCAAAAGCTATTCACATTTTTTTCAGCAACATTTTCACTGTATAAGATATATTTGCCGGAACATTTAACATTTTACCATTAACAACATTGTTAAGCTAACATACTGGTAAACCGCTTAGAGGATCTAAGCCTGCCCAGGCAAAGCGGTGCGAGTCGGACCGTTCATGCTAATAAACCCTATCGGTTTCCTTGGGTGGCAGGGATTGAGATGTCATTTCATCTCAAAGTCGGGTAAAAGTCCCACAAAATTGGAAGCAATGTCTCCAAAATGACCTAAACAGTGTTGACGGGGATGATAAACCTCAAATCAAACAAACAAAACCATTAATGACTTTGTTAAGCTAATGATGCTTAAACAATATAGTGCAGTAAAAAAAAAATTTTGCTGAAAAAATGTGAGCAGCTTTTGCATTGCAAAACCTACTCACATTTTTTTTTCTGCAACATTTTCACTGTATTAGACATATTTGCCAGAAAATTTAACATTTTACCATTAACAACTTTGTTAAGCTAACGATGCTTTAACCCATTGAATGCATGAAACCCCTAGAGGTACCTTGGAAAACAGTGCAGGCCCAGCTCAGATACCACAGAATGCAGCATCTGATCAGTGCCTGCTAACAGAATTTTCCATCAAAAATAGAATAAAACCGAAAAATAGGCCTGACTCCCCTTATATGACAAATGGACTTGTCCAACATATAGCAATGGAACAGTCCCCTAGTATACAATTGGTTAAACATTGGGCCTGAAAGGTAACACTTACTTTTTAATGACATCAGTCAGCATCACAACATCTATAGTTTTATACGTAGCATAGGTAGTACTGTACGGGTTCCTACGTTTCAATTTCGGTATACTTTCCAGATCTTTGTCTGTGAGAAGGTACTCTTCCTTAGCTCTGGTCAGATCCATGTAATTATTGTCTGTGAAATTTTTATAGTATTCATGTTGTTTTCTTCGAATATCTGAAATAAAATAATGTGAATGTGTGTGGCTGAAAAACTCCAGTTTTATACATGAACATTGATCCCGACCTGACAGAGAATATTGTAAGACAATCCTGAGCCGGGTGTTTTTCTGCCGTCATGTCAACTTCCAGTATACATTGTCTTGGCTTTTTATTGTTGACACGTTACCATGCAACGAAAAGGCAGACATGTGTCCTTGTCAGTGAGCTAGGCCTTCTGCTGACTGACATGTCGCTGGCAGTCTGTTTTGGATTCACTTTGTGAATGCCGACTTCGGAGCAACTGGTCCGAACGAAAAATAAAACTTAAATGTAAGAAGTGAATGAATTAAAATAATGTTATTTATCAAGTAATTTCGTATTGGTCCAGTTACAGGTCCGAGGTCTGCTGTATTGGGCCGAGGCCAAAGGAGGGCTCGGCCCAATACAGCAGACCTCGGACCTGTAACTTGGACAATACGGAAATACTTGATTAATGACAATTTTATTAACTGACGCCATTAAGACATGATTATTGATTTTTGACCTCAGTGTTAATACGTATGACCTCCATTTTTTTAGATGCATTTTTGGGTTAAAATTTTAGGAGAATTACAGCAACTCCTCAGTGTCCAAATTTTAATGATTTTTATGGTGGAGACAACTGACTCACCAGTGCTGTCAGTGCTTTGATTTTTATCAACAATACCACAAACTTTATAAAGAATGTTCTTGGCTACTGTGTTCACTTACCATCCACCACCTTGGTTCTTATTTTCAGTTCCCGAAGCTTCTGTCTGGTGTCCGACGTTACATTAGACAACACCGGTTTTGTGGGCCCTGCACTGTTATTGGTTCCAATCTGAAGCTTCTCCTGTAAGGAAATATAGTGACGTTCTATCACGTGAACAAATCCGTGAAATGACAACCCCTAAAGCCCAGTTTATATAGTTTTTATAACTGAGGTTAGGGGGGTATACATTATTTTTCTTATTTCTGCTCCAACACATGGTTTGTGGGTACTTATTAGAACCGCCTCAATGAGGCGGTTCTAACAAGTACCCACAAATGGTTTGTGGGTACTTATTAGAACCGCCTCAATGAGGCGGTTCTAACAAGTACCCACAAACCATGTCTTGGAGCAGTAATAAGAAAAAAATTATCGACTTTCATCAGAAAAGTAGCCACTTTGGAGATGTGAAAAAAAGCACTGTGTTGCATGGGTGTGTTATTGTAATGAAAGGCTCAAACGCCCTTGGGTCTATGGTAAGGCTGCCACGATTAATCGTATAATCGATTAATCGATCAATACATCCCACAAAAATGATTATCATTTCTGATTTGCTTTTAATCGATTACTTGATAGGTACAATTTACTACCCAAAGTTATGCCTAAAATAGCTGGATGAGTGGCAAACAGTGCAGACCCTGATGAGACGCCGCATTGTGCGGCGTCTCATCTGGGTCTACACTGTTTGCTCAGGCTTGTCTGTTCAAATATACATATGGTAAAGTGCAACATATGGTAAGAGTCATGCTCAGACAGAAAGTCAGACAGGTAAAATAATGACAAAAACCTTAGCGATTACTAATCGATTATCGATCGCGATGACAGGACTGATAATCGATTATCTTTTCACCTCCGATTAGCCAGCCCTAGTCTATGGAAATTTGTTTGAGCCAGGGGCAGTTTGACTTATTGAGGGTCAATCAAAGCGCCATGTCAGAAGACTTAAGGGGAATGGTAACACCTGGCATGCTTTTCCGCCATTTTTCGAAGGGAGACAATTTTCGTGGCTTCCTGCTCACTTTTCTATCAATATTGCCCCATGGAAATAGGGGCCTACTCTAAACCCTTGTCCTGCTGATCCCGGATATGTCTTGCCTTTCAAACAATGCAGATCCAGATCAGATGGCTTCTGAAGAAGCCATCTGATCAGGATGTTCATTGTTTGCCATTCAGTTTATGAATTTGTTGCATCATGATTTGCATCAAGTAATCTGATTGGTTGATAGTCAGTAGTGGGTGTGGCATATATGAATATTCAGCAGGACAAGGGTTAAGGGAAAGAATTAGCAAATTCTTTCCTTTAAGAGTTAACTCCTCTTGACATGAAGACAAAAATTCTTTTGTAAGAGTTGCCTCCCCTAAAGGTGTACCCATTCCCCTTACTGGAGATCATTTAGGTATGTCTTTTCAATGGACCGGACCCCTGTGGCCTAGTGGGTAAGACAGCTGACTCTTATTTATTAGGTCTCCCATTGCTGTGGGTTGAAGCCTGGCTTGGATCATAGTTTGTCATGAGATGTACATGAGATGCAAAGTTCTGCGATGGAAGGTCAGGTAAACAATGGATTTTGCCCACCTCTGATTTACGAGCAGCTTGATATGATTGAAATAATCTTGAATGGGTAGTAAAACCAAAATTAAAAAAATCTTTTCAATGTGCCAAAATATAAAGATATGTAGTGTGTACTCTAATGAGTACACATTACATAAAATTTTAAGTTTAAATAAGAATGTATTTCTCAAAAATTATCCCCTATTTTTACCTACATGTATCTGGAACTATGGGTAGAATTACTTAGGGACTCAAAAACCAATTCATTACAGGCATGGTAAATGCCATAGCTGCTGACAGGGCGGAGCAATTCGAGTGTTGTCAATTTCGCTGAGTCCACAAGAAGATTTGTTGCGTTTTGCAAGCGGACCAAATGGCCATATACACCATAGGTTTGTTTGTGTTACAGCTGAATTCACACAATTGGGTGACTTGGTTTACCTTTTTGTTATACAGGATATTACAAGAGTGTTTAGTGATTGTCCTAAAGCGGAACAGCGGGGCGCAGCGCCCCGGTGCCCTAAATTCCCGCCTCTTGCCCTAAAATTTTAAAATTTTGGCCCCTTTTGCGCCCTGCATATTGCCCTTTACGTCAATTAAATGTGCCCTGCAATCTTTTCACCGTTTATCCAATAATCACGGGACAGTCATGCTTAATTACCGCAATAAATATACACAATGTACAATACCTGTGTTGTGTTCAGTCAAGCGTATAGTATGGTTCCCGTTTTATTCACGTATACAAATGGCAATAACCGGGAAATTTATTAATGACCACATTTGTTGACAAGAGGTCTCGATAACCCAAATTTAAGGCCGAACTTCGGCCTCATTCCAAATGCCTAAAAGTATCCAATTTCCGGAAGACGAATTTCCAATCTGGCCAAGCACACTTTGTCCAAGAAATGTTGCAGTTCTTCCAAAACTCTCTGAATAAATGCATGGTGTGCAGTTTTAGTAATGCTATTAAGTTTTACCAAATTATTCTTGTCCTTCATTCTGCGATGTAGTTTTTACGTATGTACCCCACCCACTACATTACGGATTTTGAGGGCCCAAATATGCTCATTCTAGTTTTTTTTAGCAAGCTACTTTGTTACAAACAAAATAAATGATGATTTTTTGACAATCTGAAGGAAAAATATTAAAGTTTTGCTTCAGAAAAAAGTCGCCAGATGCACCGAAATGTGTGTCCTCCTTCAGCACTACCTTTTTATTAAGGTAGCTGAAGGGAGAATTGACAAAAAAAAATTAAAACTAAAATCATTCTGTGTAATAAACCTTTTTTGTTCTGTGTTTTTTGTCTTGTATGATCTTGAATGAACGTAAGGAGGCCCAGGTACTTCTATCTATCTCTATCTTCTGATTTCGCTTTAACCCTAGGAGGGAACACAGAAGGGGCATGTTATGTACATATACTCCAGTTTTGCAGGATGGAAGCCTACATAGTAATCATGCAATTACGGTAGGGTTCTTTAACCGGCACAGGAATGGGTCTCCCTGCAAAGGGGGTCTCCAGTTAACGTCCCGATACGAAGGACGGTGCACTTTATGACATTCATCCCTGCAAATGATGCCTATGGAGCGTGTGTACGGACACCGAAATTTTATCACCGCTGCCGGGGATTGAACCCGGGATCTCTAGCATCAGAGGCAAGTGCACTAACCACTGAGCTATCATGCTCCACATGAAGAATGATATTCATAGTTACCACATGTTTTGTATTCATAGTAGAATTACCCTAGTTTAAATCTTTTGGATAAAAATCTTATTGTAGTAACTGTCAGGAAGTGTCTATCAAATATAATTATCTTAATACCTAACCATTTACGGGCCCATGAATATTGATCCGGATTGCAAACATTTGAGAGTTTGGGCCCTTTGGCTGGTCAAGGTTTATCCCTGTTGTTTATTCCACAGTCTGTTGTCTGTCATAGGCCTGCTCTTCAAATAACAATGCCATTAAAGAAAACCTTTCAGTGTTTGTAGTACATTTTCCAGATTTCAATCAAAATGTCGATAATTTTCCCAATTCTTAAGGCCCATCCCCATTCCCTAAAAGGGGTGCAAGACCCCTGCATTGCCCTCTTTGTCAAGAGTCTGTATACGGTGTGCCCTTTTGATATGCAGTGCCACGTTGCAAAAATGCCCTTTTTGGAGTAGCACCCTGCCCTAATTTCAGTCTGCGGGAAACACTAGTGTTCATGTATTATTAAATTTATTAAATGGATAAAATGTGAGTCACAAATGCAAGATTCTATTTATCATATGACAATTAAAACTCATTTAATTCACCATTTCTGTACAAAAATGTCAATATTCCGCCATTGGTAAACATGATGTCGTTAAGGACATTGTGTGTGCAACGTTACGGGGCATATCTAACTAATTTGCATATTTAATCCACTAGTGGATTATCAAATTTAATATATGGCATTATTACATTCTCAGACGCGATGTCATTTGATAAAATAGAATATTACATGAGGCTATTCCAGCAAGTACCCACAACAAATGATTTATGGAAACGTAAGAACAAGTATCTCAAACTTAACCCTTGTACTGCTGAATATTTTAATCTGCCACACCCACTACCGTTAATCAACCAATCAGATTACTTGATGCAAATCATTACAACTTCACAATCTGAATGACAATGTAGATCCTGATCAGATGGCTTCTTCAGAAGCCATCTGATCTGGATCTACATTGTTTCAAAGAAAAGGCAGCTCAGCAGAACAAGGGTTAACCCCATGAGTCCCCATAAGAGCTATGACTCATTGTATAGGGTTCACAAAAATGTTTTATTACATAAACAGCCGACTTTGGTCGCTCAGTTGGATAAGCGTCTGACTGGTGATCAGGAGGAAGCGGGTTCGATACCTGCCAGGGTCGGAAGCACTCTTTCGTGAAGATTGATCATGAAATCTTTACTACTGTCATTCTCTCCCTTCTGCCGATTCAAGAAGGGCAGTTGTCAGTTTTTGGCAAAAGAATGTGCACTGTACTGGTTGACCGCTTACTTATAAGCCTACCCAGAAAAAGTGTGGATAGGTAAATTGACCGGCTAAAAAATGACGTTAAATTCCAATACAAACAAATTACATAATCAGAAACACATTCCTTAATGGAATAAAGTTTGAGCTTTTGGATACAGAATTAGAAGCAAACATACCAATTCTGACATAGCACCTTCCAGCCTATTTATCTGTTCTAAAGGTTCCGCTGATTTCGTATCATTTACAGCATCTGCTATTGATTGTATCATCTTCTTGGTTGCAGCATCAGGTCTACCCCAAATATCTTCCGTTGAACCTGCTGCAGTCTCACCAGCTGAAGATGGCTTTCCATCTTTGCTAGACGAGCTAGCAGACCTGCTCCACACTGTGAGAAGAGCAGCAATAATAGATTTTTTCTTCCTAGCAAACAAAACATCCAGTGGAGAGCTGAGTTTCCTATTATTTAATCTCTCAATATGGCATGCTGAAAAATATAAAACACAAGGCTGCTGTGAAATAATTGTTTAACCCATTGCATGCGGGAAATTGGCAAACAGTGCAGGCCCAGATCTGACTGGTGGGCCCCCGCGTGGGGGCATTTTTGGCCCAAGGGCTATAATTTGAACAATCTTGCTAGAGGTCCACTAGATGAAGCTTCAAGCTAAATATCAAAGACCTGGGCCTTCCAGTTTCAGAGAAGAAAATTTTCAAAGTTTTCATTTAAAAAATCTATTTTTAGCTCCTGTGACCTAGATGTGCAATGGACTGGAACCATTTGAACAACTTTGTAAGGGGACCACCTAAGGATCATTCCTGTGAAGTTTGGTCAAAATCCAACCATTGGTTTAGGGGGAGATGTCGTTTGAAGAATTGTTTACTGATGCATGCACGCAGGTATAAACGGACGCAAGCACAGACGAAGGACGAAAAGTGATCACAAAAGCTCACCATGTCACTATGTGACAGGTGAGCTAATAAAAACGAAAAAAAATATGCCTGACACCCCTTATATGACAAATGGACTTGTTCAACATATAGCAATGGAAGAGTCCACGAGCACACAGTGGGTTAACCCATTTTATACCGGAAACCCCTAAATTTTATTTGCACAAAGTTCAACCATTTTCCAAATAAATTTTGAAGAAAACACAACCTAATCCCTCTAAATTTTTAAATGAACTCCTGCTATATATAAGGAGGAAGATCCCATTTGGTACAAAAAGGGTTAATGCATTTTGTACTGAGTGAGTGTTTGAGTTTTACGTCCCACCAACAGCTAAGGTCATACGGAGACGGGACCTCAGTTTAAAGACTCATCCGAAAGTCTGGAGAAGCCCGGGATCAATCCTGCGATCCCTGGTTTACAAGGGGAGTAGCGTAACCACTACACCATGGAGGCTTCTATATTTTGTACTGAATGGAATCTTCGGCCCCACCTATCAAAGCTCAGAGAAATATATTGTGCTGCATGGTACTTCCATGCTGAGCTGAAACTGAACACACAAGCCTGGTAAACCACTTACCCGTAGAAGGATTAAAACTGCCCACGCAAAGTGGAATGAGTCAGACTGTCCTTTTGGTTTCATTGGGCAGCAGGGCTTGATATGTCATTTCAACTCAATGTCGGGTTAAAGTCCCACAAAACTGGAAGCAAAGTCTACAAAATGATCTAAATTGTGTTGACAGGAATGTTAAACCTAAATTCAAACAAACCAACAAACTGAAAGGAATCTTTAACCTTATACACATGTCTACCAGTAGCACGAGTCCGTTTCAAAATAATGTGGGGTCAGTTTGTGAACTATCTAGAAATTTTACATCACGTGAACAAGTCCATGAAATGAATACCCCCGTACACCCCACTATATATAAAGAAAACTGGGGTGTACAGGGGTGTACAATATTTTTCTTATTTCTGCTCCTAAACATAGCTTGTGGGTACTCGTTAGAACTGCCTCAGTGAGGCAGTTCTAACGAGCACCCACAACCTATGTTTGCACTAGTAATAAGAAAAATACACAGGTTTTCATCAGAAAAATAGCTATTTTGGAGATATGGAAAAATGCACTATATCGCACAGGTGTGTTTTCGTGATGATTTCAAAATTTTTTTTTTTTTTGCAATCAATGTAGGCCTGATCAGACCATGATTGTTCTGCAGCATCTGATCTGGGCCTACACTGTTTGCCAGAATCCTGTTTAAGGGTTTCCGGTACAAAGTGGGTTCAACTTAGTTAAACTTGGCATGTATGGATTTAATTTATTGTGACTCGGCTTTAAGATACCATACAATGCTTATTGTAATTGCACCGGAAAACAGGATTTGAAATCTCATGCAAATTGTCTCAAATGGAGACAATTTGCATGAAATGTCAAAATAGAAGTGAAGGCAATGATCAGGAATCAATACAATTAACCCAGTTCTCATCAGAGACACCAAAGGGAAAGAAACACAAACATGATACAACAGACCCTAATGGAAACATCAATAGTGGAAAGCCAACATGACAGTTACTTTCCCACAAAATGGCCAAATGGCTTTCCAAAACAAAATAACATAAGCGATACAAACACTCAAAGACAGACCATAACAAAGATAAACAGCAACAGAAGAACCTGTTTTTTTGGAAAAAATAAGGAAAATACATGTATTTCAAAATGCTGTCTGCTGAAAAAAAATACCCAGCAGTTTTGTGTTTTGATAACAAAATGCAAGATAAAATCTGTTGTTTTGGTGCCAACTGATATCTGCACACTATAACTTCATACTGCACCTTCACTCGGATGTCATCTAATTTTACCAATATGGCAATGATGTCACACAAAAATGCTCATGATGTGGTTCACATGATGTGCTTGTTTGTTAGAGCTGACTCACAATTTGGCAGTTCTGCTGAGTTCTGCTGTGGGTACTGGAAGCCGGAAGGGGGCCCACTTATGTGGACGTTGCCCCTGTACCTGCATGTTAATGAAAAATCTCTTGATGATGATGATGATGATGATGATGATGATGATGTACTTGGTATAAAAGAACACATAATACATAGACCAGAAAAAATAACTATACGAACAGTGTAGATCATGATGAGATGGCTCATAATGAGCCATCTCATCAGGATCTACACTATTTGCCTTCCTTTAAGTGATTATTAACTAAATCTAACCCTGTCTATACAAGAATGACCATGTCAAAATTCAAATATGGACGAGTGTTCTTCAAAAACTCAAGGGCAAAAGGGTTAATTGAGAAGTACAAAACTGTGGGAATAATTATCCTCCATACAACTCTTTGAGGTGATTACATGTGACAAATCAAGTTCAGGTAGTTTTGCTCCTGGTACTCTGGTTTTTGCCCACCTCTGAGGACTACTGGCTCTAAATAAGTCAGATAATCTTGAAATGGCTGTAAAACAACAAAAAAAAGAGCACCACTCGGCTGTAGTTTCTTTTAGAAAACAAAAATTCTCAGTCGAAAAAGGGGCAAAACTGTGCCGAAAGTATTTTGAGGGTTACCTCACCTATTGGTATGAGTTCCCCTTATCATAATGAACAACTAGTTCGAGTTTCAAGTAAATACGTTCAGTAATGAGAGAAATACATGTATTACAAAATGTCCAAGTTTTTGCAAAAACTCTAAGTCGAAAAATGGGCATAACTAAGCCAAAAATATTTTAGGGTTACCTCCCCTATTGATATGAGTTCCCCTTTTCATAATGAACAAATAGTCCCAGTTTCAAGTCAATATGTTCAGTAATGACAGAGATATTATAAAATGTCAAAGTTTTTGCAAAAATTCTAAGTCGAAAAAGGGGCATAACTGTGCCAAAAATATTTTGAGGGTTACCTCACCTATTGGTATGAGTTTCCCTTTTCATAATGATCAACTAGTCCAAGTTTCAAGTAAATATGTTCAGTAATCACAGAGATATTACAAAATGTCCAAGTTTTTGCACGACAACGACGACGCAGACGACAACGCCAGAGCTATGACACTACCTCGTGGTTTTCTTCAATAACAGCCGAGCTAATAAAAACATACCTTTACATTTTGTCAGTGTTGTATGAAATTTGTTGACAGGGATTTCTCTAACACACAGCAGCCCATGATTGATGTAACTACCTCTCACCATAAACATTATCAATGACTTATGCTTTTATCTCACTCCACTGTAAGTAATGACATCTGTAGAATAAAGATAAGAAGTAGGATGAGTAACTAATACAGTAGAACTTCGATGGCTCGTTTACAATGGATGTGTCGAACCCATTCTTGAGCCCCCAGCGAAATCCTCTACATAGGAAATAGTGGGGGATGATTAAGGAGATTTTAGTCTTTTATCTTGCAAATGTATGCTGTTTGTACTCATTAGAATCGCCTCAATGAGCCGATTCTAATGAGTACACACAGCATACATTTTCATTATAGAACACCGAAAAAATGTCTAAAAGTATCTCCTTATGCCTCCTGGCAGTCACCTCAGTGGCTCGAACTACCCCTGTCTCGAACAGATTTTCGAGGTCCCAAAGGTGTTCGAGCCATTGAAGTTCGACTGTAATACCATCTTTTTTTGTTTGTTTTTTTTTTTTTTGGTTTGGGTTTTACGGCCCTTTCAAGATTATTTCACTCATATCGAGCCGATCGTTAATCAGAGGTGGGCGAAAACCGGAGTACCCGGAGAAAAACCACCTGACCTTCCGTTGCAGAACTTGGCGTCTCACACGTGGCCCGAGCGAGGCTCGAACCTACGGCGGTGAGAGACCTAATGACTAAGAGTCAGCGCTCTTATCCACTAGGCCACGGAGGCCCTAAAATACCATCTGTTTGTTTGTTTGATTGTATTGGAGTTTAACGGCCCAGTCAACACTATTTAGGTCATTTTTGAGCAGGTCAGTTTACCCATCCACACTTTTCCTGGGTGGGCTTATACATAAGCGGTCAACCAGTACAGTGCACAGCCTTTCGCCAGAAACTGACAACTGCCCTTCTTGAATCAGCGGAGGGAGAGAATGAATACCATCTGTAGAATATTGACTAAGATAAGGGCTTAGGTCAATTCCTGACATGCATGTTTAATTATCGCAGCATGTCAGTGTCTCAACATGTCTATGTAATAAATTCCCCTGTAAACCCTACTATATTAACCCTTATCTTGCTGAATATTCATTAAAGCCACACCCATTTCTGTCTATCAACCAATTAAATTACTTGAAGTAATTTATTGCTACAAATTCATAAACTAAATGTCAAACAGTGTAGATCCTGATCAGATGGCTTCTTCAGAAGCCATCTGATCAGGATCTACACTGTTTGCAAAGATAGGGGTTGTCGTGAACAGCAAGATAAGGGTTAAGACACAGCAGGATCTACAAGGGCAGGGTTTTCTTCATTTTACTACAATCTAAGTGCGAATGTCTGGCATTTCTTTCTGACAGTGGGCCCTAATGGGTGCAATTTCAAGTATTTTAATAGTGGTTCGGTTCAATGTCAAATTCCTGTGGGATACTTTGTAACAATTTATTTAAAGTATACAATAACGAGTTGCTTGGTTGCCTTGTAGCCAGTAGGCTAAGAACAAGTATTGGTACCATTAATAGTATCGCACCGACATGTGCAGATGGCCTTCCCTTATCCAGCAAGCAAGCTGCTACTCTTCAAGCGCTTGTAAACAATGGTGTAGACAATAGTATTCTGGAGAAGGTTCAGCTACAGTCCACCAATAGTGTTAATGTGACAAGAAGAGGAGGGCACTGAGAGAGACCTGGACCATGTATGTAGTGGCAATGCCAGTTGTCACATAAACCTCTCATATGGGCCCCGTCAAGCGATTTTGGTACTTATTGCCTATGCGAGCAGCGAAGGTTCAGGCGAGCCTGCGCATCCGCGCAGTCTCGCCAGAACCTTCGCTGCTCGCTCATACAAGCAGTGAAACCTTCAGACAGAAAGCCATATCCCTGGCCCCTCTGAATGGCTGGGCATGCGCAGTTAAAATTTGTCACGACAGAATGCTCGAAGACACAAATTCGCTTGGCTCATATGAGTATTCTACATGTACGATCCCATTGTACAGAAGAATCAGCAGAAAGGGAGAACATTAAGAAGGCTAGGTGTACTATATATATGTATATATATACAGCTTGATGTCTTCTGGGTTACACAACCAGACTGGGTTAGACCTGAGACATCTATGATCTATTCAGCTCTTGACCATATATACGTTCTTCAAATACTTGTGTACTGTTTCAGACATTGTTCTTCATCTAGACAGGCTTGAACGGTTCTTCAAGGTGCTCAAACATGGCATAGTGGCCCCTAGCCCGGGCAGTTGTCACTTCACTCCCACCCACTTTCCTGACCAAATGATCGTGTGGGAAAAAAAAGACATAAGAAGGCAAGCTGGGGCCACGCCCATTTATCCTCATGAAATCTAATCTGCCTTAAAATCCCTTCTGCTGTTGAAAGAATCTGCACTGTACTGGTTAACGACTTATGTATAAGCCTGCCCAGGGAAAGTGTGGATAGGTAAACTAGCTGTTACGTTTGCCATTTTCCAGGTATCTGGCAATTTACCTTCTTCTATTGATTTTTGGAAAATCATTGTTAGTGGCTCAGTAATTGAGTTCTTTGTTTGCTTTACAAAATAAGGATGAACATTAACAGGTCCCTGGGATTTTGATGGTTTGATTTTATCAATTATTTGCTGACAAGTTCTTGACTTACTTCTTAACCCTTGTCCTGCTGAATATTCATATATGCCAGATCCACTACCGATTATCAACCAATCAGATTACTTGATGCAAATTATTGCAACAAATTCACAATCTGAATGGCAAACAATGTAGATCCTGATCAGATGGCTTCGTCAGAAGCCATCTGATCTGGATCTTCATTGTTTGGAAAATAAGGCATATCCGGGCTCAGCAGAACAAGGGTTAAAATGGTTTTATCTAAGGCTTCATTGAAATTTCGACCAGGAAAAGGTGGGATGTTGTTCTCATTTCCTTTTGCAAAAATGCTGGCGAAATAGTCGTTAAGGGTATTGGCTGTTTCTTGATCGCTTGTTGTGTGCTCTCCCTGGGTGTTGTGGAGTTTAGACACTGCTGGCTTTGTTTTAGCTTTTTGACGCACATAGCGCCAGATTAGTTTATTGTCAGTTTTAACCTTTGCAGCTAGGTTTTTTGTTTTTTTTTATAGATATATATTTAACTTTGCGCAAATAAGAAGTTACACTTTTCCTCGGGATCTTACCCCTTATCTTGCTGAATATTCATTTAAGCCACACCCATTTTCTGTCTATCAACCAATCAAATTATTTAATGTAATTTATTGCTTCAAATTCATAAACTAAATGCCAAACAGTGTAGATCCTGATCAGATGGCTTCTTCAGAAGCCATCTGATCTGGATCTACACTGTTCACAAAGATAGGGGTTGTGGTGAACAGCAAGATAAGGCTTCTTCCGAAGCCATCTGATCTGGATCTACACTGATTGCAAAGATAGGGATTGTCGTGAACAGCAAGATAAGGCTTCTTCAGAAGCCATCTGATCAGGATCTACACTGTTTGCAAAGATAGGGGTTGTCGTGAACAGCGAGACAAGGGTTAAACTGTTGAAAGTTTTCTTGTGTTTTACAATGTTGATACTTGGTCCATTTTTTATGTTTAACTTTGATAGCATCCAGACAGGTTGGGTCGATAAATGGATTTATCCATGGCCCCGACCAGGTTTACTCTCCGGTTTGTAGTTCTCAAGTAATTCATTATATAACTCTGTAAACCTAGCCCAGGATTCCAACAAGTTTAGGGCACCCATCTCACCGTCCTAATCTATCCTTGCAAGTTGAGCTTGACTGACATTGCCTTGATTGCTATCTGAGTAGCATGTGAAATTAAAAGTTAAAACTAGATGATCACTACTACCTAGACTAGATAAGTATTGCAGCTCAGAGATCATCTCTTCCTTATTTGTAAAAATTAAGTCTAGAACAGACGGTTCGTTATTTTCCCTCTGGTGGGTTCAGTAACATGTTGAAAGAGGAAGGAGTCTCGAACAGCTTCAATAAAAATGTTTGCTTTATGTTCTTCTTTAACTGTAGCTGTCAATTCCGACCAATGTATCTCGCGTAGATTGATTTGTTTGTTTGTTTGAGATTTAATGTCCCTGTCAACACTGTAAAGGTCATTTTGGAGATGTTGCTTCCAATTTTGTGGGACTTTTACCAGACATTGAGATGAAATGACATCTCAAGCCCTGCCGCCCAATGAAACCAATAGGGTTTATAAGCATGGACGGGCCGACTTGCACCGCTTTGCCTGGGCAGGCTTATATCCTGTAAACAGTTTACCAGTACTCGTGTGCGGGTCGGTTTCAGCTCTGCGTGGAAGCATCATGCAGCCCATCTATTTCTTCAAGCCCCGATGGGCGGGGCCACTCACGAGGATTTAAGTCTCCCATTAGCAGCTTATGTGAGAATCTCTTATTCCTCACTTGTTCAAAGATCTTAAGCATTTCTTTGAAGTTCTCATCAGAGCTGTTGGGACTTCTATAAAGGCAGCCTATCAATAGACTGTCTTGATTCCCAAGTTTAATAGAACACCATACTGACTCTTGAAACTCTGATTGAATACTTAATGAATCAGCACATAAATATTTTTTTAACATAGATAACTATCCCTCTTCCTTTCTTAAGGTCGCCTATAAACATGTCAAAATCATGTAATTGGTAAGCACACTCTGTATTTTCAAAAATACTGTGTTTAGGGTAGATTGCAGTTAAGGCCAGTATATCAACTTTTTTACTTCTCAAGAGGCATTCTAATTCTGATTTTTTACTTTGTGTCAAACAATCTACGTTTGAATACATCACTGACAGATTTGTTTGTTTGATTTGTTTGTTTGATTTGACGTTTAACGTCCCCGTCAACACTGTATAGGTCATTTTGGAGACATTGCTTCCAAGTCTGTGGGACTTTTATCCGACATTGAGATGAAATGACATCTCAACCCCTGTCGCCCATTGAAACCAATAGGGTTTATAAGCATAAACAGTCCGACTCAAACCGCTTTGCCTGGGCAGGCTTAGATCCTCTAAGCGATTTACCAGTACCCATGTGTGGTTGGTGTCAGCTCTGCGTGGAAGCATCATGCAGCCCATCTATTTCTTCAAGCCTCGATGGGTGGTTTTATGTATTTATCATTTCTCAACCCAGGACAGTGGCATTTCCGCTAGTAAGAACACTGTCATTGACAATGGTTGGCTGACCATAGACAAAAGATGGCTCAGTCAAACTATGTGGGCTGTTGGAAGAGTCATTTAGCAGGTTCCGATTTAAAGATGCAGGGCTCGCAGGAGGGATTGAGCTTGGTAGGGGTCTGTTTTCCAGGATTGGGCTCGGGGTGGATTGTCAATCTCCATCCTAGCAGACTGTGAACTTACTGAACTGTTATCCCTTCTGGTATCTCTTTTAACCTGTTTTTGTGCCTTCTTCTGCTTAACCCTTGTCCTGCTGAACCCGGATCTGCCTTTTCTTTGAAACAATGTAGATCCAGATCAGATGGCTTCTGAAGAAGCCATCTGATCAGGATCTACATTGTTTGTCATTCAGGTTGTGAATTTGTTGTAATACTTTGCATCAAGTAATCTGATTGGTTAATAATCGGTAGTGGGTGTGGCATATATGAATATTCAGCAGGACAAGGGTTAATAAATTCACGAAACTCAGTTCGCTGCAGTGGTGTGAGATCTTTTGTGATTACTACATTTTTGTATTTGTTGTCGGCCCTAGTCGGAATGTAGCTAGGATTTTCCAACATAAATTTGTGTTGGGAGTTAGTATCCAAGACAACTTGGAGTGGTTGTGTCTTGGTAACTTCCTTGGCACCCAGGCGGTAAGACATTACAATGTTCAGATCTTCCAACCCCAAGCTATCACTGATATTTGAAATATCATTTTCGTCAGCTTTTTTATTTTCTGACTCTGACGACAGGTTGTGTTCAGGTGAGTTAAATACAGTTAAATTTAGCTCACGCCTCTTCCTATCCTCCAACTCACGATTGTGGGCGTCGACCACTATGTTAATATCTAAGACTGACACGATTAATCATATAATCAATTAATCGTTCAATAAATTCCACAAAAAATGATTATCATTTCTGATTTGCTTTTAATCGATTACTTGATAGGTACAATTTACTACCCAAAGTTATGCCTAAAACAGCTGGATGGTGGCAAACGGTGCAGACCCTGATGAGATGCCGCATTCTGTGGCGTCTCATCTGGGTCTACACTGTTTGCTCAGGCCTGTCTGTTCAAATATACATATGGTAAAGTGCAACATATGGTAAGAGTCATGCTCAGACAGAAAACGAGACAGGTAACATTATGACATAAACCGCAGCGATTACTAATCGATTATCGATCGCAATGGCAGGACTGATAATCGATTATCTTTTCAGCTTCGATTAGCCAGCCCTATTAATATCTGACTTTAAATCAGTAATTATATCGTCTTTCAAGCTTGTTATTTGACTTTTTATTAAGTCGTTTTTGGCTTGCTCGAATTTATCCTTTCACTCTTCAATATTTGTCATTATACTTTATTGTCGTACTGTAATATTCTGCAGTGTGTCTGAAATTGATTGAAGTGATGGAAATGTTGCTGTACAGCTATGGCATGGCCAGTGAAAATGATGGCCCGAAAATGATCCATGTCAAGTTCCTTCACTCGCTCATAAAGCTTTCTAGAAAGGGCTTTGACGATACAAGGGACAAAATCATGACTTTCTCTTGAAGGTCGGGGAAGGAGTAGTGCTACAAATGACTAATGCAATAACTAATTCAATCGGAAAACGGGTCAACTCGGCCTGTAACCAACTCGGCCCCTGAGTCAACTCGGCCTCACGTCAACTAGGCCGGGTCAGCATTTGTCAAGCATTATATGACAACTCATTAGTGTTTTGCCTTGACCAAATTTATATTTTCTGAAAATTATTAGTTGGGAATCGGACTTAAATGCACATTATCAAGCTGTATTGATCAAAAAAAGAATTGATGAGAAATGATAATATTGTGTGACAATCCAACCCTGCCATTGAGGTCTGCTGGAAAAGATGGATGTAATATGAATGACTGAAAGACGGAAGGATAACACAGATATTTTATATACAGGTATTATATAAGACATGTTTTTGTTTGTTTGATTTGAGGTTTAACGTCCCCATCAACACTGTAAAGGTCATTTTGGAGATGTTGCTTACAATTTTGTGGGACTTTTTACCCGACACTGAGATGAAATGACATCTCAAGCCCTGTCGCCCAATGAAACCAATCGGGTTTATTAGCATGGACGGTCAGCCTCGCACCGCAGTTCCTGGACAGGCTTAGATCCTCTAAGCGGTTTACCAGTACTAGTGTGCGGGCCGGATTCAGCTCTGCCGTGAGTGAGTCTGCGTGGAAGCATCATGCAGCCCATATATTTCTTCAAGCCCCTATGGGCGGGGGCCGATATAAGTGTGTGTGTGTGAATTCGGGTTTAACGTCGCTTTCAACAATCTTTCAGCCATATCACGACGGTGTCTGGTTGCGACAGGGAGCTCAATGCTCACTTTTATAGTGCTGCCTCACTGAAGTATCATGTCCCAGACACATTACATGATACCACACCCAGTCACATTATCCTGACACTGGGGCGACCAGTCCTAGCCCTACCCCGTAAACCTGAGTGCCAAGCGAGGAGCAGCTAGTACCCTTTTTAACAACTTTGGTATGTCGCGGCCCGGGATCGAACTCGTGACCTTCCGTTACCCGGAGCGGACACTCTACCAACTGAGCTATCGGGGCCGGGGTTTCTGGTCAACTCGTACCTAAGTCAACTCGTACCTTAGTCAACTCGTACCCGAATTTGGCCTCATCGTACCTTAGTCAGCTCGTACCTAAGTCAACTCGTACCTTAGTAAAAATAAAATTTGTTTTGGGGTAAGTTTGTCTTAAGTACACATATATACAGGTCAACTTTATGGTCTATGCAGACTCCTGATCCTTTTCCCGACGATGAAGACGATACATAGTGTGTGCATGACGCCATTACGCATGTGCGCCAAAATGGCGCCTTTCATGTGTATGACCCCATATCCCTTTAGCCAGACATAATTTATGGATGCTCGTTAGAACTATCCCTGTGGGGCAGCTGTAACGAGTGACAACAATCTATGCTCCAGAGGGATGTGATTGGTACATAACACCATGCTCAACATAAGATGAACTTCATATGTAAATGAAAATAACGAGAAAAATATAATTGTAGAACTTACATTTCATGCTCAGTTGCAAATAAAATGTAGTTATACAATTATAATTTGTTCTCATATATGCTCAAAACATAAATGTTGGCTAACATAAATGTTGCATATTCCTTATTACTGTTACTTTACGATAACACACCCGTGCAATATAGTGCGTTTTTCACATCTCCAAAATGGCAATTTTTCTTTCGAAAATCCGTTGCTTTTTTGTTTTTTTTTCTTATTTATACTTCAAACATAGGCTGTGATCTTAAGTTGGAACGACTCTAACGAGTACCCTCAACCTATGTATTGGAGCATAAATAAAGAAAGATAATGTATACCCCCGTAAACCCGAGTTTCTCTATATAAAGTGAGGTTTAGGGGTGTGCCCATTGCACGGACAAAACCGGTTACATGTCGGCGAGTATAAACACAGCGGGATGTACAGGTAGCACAATAAAAATAAATTCAGTTATTTATATAATTTTATTGCTTAAATTATAAAAAAAAATTGTTATTCCGTTTAACTAACAAACTCTTAAATAAAAACAATCATCACGAATGCAAGCCTATATGAATGTGTCCCTCTTAAAACCCACTTTTATATATAAATAGTAAAACTGGGATTTAGTTTTAAGTTTTGTCAGAACAAAAACAGCCGCTCGCCGGCAAAATTAAAGCAATTAACAAGAGGGCCCAGAGGGCCCTGGTTCGCTCACCTGTGTGTCACTGTCTTGAGTACATTCTATTTTTAGCTCTTGTGGCCATCTTGTTCATCATTAGAGTGATTTTAGCTTATTTGGTAGGGAGCAACCTAGGCAACATTCCTGGGAACTTTGAATCAAATTGGCCTTAGGGTTTAGGGGGAGTTTCCGTTTGAATCAAATTTACAATATTTTTCTATTTTTACCTCCGGTGGCCATTTTGTTCATCTGAGTGGGATTGTTTTAGCCTTTTTGGTAGAGGATAATCTTAGCAACATTGTCACAAGGAACCTACATGCTAAATATGAAGGCTGTATCTCAAATGCTTTAAAAGTTATGACGAAGTAGGTCAAAGGTCAAGGTCATGGGTCAAAAGTTTTGAATGGCTGAGAAAACCTTGTCACAAGGAACATGCATGCCAAATATGAAGGCTCTATCTCATATGGTTCAAAAGGAATGATAAAGTAGGTCACATGTCAAGGTCACAGGTCAAATCTTTATGAGTGGGAAGCCCTTGTCAGAAGGAACCTACATGCCAAATATGAAGGCTCTATCTCAAACGATTCAAAAGTTATGACAAAATAACCTACTGATCTACTTTTTTATTTGACATGACCCATATTCGAACTTAACTGAGATATTGTCCAGATGATCATTCTGAGCAAGTTTTATGATGATTTGACTGAAACTGTGGCCTCTTAGAGTGTTCAAAAGGTTTTTCTATGATTTGACCTGCTGACCTACTTTTTGACCCGACATGACCCATATTCAAACTTGACACAGATATTGTCAAGATGATCATTCTGAGCAAGTTTGATGATGATCGGACCAAAACTTGGGCCTCTAGTGTGTTCACAAGGTTTTTCAACAATCTGACCAACTGACCTACATATTGACCAGACATGATCCATATTCGAAATTAACCGAGATATTGTCAAATGATCATTTTGAGCAAGTTTGATGATGATCGGAGCAAAACTGTAGCTGCCAGTGTGTTCAGAGGGTTTTTCTATGATTTGGCCTACTGACCTACTTTTTGACCCAACATGACCCATATTTGAACTTGACTGAGATATTGTCAAGATGATCATTCTTGGCAAGTTTGATGATGATCCGACCAAAACTGTGGCCTCTAGTGTGTTCACAAGCTTTTTCTATGATTTGACCTACTGACCTACTCTTTGACCCGACATGACCCGTATTCAAAATTGACCCAGATATTGTCAAGACTATCATTTTGAGCAAGTTTGATGATAACGGACCAAAAATGTGGTCTCTAGTGTGTTCAGAAGGTTTTTCTCTGATTTGACTTACTGACCTACTTTTTGACCCTTCATGACCCATATTCAAACTTGCCCGAGAAATTGTCAAGATAATCATTTTGAGCAAGTTTCATAATGATCAGACAAAAACTGTGGCCTCTAGTGTATTCACAAGGTTTTTCATTGATTTGACCTACTGACCTACTTTGCGACCCGACATAACCCATATTCGAACTTGACTGAGATATTGTCAAAATGGTCATTCTGGGCAAGACTGATGATGATCGGACCAAAACTGTGGCCTCTAGTGTGTTCACAAGCTATTTTCTATGATTTGACCTACTGACCTACTTTTTGATCCGACATGACCCGTATTCAAACTTGACCGAGATATTGTCAAGATGATCATTCTAGGCAGGTTTGATAATGATTGGACCAAAACTGCCGCCTCTAGTGTATTCACAAGGTTTTTCTATGATTTGACCTACTGACCTACTTTTTGACCCGGCATGACTCATATTCGAATGTGACCAAGATATTATCAAGATGATCATTCTGAGCAAGTTTGATGATGCAGATTGGACATAAATCGTGGCCTCTAGTGTGTTCAGAAGGTTTTTCTATGATTTGACCTACTGACCTACTTTTTGACCCGACAACACCCATATTCGAACTTGACTGAGATATTGTCAAGATGATCATTCTGGGCAAGTTTGATGATGATCGGACCAAAACTGTGGCCTCTCGTGTCTTCACAAGGTTTTTTTTCTGATTTGACCTACTGACCTACTTTTTGACCCGACATGACCCATATTGGAACTTGACCAAGATTTTGTGGTGGTACAAATTGTGTGCAAGTCTGGTTAAAATCAAATCATAAATGAAACATCTATCATGCAGACAAGACCAAAATAGGCAATTTTTGCCCTTTCAGGGGCCGTAACTCCGTAACACATGATGGGATATGGCTGGTTCAAGAAAGGAACCCAGATCTCACGGTGGTACAAGTTGTGTGCAAGTCTGGTTAAAATCAAATCATAAATGAAGATGCTATCATGCGGACAAGACCAAAGTAGGCAATTTTTGCCCTTTCAGGGGCCGTAACTCCATAACACATAATGGGATATGGCTGGTTCAAGAAAGGAACCCAGATCTCATGGTGGTACAAGTTGTGTGCAAGTCTGGTTAAAATCAAATCATAAATGAAGATGCTATCGTGCGGACATGACCAAAATAGGCAATTTTTGCCCTTTCAGGGGCCGTAACTCTGTAACACATGATGGGATATGGCTGGTTCAAGAAAGGAACCTAGATCTCATGGTGGTACAAGTTGTGTGCAAGTCTAGTTAAAATCAAATCATAAATGAAGATGCTATCGTGCGGACAAGAAATTGTTTACGCACGGACGGACGACGGACAAAATGTGATCACAAAAGCTCACCTTGTCACTACGTGACAGGTGAGCTAAAAACAGTCTTTAATGAAGGACGATCAGATTAAACTAGTACCGATAATCGATTTTTACATCCACATTAATGGGTACACGATTAACTAAAGTGTTAATTAAATTAACCCAAATGGAATTTCCATCTTATATACTTCGAAATTTAGGGGTGTCAGGTTGTGTTTTCTTCAAAATTTATTCGGGAAGTGGCTAAACTTTTTCAAACAGCGTCCGCCCTGATCAGACGACGCCGCGTTCTGCGGCGTCTGATCTGGGCATTCAGTGTTTGACTACCCAAATGGAATTTGCCATCTTATATATTTCGAAATTTAGGGGTGTCAGGTTGTATTTTCTTCAAAATTTATTCGGGAAGTGGCTAAACTTTTTCAAACAGCGTAGGCCCTGATCATACGACGCCACGTTCTGCAGCGTCTGATCTGGGACTGCAGTGTTTGACAAGGCATCCCTTTGTGGGTTTCTGATACTGAATGGGTTAAAAGTGAATAATAATAAAATAATCATAATAATAATGATAATGATAATAATAACAATAATAAAAATAATAATAACTAGAGCAGGTTGATGGCGCGCCATCGCATGTCCCCGCGTTCTGCGGCGTCGGATCTGGGCCTGCAGTGTTTGACAAGGTACCCCTTTGTGGGTTTCAGGGACGGAATGGGTTTAAAGTGAATAATACTAATAAAATAATAATGATAATAAAAATAATAATAACTAGAGCAGGTTGATGGCGCGCGATCGCAAATCCCCGTGCTGTGAAAACCATGTTACAGTAAAAGGACCCAAAGTACTTCTTTCTGGCCTCCGGTGAACTCAAGACATGTCTCGGGGCAAGTTATAACCCATTTCGACTATTGTTCGGTAAAAAAATAGAGTACCCCACCTACGCCTGGGGTACGAGTTGACCAAAATAGGTACGAGTTGACTAGTGGGTACGAGTTGACCAAAGAACGGGTACGAGTTGACCAAAAACAGGTACGAGTTGACTCAGGTACGAGTTGACTCAGGTACGAGTTGACCAGTTACCGGGGCCGGTAGGGCCGATATAAGACATGTATTATAACATCCCTTTGCGGTCCCAGTGACTTCTCTTTCTTTTTTTTTTTTTTCAGCTAAATTCTAAATTTAGCTACGCACCCAACTGAGGGGGTGCGTAAATTTACCGGAAAGGGCCAGAAAGGACCTGATTACCGGAAAGGACCGGAAAGGACCTGTTTCTACCCAGTTTCCTCCCTATTTCATGATATTTTTTATTGTATGCACCCTAACTACACTGCTTTCATCGTTAACCACATACTACATGTTTTTTTTGTTTGTTTTTTTTTTGCATAAAAAAGTTGATTTTTGAAATCAAGAGTGCCCAGTGCCTGCCTCAGTCTAATGTGGAACGGATTTAATTGAAGAAGGTCTGTACATATTCTGTATCTATACCTATTTCCTAGTTTGACCATGAAATATTATTTACTGTTTTAATTTAGGCCAAGAAGTGCAGTTGTCAGCTTCTGGCGACAGACTTTACGATACATAACCGCATATGCATACACAGGCCCTGGGAAGGTGTGGATAGGTCATCGGAACTGGTTGACATTACCTTAATATTGTTGAATGAGCTGTTAAACTCTGAGTAATTATTTCAATAACCAGCCATTCCATTGGTTCCACCCAGTCATGAAAGGGCAGCTTTCAGTTTCTGTCGAAAGAATATACTATATAACCCAGCACCAGAAAACTGGAGGTCGCGACATGACCTTTACAGTGTTGACTGGGCTTACCGGTACTAATGTATGTTTTAGCCTGAGCTCTGTGTAAGAACTTCATGCAGTCCCAATATTTAATCAAGCCCCGGGGCGGGGGTGCATTTGTGTCCTCATTTGTAACATGTTTTCAGTTTTCAATGACCTTAATAATGTTGACTGGGCTTACCAGTTTTCATGTCCTTGCAACTCTGCTCTGCGCTAAAACATCATGCAGTCCTTATATTTCTTCAATTCCCGGTGGGTGGGGGCGCTCTTAGTGTGTCAAACTTAAGTCATTTGGATCACGTATTCAGTTTTTTAAAATGACCTTTAAAGTGTTGACTTGGCTGACCAGTACTCATTTGTGGTTTTGCAGCTCTGCATCTGCATAATATGCAGAAAATCTATATCTTCAATCTTCGGAGGGCGACGGCGCACATTTCGTAAGACAATAAGTAAATAGGAACACATATTCATTATTCATTTTTAATGAACAACAGGAATTATTACATACAAGCCAGTGCATGAAAAAAAATCCACGAAAGGATTGAGCGGCCATCCCATATCTTCTACAAAAGGACCAACTTTGTGACTGTTAAAAAATGTCATTAAGACCACTTTTGGTCAGCCCAAACCCAGCCAGCAGGGAATGCCGGGCCATCGTCGGGCCGATAGCGGTACGACGTGACAACGCTATCGGCCCGACATTGGCCCGCTGTTTTGTGCTTGCAGGGAAGGTGGTCTTATTCATGGACTGTTCACAAATGTCCAGCCAGCAGGGAATGCCGGGCCATCGTCGTCTTATTTTATAAATTATAATGTATAGACATAAATCATGGACTGTTCAAAAATGTCTTTAAAGATCACTTTTGAACAGCCTAAAGGTGATTTTGTTTCATAAATTTTATTGCATATTCAAATATACCGCCAACGCCCGTCATTCGATACCGCTAGATCAAAGTCGTTAAAGTATATTACACTTGTTTATAATCTAATTATCTTAGGTGTGGATGATCGACTGATCTTAGGTGGGGATAATCTAATTATCATAGGTGTGGATAATCTAATTATCATAAGTGTGGATAATAATATTACCATAGGTGTGGATAATCTATTTATCTAAGGTGTTGACAAGACGATGTATTGGTCGTGTATTAAGTAGGTGTTAATGGTCGAAATAAATAAATAAATAAATAAATAACCAAAAGGTTATCAAAAACTTTAGTAGTTATAGCTATTTAATATTTATTTAAGAATTAACTAGCAAGGAATAAAAAAGATAAAGAAAAATAATAAAAATTGGAAAAAAAAAAGAAAATTATGGGTCCTTTCCGGTCCTTTCCGGTAATCAGGTCCTTTCTGGTCCTTTCCGGTAAATTTACGCACCGCAACTGAGGTAATGGCCAAATATGACCGACTCAGTATAAGAAGATAGATAGATATTATATATAAGACATATTCACCTTATTTGCATTATCTGCTGGTTCCTAGTCTGAAGGTTATCAGTGTTGGAAAAACAGGTAGCCAGACCCCCCTGACCTTGAAAGGTCAGGGGGGTCTGGGTACCTGTTTTTCCAATATTGACAATGTGCAAGCTGGGAGCCAGCAAATAATGCAAATATGGTGAATAGCATATGATTTTATCAAGGACATGCCCGTCAGGCTAAATTTATATTAGTGTCCGACTTGACCCGGCCGAGTTGACCCAGGCAGAGTTGACTCAGGGCCGAGTTGACCAGGATTCATTCAATCAATGTCGAAACAATGTACATGTCGAAGTCAAGATCAGAAGATAGAGAAAGATCCAGGTAAACTTTAATTCTAACTGAAAATGCGTACAGCATTTTGCGGTTGTGAGCTGTGATTTACGTTTGTGTAGTGTCAACTGAAGTACTAGGTTCAATAAACAATCACTTCTTTATTAAATAAAAGCTATTTTGATACTTTTGTTCTTGTTTACCTTGTAACCGGTCTTTGGGTATAACCGGTGTTGTTTTACTTTGTGTATCGTCTACTTCATCCAAAGCACAGGAGCTTGACGTAATAAAATTTAAAGGGCTTATCCCTACGTTTCTATATAACATAGTCCTGGTAGAGATGAACCCTTTAATATTGTGATCTACGTCAAGCTCCTGTGATCCAAAGGGACGGCGGGAAATGCAGGAAATTCCCGATAAATACTGGGAAATTAACATTTACATAGATGGTACCAATTGAGACTGCTTAATATACACACCTGCCTAGATATTTGAAAGCAAAATCACTTCAAGCTCATATTGAAGTAGTGGTAAACGGTTCACAATCAGATTGGTCTGATGTAAGCAGTGGAATCCCCCAGGGCAGCGTCCTAGGTCCTGTGCTGTTTTTAATATACATAAATGATCTACCAGATGTCATTACAGCTTTTGTCAAACTATTTGCAGATGACGCAAAGGTTTATGATGTAGTCAGACGTAGAGACCCCATAGACACGGCAACAAATAAAATCCAAAGTAGCTTAAACGGGAGTGTGAAATGGGCAGAAGACTGGCTTATGTTCTTCAACCCAACAAAATGCCATCACTTACAGGTGGGCAATTTTGAAATACCAACAACCTATACAATGAAATCAGGAGCTGAGACACATGAAATAATCAAAGTCAAGCATGAAAAAGATCTTGGGGTCACTATTGACAGTAAACTAACATTTAGAGAACATATCACCACAAAGGTTAATTTGGCTAACAGGAATCTGGGTATTATTTTTAGGACTTTAACATACCTCGACCAGGAAATCTTTTTGAACCTCTATAAAAGTTTGGTTCGCCCCCATCTCGAATATTCAACCCCAGTCTGGTCACCATTTTACAAAAAGGATGGTATCGTCATTGAAAATATTCAGCGAAGGGCCACCAGATTAGTACCATCCCTAAAGGGCCTTACTTACACTTAGCGTTTAAAACAACTAGGACTCCCTACACTGGAATACCGTAGAGAGCGAGCTGACCTCATTCAAGTATATAAAATAACCCATAGCATCGATACAGTAGAGAAAGATAAACTTTTCAAGCCAACACAATATGGAGCAACAAGGGGTCACTCATATAAACTGAACAAACAAAGGAGCAGACTAAATGTCAGAGCAAACAGTTTTGGAAATAGAATAATTAATACATGGAATCAGCTTCCTGAAACAGTAGTTAATGCACCCTCCGTAAACGCGTTTAAAAGCCGTCTAAACAAACATTGGTCCAAGCATCCTATCAAGTTTGAAGCTGCATGTTATCAAAGCCAAGCAGGTCCAACTACAAGGATTGGACAATATACAAATGCGCCTAAAGAAGCCGAGGGCTTACCTATTCGGCGTCTACTACAGTAAATACAGTAAAAAAAAAATGAATATTGGCCCCCGCCAGAGATGGAGTCATCTGAACCTTTTGCAGACATCAAGAGAAGAAGGGCGCTCGTTCCGATCTGAGATTGTCCTAGGGATGAAGCTAAATTTGTAGATGTCAGTCCTAGTGCCAATTTTTTGGAGGGCTAATGATTCCGTAGTGTTAATTGTCTTTGAAAGGGAAACAAGGTCATCCATGGGTATACTGGCTTTACCCTTTAGACTTTTATATAAAAGTATGACCCTACTTTGTTTTCTCCGCTCCTGTAGATTCATTACGATAAACACCCGTGCGACATTGTCTATTTTTTCCATCTCTAAAATGGTTACTTTTCTCATGAAAATCCGTGATATTTTTGTTATTTATACTGCAAACATAGGTGATGGGTGCTCATTAGCATGCGCCTCATTGAGGCGGTTCTAACGAGTACCCACAACCCATGTCTTGGAGCAGAAATAAGAGAAATAATGAATACCCCCGTAAACCCCAGTTTTCTCTATATAATGTTGGGTTTAAGGGGGTGTTTATTTCACGGACTTGTTCACGTGATATAGTATATGGAGTGCGGTGCATGCAAAAATGGCCAGAAACAAAACTTTCTGAGAAGCAATTCAATATCAAAAATTTATGTGGAATTTAGAATTTATCTGGGCTTCAAATCAGCGTAACAGTATGTAATTTGGGGTTATGAAATGATGAGGATGATAAGGATGAAAGATGAGGATGGTTTTGTTAGGTGCTACTTTTAGATCTTGTATGTCATTTCTTTTACGTCTTGTGGGCATGCTGACACATTCCGTCTCAAGAAGCCAATGGTCCTATTTGCCTTAGTACAAACATTAATAATGTGAGTGTTCTATCTTAAATCATTCGTGATTGTCACACCAAGGTATTTAATGCTTTCTACATTTTCAAGGATAGTTCTTTTCAATTCATAGGTAGCATTGATATTTTTGATCCGCTTTCTTGTAAGTTGCATCATGTTACATTTACTGGGTTGGAGCCGCATTCCCCACTTCCTAGCCCAGCTACCCAATTTGTCAATATCATACTGAAATTTCACTGCATCTTCCGAAGGTTTTATTTCACGGTAACAAATACAGTCATCAGCGAAGAGCCTTATTTCTGCATCAATTACCTTTGAGATGTCATTTATGTAAAGGGAGAAAAAAGTGGACCAAGAACCATCCCCTGTGGGACTCCAGACTGGACAGGGACCTAATCAGATTGTCATACCCATTAAGTTTGCTTTTCAGAAGCTCATGAGGTGGTATATCAAAAGCTTTCTAAAATCCTAGATGAATGTGCCAATTTGTCCAAAATTATCCAAGATTTTAGCCCAATCATCTATCTGTCAGTAGTTGCGTTTTACAACTATGGTTCTTTCTGAAAGCATTCTGTCTATCATATAATAGTACATGTTGGTCAAGGTGGGCTATTACATTTGAACAATGTGCTCCAAAAGTTTGCGCGGTACACATGTGTGTGAAACAGGGCGATAATTTCCAGCACAAGTTTGATCACTCTTCTTGTAAAATGGGCATATTTGCTAAAGATCATTCGTAGGTTCTAAGCCTGCCCAAGAAAAGTGGTGCGAGTCGGACCGTCCATGCATATAAAGTTGACGTGAAGGCAATGATCAGGAATCGATACAATTAACCCACAGCTCCCATCAGAGACACCAAGGGAAAGAAACACAAACATGAAACAACTAGACCCTAATGGAAACATCACTAGCGGAAAGCCAAAAGGACAGTTACTTTCCCACAAAATGACCAATTGGTCACCCAAAACAAAATAATATAAGCGATACACACACTCAAAGACAAGCCGTAACAAAAATAAGCCGCGACAGAAGAACCGCCTTGGATATAAACCCTGGGCGACAGGGTTTAAGATGTCATTTCATCTCAAAGTCGGGTAAAAGTCCCACAAAACAAGAAGCAACGTCTTCAAAATGACCTTTACAGTGTTGAAGGGACGTTAAATTTACCTCATATCAAACAAACACAACCTGAAAGATCTATAGTCTGTTATCTTCATGAATCTGAATCGTTACCGGTGACATGCCAAATGATATTCATTCACCAGGATGTATGAATATAATTTCTTTTGTAAATAGAAGTAAAGGCGATGATTAGGAATCGATACAATTAACCCACAGCTCCCGAGAAAGAAACACACACACGAAACAACCAGACCCCTCCCACAAAATGGCCAATTGGCTATCCAAAGCAAAACAACACAAGCGACACACACACACACTCAAAGACAAGACACAACAAAAAATAAAAAAAAACGACAGAAGAACCACCTTGGAACGGTCAGTGAAACGAATTCCACGTTGGGGTGTGGGGGGGGGTGCTTAAATCGATTCCACGCGGCCACAATTCCCCCCCCCCCCCCCCCCACACACACACACACACTTCCGTCGCGATTAAGACAGATAATTTGTCCAGTCCACAAGAAGGCCTCCTAAATCATCAGTGCAACATCCCCGTGAACACAAAAATCAAACAACCACAAAGATTAAACAACGATGGGGACTCGACAGCAAGAAACCACTGAAATGCTGGAACAAAGGAAGACCAACAGTTAGACACCGTCGGGCCCGACCAGAGACAGAGCATCATGCACTAACCAACATTACATAAAATAAGATACTCTCCAATTCTCAGTAAGCTTTTGCGCTAGAACCGTCATAGAATCTGAGGCCTGATCCACCGGCGTGCAATTAAAGAGGGAAGCAAAGATGTCAACCGTGATTGGGTTAACCAACATGCATGCAGTCTGTCGTATGACAATTATGTTGTGCCCTATATTTTTATATCGAAGAATGATTTTACGAAATTGGGTGCTGAAGTCAGTTCATTCATATATTTTTTCTGGACCCACATACCAAGCCACCATAAAATTCGGGTTCCGATTGACCTTGTTGCAGAAGAGATTTAAGTCCCACAGTAAATTTTGAAATTAAATCGGAGTGACGTCTATAACATTTTGAAAATGCTTTGCGTAGTTTATGATACCTATAACCCTGATTAAGAAGTTTAGCAGCTAACAATTTATTACGATTGTTGAAGTCATTCCGCATGAACGCCTGTCAACTCATCAGTGCAACAACTCCGATAACACAAAAACCAAACAACCACAGATATGAAACAACGGTGATTACTCGACAGCAAGAAACCAAAATGAAGTACTCCAAAATGACATATACAGTGTTGACAGGGACGTTTAATTAACCGGCCTCAAATCAAACAAACAAAACCATGATTCTGAAATATTAGTTTTCAACTTTCAGCTTTTTGACTCGACTTGAAAATAAAAATATTTGGAGAGTACCTGTAGATTATTAATGAAACTTTTAGGCTTTTCATGGAATTCTTTTTACTAATACATGTACCCGTCTTAAACAAACAACGAAATTCTCACACCTTTTAGCAGTAGGAGTACTATTCACAAATTACTTTCTTTTTTTTCTCTTTATACTGTTATTTATGCCCTTGCGGACATTTTAGTCACGTGTACATTACATACACTCCAGATTTGCAGGATGATACCCTACACATTAATCATGTAATTACGGTAGGGATCTTTAATCTGCATCGGGGATGTTTCTCCCTCCACAGACGGCCTCCAGTTAACGCCCCGATCCGAAGGACAGTGCACTTTGTGGCATTCACTGATCTTCCACTGACCGTTCCAAGGCGGCTCTTCTGTGGCGATTTATTTATGTTGTTGTTTGTTACTTACTGTGTGTATCACTTGTGTCTTTTAATTTTGGATGGCCATATGGCCATTTTGTGGGAAAGTAACTGTCCTTATGGCCTTCCTTTGTTTAGGTTTCCATTATGGTCTGGTCGCTTAATGTTTGTATTTCTTTTCCTTTGGTGTCTTTTATGGGTGGAGTAAGTTAATTGTATCAATTCCTGATCTTTGTTTTACTTCTACTTTTTATCCCTGCACATGATGCTAATTGAGCATATTCTTTTACCACAATTTTATTACCGCTGTCGGGAATCGAACGGGGGCCTTTAGCACCAAGGGCAAAAGCACTAACCACTGAGTTGCCACGCCCAATTACTTGACAAACTTGCAAACAAACCTTTCATTGAAACATTTACTAGTTTAAACATCCTAAAATTTCAGGCATCCAAAAATGTTGTTGTAACTGAACAAAAAAAATGCCGTTTTATCATTACATTAAAACATGCAAAACACATAGTCCCAATTTTAAAGACATTGTGTTTTTACCCATGAGTATTTATAAAACAAAACTGTTGTCGACTTGTCGTATCGATTCCTGATTAATGCCCTTTCTTCTAATTTACGGGTCACCGTAACCCCTTATGTAACTATAACCTGTCTGGTAGGAAACAGAAAGTTTCTTTTATAAATGCCCAATCCGACTTTGGCAATGGTGTACATCAAGGCTGCCTGATGCTCTGTCTCTGGTCGGGCCCATCGGAGTCTAACTGTTGGGTTTCTTTTGCTCCAGCATTTCAGTGGTTTCTTGCTGTCGAGTCTTCACCGTTGTCTCACCTCTGTGGTTCTTTGATTTTTGTGTTCACGGAGATGTTGCACTGATGAGTTAGGAGGCCTTCATGCGGACTGAACAAATTATTTGTCTAAATCGCGACGGACGTAAGGCGAGGATTGTGGCCACGTAAAATCGATTTAAGCCCCCCCCCCCCCCCCCCCCCCCCAGTGGAAATCTTTCCACTGACCGTTCCAAGGCGGTTCTTCTGTGGCGATTTATTTATGTTGTTTGTTACTTACTGTGTGTATCACTTGTGTCTTTTAATTTCGGATGGCCATATGGCCATTTAGTGGGAAAGTAACTGTCCTTATGGCCTTCCTTTGTTTAGGTTTCCATTATGGTCTGGTCGCTTAATGTTTGTATTTCTTTCCCTTTGGTGTCTTTGATGGGTGGGGTAAGTTGATTGTATCGATTCCTGATCTTTGTTTTACTTCTACTTTATCTTGGGACCCATTTTAAGTATGCTCTTTATAAATTACCTTCCACTCCATTCTAATGTAATGACAGCTCTCTATGCCGATGATGCTAGCCTTTATGATATAAGCGCATCTAAAGAAGAAATTTAAAGAAAACTGCAGACTGCAAACATAGACTTGGCTATCTTGTATAAGCAAAATGGAATGGTAATAAATATAGACAAGACGATAGCAACGTTTATCACTACCCGACTAAAGATATGTAAAATAATTGGTAACTTGCAAATATATTTAAATAATTTGAGGTGTTCACAGTTTACAATGATAAAAAAAGTATTATGTGTTGTAACTGACAGTAATCTTTCCTGTGATGAACAGGTTAGCAGATTAGCTAAGAAAATGTCCACAAACATTTGACTGTTGTCAAAATCAAGTATTGTCTGTCTATAGAACACGGGTTGATTTTCTATAAAAGTTACATTCAGTCACATCATGCTCCGTCTCTGGTCGGGCCCATAGGAGTCTAACTGTTGGTTTTCTTTTGCTCCAGCATTTCAGTTGTTTCTTGCTGTCGAGTCCCTCACCGTTGTTTAATTTCCGGGGTTGTTTGATTTTTGTGTCCTCGGAGATGTTGCACTGATGAGTTAGGAGGCCTTCATTCGGACTAAACAAATTATTTGTCTAAATTACGACGGGTGTAAGGGTGAGGATTGCAAACTCGATTTAAGCCTCCCCCCCCCCCCCCCCCCGTAAATTCGTTTCAATAACTGTTCCAGTGCGGTTCTTCTATCGCGGTTTAATTTTGTTATGGTTTGACTTTAAAGTATCAGGACTTTATGGAACGTGGGAAGGTGCTCACTACCAGGTTGTTATGCCAGGGGTATCAAAAAAAAAAAAAACTGGTATCAACACTAAAGAAGTTTTATGGGAGGCACCATGATCTCGTGGATCCGTACAATGTGGCCATTTCCAGAATTATTTCTGATATTTTTACCAATGGAAAGCCATAGGAAGACTTCCAAAATCTCGGACATACCCTTCCCGGCATTACACCTTTTCTTCGTTCGGGTCGATGGGCATGGTGGGCGAAGCTTGCTTCCAAGTAATGCTTAATATCCGCGGACGCCTGATTACACTCTTCTGGAGTCCATGTCTGTTGATCCGAACATTGATATTTGCCATTTTGTCTATGGATTAACGATTTTGGATTAACGCTTTGGTACTACGACCTAAACTACTTTTGTTTTGGATAGCCAATCGGCCATTTTTAGGGAAAATAACTGTCCTTTTGGCTGTCCGCTATTGATGTTTCCATTAGGGTCTAGTTATTTCATGTTTACTGCTGGGAGCTGTGGGTTAATGGTATCGATTCGATCCTGATCATTGTCTTCACTTCTATTTTGACTATACCAATATTGTGCGGGGAAACATAACTAAAAGGCTTCAGGGTAAATGTTTTATTAAATGGCAATTACTTCTTGAAATTAATGCAAACGATGTATATCAGACATTAAATGGTTTAAAGATAATGACAAAATCAGATAGTGTATTTTTTAGAAAAGTTGATTTTTTAAAAAAAAATCCTGACTCCTGAGTTCATACATGAAATGTTTTCTATACGACAACATTCTACTGATGGAGGTGGTGAGTCACACTCTGATGCTGCGTTCTATGGCAGCACAGAACGTTATGCTGCCCAAGCCACGCAAAGAATTATATAAAGGTATATTGGTACTTCCAGGCCCAATTATATGGAACTGCTTTCCATAAAGTGTAAAGAGTGCACCATCTGTGGAATCTTTCCATAATCGATTTTTAAAATGAATGAAAAGTTAAGTCAGTGGACTAGGCTTCAGATTCTATCACGGTTCCAGCGTAGAGGCTAACTGAGAACTAGAGAGAATTTAATTTTATGTAATGTTGGTTGGTGCCTGATGCTCTTTCTCTCAGCGGTCGGGCCCATCGAAGTCTAGCTTTTGTTTTTCTTTCGCTCCAGCATTTCAGTGGTTTCTTGCTGTCGAGTCCTTGATCTTTCTGTGGTCGTTTGATTTTTGTGTTCTCGGAGATATTGCTGCACCGATGAGTTAGGAGGCCTTCATGCGGATTGAACAAATTAATTGTCTAAATCGCGACGGAAGTAAGGGACGAGGATTGCAGCTTAGCTGCGTCAAATCGATTTAACAGTTAGAGTAGAAGTAAAACAAAGATCAGGAATCGATACAATTAACTTACTCCACCCATCAAAGACACCAAAGGAAAGAAACACAAACATTAAGCGACCAGACCATAATGGAAACCTAAACAAAGGAAGGCCATAAGGACAGTTACTTTCCCACAAAATGGCCATATGACCATTCAAAATAAAAAGACACAAGTGATACACACAGTAAGTAACAAACAACACCATAAATAAACCGCCACAGAAGAACCGCCTTCGAACGGTCAGTGGAATGATTTCCACTGGGGGGGGTGGGGTGGCCACAATCTTCGCCCTTACTTCCATCGCGATTTAGATATGTAATTTGTTCAGTCCGCATGAAGGCCTCCTAACTCATCAGTGCAACATCTCCGTGAACACAAAAATCAAAGAACCACAGAGGTGAGACAACGGTGAGGACTCGACAGCAAGAAACCACTGAAATGCTGGAGCAAAAGAAAACCAACAGTTAGACTCCGATGGGCCCGACCAGAGACATAGCATCAGGCACCAACCAACATTACCTTGAATAAGATCTCTCTAATTCTCAATAAGCCTTTACGTTGGAGCCGTCATAGAATCTGAGGCCTGACCCACCGGCGTGCAATTAAAGAGGGAAGCAAAGTTGCCAACCGTGATTGGGTTAACTACCATGCATGCAGTCTGTCGTATAACATCCATGTTGTACCCAATCTTTTTATATCGAAGAATGATTTTACGAAATTGGGTGCTGAAGTCATTGCGGTTATATAGTTTTCTGAATTTCTGATGGGCCCAAACAGAGACAGGGAATCACGTACCAACCAACATTACATACGTAAGCCTTTACACTGCAACCGCTATAGAATCTGAGGCCTGGCCTACCGGCGAGCAATTGAAGAGGGAAGCAAAGTTATCAGTCGTGATCGGGTTAACTACCATGCATGCAGTCTGTCGTATAATATTATGTTGTACCCAAACTTCTTATATCAAAGTATGATTTTACGAAATTGGGTTCTGAAATCATTGCAAGTATATATTTTTCTGAATTTTATTTCCTTCATGCGGACTGAACAAATTATTTGTCTAAATCGCGACGGAAGTAAGGGCGAGGATTGTGGCCACGTAAAATCGATTTAAGCCCCCCAGTGGAAATCTTCCACTGGCCGTTCCAAGGCGGCTCTTCTGTGGCGATTTATTTATGTTGTTGTTTGTTACTTACTGTGTGTATCACTTGTGTCTTTTGGTTTTGGATGGCCATATGGCCATTTTGTGGGAAAGTAACTGTCCTTGTGGCCTTCCTTTGTTTAGGTTTCCATTATGGTCTGGTCGCTTGGTGTTTGTGTTTCTTTCCCTTTGGTGTCTTTTATGGGTGGAGTAAGTTAATTGTATCGATTCCTGATCTTTGTTTTACTTCTACTTTATATACCAAGTCAACATAGAATCCGGGTTCCGATAGACCTTATTGCAGAGGAGATTTAAGTCCAACACTGAATTTAGAAATTAAATCGGAACGGCGTCTATAAAATCTAGAAAACGCTTTGCATAATATATATATATATATAGGCCTTACAGTAAACAGGCCTGTGTAGTGGAATAAGAACAGAAAAAGATATTTTAAAAATATTTATTGAACACGAGACTCAGAAATGATAACATTGTCATCAGAAGCATACATACATAGGCCCAGCAAGGGCCAAGCAATTTCTACAATTCGTCCAGCATAGACAGCCCAGTAAGCACTCTACATAAATCTACAGCGGGCCTTTACAGGCCCGTCAGGGTAGCTGACGGGCCGCTAACGGCCCGCTGTAGATTTATGTAGAATGCTAGCAGGGAGATTAGCTCGCGCTAATAATATTCATGGGTAGAAACGAAACCGAGCGCAAGATAAAAGACACGATTATGGTTCATAATTTGTGGGTGATTGGCATGAGAACCGATAACGACTTAAATTTGAGTAAAATATGATATAATAGTTCTGTTTGTAACTTTGCGGCACGTGTCGATAACTTGAAACTTAACAACATAATGTGATTATCGATCGTTTAGCACGTGTCAACAAAATAAATAAACAGATTAGCGTTCATAAATGTACATTTTATGCCCCCGCCATTCGAAGAATAGTGGAAGGGCATATAGCTTTGCCCCTGTCCGTTCGTTCGTCCGTCCGTCCGAAACTTAAACGCAGCCAATAACTTTCTTATTTCTGAATGGATTTTGAAATTACTTTGTAGAAATTTTAACCATCATGAGACGATTTGTCACGTGCGAAACTCAGGTCCGTACCTCCAAGGTCAAGGTTATATTTAAAGGTCAAATGTCAAAAAACGAGTCCTAAACTTAAACGCAGTCAACATCTTTCTTATTCCTGGATGGATTTTGAAATTACTTTGTAGAAATGTTAACCATCATGAGACATTGTCTCACGTGCAAAACTCAGGTCCGTACCTCCAAGGGCAAGGTCATACGTAGAGGTCAAAGGTAAAAAAGGGTCCGAAACATAAACACTGTCAATAACTTTCTTATTTCTGGATAGATTTTGAAATTACTTGACAGAAATGTTGGCCGTCATGAGACAATCTGCCTCTCACAAAACCAAGGTCCTCACCTCCAAGGTTAAGGTCATGTGAAAAAAAGGATCCAAAACTTAAACACCGTCAAATAACTTTCTATGGATTCATACGAACATAGACATATTTTCAGGCGGGGGCATCCGTGTCCTATGGACGCATTTCTAGTTTTCTGAATAAACAACCCTCTTTTATATAATTTTTATTTCATATATTTCATTACAATGATTTCCATGCGAGAAGACTCATATCTGAGGAAGGCAGTTATTTAAAAATGATAACATAAAGGCCGAGCGGTGAAAAGGGATAAAAATAAATTGTACATTATTTTATCATAAATTAACTCAATATTCCTTTCATTATCCATTTTTGGGGCTATAGCCCCCAGAGTATTGAAGAGTGATTTGGCACTACTTTTTGCATTAATGCATACGACCTATATAATCACCACCAAAAAGAAACCAAGTGAGAAAATATAGCGCAATATTCGAAACAGTTTCAAAAGTTCCTCATAAAATGAAATAGCCGATGGAAATAAATATTATAACTTTAATGTTTTATAAATTTATCCATAAAGTTTACCGTGACAGGGATTCACTGAGGGATTCTCTGTGTAAAAATACGTGAATGAAAACAATGTAAACTAATACGCCATTCAACGTCTTTTTATAGATCAGTACAATTAGCCCATTTTACAGCTCATTTTGTACCGGAAATCCCAAAACTGGCAACTGGCAAACAGCACAGGCCCAGATCAGATACCGCAGAACGCAGAGTCTCATCCCTAAATTTTGAAATGGACTCGTTTCAATACTGATATTAGGTTTATGATTCCATTCAGTACAAAATGGGTTAAAAGTTCGCAGTGTGGGTCGATTATGTAATCCCATATAAGACAATTGATATCTCCAAGTTATGAAAAGTAGAAGTATAACAAAGATCAGGAATTGATACAATTAACTTACTCCACCCATAAAAGACACCAAAGGGAAAGAAATAAAAACATTAAGCGACCAGACCATAATGGAAACCTAAACAAAGGAAGGCCATAAGGACAGTTACTTTCCCACAAAATGGCCATATGGCCATCCAAAATTAAAAGACACAAGTGATACACACAGTAAGCAACAAACAACAACATAAATAAATCGCCACAGAAGAGCCGCCTTGGAACGGTCAGTGGAAGATTTCCACCGGGGGGCTTAAATCGATTTTACGTGGCCACAATCCTCGCCCTTACTTCCGTCGCGATTTAGACAAATAATTTGTTCAGTCCGCATGAAGGCCTCCTAACTCATCAGTGCAACATCTCCGTGAACACAAAAATCAAAGAACCACAGAGGTGAGACAACGGTGAGGACTCGACAGCAAGAAACCACTAAAGTTTGGAGTGGTCAATTTCCAATTGTAGGGGAGCCAGGTTTGTATTGTTATCAATAAATTTTGCAAAAACTGTATGTACTTTCAGCAAACAGTTTAGACACAGATGAGATGCCAGGTGTTGCGGTATCTGATTTTGGTCTACAATGTTTGCAAATGTCCCCACAAAAGGCTACAAGGCATACATGGGTTATTGTGGTGTTTATAGGAGGTTTAGGAATTCCGTTTATGGCGTCATTCTTGCGCATGCGCAAAGTACTGGCCGTCAATTGAAACGGCCATCGCTATTCAAATGTATTGGCGGAACTTAAAATGCTAACAATATTAAGACATTTTGAGAGAAAATATACTCGTTTTCATTGAAATAATGCCTCGAGCAGGAAAGAATGATATTTTACTTTCATTACCGAAATTCATTTATCCTAAATCCGTTTTAATTGACGAAAATCTTTTCGTGAATGACCCATGCCAATGGCTTGAGATACCGTTATTCACGAAATAAGTTTTTACGTAACTTTCGTTTTATTCGCTTATCTATCTATCTATCTATCTATCTATCTATCTATCTATCTATCTATCTATCTATCTATCTATCTATCTATCTATCTATCTATCTATCTATCTATCTATCTATCTATCTATCTATCTATCTATCTATCTATCTATCTATCTATCTATCTATCTACCTACCTACCTATCTATCTATCTATCTATCTATCTATCTATCTATCTATCTATCTATCTATCTATCTATCTATCTATCTATCTATCTATCTATCTTGAGAAATCTGTCCAACGATCTGTCTACATGTGCAGTTAAAATGTCCATACTGACAGTTGAAATAAGCTAATGAGTGAACTGACGGAGGGGCGTTGAGTCAATGTTGGTTCGACGTCATGCCGTCGACACCCACTCCAACTCACTTCATTGTCACATGACCGTTAGCATGAGAGAGAGAGAGAGAGAGAGAGAGAGAGAGAGAGAGAGAGAGAGAGAGAGAGAGGGGGGGGGGTTTTGACTGACAAACTGACAGTAGAAGTCATTTTGTTTTCAGAAACCTACTAGTTAAGTGTAAGCCCCCTAGGCATGTGCTCGGTCGGATGCGCGACTGACTAATGATCAGGAGGACACGGTTTCGATACCAGCCGGGTTCGGCAACATGATTAATGGAGATTGATCATGAAATCTTTCCCACGGTGATTATCTCCCGTTTGCTGATTCACAAAGGGCAGTTGAGAGTTCCTTGTTTGGTTGTTTGTATTGGAGTTAAAGGCCCAGTCAACACTATATAGGTCATTTTGAGTCGCTCAGTTTACCTATCAACAGTTAACCAGTACAGTGCACATTCTTCGCCAGAGACTGACAACTGCCCTTCTTGAATCAGCGGAACGGAAAGAATGCCCGTAGAAAATATTTCATGATCAATCTCCACGAAAGAATGTTGCCGACCCCGGCAGGTATCGAACCCGCGTCTTCCTGATCATCAGTCAGATGCGCATCCATTTAGCTACCGAGGTCGGCTGGAAGTTTCTGGTGAAAGAATGTGCAATGTACTGGTTTACCGTTTACGTAGGAGAAGTGTGGCTAGGTAAACTGACCAGTTCAAAACTGACCTAAAAGGTGTTGACTTGGTCGTTACACACCAATATAAATTTATTCAGCTTGAATACTTGCTAGTAACGATTACGAAATATTTTTTTTTCTTCGAAAATTTAAAGTAATTAAAAGAAACAAGAACAACAGTGAAAAAAAAAATCAGTGAACAAACACTCCCTTTTGATCAGGCGTAGTACATGTATGTCTTCTGAAAAGGTTTATGCTCTGGAAAAAATGAAATTCCCCAAAGGAATTAAAACATTATGGTCAAATTTTCTAGACCAGATTAGCTAGTTTCGCCAAAAAAGGCCTCATAAGCAACCTTCCAATATATTCAAGCCTCATTTGAACAATTAAAGGGATCATCCATAGTTTTTCATGAATTACATTTGCAGGATTCCAAAGAACCTGTCTGAATATCTTCGAGGGACCAGACAAATGATATTGCAATGAAATAAACATACATGGTCGTCAGTTTTGCATTTTCTACGTCAAATTGTGACGAAAACGCCCCACAATTCCATATCACTACTTCAGATGCGACCTTTAAACTAAAAGGGCATGTCAGCTAGTTCAAAACGTTAAAACGATAACGTCACTACTGCAACACATAGAAATGCTACGTTCATTGGGACGTTACATCGCTCTAACGTGTAACCTCGGTCACACCAATTGATGGGTCGGAGGAACACGTAACGTAAACAAAGCAACGTACATTTTTTTATATCCAAAGATCAAAACTTATGTTTCAAAAGAATTCCAACATGGGTTTTATTGCGTTAACATGACTTCTGGCTCAGAATAGCTTCAAACAGCTATGTTCATTGGTTTTATTCAGAAATATATTCTTTATGAGACTGATTTAAAATACCAACCACATCACGTGAACAAGTCCGTGAAATAAAGACCCCCCTAAACCCCACTCTATATAGAGAAAACTGGGGTTTACGGGGGTAAACATTATTTTTCTTATTTCTGCTCCGAGACATAGGTTGTGGGTACTCGTTAGAACCGCCTCAATGAGGCGGTTCTAACGAGCACCCAAAACCTATGTTTGGAGTATAAATAAGAAAAATATCACAAATTTTCATCAGCAAAATTGCCTTTTTGAGGTTTGAAAAATGCACTATGTTACACGGATGTGTTATCGTAATGGACGCTAAAATTGCCTAAACCTATCCATTGATCACAAGCTATAGCCCCATCAGCACTCTCAATGCTTTGATTACTTTATAGAACTGGACAGAACTAAACGTTTATGCATAAACATTCAGGCCACAAATGAGGCATATGAGATAAATCGTTACATAAAGATGATAGCATTATTATATTTGGGCTGATATTTGGCCTCATATCATTATGGACTGAAATTGCTAAGGGCCGATTTTATTATGGACCAAATCTATCTATCTAAACGTCTCCAAAATGACCTAAATAGTGTTGACGGGGACGTTAAATCACAATCAATCAATATCTATTCAATCTAGATTTGCAGGATGAAAGCCTTAACAGTAATCGTATAATTACAGTAGGGTTCTTTAACTTGCACAGGGGATGATTCTCCCTGCTTGGGGGATGGGGGGGGGGGGGGGGGCAGTATAACGATCCGAAGGACGGTGCACTTTGTGGCATTGTGGCATTCATCCCTGCAAATGATGCCAGTTGATCGAGACTTCTCCAAAATAGAAGTCACACTTGAATGTCTTTTTTGACTCACCTGGCTGCGCGACGTACTTTTTCTATTTGATGTATTGCAGTATCTATATATGTATGGGTATCTGAGCTCAGGTCCTCATTCATGTCATCTGTTAGTCCCGCGCTGTATGGCCTAAATAAAGACCATCTGTATAGCTAAGTTTACCTCTTTGGTTAGAGCTAGGGACTAACTTCCCATATCACAGGTCCTGGTGTATGACGTTTCACCAGTAACGATTCTGATTCTGTTGGCCTCTTTTTGGTCCATTCTGGTAGAAAGGTGCCCGGTGACGTCATAGTGGTATACACCGCGCGTAAGAAAAAAGATGCCAGATTGATTCATCCCGATTGCATTGTGGCTTTACAAGTTAGAATGGTGATATGTGTTGCGTTGGGGTGTAATCAAAGTTCAGAAAGAAGCCAAGGCATAAGTTTCTTTCAGTTTCCGAAAGATGCAAAGTTGAAAAAACTGTGGCTTGAAAATTTGAACAGAGGGTCGTTCGAGCCGTCTGTTCATCATAAACTTTGCTCGAAACATTTTGATAATGCCCAGTTTAGAATAAGCCCGGGTTTTGCCGAGAGAATCGGTTATGGCTTGTCGTTTAGACTTCGCCTGAAGGATAACGCTGTGCCGACTATTTTCAAAGAGAATAGACCGGAGAAGCGACCAATCACGGCAAGGCATTCAGCAAAGCTCCAAGAGAAAAAAATGAAACCAGAGGTAAATGCTTAACCCTTGACCTGGTGAATATTTATATATGCCAGGCCCACTATTGATTATCCATGCGGGAGCGTGATAACTCGGTATTTGTGTACTTGTCTCTGATGCTAGAGGCTCGCATTTCAATCCCTGGAGGCGGTGATTATTTCGATGTCTGGACACTCATTGGCATCATTTGCAGGGATGAATGCCAAAAAATCACCATCCTTCAGATCGGGATGTGACCTGGAGTGTATTCGGCCCCTGCCCATAGGGGCTTGGAGAAATATATGGGCTGCATGATGCTTCCACACAGAGCTGAATCCGGCCCGCGCACTAGTACTGGTAAACAGCTTAGAGGATCTAAGTGCGAGGCGGACCGTCCATGGTAATAAACCCTATTGGTTTCATTGGGCGACAGGGCTTGAGATGTCATTTCATCTCAATGTCGGGTAAAAGTCCCACAAAATTGGAAGCAAAGTCTCCAAAATGACCTTTACAGTGTTGACAGGGACGTTAAACCTCAAATCAATCAAACAAACGAAAACCTGGAGTGTATGTGATGTACACCTGCAAGTTATGGTCAAATGTGTCCGATCGCAGTATAAGTAGAAAGACAGAAATATTCTCAACCAATCAGATTACTTGATGCAAATCATTGCAACAAATTCATACACTGAATGGTAAACAATGAAGACCCTGAGGCTGAGCAGATGGCTTCTTCAAAAGCCATCTGATCTGGATCTGCATCGTTTGAAAGATCAGATATAGCCAGGCTCAGCAGGACAAGGGTTAACCCTTACCTTGCTGTTCACGACAACCCCTATCTTTGCAAACAGTGTAGATCCAGATCAGATGGCTTCTGAAGAAGCCATCTGATCAGGATCTACACTGTTTGGCATTCAGTTTATGAATTTGTAGCAATAAATTACATCAAGTAATCTGATTGGTTCAAAGTCAGAAATGGGTGTGGCTTAACTGAATATTCAGCAAGAGAAGGGTTAACGTTATATCCCATTATTACAGCTACCTTTTTTTCTATATTAGTTTTATGGAAGATAAAACTTTTTCTGCAAATATTTCACTATGTCATTTGTCGTGTCACCGGTAACAAAAACAAATCAGATTTGTAACGTCTATGGAAGATATTAGACGTTGTACATTTTATAAACTCCAGATTTGCAGGATAAAAGCCTACACAGTAACCATGCAATTACAGCATGTGTCTTTTACCAAAAATGGCCCCGCCCCGGGGCCCACTGGTTTTACCAGGTCTAAAAAAGTTGTTTTATTTAAAGATTGACACAAATAAAATCATGAAAATGGTGTAAAATGGAATATAGTAATTTGGTCGTTATCTGTTGAATATTTAATCATGTGTAACTCCAAACTTTATAGTTTGCTTTACTTAATTAAATTCCTTCAACCAAAATTGAAGAGTTCTCAGAAAAAACAGGTTTGTAATAAGAATAAGATTCATTAATTATTATATGTAAAATGGGCTAAGAAATGACAGCGTATAACGCTTTAATAATTTTATCAACATACTGACCACTCGCATCCACAGACAGTTTTTCTGACAACTAAAAAAATTGATGAAAGTTTCAGAGTCAGACTTCCTTCAACAGCAAAACCTCCAAAAACGAAATGATGTCAGTACGAAACTCATCTTATGTTCAACCTCTGACAGATTTCTGAAGAGTTCCACTGCATTTGTGGTCTAAGGGAAGGAATTGTCTTGTTTTGTTTCTTAATTATTTTCTATCATTAAAACGATATTTACAGACAATAAAATACATGCCTGCTTTAGCAATGCATTTGTTTCAATGAGATATAAAGACTGAGGCTGCATATGAGATCACAATTTTTTCGTGTTACCGGTACGTCATTTTCAGGCTTTTCCTTTTGTTAGTCTTAAAATCTACAGACTAAAAAGTTTTTAAATTTACAGACAGTCTTTAAATAAAACAACTTTCTTAGACCTGATTACAGAGACTAGTCACTTACATATGGTTTGCATTTTAAAATCTTCTTGTTTGAAACCAGAAGGCTCAAGTCTTTGATATTTTTTATGAAGCTTCATCTAGTGGACATCTACCAATATTGTTTAAATTATGGCCCCTCAAGCCAAAAATGCCCTGCCTAGGGCTGACTGATTTTAAGCTCACCTGAGCATGAAGTGCTCATGATGAGCTATTTTGATTGGTCAATGTCCATTGTGTCTTGTGTGTCCTGCGGTGAAAAGAGTTTGATTTAAATACTAACTCTACCCTTGGGCCAATTTCAGTCAAACTTCATAGGATTGTTGTTCTGGTGACCCTCTTCCAAAATTGCTAAAATCATTCCCCTCCAATGAACTAGATGGCCAGCAGAGCTAAAAATAGAAAAATCTTTAAACGACAACTCCTCATAAACCTTTGGGCCGATTTCATTCGAACTTCCCAGGAATATTGCTTAGGTGAACCTCTACCAAATAGCTAAAATGGTTTTGCTCCAATGCATAAAATGGCCACCAGAGCTAAAAATAGAAAAATGTCAATAATCATTTAAACTTCATAGGAATGTTGCTTAGGTGACTCTATCAAAGTAGTTAAAATCATTTCGCTCCAATGAAAAAGATGGCCACCATAGCTAAAAATAGAACAGGAGGACCAAGCTGGTCCTGTATTGCTCACCTGAGCTAACAGATTCGAAGTTTCAGGAAGTGCCAACCTTTACTGAAGGATTTATGGGCGGACATGGTGATGACAGTGTAAGCATTTTCTGCAAATCAAGTAGAATGTAACTCTATAATAAATAGGCTGACCTCGCCGGTTTTCAAACTCATTCAAGCTTTTATTCCTGACTTGCTAAGAAGATTCGATATAAACTGAAGGGGCTATGGTGATGACACATTCAAAGATAAGCAATTAACTGCTGCAATCAAAGGGATGTTACTCTGTGATAAATAGGCAAAGCTCATGAGTTTTCAAACTCCTCTAAGCTTTTCTGCTTGACTTACTCGTTTGTAAGTTTCATGAAGACCCGATCAAAACCTAAGGGGCAGCAGTGATGACAAGGTCGAAAATAGGCATTTTCAGCAATCAAAGACATGTAACTCTATGATAAATGTGCCGACTTGGCCGGTATTCCAACTCTTCCGAGGTTTTATCCCCAGCCACCATACATATAAGTTTCAGAAAAATCAGATCAATACTGAAGGGGCTAAGGTGATGACAAGGTCAAAATTTGGCATTTTCAGCAGTCAAAGGGATGTTACTCTATGATAAATGGGCCGACTTGGCCAGTTTTCGAACTCATCCAGGTTTTATCCCAGCCACCTTACATATAAGTTTCAGAAAAATCTGATCAAAACTGATGGCTACAGTGATGACAAGGTCAAAAATCAACATTTTCAGCCATCAAAGGGACATAACTCTATGATAAATGGGCTGACTTGGCCAGTTTTAGAACTCATCTGAGACTTTATCCCCAGCCACCTTACATATAAGTTTCAGAAAGATCCAATCAAAACTGAAGGGGCTATGGTGATGACAAGGTCAAAAATCAACATTTTCAGCAATCAAAGGGAGGTAAATCTAAGATAAATGAGCCAACTTGATCGGTATTCGAACTCATCCGAGGTTTAATCCCCAGCCACCTACAATGTTGGCAAAAAAGCTGGAAATACTCATATTTCCCTGAACGGCGGGAAATACAGGGAATTCCTGGGAAAAACGGTATTCCCAGGAAATATTGGGCAATATAGATTTACATTGTTGGTATCAATTGTGACTGCTTAATATACCCCAACTACCTAGCTATTTGAAAGCAAAATTATTTCAAGTTCATGCAGGGCTTGAACATTCCACAATAACAAAAAAAATTTGAAGAACAAGGTAAAAGTTTGCCTTGTTATATGACATTTACCAAAGTTTACATGTATTTAGTCATGTAGGACAAGTGAAATTTTGATGAATGTTCCAGCCCTTTTTATATTGAATAACTTCAAAGATCTATAGTCCCTTGCCTTCAAATAGAATTTATATAATTTCTTTTCAAATGTGATTCTAAAATATTAATTTTTAACTTTCAGCTAATTCCCTTGACTTGTAAATACATATAATTTTAATACTTAGGTTAGTATCTGTAGATAATTTAAGAAACCTTTTATGCTTAAATTAATTGTGTTCTTTTAATAACTGTCTCAAACAAGCAATTAAATTATCACAACTTTTAGCATTAGAAGTATGATTACTTGACAATGCAGATAAACCATTCTAGTGTAAATATCCTTAAAATTCAAACACCCAAAGAGTTGTTGTAAATCTCAAAAAAATTGAACTGTGTGGTTTTGTGTTACACGAAAGCAAACAAACATGTAGTTCCAATGGCAAACTCTCTTAAAGAAGCTAAGTGATTCTGATATTGATCTGCACTGTTTGCCCAGGCATGTCTGTCCCAAATATTGGGCTCATTATTGTATTTTATCTTCTTAAGCATATGAGTGATTTTAAATAACTCCCTGCACCCTGCATACAGGCCTCATATTTTTCAGGGATTTGCAGGATTTCAGGCTTTTAGAGCTTGATGGTTTTCTTGCTTTCAGATTTTGATTTTTTCCTAACCCTTATCCTGCTGAACATGACAACCCCTAACTTTGCAAACAGTGTAGATCCAGATCAGATGGCTTCTGAAGAAGCCATCTGATCAGGAACTACATTGTTTGTCATGCAGTTTGTGAATTTTTAGAAAATGTGTATCAAGTAATTTGATTGATTGCTAGTCAGCAATGGGTGTCAGGGTGTGGCTAAATTAATTTATTCAGCAGGATAAGGGCTAAAATGACAACTTAAGTATGCAATATCAGGCCTTTCAGGCATGGAAAAGCTTGGTCAGTATGAGGCCTGTACATAACAACATATCACTTTATATTTATGCTTGTGTTTGGTTGAGTAAAAGCAGACTTATGACTTTATATGTATGGGGAGTCATATTGCAAAATAGCTTACTGTAAATTACACAAATATTAAAAGTGTTTTTCTTTGAAATAACTAAACAAAATTAGATTTCCCACTATTTCCCAGTATTTCCCACTTTTGCTGAAATTTGGAGTATTTCCCAGGACCGTACTTACCAGTAAATACCAGTAGGAATTCCCGCCACCGGTATTTACCGACCAACCTTGGCCACCTAACATATGTTTCAGAAAGATCCGATCAAAACTGAAGGGGCTATGGTGATGACAAGGTAAAAAATCAGCATTTTTAGCAATCAAAGGGACGTAACTCTATAATAAATGGGCCGACTTGGCCGGTTTTCGAACTCATTCGAGGTTTTATCCCCAGCCACCTTACATATAAGTTTCAGAAAGATCCGATCAAGACTGAAAGAGCTATGGTGATGACATGGTCAAAAATTGGCATTTTCAGCAATCAAAGGGAAGTTACTCATTGATAAATGGGCCGACTTGGCCGGTTTTCGAACTCCTCCGAGATTTTATCCCCAGCCACCTGACATATAAGTTTCAGAAAGATCGGATCAAAACTGAAGATGCTACGGTGATGACAAGCATTTTCCCATTGTAAGTCTATGGGACCTTGTGGTTGCCATTGCAACCAAAGTTTTCGTGCGATTTTGAAAAAAAAAAAATATGCCATCATTGCCCCACCAGAGGCATGCTACAGATGAGAAATGATTGAGATCAGCCTGCAGGCTGCAGAGATATAGCTGCTCAAAAATGGACGGACGACGGCGGACCCACTATACTATAAGCTCCCCTGGAGCCTTCGGCCCAGGTGAGCTAAAAATCAGCATTTTCAGCAATCAAAGTAACTCTGACAAATGGGCCGACTTGGCCGGTTTTCGAACTCATCCAAGGTTTAATCCCCAGTCACTTTACATATAAGTTTCAGAAAGAACTAATCAAAACTGAAGGGACTACCATGATGACAAGGTCAAAAATTGTCATTTTCAGCAATCAAAGGGACATAACTCTATGATAAATGGGCCGACTTGGCCGGTTTTCGAACTCATCCGAGTTTTTATCCCTGGCCACCATACATATAAGTTTCAGCAAGATTCAATCAAAACTAAAGGGGCTACTGTGATGACAAGGTCAAAAATCAGCATTTTCATCAATCAAAGGGATGTAACTCTATGATAAATGGGCTGACTTGGCAGGTTTTCAAACTCATTCGAGGTTTTATCCCCAGCCACCTTACATATATGTTTCAGAAAGATCCGATCAAAACTGAAGAGGCTGCAGTGATGACAAGGTTGAAAATCGGCATTTTCAGCAATCAAAGGGAAGTAACGCTATGTTAAATGGGCGGACTTGGCCAGTTTTCAAACTCATCAGGGGTTTTATCCCCAGCCACCTTACATATAAGTTTCAGAAAGATCCGATCAAAACTGAAGGGGCTACCTTGATGACAAGGTCATAAATCGGCATTTTTCAGCAATCAAAGGGACGTAACTTTATGATAAATGGACCGTCTTGGCCGGTTTTCGAACTCATCCAAGGTTCTATCCCCTGCCACCTTACATATAAGTTTCAGAAAGATCCGATCAAAACTGAAGGGGCTACCTTGATGACAAGGTCATAAATCGGCATTTTTCAGGCGGATCTGATTCTTCCTTGGTTTGAAATAGTTTTTTGCTGTGCGCAAGATTCAATCAAAATAAAGGGGCTACTGTGATGACAAAGTAAAAAATCGGCATTTTCAGCAATCAAAGGGATGTAACTCTATGATAAACGGGCCGACTTGGCCGGTTTTCAAACTCATTCAAGGTTTTATCCCCAGCCACCTTACATATATGTTTCAGAAAGATCCGATCAAAACTGAAGGGGCTGCGGACCTGCGGTGATGACAAGGTTGAAAAGCGGCACTTTCAGCAATCAAAGGGAAGTAACGCTATGTTAAATGGGCAGACTTGGCCAGTTTTCGAACTCATCCGGGGTTTTATCCCCAGCCACCTTACATATAAGTTTCAGAAAGATCCGATCAAAACTGAAGGGGCTACCTTGATGACAAGGTCATAAATCGGCATTTTTCAGCAATCAAAGGGATGTAACTCTATGATAAATGCACCATCTTGGCCTGTTTTTGAACTCATCCAAGGTTCTATCCCCGGCCACCTTACATATAAGTTTCAGAAAGATCCGATCAAAACTGAAGGGGCTACCCAGATGACAAGCTCAAAAATCGGCATTTTCAGCAATCAAAGGGACGTAACTATGATAAATGGGCAGACTTGGCTGGTTTTCAAACCCATCCAAGGTTTTATCCCCAGCCACCTTACATATAAGTTTCCGAAAGATTCGATCAAAACTGAAGGGGCTACCCAGATGACAAGGTCAAAAATCGGCATTTTCAGCAAGCAAAGGGTAGTAACTCTATGATAAATGGGCCGACTTGGCAGATTTTCGAACTCATCCGAGTTTCTATCCCTGGCCACCTTACATAGTAGTTTCAGCAAGATTCAATCAAAACTTAAGGGGCTATCGTGATGACTAGGTAAAAAATCGGCATTTTCAGCAATGCAAGGAATGTAACTCCATGATAAATGGGCCGACTTGGCCGGTTTTCAAACTCATTAGAGGTTTTATCCCCAGCCACCTTACATATATGTTTCAGAAAGATACGATCAAAACTGAAGGGGCTGCGGTAATGACAAGGTTGAAAAGCGGCATTTTCCGCAATCAAAGGGAAGTAACCCTATGTTAAATGGGCGTACTTGGCCGGTTTTCGAACTCATCCGGGGTTTGATCCCCAGCCACCTTACATATAAGTTTCAGAAAGATCCGATCAAAAGTGAAGGGGCTACCTTGATGACAAGGTCATAAATCAGCATTTTTCAGCAATTAAAGGGAAATAACTTTATGATATATGGGCCGACTTGGCCGGTATTCAAACTCATCTGAGTTTTTATCCCCAGCCGCCTTACAAATAAGTTTCAGAAAGATCCGATCAAAACTGAAGGGGCTACCCAGATGACAAGGTCAAAAATCGGCATTTTCAGCAATCAAAGGGACATAACTGTATGATAAATGGACCGCCTTTGCCGGTTTTTGAACTCATCCAAGGTTCTATCCCCGGCCACCTTACATATAACTTTCAGAAAAATCTGATCAAAACTGAAGGGGCTACCCAGATGACAAGCTCAAAAATCGGCATTTTCAGCAATCAAAGGGACGTAACTCTATGATAAATGGGCGGATTTGGCTGGTTTTCGAACTCATCCGAGGTTTTATCCCCAGCCACCTTACATATAAGTTTCCGGAAAATCCGATCAAAACTGAAGGGGCTACGGTGATGACAAGGTGGAAAATGGGCATTTTCAGCAATCAAAGGGACGTAACTCTATTATAAATGGGCCGACTTGGCCGGTTTTCGAACTCATCCAAGTTTTTATCCCCAGTCACCTTACATATAAGTTTCAGAAAGATCCAATCACGGTGATGACAAGCATTTTCCCATAGTAAGTCTATGGGACCTTGTGGTTGCTATAGGAACCAAAGTTTAAGAGTAATTTCGAAAAAAAGTTTATGTCATGAATGCCCCACCAGAAGCATGCTACAGATGAGAAATGATTGAGATCAGCCTGCAGGATACAGAGATATAGCTGCTCAAAAGTGTGGATGGACGAAGGAGGACCCACTATACTATAAGCTCCCCTGGAGCCTTCGGCCCAAGTCTTAATAAAGTAGGTCAAGGTCACAAGGTCAAAAATTATGGGATTGTTGGAAAGGTCTTGTGACATAGAATGCACATGCAGGGCCTGACAAATCAAACTTTCAACCACTTGCCCGGCAGTCCACAGCATCTTGAAAATGGCTCAGAATTAGAATATTTCCTGTATATTCTATACATTTTCTGGGCAAGTGAAATAAAAAATCAGTTGCCCAGCCAAAATTTGGACTTGTCCCGGGCAGCTGGGGAATGGGTTTGTCAGGCCCTGCACATGTGAAATATGAAAGCCCTATTACTTACCAATCGAAAGTTTTTGCCAGTGTTAAAGTTTTTAAAAAGTAGGTCAAACGTCAAGGTCAGAGGTAAAAAATTATGGTACCACTGGCACTGGAAAGGTCTTGTGAAAAAGAATGCACATGTGAAATATGAAAGCCCTATCACTTACCAATCGAAAGTTATGGCCAATGTTAAAGTTTTTAAAAAGTAGATCAAAGGTCAAGGTCATGATGTCAAAAATAATGGTACCACTAGAAAGGTCTTGTGACAAGGAATGCACACGTGAAATATGAAAGCCCTATCACTTTATCAGTCTTAAGTTATGGCCAATGTTAAAGTTTTTAAAAGACAGGTCAAAAGTAGGTCAAACGTCAAGGTCAAGGTTACGAGGTCAAAATTTATGGGACCTCTTGAAAGGTCTTGTGACAAGGAATGCACATGTGAAATATGAAAGCCCTATAAGTTACCATTCAAAAGTTATGCCCAATGTTAAGGTTTTTGCGGAAAGACGGACAGACAGACCAAAAATTATATGCCCCCGAATCTTTGATTCTGGGGGCATAAAAACAAAAATAATTTGCTTTAAATACCTACTGAGTAAGAGTAGTACTCCTCCTAAACCCACTGGCCAATTTTAATCAAACGTCATAGGAATGTTGCTTACATGTAGGTGAGATCCCGGGCCACCACATACCAAAGTCGTTAAAAATGGTACTAGCTGCTCCTTGCTTGGCACTCAGATTTAGGGGGAAGAGCTAGAACTGGTCGACCCAGTGTCAGGAAAATGTGACTGGGTGTTGTATCATGTAATGTGTCTGGGACATGATACTTCAGTGAGGCAGCACTATAAAAGTGAGCACTGAGCTCCCTGTCGCAACCAGACACCGTCGTGATATGTCTGAAAAATTGTTGAAAGCAACGTTAAACCCGAATTCACACACACACACATCAAAATAGCTAAGATGAACAAGATGGCTGCCAGAGCTAAAAATAGAAAAACGATTTAAACGATAACTCCTCCTATACCCTATGCCAATTTCAATCAAACTTCATAGTAATGTTGCTTAGGTGACCCTTGCCAAAAATGCTAAAACATTTCTGCTCCAATGAACAATATCGACACAAGAGCTAAAAAATAGAAAAATCTTTAAATGACAACTATACCTTTGGGCCAATGTCATTCAAATATCGCAGGAATGTTGCTTAGGTGATCCTCTACAAAATAGCTAATACGGTCATCTGGTCCGATGAACAAAATGGCCACCAGAACTAAAACTAGAAAAATGTCAACAATTTAATTTACATGCCAACTCCTAAACCGTTGGGCCAATTTGACTCAAACTTCACAGGAATGTTGCTTAGGTCACCCTCCACCAAATTAGCTAATATTGTTTTGCTCTGATGAACAAGATGGCTGCCAAAACTTTCAGAAGCTATTTGACATCTTTGAAATCAGTCCCTCTTGTACATTATACTTTCAAAGATAAAATGTATAAAAATCGTCGTCTGAAACCAGAAGGCCCAGGTCTTTGATATTTGATATGAAGCTTCATCTAGTGAACTTCTACCAAGATTGTTCAAATTATAGCCCTGGGGCCAAAAATTGGACCGCTACCAAGATTGTTCAAATTATAGCCCTTGGGCCAAAGATGGCCCTGCCCCCGTGCCCAATGGCTTTACATAGACTTTCAAAGGGAAACCTTTGAAAATCTTCCTGCCTGAAACCAGAAGGCCTACACTGTAGGTCTTTGATATTTGGTATGAAGCTTCATCTAATGGACCGCTACTAAGATAGTTCAAATTACATGGATATCCCTTGGCCAAAAATGGCCATACCCTGTGGCCCACTGGTTTTACATAACTTATACAGGGAAAATTTTTAAAAATCTTCTTGTGTGAAACCAGAAGGCCTAGGCGTTTGATATTTGGTATTATAAAGCTTTGAACATATAATGGACCGCTGACCTCTACCAAGTTTGTTCATATTATAGACCTGGGGCAAAAAACTGCCCTGCCCGGAACCCACGTGAATCTCGTAGCTCAGGTGAGCGAAATAGGATCATCATGGTCCTCTTGTTTAAAAAAAAAATGAAATGAAGTACCTAACCATTCCACAATTCATCCTGATGTCAGATTTTATCACAAAAGATGCCCAATGTCAAACAATGAAAAAGTCTGCGGTTTTGGTACGGCGTGTGCTAGTTATTGGTCATTTAAAACATTGAAATATTTCATTATAATGTTCCTGCAGTAGTGTGTTGTTCAAAATGAGCCCATGCAGAACAATATTGTATGTCCTATTATGAGTGAGTGTTTGAGTTTGACATCCCACCAACAGCTAAGGTCATACAGAGATGGGACCTCGGTTTAAAGACTCATCCGAAAGTCTGGAGAAGCCCGGGATCGATCCTGCGACCCTTGGTTTACAAGGCGAGTAGCGTAACCGCTTCTGTCATATTATGTTTACTGACTTTAGTTTTGTGAATTGTACAATTAAAGATATGATTTTTTTGCTTTAATGATTATGACCTCTTGGCAGCATTGATAGCTCAGTGGTTAGCGCGTTCCGACTTATGATCAAGAGGTTTTGGGTTTGAATCCGGCCACTGGAGGCAAAGTGTGTCCTTGGCCATCACACGTAATGCCAATGCCCCGCTCGACCCAGTTGTAAATGGGTAGCAGTGGTGTAAAAGTCACTGCCTCACGCACATGCATGTTATAACATCCGGAATGAATGTTCGAGAGCGATTCAAATAAGCTTGAAGCTTTCATCGCAGTCGAACTAAAATTAGTATAAACTAAACTAACCTCATTTTCAAGATGACATAGTTTTCCGGTCTTATTCATGGTTGGTGGACATCATTTTTGTGGCGCCTGCTTTAAGCATGGCGTGATACAGGAGTCAGGTTTTCCATCTATTTGTTCATCCGTCCATCAAGACGTCAACATTGGCGACCATCCTAGCTTTCAAGCTAATGTAAGTGTCCTTTCGGCAGTTATGGTGCAGTTTTGAACTAATAAGCCTACGGTCCTATTCACTTTTAATAAAATTCCAAAAATATTTGGGAAAACTTTGACTCTTCCCGACCTGAAGCATTGTAGCTATGGAACCTTGTGAACAAAATATCCTTGCTTTTTAGCTCACCTGAGCACGAAGTGCTCAAGGTGAGCTTTTGGGATCGGTCTTTGTCCGTCGTCCGTGCGTCCGTCGTCAACTTTTGCTTTAAACAACTTCTTCTCCAAAACTGCTGGACAGATTTTGATCTAATTTCACAGGAATGCTCCTTGGGTGATCCTCTACCAAAATTGCTCAAACTGTTCCGCTCGGGTGAACAAGATGGCCGCCAGAGCTAAAAATAGAAAAACCTTTAAACGACTTCTCCTGCTTAACCAGTGGATGGATTTTGAAATAATTTCACAGGAATATTCCTTGGATGACCTTCTACCAAAATTGCTCAAACCGTTCCGCTCGGGTGAACAAAATGGCCGCCAGAGCTAAAAATAGAAAAACCTTTAAACGACTTCTTCTCCTTAACCAGTGGATGGATTTTGAAATTATTGCACAGGAATGTTCCTTGGGTGACCCTCTATTAAAATTGCTCAAACTGTTCCGCTCGGGTGAACAAGATGGCCGCCAGAGCTAAAAATAGAAAAACCTTTAAACAACATCTACTCCTTAAATAGTGGATGGATTTTGAAATTACTTCACAGGAATGTTCCTTGGGTGACCCTCTACCAAAATTGCTCAAACCGTTCCGCTTGGGTGAACAAGATGGCCGCTAGAGCTAAAAATAGAAAAACCTTTAAACGACTTCTCCTCCTTAACTAGTGGATGGATTTTAAAATTACTTCACAGGAATGTTCCTTGGGTGACCCTCTACCAAAATTGCTCAAACCGTTCTGCTCGGGTAAACAAGATGGCCGCCAGAGCTAAAAATAAAAAAACCTTTAAACAACTTCTTCTCCTTAACCAGTGGATGGATTTTGAAATTATTTCACTGGAATGTTCCGTGGGTGACCCTCTACCAAAATTGCTCAAACCGTTCCGCTAGGGTGAACAAAATGGCTGCCAGAGCTAAAAATAGAAAAACATTTAAACGACTTCTTCTCCTTAACCAGTGGATGGATTTTGAAATTATTGCACAGGAATGTTCCTTGGGTGACCCTCTACTAAAATTGCTCAAACCGTTCTGCTCGGGTGAACAAGATGGCCGCCAGAGCTAAAAATAGAAAAACCTTTAAACGACATCTACTCCTTTACTAGTGGATGGATTTTGAAATTACTTCACAGGAATGTTCCTTGGGTGACCCTCTACCAAAATTGCTCAAACCATTCCGCTTGGGTGAACAAGATGGCTGCTAGAGCTAAAAATAGAAAAACCTTTAAAGGACTTACTCTCCTTAACCAGTGGATGGATTTTGAAATTACTTCACAGGAATGTTCCTTGGGTGACCCTCTACCAAAATTGCTCAAACCGTTCTGCTCGGGTAAACAAGATGGCCGCCAGAGCTAAAAATAGAAAAACCTTTAAACAACTTCTTCTCCTTAACCAGTAGATGGATTTTGAAATTATTTCACTGGAATGTTCCTTGGGTGACCCTCTACCAAAATTGCTAAAACCGTTCCGCATGGGTGAACAAAATGGCCGCCAGAGCTAAAAATAGAAAAACCTTTAAATGACTTCTCCTTAACCAATGGCTGGATTTCGAAATTACTTCACAGGAATGTTCCTTGGGTGACCCTCTACCAAATTTGCTCAAACCGTTCCGCTAGGGTGAACAAAATGGCTGCCAGAGCTAAAAATAGAAAAACCTTTAAACGACTTCTTCTCCTTAACTAGTGAATAGATTTTGAAATTACTTCACAGGAATGTTCCTTGGGTGACCCTCTACCAATATTGCTCAAACCGTTCTGCTCGGGTGAACAAGATGGCTGCCAGAGCTAAAAATAGAATAACCTTTAAACGACTCTTTCTCCTTAACCAGTGGATGGATTTTGAAATTACTTCACAGGTATGTTCCTTGGGTGACCCTCTACCAAAATTGCTCAAACCGTTCTGCTCGGGTGAACAAGATGGCCACCAGAGCTAAAAATAGAAAAAACCTTTAAATGACTTCTCCTTAACCAGTGGATGGATTTTGAAATTATTTCACAGGAATGTCCGTTTGGTGACCCTCTACCAAAATTGCTCATACTGTTCCGCTCCGGTGAACAAAATGGCCGTCAGAGCTTCTCCTGCTTAACCAGTGGATGGATTGATAGCCCTGGGGCCAAAAACGGCCCTGTCCCGGGGCGCACTGGTTTTATATAGGCTTATATAGGGAAAACCTTTAAAAATCTTATTGTCTGAAACCAGAAGGCCCAGGTCTTTGATATTTGGTATGTATCTTTGTCAAGTGGACCGCTACCAAGATTGTTCAAATTATAGCCCTGGTGCAAAAAACAGCCCCACCCCGGGGCCAACTGGTTTTACATAGGCTTATATATGGAAAACCTTTAAAAATCTTCTTGTCTGAAACCAGAAGGCCCAGGTCTTTGATATTTGGTATGAAGCTTCATCTAGTGGACCTCTACCAAGCTTGTTCAAATTATAGCCCTGGGGCCAAAACCGGCCCCTTCCTGAGGCCCACTGGTTTTACATAGGCTTATATTGGGAAAACCTTTAAAAATCGTCTTGTCTGAAACCAGAAGGCCCAGGTCTTTGATATTTGGTAAGTAGCTTCATAAAGTAGACCGCTACCAAGATTGTTCAAATTATAGCCCTGGGGCCAAAAACGCCCCCGCGCCAGGGCCCACTGGTTTTACATAAGCTTTATAGGGAAAACCTTTAAAAATCTTCTTGTCTGAAACCAGAAGGCCCAGGTCTTTGATATTTGGTATGAAGTGTCATCTAGTGGACCTCTACCAAGATTGTTCAAATTATAGCCTTTGTTGATGTTTGGTATGAAGCTTCACCTTTAAGACCTCCCTCAACATTATGCACATTTAAGCCCTAGGGCCAATAATGGCCCTCCCTGGGGCCCACTTGTTACACTATGGATCAGGTGAGCGATCCAGGGCCATCATGGCCCTCTTGTTTCATCTGAAAATGGCAGATATTATTCTTATTTCTGCACCAATACTTGGTAGCGTCTTGCCAAGGCGCTTCTAATGAGTATATCCCACGCGTTTTTGTGGAGAAAAAAGAAAAATAATTTGTGGATGACCTGTCTTATTTGGGGCTATGCATCACTAAGTTGTAAGCATAAATTGGTGAAATAGAGGATCTTACATGAGTGCCGATGTATTATTGAATTTATGAAACTCGTTGAGGAACAGGGATAAAATGTGTGGCAAATGCGTGGCTTTGCCAAGCATTTTATCCCTTTTCCTCAACAAGTTCAATAAATTCAATAAATACATGCGCACGAATGCAAGATTCTATTTATCATATGACATGTAAAGCGCATTTTGTTCACGATTGTTTACAAATATGTCAATATTCCGCCGTTAGTAAACGCGACGTCATTAAGGGTGTCGTACATGTAACATTATGGGACGTATCTAGCTAATTTGCACAGTTAATCCACTAGTGGATTATCGAAAATATTACATGGCGTTATTACATTCTCAGATGCGACGTCATATGATAAAACAATTTATTATATACCCAGAAAATGCCCTGTTTACTTTCTACAGAAGTTACCGGTCAATATTTGTCCATATTGCCCGTAGTCAAGTTCATATTGCCCGTAGATAAGCAGTCACATTCACAATATAACTACTTTCAAATTTGTCCATTTTGATTCTAAAAATCGGCAGCCATCTTGTCGTGCGTATCGACTGAAAGAACGTAAAACAAAACGAATATAGGTTCCGACAAAGTGCATAAAGCGCATTTTATGCTGTCAAATATGACATACCTGCAATCTGTTTAGATTTTCAATACTTTCTTCTAAGAAATCAGGAGTATTTTGAAAGAAATATAACCACAAGCTCGTGCGTCCTTCGCCATATGAACTTGTGCCGAATATTTCACAATAAAAAGTCAATAACCTATTCATATTTCACATGATATAAGTGTTTTCTGACATCATGTTACCTTCTGGTCATGTGCCTGTGATGCTGTGACCTTAGGTCAAATTTAGGGGATAATATGATTCAAAATAGACAGTTGGGGAGGTAAAACAGTGGTTCTACAGTCAAAATTTCATTTTTAGAGTGACTTCACATGTTAGCAGAGCTGTTAAACAGAATTTGCAATTGTACAAACGACGATTTACCTCACAATTCTAAATACAGTTATCCCCATTCATTTGTTTTGTTAACAAAAATATTTGCACAAAGTGGCAAGGGCTGTGAGCTGCATAAATTGTGTTTTAGTTTAACGGCCCTTTCAAGATTATTTCACTCATATCGAGCCGATCGTTAATCAGAGGTGGGCGAAAACCGGAGTAGCCGGAGAAAAAACACCTCACCTTCCGTTGTAGAACTTGTCGTCTCACATGTGACCCAAGCCAGGCTCGGACCCACAGCGGTGAGAGAACTAATGATTAAGAGTCAGGGCTCTTATTCACTAGGCCACGGAGGCCCATCGAGCTGCATAAATTGAAATGCTAGCCAATGAAAAGTGATGTTTCAAGGATTCCCAACATCATCCCAATCGAATGTTCCCTTACTTGTGCAAGTGCTTTTGGATTGCAGTTAACTACTAATCATGAAATTTGCAGTGTTGATTTCCAAGAGTAACCATTCACATGTAACGTCATGTCTTGGGTATTTTTCCTGAAAATATATATAATTGAAAAAAAGAATCTGCTCTAAAAAATTACATGGTGCCTTAACCCTTATCTCATTATGATAACTCACCCGTGCGACATAGTGCATTTTTTCACATCTCCAAAATGGCTACTTTTCTGATGAAAATCCTTGATATTTTTCTAATAAATGCTCATAACATAGGTTGTGTGTGCTCGTTAGAACCGCCTCATTGAGGCGGTTCTAACGAGTACCCACAACCTATGTCTTGGAGCAGAAATAAGAAAAATAATGAATACCACCGTAAACCCCAGTTTCCTCTATATAAAGTGGGGTTTAGCGGGGTCTTCATTTCACGGAGTCGTTCACGTGATGTTGCTTCATAAATTAATTTAGTCACACCTATTTACACAGAAGCCTCCGTGGTGCAGTGGTTACGCTACTCGCCTTGTAAACCATGGATCGCAGGGTCGATCCCGGGCTTCTCCAGATTTTCGGATGAGTCTTTAAACCGAGGTCCCGTCTCCGTATGACCTTAGCTGTTGGTGGGACGTAAAACTAAAACTCACTCACTCGCTCACACCTATTTACATTTCAATCAACCAAATTACTTGATGTAATTTATTCAACCAAATTTGCTAACTGAATGACAGTGTAGATCCTGATCAGATGGCAGAAGCTACACTGTTTGCAAAGGCATGGGTTGTCATAGTTAGCTGGATAAGGGTTAAAAATTATTTCTGCAAAGAGACAGTGTGGAGCCTCATTAGCTTGCTTCTTGAGAGGCAGTCTGATCTGGGTCTACTTTTTTGCAACCTTTATCTTGCTGTTCATGACAACCCCTATCTTTGCAAACAGTGTAGATCCAGATCAGATGGCTTCTGAAGAAGCCCAGAAGCCATCTGATCAGGATCTTCACTTTTTCCAGATCAGATGGCTTCTGAAGAAGCCATCTGATCAGGATCTTCACTGTTTGGCATTCAGTTTATGAATTTGTAGCAATAAATTACATCAAGTAATTTGATTGGTTGATAGACAGACATGGGTGTGGCTTAAATGAATATTCAGCAAGAGAAGGGTTAAAATAACCAGCAGACAACAAATCATGATGAAGTCTTAGGGGTTACAGATACTACAAGAATTGCTGTTTAATTTTCTTTTCTCTTTTTTTCAGAATAAATCATCACTGAAATCACTTCAGTATCCTGTTACCATGGACCAAGGCAGTTCCTTTGATGAAGAGAAACCATTTGTGGTGCAAGTTTCAGAGACCTGTCAACCCACCCAAGTTACCACAACTGCTAAGACATTGACTTCTCCAAGTTTATCAGCTACATGTGCCTACAGTTCAGTAGATTCAGTGGCATGTCCTTTAACTTGGTTTGCTACCTTGGCAGTGACAAAACCAAAACTAGATGCTTTACAGCAGACTGAAATTAAGTGGGATGAACAGGACAAAACTTAGTTCCCTGTAAGGCTGACACGATTAATCATATAATCAATTAATCGATCAATAAATTCCAGAAAAATGATAATCATTTCTGATTGGCTTGTAAGCGATTACTTGACAGGTACTATTTACTAACCAAAGTTATGCTTAAAAAAGCTGGATGCGTGGCAAACAGTGCAGACCCTGATGAGATGCCGCATTCTGCGGCATCTCATCTGGGTCTACACTGTTTGCTCAGGTCTGTCTGTACAAACACATATGGCAAAGTACAGCATATGGTAGGAGTCATGCTCAGACAGAAAGCCAGTCAGGTAAAATTATGACAAAATCTTCAGTGATTACTAATCGATTATCGATCGCAATGACAAGAATGATAATCGATTATCTTTTCATCTTCGATTAGCCAGCCCTACCTGTGGTATCATGTTGTACACTCTAGTGTCTTTCCATCCATCTGCATTTTATTTCCGATTGATATCTGGAGGAATTTTTCACATATTTCTGCAAATTTTGCATACACATTTGTATTGGAATGAGTTTCTTTGGAAGTGTCAACGGGGAAATCCATTATGGCCCATATCATCTCCCAGTAAACCTTCTTTTTATGCCCCCGCCATTCGAAGAATGGTGGAAAGGGTATATAGCGTTGCCCCTGTCCGTCCGTTCGTTCGTCCATCCGTGCATCCGACACTTAAACGGGGTCAATAACTTCCTTATTTCTTGATGGATTTTAAAATTACTTGGCAGAAATGTTAACCACCATGAAACGACGTGTCATGTGCAAAACCCAGGTCCATACCTCCAGGGTCAAGGTCATACTAAAGAGGTCAAAGGTCAAAAAAAGGGTCCGAAACTTAAACGCTGTCTATAACTTACTTATTTCTGGATGGATTTTGAAATTGCTTTGAAGAAATGTTAACCATCTTGAGACGATGTGTCACCTGCAAACCTAGATCCATACCTCCAAGGTCAAGGTCATACTTAGAGGTCAAAGAAATGGTCTGAAACTTTAATGCAGTCAATAACTTTCTTATCACTGGATGGATTTTAAAATTACTTGGCAGAAATGTTGGCCATCGTGAGACAATCCCTCACACAAAACCAAGGTCCTTACCTCAAAGGTTAAGGTCATACTTAGAGGTCAAATGTGAAAAAAGGGTCCAAAACTTAAACATGGTCAATAACTTTCTATGGGTGGATATGAACATAGACATATTTTCAGGCGGGGGCATCCGTGACCTATGGACGCATTTCTAGTGTTTGTTTGTTTTTGCCTGTTATTCCTTTACTATTATACTGAAAGGAATATATGGAGGATTGTATATTTTGGCAAGTTGGTCCCGTTTTGTCCATTCCAAATGTTGAGTTATCTGCCTTTGATATATCTGAAAAATGTCTTTTGGTGTAAAGTTCTTTACTGTACGGCAAAGGTGGTTGAAACTTCCCAGATATGCCAAGCACTAAATTAACCCTTATCCTGCTGAACATGACCTTAACAAACAGTGAAGATCCAGATCAGATGGCTTCTTCAGAAGCCATCTGATCAGGATCTACACTATTAGTCGCGCCACCATCCATTGGGGTTTGGAGAAATAGATTGGGCTGCATGATTCTTCCACCCAGAGCTGAAACTGATAGAATTTTAGTATTGGTTAACAGCTTAGGTCTAAGCCTGGCCAGGAAAAGTGATGTGAGTCGGACCACTCTTTAAACCCTAGTGGTTTCTAAGTGGTTTCTATGGGGGGTAGGGCTTGAGATCTATGTCAGGTAAAAGTCCCACAAAATCGCAAAATAGTGTTTAACAATGGGAATGTACAATCTCAACTCAAACAAACACTGTTCGTCATTCAGTTTGCAAATTTGACTGAATACATGATTTCAAGCAATTTGTTTAGTTGATTGTCAGAAATAGGTTTGGCAAAGTAATTTATTCAGCAGGATAAAGGTTTAAGCTGCCGTATAGTGACTAAGGACTGCTAGTCTGGCTATTCCATTTTTTAGTTATCTTCCCTTGATGTGTCTGACAAACAGTTTTAGTTGCATGACACAATATAGGAGACCGGTTTTCCATGCATCCGTTTGTTTGTTCATCAAGCTGTCAAAATTTGCACCATCACTAACTTTCACCCTAATGTTCAAGATTATACAGGCGTGTCATAGCATTACGTGGGATTCTTGTTGTTGTTTTTAGCTCACCTGTCACGTAGTGACAAGGTGACCCGGGAGCTTTTGTGATCACTTTTCGTCCGTGCGTGTGTGCGTGCGTAAACTTTTTCTTCAAATGACATCTCCTCCTAAACCACTGATCGGATTTTGACCAAACTTCAAAGGAATGATCCTTAGGTGGTCCCCTTTCAAAGTTGTTCAAATGGTTCCGGTCCATTGCACATCTCGGTCACAGGAGCTAAAAATAGATTTTTTAAACGAAAACTTTAAAAATCTTCTTCTCTGAAACCGCAAGGCCCAGTTCTACGATATTTGGTATGAAGCTTCATCTAGTGGACCTCTACCAAGATTGTTCAAATTATAGCCCTGGGGGCCAAAATGCCCCCGCCCCGGGGACCTTTGGTTTTACATAGGCTTATATAGGGAAAATCATTAAAAAATCTTCTTCTCTGAAACCACAAGGCCCAGGTCTTTAATATTTGGTGTGAAGTTTTACCTAGTGGACCTCTGCTAAGATTGTTCAAATTATAGCCTTGGGGGCAAAAAATGCCCCTGCCCCGGGGGCCTTTGGTTTTACATAGGCTTATACAGGGAAAATCTTTAAAAATCTTCTCTGAAACTGCAAGGCCCAGATCTTTGATATTTGGTGTGAAGCTTCATCTAGTGGACCTCTACCAAGATTGTTCAAATTATAGCCCTGAGGGCCAAAATGCCCCCAACTTGGGGGGCCTTTGGTTTTACATAGGCTTATATACGGAAAATCATTAAAAAATCTTCTTCTCTGAAACCACAAGGCCCAGGTCTTTAATATGTGGTGTGAAGCTTTACCTGGTGGACCTCTACTAAGATTGTTCAAATTATAGGCTTGGGGCCAAAAATGACCCACCCCGGGGGCCTTTGGTTTTACATAGGCCTATACAGGGAAAATCTTAAAAATCTTCTTCTCTGAAACCGCAAGGCCCAGACCTTTGATATTTGGTGTGAAGCTTAATCTAGTGGACCTCTACCAAGATTGTTCAAATTATAGCCCTGGGGGCCAAATTGCCCCCGCCCCGGGGGTTTTTGGTTTTACATAGGCTTATATAGGGAAAATCATTAAAAAATCTCTGAAACCACAAGGCCCAGGTTTTTAGCTCGCCTTACGAAAGTAAGGAGGAGCTATTGCTATACCCCCGGGCGTCCGGCGTCGGCGTCAGCGTCGGTGTCCGCATTTGGTTAAAGTTTACCTGCAAGCTCTTATATGTGATGTTTTACAACTTTATTTTGAATATATAATTAATAATTGCTAAAAAAACAATATTTAACATTATCATTGTACTTCATTTTACAGGCTTTTGGCTTTAATTGGACTTTTTGAGAAGTTAATATTTTCCTCTGTATTACCTCCCTTACTTCTCTGTGTTAAAGTTTACCTGCAAGCTGCGTGAGTTCCAATCCCGGGGGAGGAAATTTTTTTTGGTTTTACATAGGCTTATATAGGGAAAATCATTAAAAAATCTCTGAAACCACAAGGCCCAGGTTTTTAGCTCGCCTTACGAAAGTAAGGAGGAGCTATTGCTATACCCCCGGGCGTCCGGCGTCGGCGTCAGCGTCGGTGTCCGCATTTGGTTAAAGTTTACCTGCAAGCTCTTATATGTGATGTTTTACAACTTTATTTTGAATATATAATTAATAATTGCTAAAAAAAACAATATTTAACATTATCATTGTACTTCATTTTACAGGCTTTTGGCTTTAATTGGACTTTTTGAGAAGTTAATATTTTCCTCTGTATTACCTCCCTTACTTCTATGTGTTAAAGTTTACCTGCAAGCTGCGTGAGTTCCAATCCCGGGGGAGGAAAGTTTTTTTAGCTCACCAGAGCCGAAGGCTCCGGGGGAGCTTATAGGATAGGCAGTTGTCCGTCGTCGTCGTCGTCGTATGTCTGGTGTCAACACTTTTAAACATCTTCTCCTCTGAAGCCACTGGGCCCATGGGGCCCAAATTTTATCTGTAGCATCATTGGGTTACGGGATTGAAAGTTTGTGTTTTTTATGAAAATCGGCTCATTAGTTTGGTTGCTATGGCAACTTAGAGTTTCCATAGACTTATATTGGGGAAAATTGAAAAATGGCATTTACTGCCAAGTCATTGCAGATATTTTGACAAAACTTTTATAGAAATGTTTCTTGAGTAAACTTCTCTCAGCCAAATGCTTTTATACCAACCTGAGGGTCCCCCAGGTTATGCCGGGGCCATGCCCCACCCCCTCCACTTCATAAAAGGTCATATATCACAGAAACCATTCAGATCCAGACCCCAAAACCATATATATTCTTGTTCCTATTGATAAGACGCATTCAGTGACACCAACCTGGGGGTCCTAAGGGATGCGCCGAGGCCATGCCCCACCCCCTCCACTTAATAAAAGGCCCAATATCTTGGAAACCATTCAGATCCCCACCCCTAAACCATATATATTCTTGTTCCTTATCATAAGACCCATTCAGTGACATCAACCTGGGGGTCCCCGTGATGCGCCGGGGCCATGCCCCTCCCCTCCATTTCATAAGAGGCCCAATATCTCGGAAACCTTACAGATCCCCGCCCCTTAACCATATATATTCTTGATCCTTATGATCAGACACATTCATTGACACCAACCTGGGGGTCCTCAGGGATGCACCGGGGCCTTGCCCCACCCCTTTACTTCACAAAAGGCCATATATCTCAGAAACTGTTCAGATCCTCACCCCTAAACCATATATATTCTTGATCATTATGATAAGACGCATTCAGTGACACCAACCTGGGGGTCCCCAGGGATGTGCTTGGGCCATGCCCCCCCCCCTCCATTTCTTAATCTCACAATATCTCGGAAGCCCTACAGATGGCTACCCCCTAAACCATATATATATATTCTTGTTCCTTATGATAAGACACATTCATTGACACCAACCTGGGAGTCTCCCGGGGCCTTGCCCCACCCCTCCACTTCACAATAGGCCTTATATCTCAGAAACTGTTCTTAGCCCCACCCTAAACCATATATATTCATGTTCCTTATGATAAGACGCATTCAGTGACACCAGCTTGGGAGTCCCCGGGGCATACCCAGGCCATGCCCCATCGCTTTACTTCATTAAAAGCCATATATCTCAGAAATAGTTCAGATCCCCACCCCTAAATTATATACTTGTTCCTTATGATAAGACTCATTTAATCACACCAACCTAGGGGTCTCTTTGTGCTGAGGCAATGTGCCCCTCCCTTCCACTTCATAAAAGGCTTTATATTTCAGAAACCATTCAAATCCCCACCCCATAATCATATACGTTCTTCTACCTTATTATTAGCACACCTACTGTAGGGGGGTCCCCAGGGGCCATTCCTAACCTCTCCACTTCATAAAAGGGCCGCAAATCTCAGAAACAGTTCAGATTCCAACCCCTAAACCATATATATACTTTGTCCTTATGATAAGACACATTTAGGGACAACAATCTTGGGCTTTCCTGGGATCAACAGGGCATGCCCCAACCCCTCTACTACTTAAGAGGCCTTACAGATCCCCACTGCTGAACCAAATATATTCTTGTTCCTTATGATAAGACGCATTTAGTGATATCAACCAGGGCCCCATTTGGCCCATGCCCCACCCCTCTACTTCATAAAAGGCCTAATGTTTCAGATACTGAGTCCACATGGGTGCTCATTTGGACATGGGGTTCATTTGGTAGATTAAAATGATATCATGTTAAAATACATGGCTGCCATTGGGCAGTGCCCACCTGAGCTCTGGTGAGCATAGTGGCCCATGGGCCTCTTGTTTTGTTTTTGTTTTCTGTTTAAAAACATAGCAGGGTCTGGGGCTCAAGGTCAAGGTCACTGTGGCTATTTTTAGAAAAACATTGTCATCGCTCTAGCGCCTTCATTTATTGATGGATTTTAATATAACTTCACCCAAATGTTGGGTATAATGATATCTCGAGTGACTTTGACTTTCAGGGTCTGGGGCTTACGGTCAAGGTCACTACTTTCAGGGTCACGGGGTCAAGGTCAATGTTTCTATTTTTATTAGAAAAACCATTGTCATCGTTTTTGCACCTTAATTTATTGATGGATTTTAATATAACTTCACACAAATGTTGGGTATGATGATATCTCTAGTGAGTTCGACTTTCAGGTTCCGGGGCTGAAGGTCAAGGTCACTGTGGCTATTTTTTAGAAAAAACTTTGTGATCACTCTAGTGCCTACATTTATGGATGTATTTTAATATAACTTCACAAAAATGTTGACAATGATGATATCTTGAGCAAGTTCGACTTTCAGAGTCTGGGGCTGAAGGTCAAGGTCACTGTGGCTATTTTTAGAAAAACTTTGTCATCACTCTTGCGCCTTCATTTATCGATGGATTTTAATATACCTTGACACAAATGTTTGGTATGATGATATCTTGAGTGACTTAGACTTTCCGGGTCAGGGGCTGAAGGTCAAGGTCACTGTGGCTATTTTTTAGAAAAACTTGATCATTGCTCTAGTGTCCAGATTTATTGATGGATTTTAAGATAACTTCATACAAATGTTGGGATATGAAGTTCAACTTTAAGGATCTGGGGCTCAGTCAAGGTCACTGTGGCTATTTTTCGAAAAACTTTGTCATCACTCTTTAGTACCTACATTTATTGATGGGTATAATGTAATTTTACACAAATGCTAGGCTAGGCTTTTTTTATTTTGTCTTGCTCGAGGGGATTTGTATCGTCTGTGATGCCTTGTTATTACTTGGTAGTTTGTAGAATTTCTTTTTATCAAATATAGATTTCTTTTTAATTTTTTTTTTTTTTTTTTTTTTTTGCAGTGGAAAGGCTTGAAAACAGGATGATTAGGGGTACATTTTGGTTCTCTTTCATTTGCTGCAGTCTGTTGGGCTGTTTTACAGAAGAAATTTTTTTTGATAACTTGCCCTCATCCATCTTAAGCCCCCAAAGGCGAGCTATGTTGTCTTCTGACAACTCTTGTTAATATTTGGTGTGAAGCTTTACCTGGTGGACCTCTACTAAGATTGTTCAAATTATAGTCTTGGGGCCAAAAATGCCCCCGCCCCGGGGACCTTTGGTTTTACATAGGCTTAATCAGGGAAAATCTTTAAAAATCTTCTTCTCTGAAACCACAAGGCCAAGGCCTTTGATATTTGGTGTGAAGCTTCATCTAGTGGACCACTATCAAGATTGTTCAAATTATAGCCCTGAGACCGCAAATGTTCCTGCTACGGGGCCCTTTGGTTTTACATAGACTTATATAGGGAAAATCTTAAAAACTCTTCTCTGAAACCGCATGGCCCAGGACTTTGATATTTGGTTTGAAGCTTCATCAAATGGACCTCTACTAAGATATTTCAAATTATTGCCTTGGGGCCAGAAATGCCCCCGCCCCGGGGGCCTTTGGTTTTACATAGGCTTATACAGGGAAAATCTTTAAAAATCTCTGACACCGCAAGGCCCAGATCTTTGATATTTGGTGTGAAGCTTCATCTAGTGGACCTCTTTCAAGATTGTACAAATTATAGCCCTGGGGCCGCAAATGCCCCCACCCTGGGACCCTTTTGGTTTTTCATAGGCTTATATAGGGAAAACGTTTAAAAATCTTTTTCTCTGAAAACAGAAGGCCCAGGTCTTTGATATTTGGTATGAAGCTTCACCTAGTGGACCTTTACCAAGATCGTTCAAATTATAGCCCTGGGGCCAAAAATGCCCCCGCCCAGGGGGGCCTTTAGTTTTACCTAAGCTTATGTAGCGGAAATCTTTAAAACTTTTCTTCTCTGAAACCGCAAGGCCCAGATCTTTGATATTTGGTTGGAAGCTTCATCTAGTGGACCTCTTTCAAGATTGTTCAAATTATAGCCCTGTGGCCAAAAATGCCCCCACCCCGGGACCCTTTGGTGTTTCATAGGCTTATATAGGGAAAACTGTTAAAAATCTTCTTGTCTGAAACCAGAAGGTCCAGGTCTTTGATATTTGGTATGAAGCTTTAGTGGACCATTACCAAGTTTGTTCAAATTATAGCCCTTGGGCCTAGAATGTACCAGAGACACTTATTCTCAGGTGAGCGATTCAGGGCCCTCTGGGCCCTCTTGTTTTTGCCCGTGTTACTTGGAACGTCTTGATGTAAAATATTAAAGGTTTTTTATTGGAATAAACTACTGTACTGAGACAGAAAGGCCTAAGCAAACAATGCAGACCCAGTTCAGACTGCTCCTTCAGGAACAGTCTGATCAGGGCCTACACTGTTTGCCGTTCCATCTGCACTTTTTGGACTCCTTGCAGGATTGGGAAACAAATTTGTTAAAGTTTTAGAGTCCTCAAGTTTTTTTGGATTTTTACAGTAATTTGAGAAGCAGGATTTCTGTTTAGTTAGTGATAGTCACAAGGACTTCAGACGAGGTCGTTGCATTGAAAAGTTACTGCGCTTTGTAACTTTGGGTCGATTGATTTTCGTCGACCCAAAAATGCACCTTATTGGCCGCCAGTCATGGGGTATCGTGCAGTGTTTGTATTGCTTTTAAGATTTATTGCAGTCTTTATGTTGCTTTTATTAACATAAAATACAAAAATTAATTTCTGACAGACTTGATTCACTTGCCCATAGAATGCCATAGTTCTATTTGCATCTTTAACCCGTTTGGTACCAGAAACCCCAAAACAGGTACCTGGCAAACAGTGCAGGCCCAGATCAGACGCCGCAGAATGCGGCGTCTGTCTGATCAGGGCCTACACTGTTTGCAAAAAGTTCAGCCGTTTTCCGAACAAATTTTGAAGAAACCACAACCTGACACCCCTAAATTTTGAAATGGACTCCAGCTATATCTATATATAAGGAGGAAGATTCCATTTGGTACAAAAAGGGTTAAACACAACTCTCATTTCACACATTATGCATGAATGGTATATCATCTGACATATTTTTCCTCCATCAAAAGAATCAATCTTAACCCTTCTGTCGCTGAATGTTCACTTTAGCCACACCCATCTCTGACTTTGAACCAATCAGATTACTTGATGTAATTTATTGCTACAAATTCATAAACTGAATGTCAAAAAGTGTAGATCCTGATCAGATGGCTTCTTCAGAAGCCATCTGATCTGGATCTACACTGTTTGCAAAGATAGGGGTTGTCGTGAACAGCAAGATGAGGGTTAAAGGTAAGAATTTGCTCCCTTTAGGGATCTTTCCTCTCTTTAGGGAGCAAAGTCTTTCCATTAAGAGTGATCCCCATTCTATAAGCATGATAAGTGATGCTGTATAGAGCAATATTTCTGGACCTTTCTTTGGTTTGCCTATTTAGGGCCCCACACTGAAAGTGTGGGTGCCCTATAGTAATCACTCTGTCCGTCCGTCTGTCTGTCTGTCCATCCACAAATTTTCCTACTCCTCTGATAGCGCTGCCGGGGCCCTACTCAGTTTCACTGACAGCTCTAGTTTTCTTTGGTTTGTCTATCCTTTATTTCTTCTTGCTAAGCCACCGTCATATTAGGCTTCACATCTTAAGATGTGAAGCCAGTTGGACCATGAATGGCCAGTCCTTGTTGCACTGGTTGGGCTGAGAAACACTCCATCACAATAACGAACACATTTGACAATAATGAATGCCCTTCTAAAAGGCTCTTTGTTTGTTTGTTTTAACCCATTTTGTACCGGAAATCCCAAAATCGGTACACTGGCAAACAGAGCAGGCCCAGATCAGACGTCGCAGAACGCAGCACCCGATCAGGGCCTACACTTTTTGCAAAAAGTTTAGCCATTTTCCAAATAAAATTTAAAGACACGCAACCAGACGCCCCTAACGTTTGAAATGGACTTGCATTATATATAAGGTGGAAGATTCCATTTGGCACAAAAAGGGTTAATTTAGTTTAATGGCCCAGTCAACATTATTTTGATCATATACAGATAGTCAGTTTTCCTACCCCCACTTTTCCTGGTCAGGCTTATACAGTAGAACTTCGATGGCTCGAACACCGATTGCTCATTTACCATGGATAAGTCAAACCCATTCTTGAGCCCCTAGCGAAATCCTCTACATAAGAAATAGTGGGGGATAATTAAGTAGATTATAGTCTTTTATCGTGCAAATGCATGCTGTGTGTACTCATTAGAATGCCTACACACAACATACATTTTTATTATAGAACACCGAAAAGATGTCTAAAAATATCTCGTTATGCCTCCTGACAGTTACCTCAGTGGCTCGAACTACCTCCGTCTCGAACAGATTTTTGAGGTCCCAAAGGTGTTCGAGCCATTGAAGTTCGACTGTAGTCAGTTTACCTACCACAGGCTTATACATAAGCAGTTAACCAGTACAGTGCACATACTGACAACTGCCCTGCTTGAATCAGCGGCAAGGAGAGAATGACCGTAGAAAAGATTTTATGATCTTCATCTCCATTAACCCTTATCTTGCTGTTCACGACAACCCCTATCTTTGAAAACAGTGTAGATCCGGATCAGATGGCTTCTGAAGAAGCCATCTGATCAGGATCTACACTGTTTGGCATTCGGTTTATGAATTTGTAGCAATAAATTACATCAAGTAATTTGATTGGTTGATAGACAGAAATGGGTGTGGCTTAAATGAATATTCAGCAGGATAAGGGTTAAAAAATAATTTTGCTGACTCAACAGGTATTGAACCCGAGACCTGATCACCAGGCAGACGTGTGTCCGACTGAGCTACAGATGTCGGCATTTTATACAGAGAAAAGTTTGATGCAAAGGTATACCATAATGATCCTAAGTATTGGGACATATAATGCCAAAGCAAACAGTGCAGTCCCAAATCAGAGCAGTCTGATCAGGGTCTACACTGTTTGCCATTTTGTCTGGACCTTTTCGACTCCTTGCTGGATCATGAAACAAATTTGTTAAAATTTTAGGAGTATTACAGCAAGTCCTCAAGGTGTCTGAATTTGTAGGATTTTTACAGAACATGGTTTCCTTTATTCTTACACCACTGATTGTGTATTTTCCTAAGGACCACCTCAATAAGGTGGGCCTGACAAGCACCCACAATCTAGTTTTTGATTGTATTCAGCCCACTAAGGATCATTACGAAAACATGCCTATAAAAATGCATAGTACATTTTATCACCGAAAAAATGAAAATTTTAAGATGAAAAATTGTGATATTTTTCTTATTTCTCCTCAGTATATAGATTGTGGGTACACATTAGAACCGCCTCATTGAGGCGGTTCTAACGAGTACCCACAATCTATATTTTAAAGCAGAAATAAGAAAAAGAGGTTTACCCATGTAAACCCCTGTTTTACAATATAAAAGTGGGGTTCAAGGGGGTCGAAATTATATAGGCCTATTTTCGTAATGTCTAGCACTTGTTACCGGCCCCGATAGCTCAGTTGGTAGAGTGTCCGCTCAGGGGAACGGGAGGTCACGAGTTCGATCCCGGGCCGCGACATACCAAAGTCGTTAAAAATGGTACTAGCTGCTCCTCGCTTGGCACTCAGATTTACGGGGTAGAGCTAGGACTGGTCGACCCAGTGTCAGGATAATGTGACTGGGTATGGTATCATGTAATGCGTCTGGGACATGATACTTCAGTGAGGCAGCACTATAAAAGTGAGCATTGAGCTCCCTGTCGCAACCAGACACCGTCGTGATATGACTGAAAAATTGTTGAAAGCAACGTTAAACCCGAATTCACACACACACACACTAGCGCCTGTCATTCTACACTGTTTTCACATACCATACAGTAGAACTTCGATGGCTCGAACACCGATGGCTCGTTTACCATGGCTGAGTCGAACTCCCTCTTGAGCCCCTAGGGAAATCCTCTTCACAAGCAATTGTGAGGGATAATTAAGAAGATTTTAGTCTTTTTTCCTGCAAATGTATGCTGTGTGTACTCAATAGAATCGCCTCGGTGAGACGATTCTAATGAGTACACACAGCATACATTTTCATTACAGAACATCTATTATCTCGTTATGCCTCCTGGCAGTAACCCTCAGTGGCTCGAACTACCACTGTGTGGAATAAATTTTCATGGTCCCAAAGTGGTTCGAGCCATAGAAGTTCGACTGTATTTGATATCAGGAGATTGGGTAAAGTGAAGGTGTTGTGTATCTTGCGTCACTGCAGCATCCAGCTTATATGGGCTTACAGTTTGGCAAGGCCTACTGTCCTTGCAGCAGTAGGGTTGAGGGGGAATGCTCTTATTTCTGTTTTTATGCTTCCACTTATTGTTGACCCTGACTTTCATCTCTACTATCATCCTTTGAGAGATGACTCAAAAAGGCCCTTTTATTAAACCCCAACACAATCAAACCATAATCGCTGTAATAAGGACAAAGTGTCCTTAGATAATTAATTCTCATCATAAAAACAAGCCCAAGAAAGTGCTTCTGTTAAATGTAAGGTCAGATGCAACTGTCAGGCCTCATTATACCCCCGGCATACAAAGTATGCTATGGGGGTATAATGTTTTCGTCCTGCCGTCCGTCTGTCCATCCGTTAACTTTTTATGCCCCCGCATCGGCATGAGGCCGGGGGCATATAGTTTTTTGGTTTTCCGTACGTGCATAAATGTGTACATCCGTCTGTGTGTGTGTGTGTACGTACGTTTGGATCCTGTAACCTCAGGTTAAGGTTTTTTTAACAGGTAGAGCCTGAACTTTTAGAACTCATATTTTCCTAACCATTTGATGGAGCTGGTTCATCTTTGGTATGATGATAGATATAGGTCCAAAGATTTATTAAGCAATACCCCCACCCATGCCTGTGGCCTCAAGGTCAAGGTCACAGACTTAGAAATTTTCAATTTTAAAGACTCGGGTTAAGGTTTTTGTAACAGATAGACTTGAACATTTTAGAACTCATATTTTCCAAACCATTTGGTGGAATTGGTTCATATTTGGTATGATTATAGATATAGGTCCAAAGTTTTATTCAGTGATACCCCACCCATGCCCATGGCCTCAAGGTCAAGGTCATGGACTTAGAAATTTTCCATGTTAAAGACTCCAGTTAAGGTATTTGTACCTGGTAGAACCTGAACTTTTATGATGGCTTTGGTTCATATGATGATAGATATAGGTACAATGTTTTATTCAGCAATACCCCCACCCATGCCTATGACCTCAAGGTCAAGGTCACAGACTTAGACAATTTTAATGTTAAAGATTTTAAAGAGCTCAAATTTTCCAAACCATACTATGGATTTGGCTTATGTATGCTATGATGATAGATACAGGTCCAAATGTTTATTTGGCAATACCCCCACTCATGCCTATGGCGTCAAGGTCACAGACTTAGAAATTTTTAATTAGATATTTTAAGAGTTGATATTTTCCAAATCGTGCGATGGATCGAGTTGATATTGGGTATGACGTTAGTTACCTGTCCATTTTATTCAGCGATACCCCCACCCATGCCCATGAGCTCAAGGTCAAGGTCACAGACTTAAAAAATTTTAATTATCCCCTCGCATAACATAGCTCTAGCACCTATATTTCTTCACTGATTTCAATATAACTTCACACAAATGTTCATTATGACAATATCTCGAGCGATTTCGACTTTCAAGGTCAAGGTCACTGTGGCTATTTTTAGAAAAACTTTGTCATCGCTCTAGAGACTACATTAAATTTTCTTCACTGATTTCAATATCACTTCACACAAATGTTCCTTATGACAATACCTCGAGGGAGTTCGACTTTCAAGGTCAAGGTCACTGTGGCTATTTTTAGAAAACTTTGTCATTGCTCTAGCGCTTACATTTTTCCACCAATTTCAGTATAACTTCTCACAAATGTTCCTGATGACAATATCTCAAGCTATTTCAACTTTCAAGGTCAAGGTCATTGTGGCTACATTTAGAAAAACACAAATGTTTCTAATGATAATATCTCGAGTTGCTTTGACTTTCAAGGTTATGACCTCAAGGTCAAGGTCACTATGGCTATTTTTAGAAAATGTTTGTCATCGCTCTACCACCTACAATTATTAACAGATTTTAATATGACTTCACACAAAAGATGCTTATGATAATATCTTGAGCAACATCTACTTTCGCGGTCTTGGCCTCAAGTCAAGGTCACTATGGCAATTTTTAGGCGGGGGCATCTGTGTCATCTGGACACATTTTTAGTTGGTTAAAGTTTTGCGTCAAAGTTTCTAAGAGATTGTATCTTCTGAGCCCTTTGACAGATTTAGTTGATACTTACACTGAAGTTACAAACTGATCTAAAAATTTCACTGATGCATGTCCCACCCCCCACAGTGACCTTACAGACTTGGAAATTTTACATTTGGTTAAAGTTTTACGTCAGAGTTTCTAAGAGATTGTATCTTCTGAACTCTTCAATAGATTCAGTTGATACTTTCACTGAAGTTACATACAGGTCTATAGATTTCATTGATGCATGTCCCACCCCCCACAGTGACCTTGAGGTCAAGGTCACAGACTGAGAAATTTTACATTTGGTTACAGTTTTATGACAAAATTTATAGATGCCTGTATGTTCTTAACTCTAGGACAAATTCAGCATCAATGTACCAGTCCAAGCATTTCTGGATGTATGTCCCTTCCCCCACCCACAGTGACCTTGACCTCAAGGTAATGGATAGGGCTGGCTAATCGAGGCTGAAAAGTTAATCGATTATCAGCCCTGTCATTGCGATCGATAATCGATTAGTAATCGCTAAGGTTTTTGTCATAATTTTCCTGTCTGGCTTTCTGTCCGAGCATGACTCTTACCATATGTTGCACTGTACCATATATATATTTGAACAGACAGACCTGAGCAAACAGTGCAGAATGCGGCGTCTCATCAGGGTCTGCACTGTTTGCCACTCGTAAAGCTATTTTAGGCATAACTTTGGGTAGTAAATTGCACCAACCAAGTAATCGATTAAAAGTAAATCAGAAATGATAATCATTTTTGTGGAATTTATCGATCGATTAATCGGTTATACGATTAATCGTGTCAGCCTTAGTAATGGACTTAGAAATTTTACATTTGGTTCAAGTTTTATGACAAAGTTTATAGATGCCTGTATGTTCTAAACTCTAAGACAAATTCAATTGATGCTTGCATCAATGTTGCATACCAGTCCAAAGATTTCATTGATGCATACCCCATCCTGCTGCTTCAGTAACATTGATATCCCCACCCCTTCAGTAACTTTGATGCCCTCACTCCCTTGGTCCATTTAGAAATTTTATGTTTGGTTTAGCTTTTACAAGCACATTTATCGATTCTTATAGCTTCTTGACATCTTCAGTCATATTACATACAAGCTCAAAAGATATATCAGAGTATGGCGCTGGCCGGGGGAATACGTGACCCACTGGTCGCTTTCTCTAGTATTTTTCAAGCCACTGCAAGCTAGTGGCCTTTTCCATTGCTATATGCTGGACAAGTCCATTTGCCAGGCCTAATTTTTCATTTCTATTCTATTTTTGACAGAAAATTCTGTTGCAGTGTAGGCCCTGATCAGACGCCATGTTCTGTGGCATCTGATCTGGGCCTACACTATTTGCCAAAGTACCCCTTTAGGTGTTTCTCGCATACAATGGGTTAAAAGCTTGATTATCCCCACGCTTTTCGAAGAAAAAGGGGGGATATTGTAATGGTCTTGGTCGTCCGTCCGTCTTACCGGATAACTCCTCCTAGACGGTTATAGATAGAAACTTGAAACTTTGGAAACTGATAGATCTTTGGCCTGGGGAGTGCATGACACTTTCGGAATTTTGATAGGAGTTTGCCCAGGGGGTGGGGGGTCAAAAAGCAAAATTTCCAGAACATGGTCGTTTAATATATCAAAGTGAACGGCATGATGAGTAGAAAACATTACAACCAAAATTTGACCCCTGGGGTCAATTTTGAGGTCACCAGAGGTCAAAAACTGATTTTGACCCCTTTACCCCCATACATTACTGTTACCGGATAACTCCTCCTAGACCGTTATAGATAGAAACTTGAAACTTTGGGAACTGATAAAACTTTGGTCTGGGGAGTGCATAACACTTTCGGAATTTTGATCCTGGGGGTGGGGCCATGGGTGGGGCACCTTGGGGATAAAAATCAAAGTTTTCAGAACATGGTCGTGTAGCATATTAAATCAAACGGCATGATGAGTAGAATACATCACAATCAAAATTTTACCCCTCAGGTAGGTCAAACACCCCTAGGGGATGGCCCGGGGGGGGCCTGCGGGGAAGCATGGGGATATGCGATGGCTTGCCATCGACTGTGCGATTCTAGTTTTTTTCTTGATTTCAGGCTTTTAGATGTTAAGTTTTCCTCCTATATTCTGTTTAAAATGATTGTGATCCAAAATCAGGCCTATCAGGCATGAAAAAGCTTGGTCAGTATGAGGCCTGTCGTTTAAAACCCTAAAAAGTCGGACACCTTGAGGTCATGCTGTAATTCTCCTAAAATTTTAACAAATTTGTTTCACTCTCCAGCAAGGAGTTCAAAAAGGGCAGATGGAATGGCAAACAGTATAGACCCTGATCAGACTGCTCCTTTGGGAGCAGTCTGATCAGGGTCTACACTATGTGCTTAGGCCTGTCTGTCCCAATACTTAGGATCATTACAGTGTGTTGGCTTTATACAGGCTTAGTTGAATGTAAAATGTCCCAAGTTAGCATACAGACCATGCACAGTCAACGTCAATAACAAATATTTTGGGGACCAACTGGCGAGTTGCAACATCCCAAAGCATAGATTGATTGTTTTGTTTAACGACACATCAACCATTGTGGGTCATTTGGTGTCATCTCCCAGAGAAAGGGAGAAAAGAAATATAAGAGATAGTAGAGCTGAAAGTGAGGGCAGAGGGGAAAGAGGAAAGTGAACAGAAGTGTAGAAACAGAAGAAATAACAATATTCCCCCCTCAATCCTTACATGCTGCAAGGACAGCAGGCTTTGACCAACTGTAAGCCAAAATCAGTTGGATGCCCCAGTGACGCAAGAGAACACATCACTTTGCCTCACTACAAAATGAGAAGAGCATAAAATTCTCTGAAAAAAAAGAGACCAAAAATACTTTGAAAATGCCTGCTAGTCATGATTTGCATACAAGTCATTTTATACCGCAATCAGGCATTCTAGTAACCTAATATAGGGGGTCGAATAGCTGCACGCTATGATTGGTAGTGACCTATAATACCTTCTACTGACCTAATACCTCTAGTAACCGTTTATAGACCGGACCCACTTTTCAGGTCCCTAATTTGCAGGTGCAAACTTTTATACATGGGAAAACAACGAAACTGCAAGTTAAAATCTTTGCAATATTTATTTTAACAGATTTTCATAAATTTCAGCTAAATTCTTACCTTCTCGGCCTTTCCAGGTTTGAATGGCCCTTAGGAATAACTGCGCACTGCTACTGCAGTTGCGTCTCAACCTCGAAAATATTTTTAAAGCTAAAATAAGCTATTTATTTGCAGATTTTCATACAGAATATAAAGTGATAAACTTTTATTCGAGCGTTTTCTACATCTTTGTGGCGCAATGACGTCATAAACTTTGCACTTGTTGACGTCACGCTATAATACGTGTGCGCGCCATGGCACTGAATGTCGTTCGACATGCCACACTGTCTGCTATCTTTTTTGCTTAAATTTACTAAATTATTGCAAAACCCCTTGATTTTTTTTAATTGCGGTATAAACTAAATACATGATAAGTGTCTTTAATAATAAAATATAATCGGTTCGCCGCGACAATTTTATAGGGACTCCTTAAAGCTCGCCCCTAAAAAATTGTCTAAGGCTCACTGATTATTTTTTATTATTAACGGCACTAACCATGTGTTTACTATATTACACTGAACAGCACTTGCAAAGTTAACTGGGGTTGAAAAATAACAAAACGAGAACTGTAATAAATTAATGTTTTAAAGAATATTCAAAATTGATTCAGCTAAGGAAAAGTATGTAAACATGCATATTTGATATTTGATGTTAGTTAGCAACAAATTACAAGTGAATATTCAGCAGTGACTACAAGAGCTGTCACGCATTAACAGTCCATAGCACATGATATTATGCAGTCTGTAGTATCTCAAATGACACATATACAGTGAAATTCCGCTATTAAGACACCAAAAATTAAAACTAAATCTGCTTTGAAAAGCTTATTCAGAAGGTTTCAGTTATTCTTTGTGCTTTTTCCACATCTAGAGTCTCCTATTATGAGATCACCTTTAAGACTGTTCAAAACTGGTCTTTATGACCACTTTTGAACAGTCCCAAAGGTGGTCTTAATATAGGAATTTTACTGTATATGGCAAACTAATTTAATTTTGGGAGCAAATGATTTTCATGAAAACAAATATCACGAAACTAAGCTGCTGCAAAATTGTTAATGATCCTAAGTATTGGGAAAGACAGTCCTAAGCAAACAGTGCAGATCCAGATCAGACTGCTCCTGGAGGAGCAGTCACTGCTTGCCATTCTGTCTGCACTGTTTGGACTTCTTCCTGGATCGTGATACAAATTTGTTCAAATTTTAGGAGCATTACAGCAAGTTCTCAAGGTGTCCGAATTTTTAGATTTTTTGCGGTAACTACAGTGAAACTTCAGTCAAAATCCAAAAAATTCGGACACCTTTAAGACTGGCTGTAATTCTCCTAAAATTTTAACAAACTGAATGGCAAACAGTGTAGACCCTGATCAGACTGCTCCTGGAGGAGTCTGCACTGTTTGCTTAGGCCTATCTGTCACAATACTTAGGATCATTACAGAATCCGTATACTTTTATATTTTTGTGAGTTTTCCGGATTTTATCTTAACAGGTTATGTTGTGTGCACTCATTAGAATCGTCTCATTGAGGTGATTCTAATAAGTACAAACAAAATAAGTTGTTTAAATAGAAGATCATAAAGATATCCTTGAGTGATACCTATTATGAATGTTGATCGACCTGGCGCTATAACAACTTCGCTTTAATAAGGGCACAGTCCCTATCTAACACAAATTTTCAGAGGTATTCTAGTTATTTAAGTTTGACTGTATAATGATAAAGCCATTCACAAAAATTTGTTGCAGCAAAACTGTTCAGGACTGAAAAAATATAGAAGTTTCTAGCCAAGAACTAATGGCATGGTGCTAAGTTCATTTTTGTTACTGAGCTGGCTAACAAGTTATAAAGTGGTCCCTGACCTTTTCAGAATCGAAATACTAAATACATGTATATAGATGCTAAACAAAACCTCTCACAGGACAGCACCTTGTCTACCAAAACAGTCAAAGAGTACCATCATTCTAAATCTATTTTTTTATGATACGCAATAATGATCCTAAGCAGGACAGACAGACCTTAGAGCAAACGATGCAGACCTAGACTAGTCTGATCAGGATCTACACTGTTTGCCAGTCCATCTGCACCTTTTGGACTCCTTGATGGATAATGAAACAAAGGGGGAGTTCCAGCCTATAGTAAATTTCCATAGGGTTCTGCCCACGCACAGATTTCCATGATATTGTGCAAAATCAATGCCTGGTGAATGATTGTTCATTACTTAGCTATTTCACTCTCATATCTGTTTGCATTATAAATCTACAATGTTTTGTTTATTTCCACTTTCCGAAAAAAGGGGTACCCTCAAACAAGTGTATATATACATAACCGCTTCTTATATTTGGAGTTATTTTGTTCTCAGGCACTTTGTAGTCATTTGTGATTATTTGTGTATCACAGTTGCTATTGTTCAGTTGAAGTGCCGTAGACCATGATCAATTCCATATGGAACAGACCCCAGATTTCACAACCATAAAATCTTTTTGAGTATGTTTGACTTTTGATTTCACATTGTTGCAGTTCTTGTCACCCCATCATTTTAATATGAAAATTGCCCATGTATATATAGAACATTTTGTCAATCTTTCTTGAAAATCTGAGACCGGTAACATACTGCATTTGAACATTGAATAGTAGTGGTCAGATTTTTTAATTTTTTTCAAACCATTTGTAGATATGGTATAACATTTTCAATCGAGAAATTGCTCACCAATATATATGTACACATGGGTATATGTATGCTTAAACCTTGATTGTGTAGTATGAGCTCATTTAATCATCATTTGTATCAGTTATGGTTCCCTGGGGAACACCAAAAACACAATTCATTTTGAGCGCTCATTAACAATTCAATCGGATTTTATTGAAAATATATTTTATTTCTTAACAGGCGTTTTTGCATTTAATGCAATCCTAAAGCCTGCTGAAGCTTATTATGACAAAGATTGTTGAAATGGCAAGTAAAATGGATGGTTCTATCGCTTGACTCTCTGAACTGATGCAGTCTACTTAAACATTTTGAAAAGTAGAAGTAAAACAAAGCTCAGTCTGATTGTCATACCTGAATGGCACAGCTTGCTTGAATGGCCAAGAAAAATGATATTTTATTACGGTTGAGCCAGGTATGTCATAATACCACAGACAATATTTTCTGATCTTTTGGCTCACTGTATACACAGATTTTTGTAGACAAAATGGAAACACAATTGTGTTGGCTCTTTTGTCACTGTAACAATGCCCCACGCAAAATCTGGACTAAAGAAAAAACAAATGTTGCCTGCTGTGCAAATCAGTGTCAGAAAGTTATATTCTTAAATATGATCTATTTATATTCTTAAATATGATCCAGAAAGCAATCAGTTATTTTTTGAGTAACATGAACTAGTATTTAAGAGAAAACCAATCAGTTCAGTTTTCGAACTATTTCAGATGAAGAAAAGAGCAAACGGTATATTTGCTATCAGTATTATGGAAAAATATAAAGCCAACTGCAGATTTCGGTTCAGAAATATGCTAATAGTACAACTAACAGCTGATTTACGCCATTTGCAAAAACAGATGAATACAGAGCTAGAAAACTTAGCACAGATGACAAATACTGCATACAGTTGACTAAAAATGTGAATGGTATTACAACATCTTAATATAATATCAGCTATCAAATGCATTAGTTACAACAACTTGCCTTCCATCTATTTCATTAAGGGAAGTGTATACCAAATGCCAATTTTACAACTAGTTACAGTGTGACTAGCTCTGCATTTATTTTGAAGACTAAGACATTGTAGCTTACACTTTTGCAGATGTTATAATGAACCTAGAAACAATGCAGAAAACAGTTTTCATGATCTCACAAAACCGTTGGTGGGGGAGTGGATTGTGAGTCTCTTTGACCAAGTGATGTAAGAAAAAATTACCAACACATGGACCGATCAATCATTAGAACAAATGGAAAAATCAGTCTGTCCCATCACAGTTAGCAATTTATTGGCTGCTGTTTTATTTTAAAGAAGAGAATGACAACAGCAAACATAATTAAAGAAAAAAATATGACTATGCAAGTAATTTAGTATTAAGCAGATTCAATACGTCATTGCGTATTACTGACATCAAGTGTCTTTTTATTGCAGGGTTTAAAAATATACAGAAAGACCAAATAAAACAGGGTAAAAAGGTCCACCTTGTCTTATTCCTATTTTGCCATAATGTAATTTTTTCAGGATTATCATTTTTTGCAAAACTGTCAAAACTAACATTCATCATGAACAGTGCATGAAAGCATTTTATTTTTTCTCTTTCAGATGTTTGGATTGAACTTGTAAACTTTGCTAATATATGCTCTCATTTACTTTTGAAAAGTCAAACTAAAACGCCTGACTGTAAACAGAATCTTTTGTGTGTGTGTGTGTGTGTGTGTGTTGAGGGGGGGGGGGGGGTGCCGGGTGATGTGGGTAGGGGGGAGATAGTTTTTATTACATAAATGCCTAAGCTAAGCTTTGTATAACGTGGCACCAAATGGTCATTAAAAACAGAATAAAAATACACTTTAAGGAAATCTTGTCCCCTTATCTTGCTACTGATATAAGCACAAAAATAGACCTGAACCCATATCTAGCAATAAAAAGCAATGTTACCGGTTTCTGACTTTTCTGAAATTTGTTTGCTATATAGAGGATATATGTTGCCTATTTTATATGCAATATCTTGGGGTGACAAGATCAGTAACACATCTAACACTTATGATGAAAATCTCATTGTTTATAAATTTTCATGAAAAGAAGAAGAAATTTTGAAAATAAATTTATCAGAAAAATTAAAAGACATAGACACATTTACATTTTTTGTATTCGATTAATCCTTATAGAGTTCTGTTAACAATCAAAGCCACAAAATTTGAAAATAATCATACCTATTGATTTAAGACTGAAACGTTCACAGGTGTGTATGACCTCTACAGGGGACTACCCCAGGGAGATCTCCTGAGACCTACAGTAATTTATCAAATGAAACAAAGTTATATATATAGTTGATAGTCCTCAAGTAAACAACAACAAGTGAAGTTTCAAGAAAATCTGTGCGTGGGCAGATTTGGAACTCCTCCTTTGTTGAAATTTAAGGAGAATTACAGCAAGTCTTCAAGGTGTCCAGTTTTTTAGGATTTTTACAGTAACATGAGTAGTTTATCTAACAAGGTTTCTATTTTGAGTCCCAATAGTGATATAATGAGGTTGTAGTGTACTAAAACTTCTATCGAAACAGTACCTAGCGAGATATGGCTATCAAATCAACACTTATGCTAGTACCGACACTCATCACGAAAACACGCCTATATGATTCTGACCCCCCTCGAACCCGACTTTTATATAGAAAAACTGGGGTTTGCAGGGGTAAACATTATTTTTGTTATTTCTGCTCTAACATATTGGTTGTGGGTGCTCTTTAGAACTGCCTCATTGAGTACCCACAATCTATATTTTGAGCAGAAATAACAAAAAAATATCACAGTTTTTCATCTAAAAATTTCTTTTTTTAGGCGGTAAAATTTACATTGTATTTGTATATGCGTGTTTTTGTAATGATGACGCTAGTGCGACTGCTGTGACTCTTCCTGTCCTTTAGTACAGGTAAGCCAAAAGTTGTATTACACAATGTACATCTATAAATATTGCACATTAGAAAAAAAATCGTAACAAAAATAAAGGCAATACCAGAACTACAACATATAATAATAGTAGCTGACATTGAAATACAAAGGCACAGTAAACCCATAGCTCCAGAAAAAGCAGGAAAATCAAAGGCTAATTAAGGAATAATTTTCCTTATTGTTTGTAATGTACATTTTGATTACTTGTTACAACCACCTCACCAAGGTGATTTAACCCTTCTCTTGCTGAATATTCCTTCTAGCCACATCCATCTCTGACTTTGAACCAATCAGATTACTTGATGTAATTTATTCCTACAAGTTCATAAACTGAATGCCAAACAGTGTAGATCCTGATTAGATCCAGTGTAGATTCTCCAGAAGCCATCTGATCTGGATCTACACAGTTTGCAAAGATAGGGGTTGTCGTGAACAGCAAGATAAGGGTTAAAATCACCTCAGCAAGGGATTCAGAATAACCATACCAAAGTGATTTAGAATCGCCTCACTAGCATCACCTCACCAAAACAATTTAGAATCACCTCACCAACTTGACTTAGAATCACCTCACCAAGGCGATTTTGAATCACCTCTCCAAGGCAATTTAGAAGAACCAAACCAAAGCATTTAGAATCACCTCACCAAGGCAATTTAGAATCACCTCACAAAGGCAATTTAGAATCACCTCACAAAGGCAATTTAGAATCGCCTCACCAAGGCAATTTAGAATCACCTCACAAAGGCAATTTAGAATCACCTCATCAAGGCAATTTAGAATCACCTCATCAAGGCAATTTAGAATCCCCTTACCAAGGCAATTTAGAATCACCTCACGAAGGCAATTTAGAATCACCTCACCAAGGCAATTTAGAATCACCTTACCAAGGAGACTCTAACTAGAGCTGTCAGTGAAACTGACTAGGGCCCCGGCAGCGCTATCAGAGGAGTAGGAAAAAATTTGTGGACGGACGGACATACAGACAGACAGACAGACGGACGGACAGAGTGATTACTTTAGGGCACCCACACTTTCAGTGCGGGGCCCTAATAAGAAAGTTATGGAGGATAAAAAAATTTGTGGACGGACAGACAGACAGATGGACGGACAGAGTGATTACTATAGGGCACCCACACTTTCAGTGCGGGGCCACATTATGGTTAACATTTCTGCCAAGTAATATTTAAATCCATCCAGGAATAATAACAAAAGTTATTAATTGGACACAGGAAAGACCCTTTTTTGACCTTTAACCTCTAAGTATGGCCTTGACCTTTGAGGTACGGACCTGAGTCTTGCGCGCAACACTCCATCACATTATGGTTAACATTTCTGCCAAGTAATATTTAAATCCATCCAGGAATAAGAAAGTTATGGAGGATAAAAAAAATTGTGGACGGACGGACAGACAGACAGACAGATGGACGGACAGAGTGATTACTATAGGGCACCCACACTTTCAGTGCGGGGCCCTAACAAGCACCCATATCGTATGTTCATTTAGTAAGAAATAAGAACAAGAGGCCCATGGGCCACTATGCTCACCAGAGCTCAGGTGGGCACTGCCCATCCTGCCCAATGGCAGCCATGTATTTTAACATGATATCATTTTAATCCACCAAATGAACCCCCATGTCCAAATGAGCACCCATGTGGACTCAGCATCTGAAAAGTTAGGCCTTTTATGAAGTAGAGGGGGTGGGGCATGGACCCAATGGAGCCCTGGTTGGTATCACTAAATGCGTCTTATCATAAGAAACAAAAATATATATGGTTTAGCAGTGGGGATCTGTAAGGCCTCTTTAACAGTTGAGGGGTTGGGGCATGCCCTGTTGATCCCAGGAAAGCCCAAACTGTTGTCCCTAAATGTGTCTTATCAAAAGGACCAAGTATATATATGGTTCAGTGCTGGGAATCTGACCGGTTTCAGAGATTTGAGGCCCTTTTATGAAATAGGAATGGCCCCTGCGGACCCCTCTACAGTAGGTGTGCTAATAATAAGGAACAAGAACATATATGATTATGGGGTGGGGATTTGAATGGTTTCTGAAATATAAAGCCTTTTATGAAATGGAAGGGCGTGGCACATTGCCTCAGCACAAAGAGACCTCCAGGTTGGTGTGATTGAACGAGTCTTATCATAAGGAACAAGTATATGGTTTAGGGGTGGGGATCTGAACTATTTCTGATATATATGGCTTTTAATGAAGTAAAGCGGTGTGGCATGGCCTGGGCGTGCCCCGGGGACTCCCAAGCTGGTGTCACTGAATGCGTCTTATCATAAGATGAATATATATGGTTTAGGGTGGGGCTAAGAACATTCTCTGAGATAGGCCTTATGTGAAGTGGAGGGGTGGGGCAAGGCCCAGGGAGACTGCCAGGTTGGTGTCAATGAATGTGTCTTATCATAAGGAACAAGACTATATATGGTTAAGGGGTGGCCATCTGTAGGGTTTCCGAGATATTGTGATATTATGAAATGGAGGGGGTGGGGCATGGCCCCAGCATATCCCTGGGAACCACCAGGTTGGTGTTACTGAATGCATCTTATCATAATGAACAAGAATATATATGGTTTAGGGGTGGGGATCTGAACAGTTTCTGAAATATATGGCCTTTTTTGAAGTGGAGGGGTGGGGCCAGGCCCCAGTGCGTCTCTGAGGACCCCCAGGTTGGTGTCAATGAATGTGTCTTATCATAAGAAGCAAGCATATATATGGTTTATGGGCGGGGATCTGTAAGGTTTCCGAGATATTGGGCCTTTTATCAAATGGAGGGGGTGGGGCATGGCCCCGGTGCATCCAGGGGACTCCCAGGTTGATGTCACTGAATGGGTCTTATCAAAAGGAACAAGAATATATATGGTTTAGGGGTGGGAAGCTGAATGGTTTCCGAGATATTGGGCCTTTTATAAAGTTGAGGGGGTGGGGCCTGACCTGTGCGCATCCCTGACGACCCCCAGGTTGGTGTTACTGAATGCGTCTTATCAATAGGAACAAGAATATATATGGTTTAGGGGTGGGGATCTGAACAGTTTCTGAGATATATGGCCTTTTGTGAAGTGGAGGGGTGGGGCAAGGCCCCAGCGCATCTCTGAGGACCCCCAGGTTGGTGTCAATGAATGTGTCTTATCATAAGAAGCACACATATATATGGTTTAGGGGCGGGGATCTGTAAGGTTTACGAGATATTGGGCCTTTTATGAAATGGAGGGGGTCGGGCATGGCCCCGGCGCATCCAGGGGACTCCCAGGTTGATGTCACTGAATGGGTCTTATCATAAGGAACAAGAATATATTATATGGTTTAGGGGTGGGGATCTGAATGGTTTCCGAGATATTGGGCGTTTTATTAAGTGGAGGGGGTGGGGCATGACCTCGGCGCATCCCTGAGGACCCCAAGGTTGGTGTTACTAAATGCGTCTTATCAATAGGAACAAGAATATATATGGTTTAGGGGTCGGGATCTGAATGGTTTCTGAGATATATGGCCTTTTATGAAGTGGAGGGGGTGGGGCATGGCCCCGGCACAACCTGGGGGACCCTCAGATTGGCATAAAAGCATATGGCTGAAAGAATTTTACTCAAGAAACATTTCTATAAAAGTTTTGTCCAAATATCTGCAATGACCTGGCAGTAAATGCCATTTTTCAATTTTCCCCATTATAAGTCTATGGAAACTCTAAGTTGCCATAGCAACCAAACTAATGGGCCGATTTTCATAAAAAACACAAACTTTCAATCCCCCAGCCCAAGGATGCTACAGATAAAATTTGGGCTGAATCGGTCCAGTGGCTTCAGAGAAGAAGATGTTTGAAAGTGTTGACGTCAGACGACGACAACGACGACGACGACGCCGGACAACTGCCTATCCTATAAGCTCCCCCGGAGCCTTCGGCTCTGGTGAGCTAAAAACTATCAATAGATCATCTTTATTATTACACCTCCTCGGAGCTACCTTCTCAATATACTGTATTTGCCCTATGTATTCAGACAGAATGATATGCCTGAACAAGGGACATCACAGAATGAAGCATCTCGTCACAGTCTACACCTTTTGCCACTCATTCGGCTGTCTTAAGACAAAACATCGAGTAATAACCCTTGTCCTGCTGATCCCGGATATGTCTTATCTTTCAAACAATAAAGATCCAGATCAGATGGCTTCAGAAGCCATCTGATCAGGATCTACATTGTTTGTCATTCAGTTTATGAATTTGTTGCAATAATTTGAATCAAGTAATCTGATTGGTTGATAATCTGTTGTGGGTGTGGCATATATGAATATTCAGCAGGACAAGGTTTAATACAGTGAAATTCCAATATTAAGACCACCTAAAATTAAGACTAATTCTGCTTTAAAAAACTTATTTAGACGGTTGCAGTTATTTTTTCTTTGTGTTTTCTGCATACAGCATCCTCTTGTCAGATACCATCTTTGGGGCTGTTCAAAAGTGGTCTTAAAGACCACTTTTGAATAGTCCCAAAGGTGGTCTTAATATTAGCAATTTTACTGTACTTGTTCAAATTTTAGAAGATGGTAAGGAGCTGAGATGTCCGAATACTTGGGGTAAATACGGTAACTCAAACTCTGTATATATAACACTGTTCATTATAGGAGTTTTGGATATAACACAGATTAACCCTTTCCCACTCAGATACGTGTTTTTACGTGTCTGCACACACCCCCCCCCCCCCCATTTTAAGCCCCAGAAGCACCTAAAATCTTTATTTCTAGCCCTGGATAGTTATGTTTGCTTTAGGATTTGTTGGGCAAAAAAGTGACCTGTTTTTTCGCGCTCCTCCCCACTAAAATTATTCTTTGGGGGGATTGAAGGGGGACAGCGCCCCCCTCACATCCCGAAAAATTTCGGGTGTATGACCCAAACGGCCGCTAAAATTTATATCTGAGCGCCTCTGGGGTCAAAAATGCCTGAAAATTGATGCTGATAAAACATGCTGCAAACAGTGAAAATGGCCAGTGCCAAACACCTTAATTGTTGCCTTGACAGCTGTGTGAAGATTAAAATGTGGTCAAAAATTCATGTGAAAACACACTTTTTGCCAACTTTGAGATGCCCCCTCTTTACCATGACAACAATGATCAAGTCATGAAAGGTTGCATTTGAAAGGCTACTGTCCAATGAACATTCATACCGAGTTTGACGTAAAACAGACCATCCATTATGAAACAATGGCTAGTTGAAGTTGCTATCAGGTGCAACACTGTGAAAATCAGCGAAATTCACAAAATCCCTGAGTGGTAAAGGGTTAAAGCTGGATCCCAAAATGTAAATATTACATAGAAAAATGAACATAACTAGAGCTGTCAGTGAAACTGACTAGGGCCCCGGCAGCGCTATCAGAAATTTGTGGACAGACAGATGGATGGACAGACAGACAGACAGAGTGATAACTATAGGGCACCCACACTTTCAGTGCGGGGCCCTAAATAGTCATTTTTAGCTCGCTTAGATAAAGTCTATGAAGAGCTATAGCATTACCCCAGCATCTGCGCTGGTGGTGGAACCGGCATGGCCGTCCATAGTTATGTTAGGTTTTTCAACCACATGATAGATTTGGTTCATGTTGGTGTGCTGACAGACATAGGTCTAAAGTTATATTTAGCAATACCAGCTATGCCCATGACCCCAAGGTCAAAGTCACAAACTTAGAAGGGTTAATGTTAAGGTTTTTAAATTAAGAGTTTATATTTTCCAAACCATATGATGGTCCAAATAAAATGGCGAGCTTTTTCGAGATCTTATTGCGAGTTCACCACTTACTCATAGCAACTTGGCAATAAGCCCGTATTTGCAACCTTTACGAGTTTGTCGCAAGCTAGTGCCAAGCCTTAACCCTCCTCACCATGCTGAACATGGAGATATCTTGTGTGTTTTTTAAACACTACATGTATATAGCTTAATCAGGATCTATAATGTTTCCCATTCTGCTTCTGAATTCATGGTAAAAACTGTTATCATGCAACTCAAATGGCTGAAAACTGGGGAGGAGTGTAGCATATACCTTATCTGGAGATATGTAACTTCCCATTACGAAAACGTGCCTATATAAATACATTACAAACTTAACAGCCTAAAAACTACAATTTTAAGATGAAAAATTGTGATATTTTTCTTATTTATGCTCAAAATATAGATTGTGGTTACTCGTTAGAACCGCCTCATCGAGGCGGTCCTAACAAGTACCCACAATCTATACTTTAAAGCAGAAATTAGAAAAATAAGCTTGGCCCCGTTAAACTCATTTTACTATATAAAAGTGGGGTTCAAGGGGGTTATATTTATATAAGCGTGTTTTCTTGATGTAGCCACATTTGGCCATTGCACAGAATTTCTAACCTATACATACATGTATTTCATAGCTAACAGTAGTCTAATATTGCATATGATATTTATATTGCATAGCCTAATAAATGTATAAGCCTAAAAAAATAAATTGTTCCAAAAACTTAAATTTAGTCATATATTATTAAAGTTCCTCTTTCAACAATGAAACCACAACTTTGTCATGTACGCCTTGTAGAAGAAGCTCTCCATCATATTTGATCACTTTTTTTCGTTTTGCTGCCCGAAGGGTTCCGACCAGGGCTTCAAATATATTGGCACACCGGTCATCATTAAACAGATCACCAAATGTCACTTCTAAATTGCCATCAGGACCTGTGAATACATATATATAAATATACAATCTTTTTACATTTCATAATACAGTGAAATTCCGCTCTTAATAAGACAAATTATGCTTTTAAAAGCATACTTAAAAGGTTTTAGTTACCGGTAGATGTTTGTATTTTCTACATCCTGTATGCTCTAGTGGGAGACCACCTTTGGGACTGTTCAAAAGTGGTCTTAAAGACCACTTTTGAACAGTTCCAAAGGTGATCTTAATATAGCAATTTTACAGAGCACCCCAAACTGCTTTATAACACCTTTTTGGGTGTCCAAAGCACAAATTGTGTCAGTTTACCCATTGTATGCGGGGAAACCCCTAAAGGGGTATCTTGGCAAACAGTGAAGGCCCAGATCAGACGCTGCAGCGTCTGATCTGGGCCTGCACTATTTGCTAACGGACTTTTCCATCAAAAATAGAATAAAAATGAAAAAAAAGGCCTGACCCCCTTTATATGTCAAATGGACTTGTCCAACTTATAGCAATGGAAGAGTCCACTGTCATACAATGGGTTAAACAATCATATTATATCCCAACATAAAAGTAAATATTGTAGGTTACTGAGTACTTGTTAAGACTCCTTCTAACAACTTCGCAACAATTAACCTCAACATGTGTTTCTAACAAGAACTACGCTAACAGAAACAAAATATGTCCACCCACCACAAACTATGTGACCTTGAAAATGAGGTCAAGGTCACCAAAGAACAATGTAGTCTTTGTTACATTCCCATGGTATATTGTATCAAGCTTGGTCGGAATTCTTCAATCAGTCTTGGCAAGAGATATGGTAACCACTGAACAAGATTTGAACCCAGATTAACCCTTGTCCTGCTGAATATTTAAATATGTCACACCCAATACTGATTATCAGCCAATCAGAATACTTGATGCAAATTATTGCAACAAATTCATTAACTGAATGGCAAACAATGAAGATCCTGATCAGATGGCTTCTTCAGAAGCCATCTGATCTGGATCTTCATTGTTTGGAAAATAAGGCATATCCGGGCACAGCAGAACAAGGGTTAAGGTCACCGAATTCCAATCTAGTCATGTGTTGCACTGATACATTAGACCAAATTTGGTCAAAATTCATCAACAGGTTTAGGAGACTGATACATGTATAGTGCAGACAGAGCAAAACCTGACAATCATAGCACTTGTGTGACCCTGAAAATTAGGTCAAGGTCACCAAAATCTAATCAAGACTTTGGTAGGTTGCAGTGATATATTGTACCAAGTCTGACCATAATTACCGTAATAAACTTTCAGCAGACAAGTTATTTTTGGCTGCTTGTTAGTGTATTGGGGAGCATGTGGCTTTAAAGAAGGCCAAGGTCCCAAAAATCTGATCAAGTCTTTGATAGGTGCAATGATATAAAAGTATTGTACCAAGTTTGACCAAATTTAATAAACTTGTTCAGTAGGCAGAGAGCAGATAAGCCGTTTTAGTCCACATTTGATAGATTATCATTTTTTGGGAGCCTGTGACCTTCAAAATGAGACTAGTAGGGCCATCAAAACATACTCCCTGTTTTCTCCAATCCCAGTAATGTAATCATCCAATATGGCAAGAATCCATACATTGGTGCATGAAATACAGTGCTTCAAATGGCAGATGCAAATGCTGACACAAACTGGTTTTTTCTTTCTCACTACAATGGGAAGTGTGCGGGGGGACATAATTATACTTGTTTCTCCTCTTTATCTGGGTCTATGCTTAACCGTTTATCTCAGTTCCCAAACTTCGAATATGTTGACTTTGGGTAACAATTTGCTAGCAGCATATCAGTGTAGATCGTGATCCAATTCAGCCTCATCTACATGTAGGTAATTTGTACCTGGACCTGCACTGTTGCTTGACCTTGTCAGACCTGGAGTACCCAAATATTATTACCATTCTGTTCGAAATCTGACTGCTCCCAAATAATGGGCAGTCTAAATGGCATTTTCCCTCTTTGCCTCCACTTAGACGAATAGACACTTATGCTAACATTAAAACCTTTATGCATCTTGGAATTGCAGATTAGTATCTGACTTGCATAGACATGGCTTGCCAAAGTCAGTTTTATATAGAATTTAAGAACTATGGCTTAGTAAATTCCAAATGTAAATACAGTCAACGCTCGTTATCTCAAACCTCATGGGACCGTATTAAAAAGTTTGAGTTATCCGTAGTACGAGATAACCAAAGTGTGATGTCACATGTTTGTCGTTCTTCATTCTTCTGGAGTGTAACAGCACTACATTTGCTAGTGGGTATCAACACTGAATCATTCAGAGTCAGCACAGGACAAAGCCTACTAGAAGATCATGCAACTGACGAAGTCTCGGATCAGCCTGTTAACATACAGTCTTTATTTTTCGCGTGAGCCTGCTGTGGGTTAACTAAGGAGCAATAAGCGAAGATTCAGACCTAGCTAGTCGAATGTACTGGCTCATCTGAGTCATCACCTGCAACACAGTTCTTCTTATAGTTTCTGTTGTGCTCTGGCTCATCTGTGAAATCATTGACACAAGACGGCGTTAAAAGATTAAAAGTTGAGCACCGGGTGTCAGTCTTAATTACATGCACGTGATTTTCATAGTAGCGCTAAAGGTATTGTTTGCGTTGATGCACCAGGACACATTGGAGAATTAATAACTCTATTACTTTCTTTAATTGAAAGACCGGCAGCATGCTTTACATCATGAATTCCGGTTCGAGTACCGGTAGTAAAAATAGCCATCGGAAGAGATGGCAAATCCCCCGACCAAAAGCCAATATGGCCTTCAGAAGATTGTTCACCAATAGAAAGTGCACCAGAATTAAACCACATATCACAAAAATTTGCAGTTATGGCCATCGCAAGATTATACTGTCAGGGGAGATAACTAAAAAACCAGGGCACTCAGAAATGTGGTTCTTGCGCATGACATGCCTGCTTAAGCTCATGTAATTCTGCACAAAGTACCATCAATATGTCTCAAAAGGTATTGGAGATATAGTGATCACAAGCTGGTCATACTGTTATATTGGAAGGGTAGATAACTCAAATACCACAGCAACAACAGTTGTGGTTCTTGCACATGACATCCCTTCTGTACCTTGCATACAATTGTGCTAAGTTCCTTCAATATATCTCAAAGGGAGTTGGAGTTATGGCCATCACAAGGTTATATTGCCAGGGGAGATAACTAAAAAACCAGAGCACCCAGAGTTGTAATTCTTGAGCATGACACACCTGCTTAACCTCATGTTCACCTGCATCAAGTACCACCAATATGTCTCAAAGGGTATTGGAGGTACGGTGGTCACAAGGTTGTCATACTGTTATACTGGAAGGGGGATAACTCAAATATCATAGCACCCAGAGTTGTGGTTCTTAGGCATGAAGCGCCATCTCAACGTTGTATACAATTGTGCCAAGTACCATCAATATATCTCAAAGGGTATTTGAGTTATGGCCATCACAAGGTTATATTGTCAGGGGAGATAATTAAAAAACCAGGGCACCCAGAGTTGTGGTTTTTGCACGTGACACACCTGCTTAACCTCATGTACAACTGTACCAAGTATCATCAATATATCTCAAAGAGTGTTGGAGATGTGGCCATCACAAGGTAGTGATTCTATATTACTGGAAGGGGAGATAACTAAAAAAACACGGCACGCAGAGTTGTGGTTCTTGTGCATGACACACTGTCTCGGCCTTGTGAACAACTGTGCTAGGTATCATCAATATATCTTAAAGGGTATTGGAATTATGGCCATCACAAGGTTGTCACTCTATTTTATTGGAAGGGGAGATAACTCCAAAACCATGGCAACCAGAGTTGTGGTTCTTGTGCATGACACGCCGTCTCAGCCTTGTGAACAACTGTGCCAGGTACCATCAATATATCTCAAAGGGTATTGGAGTTATGGCCATCACAAAGTAGTCATTCTATTTTATTAAAAGGGGAGATAACTAAAAAAGTATGGCATCCAGAGTTCTGGTTCTTGCACATGACACGCCGTCTCAGCCTTGTGAACAATTGTGCCAAGAACCATCAATGAATCTCAAAGAGTATAGGAGTTATGGCCATCACAAGGTTGTCACTCTATTTCATTGGAAGGGGAGATAACTCCAAAACCGTGGCAACCAGAGTTGTGGTTCTTGTGCATGACACGCCGTCTCAGCCTTGTGAACAACTGTGCCAGGTACCATCAATATATCTCAAAGGGTATTGGAGTTATGGCCATCACAAAGTAGTCATTCTATTTTATTAAAAGGGGAGATAACTAAAAAAGTATGGCATCCAGAGTTCTGGTTCTTGCGCATGACACGCCGTCTCGGCCTTGTGAACAATTGTGCCAAGAACCATCAATGAATCTCAAAGGGTATAGGAGTTATGGCCATCACAAGGTTGCGTCTACGGACGGACGGACGGACGGACGGACGGACAGACGGACGGACGGACGGACGCCAGGCTGATCGCTATATCCCCCGAACCTATTCGGTCGGGGGATAAAAATAGTGAAAAATTTATTCAGGGACTGACAATGATGGGCGAGATAGCCGAAGTGTCGACTTAAAAGTAGTTCGACACATGCAAAGCTAAAATACAATAAATATACATGTATAGGAGAAATATACTGGGCTTAAAAATGGGTTCGATATAAGTGATAGGGTCGAGATATGCGAGGTCGAGATAACGAGAGTCAACTGTACATGTATTAAAATCTTTATGGCATTTCTAGATAAGTACAGTATAACTCCAATATATCGCGGTAGTCGGGGGCCATAGCCCGAAAACCGCGATGTGGTCGGAGCGCGATATAAGTCGCGGTAGTTTGCCGAGATGCCACTACAAGTCCCGGTGATAGTTTGGTGAGAACCGTTTATCAATCCACACTAATGGCTGTCAGTAATGCTATCAGCCGTATTTCATCATTAAAGTAGGTTCAGAATTACTCAATGACAGAAAAAACAAAGGGGACTGTGTCTACCAATTAACTTACATTCGAGAACAGCTGAAAACTGCGTCTGAAAACGTGAATGCTAAAATGTCAAAACAGGACGCCATTTTGGATTTGCGTAACGGGTGATGGCCAAGGGGCGCAACTACCATAAGCGCTAAGCGCTAAAGCAATTCTAGTTGTTTCCCTTGGCTTGCATTAAAAGTAGCGGTTGGAAAAAAATTATTTAACGTCTGCCGTGGGCCGAAAAACTATACAACAACAAAACTATCATTTTATTGTGTTTTGATTGCGGGCAAGTGTAAAAAAAATCGTCTGCAACTGTCAGTCTGAAATAAGGTAAAACTAGACCAATAAGTAAATCGCAATAATTGCTGCACTGTCAATTGAGAGACAAACCATCTGTGTATTTAATACGGTTCAGGTATGACACTATTGTTAATCCCTGTCATATAATTGCCACCCTGCGGTGCGTGTCGGTAAGGTGTGAAAATATGGTCAAGTTATGTCTCTAATTGGTGTTTATCTTCCAATCATAAAATTTAATCCACAATCAATGTGAAAATGATTTAATCCCTCCTCAGACAATTAGCTACATCTAACGGTATATATTTGCATCATAAAAACGGACTTTTCTGCGATCTCGTGAATGGTTATGTTTTGGCGCCAAATAGCAGACGCTGGCCGGGAAAAGTCAAACGCTGTTGGGGCCTGGTTTAACCTGGTTTTAAATAAATTTTAACAACTTTAACAGAATTTTAACTCTATTTTTTTTTTAATTATGAATTTTTAAGGGAAAAAAAAACGGGATCCACGGCGCGACCGCGATAGATTGGACATCGTGAAATATCGGAACGCTATATATTGGAGCTATACTGTATTTGTTTGATTTGAGGTTTAACATCCCCATTAACACTTTGGGTCATTTTGGAGATGTTGCTTCCAATTTTGTGTGACTTTTGCCTGACACTGAGATGAAATGACATCTTAAGCCCTGTCGCCAAATGAAACCAGTAGAGTTTATAAGCATGGCTTGCACTGCTTTGCCTGGGCAGGCTTAGATCCTCTAAACGGTTGTCCAGTACTCATGTGCGGTCGGTTTCAGCTCTTCATGGAAGCATTATGCAGCCCATCTATTTCTTCAAGCCCCTCTCTGGGATAGTAGCATTATGGGATACTGGCATATTGTATATACAAAACAAACCTTTGTGTCCAAGTCGCTTCATTTCTTCTACCAACAACTTCACTTCATGGTCAACATTCATTTTGTAACCTCTTCCCTGAAATAACATGAAAACAGTCTGAGGGACAGCCAAATCTCCCGCCGCACTTTAATATCAAGGCTCAACCTTGTGACCTTCACTTTGAGTTGGCATGGTTTATTTATGGGTTCTGCACATCAGGTATCTGATATCTGAGGGGGATAATTGACAAAAGTGTAATGAAAATCCTTCCTGGGGTAACCGTAAAGGAGATATGGAACAGAGATAGAATTCAATGTTTCAAACTTGTGACCTTCACCTGTGACCTTGAGTCGGCATGGTTTATTAATGGGTTCTGCACATCTGCTCACTGAAGGGGATATTTGGCCAAAGTTTAATGAAAATCCTTCCACGGGTAAAGGAGATATGAAACGGACACAAAACTCAACGTTTCAAACTCGTGACCTTCAACTGTGACCATGACTTTGAGTTGATATGGTTTATTTATGCGCTCTGCACATCAGCTCAATGAGGGGGATATTTGACCAAAGTTTAATGAAAATCTTGCCAAGGGTTTAGGAGATATGGAACAGACAAAATTCAATTTTTCAAACTCGTGACCTTCAAATGTGACCTTGACCTTGAGTCAGAATGGTTCATTTATGGGTTGTGCACATCAGCTCACTGAAGGGGATATTTCACCAAAGTTTAATGAAAATCCTTTGAAGGGTAAAGGAGATATGCAGCAGACACAAAATTCAAAGTTTCAAAATCGTGACCTTCAAATGTGACCTTGGCCTGTCTTCATTTATCATTAATGAGATTCCTTCCAGGGTTAAAGGAGATATGGAACGGGCAAAAAAATTCAAAGTTTCAAACTCTTGGCCTTCACCTGTGACCTTGATCTTGAGTTGGCATGGTTCATTTATGGGTTCTGCACATCAACTCACTGAAAAAAATATTTGACCAAAGTTTAACGAAAATCTATCAAAGGGTTCAGGAGATACGGAGCGGACAAGAAAGTGTAACAGACAGACAGACAGACTAAGGCCTTCCTATAATCCCTGCTCTGCTTCACGGCAGGGGATTAATCAATACAATAACACTCATGTAACTGGGATCGCAAGAACTAAGGCTGACACAATTAATCGTATAATCGCATAATGCAGCGTCTCATCAGGGTCTGCACTGTTTGCCACTCATCCAACTATTTTAGGCATAACTTTGGGTAGTAAATTGTACCTATCAAGTAATCGATTAAAAGCAAATCAGAAATGATAATCATTTTTGTGGAATTTATCGATTGATTAATTGATTATACGATTAATCGTGGCAGCCTTATTTGATTATATTTCTACTCCAAACATAGGTTTTGGTGGATGTTATGAATGCTCATTAGAATACTTCATTAACCTATTGTATACTGGTGGACTCGCCCATTGCTATATGTTGGACAAGTTCATATGTCATAAAGGGGTTTGGGTCTATTTTTTTTTCATTTTGTATTCTATTTTTGACGGAAAATTCTTCTGGCAAATAGTGCAGGCCCTGTATTCTGATCTGGGCCTGCACTGTTTGCCAAGAGGACCCTTTAGGGGTTTCCCGCCTGCAATGGTTAAAGGCCATTCTAGAAAGGTACCCACAATCTATGGCTACAATAATCAAGATACATGTACATGTATACACACTTTTCTGGCGAAAGAATGTGCACTGTACTGCTTAAACGATAACGTATAAGCCTGCCCATGGAAGTGTGGATAGGTAAGCTGACCAGCTCAAAAATGACCTGCAATAGTGTTGACTGGGCCATTAAACTCCAAAACAAACAAACATTTAAACACTTTTGAAATTGAAAACCACCATCAAATCTTTGGCCATGCCCTGGCTGGGAACTGAACCCATATCACCCATGTGACAGTCCAACATTTAGTAACTTCATCACTGTAAAAACTGGTATAACAAGATTAGTGCATCAATTATCATAACTGCATTCCTCCTTTCACAAGGTTTGTTTGATTTGTGGCTTAGCATCCCCCTCAATACTATATAGGTCGCTTTGGAGACATTGCTTCCAATTTTGTTGGACTCTTATCTGACACTGAGATGAAATGACAGTGCAAGCCCTGCTACCCAATGAAACCAATAGGGTTTTATATGTATGCATGGTCTGACTAAAACCACTTTGCCTGGGCAGGGTTAGTCCCTCCTAGCAGTTTACCAGTACTCATGTGCAGACGGTTTCAGTTCTGCTTGGAAGCATCATGCCCCAATCTATTTCTCCAAGTCCTGATGGGTGGGTGGGGGAGGGGGGCTCCTTTCCATAATGAGATATTTGTATACAATTGTGCAAATACAAATACCGTTATGAATGATCCTAAGTATTGGGACAGATAGGCCTATGCAAACCTGTATAGAACCAGACTGCTTCTGAAATCTGATCAGGGTCTACACTGTTTGCCATTACGATTGCACCTTTTGGACTCCTTGCAGGATTCTGAAACAAATTTGTTAAAATTTTAGAAGAACTGCAGTCCTCAAGGTGTCAGAATTTTTATGGTAATGAGAGAATGTGCAGACTGTTGTAACAACCGCGTACATAACGAATGACAGACTCTAAATTATGACAACCCAGCACATACACCAAATGTAACTTGGGGAGAAAAAAAAATCTTAAAACATGCCCAACCTGAAATCGAAATCACCACTGTTAAATATCATTTCTACACTTCAAGTGTTAAGCTATGTTGAAGGACCTAAATTGGCGCCCTTTGAACGTCTCAATGACAATCACCTATGATGGTTAAGATCATTATGATCTTTACTGCATCCGAGTGCCTCATCCTCAATACTGTAACTAGAACATCAGCCCACAACCATCCCCTTGCATACAGGCAGATCTACACCCGCACAGACTACTCAGTGCTCCAGCTTGGATTTTAGGGCAGATAAGGTGCTGGGTAGGGCACTTTTGCGCATGAGGGCACAAAATAGGGCGCCATTTTTTTTATGGAAGTGGCTATTTTTATCTTTGAAATTCAGTCACGATGTAATCGTTACGATCGTTGAGTAAGAACACTCGAACTAACTACACAAACATTAGTGAGCTAATGCCACTGATGTCTCTACTGATTATATATATTTACTTGCATTTCACAAGTAAGTGGTGCAGAAAGATCCGAGCAAAACTGAAGGGGCTACGGTGATGACAAGGTCAAAAATCGGCGTTTTCAGCAATCAAAGGGAGGTAATTCTATGATAAATGGGCTGACTTGGCCGGTTTTTTAACTCACCTGAATTTTTATCCCAACCCACCTTACATATAAGTTTCAGAAAGATTTGATCAAAACTCAAGGGGCTACGGTGATGACAAGGTAAAAAAAACGGCATTTTCAGCAATCAAAGGGACGTAACTCTATGATAAATGGGCCGACTTGGCCGGTTTTCGAATTCATTCGAGTTTTTATCTCCAGCCACCTTACACATAAGTTTCAGAAAGATCTGATCAAAACTGAAGAGGCTACGGTGATGACAAGCATTTTCCAATAGTAAGTCTATGTGACCTTGTGGTTACCATAACAACCAAAGTTTTAGAGCGATTTCGAAAAAAAGTTTATATCATCAATGCCCCACCAGAGGCATGCTACAGATGAGAAGTGATTGAGATCAGCCTGCAGGCTGCCGAGATATAGCTGCTCAAAAGTGTGGACGGACGACGAACGGACGACCCACTATACTATAAGCTCCCCTGGAGCCTTCGGCCCAGGTGAGCTGATAATTGATGACTGAATAAGTAATCTGTTCAAGGGAAGCTACTCAAAATACTGGTTGCCAATGATCTGCAAAGACTCAGATAAAAATGCGCAGCTAGTGTTTGCAATATCACTGCGACAGTAACAGAAAACAGCGTGTACTCAGTATACCGAGCTGCATCTATGATAGTCTCACAACAACTCGCAAAGACCCAGATCAACATGCGCAACCCTTGTAAAGTTAGGATAACCTTTTTTCTCACCTATCTCTGAGTAGCCCTGCAATAGGCTCTTGAGGTCAGCGAAGACAGCAGTTTGCAATGATGCGCAGGCTACTCCGAGTCTTCACTGGTCGCAAGATACTCAAAGACTCAGACCAGCATGTGCAACCACTACATGTATGTAAGCCAGAACAACATGCGCAACAACTATGCAAGTCCGTTTGGATATCCCAGCTTGTAGGATCAGGGAAAACTTAAAAGAAAGACCCAGGGAGGGCCATAATCACAAGACGCAGCCCACTCTCGACACCAAGACACTTGTCAGATTGCACGGATGCGCAGACTGATGCAAGTCAATGCTGTTGAGCAATGACCTGCTCATCCAATCAATACGGCTGCTGAAGGCATGTGTGCATGGGCTGACTGATCCGAGTCTTCACTGCTCGCATGTCTTATTGTAGTTCAGGTTACTCCGGTTTACGCCCACCTGATAAACGATCGGATCGGCTCGGCTCTATATGTGATATAAACTTGAAAGGACCGTACCCCCACTCTCCAATAAAACTTGATTCCCGGTGTACCTTTGATAGCAAAAGTGCACTTTCAATAGAAATATGACCCGTGTGAGAATTTCCCGCCTTTTATTACGTACGTTTTTTTATTTCACAAGCATGCGGTCGCTACAATGTTATGAGAATTTCACGAACATGGCAGGGGCGAATAAGTCAAAATTATTCACAATCATCATAGAATTTTTTTTTTTCTTATGTGTTCGCTGACACAGTACCGAAAAATGAAGAAATCATATGGTTATTTTTTTTTTGTTTTGTTTTTTTTTACTCTCTCTCTCTCGTCCATCCTCTTTTAACTTTCTCTTCTTTGTCAGCATTTTAACTGTAACGAGTGACGAGTCAGTTGAGAATACTTTTGATTTACCGATCATGGCCGTTTTCATAATGATACAAATTATTGCACATTTTATTGCAATAAGATATAAAAACACCGAATAAAAGTAAACTGAAGCTGGTTCTAGCCAGTATTTCTGGCAGTATTATAAAAATACAGACAATACCACTCATTGAGTCATACTGTACCCCATGGTATTTACCAAAGGGGCTGCCCGTCCCTCGGAAAGTAGCTAGCTGGGGCACTGCTACTACAAGCACACTTTTTGTCCCATCATCATCATCATCAACGGATTTTTGATTAACGTGCAGGTACAGGGGCAATGTCCTCATAAGTGGGCCCCTTTCCAGGTAGCTGGCTTGCTGCATGCATGGCAGATCTTACACCAGATCTCCAGGTTTGGCTATCATGAGGATCCATAGCAGAGAGCTTCCATTCTCTGCAATCTCTTTCTGTTAGCTGCTTCCAGGTAATCTTGGACCTGCCCAGGCCCACACTTTCCACCTACCTGTATGTCACAGGCAGTCTTGACTGCACCGTTGGAGCGTTCCACATGTCCATACCAGGGAAGCCTTCTCTCTTTCAAAATGAGGTACAGGTCCTCAATGCCAAGACGCTCAAGTAACTCACTGGACAAGATGGTGACAGTGTCCTGTGGCTTGACATTGCAGATCTGTCGGATCATTGCTCTGTCATTCCGCTGTAAACGTAGGAGGTTTGGCTTTGTCAATGGCCACTAGCATGGAGCATTGCGCTCTGCACACAAGAGCTATACACACGGCCACGTGTTTTGAACGAGAGGTGGCGGGAAGAGAGAACTGGTAGCAACTCTTTGAATTTCTTGCAGGCTGTTTTCACATGTGATGTTGATGAAAGGTCGCAACCACCCGCTGCAGAGAGCATATCACCTCGGTAGCAAAAGAAAGCTACAACTTCCAGCTTGTCGGATCCGACTTGAACTTCCCTGTGGTCTGCCATCTAAGGGGCGTGCAGTTCCTTGGCACCGCCTACACCTGTAATCAGGGTCCTCTATCAGGCGTTTGAGCCCACTGCATTTCTTGTGCACCCAGAACTAGCAGCCATTACAAAAGATACTGTTGCTGCCCACTCCAGTGAGACATACAGCGCATTGGAACTGGCCTGTACTCTGCAAAAGGTCCAGACCTGTACCACAGATCATGATCTTTGTCTCTCCTGCATTCACTCTCAGCCCTTTTGCCTCCATTGCGTCTTTCCAAGTTAAGAGCCTCCTGACACATTCCTCAAGGGATTCAGCTATGATGACAAGGTCATCAGCATACAGGTCCTCCCAGGGGACTCCAGAGCGGAACTCGCTTGACAAGGCTTCAAGCACAATGATGAAAAGCAGTGGGCTAAGAACAGAGCTTTGATGAACACCCACATTCACCTCGAATTCTTTACTGTAACCATCCCCAACGCGGACACGGCTCCGAGCATTAGCATACATCCCTTGGACCAGTTGCACAATCCTCTCGTCCACTCCAAGTTTTCTTAGTGTCCACCAGATGACTTTCTGAGGCACTCGGTCAAATGCCTTCTCCAGGTCTACAAAAGCCATGTAGTCTCCTGTTGGCCGCCAGATACTTCTCTTGCAGCTGTCGTACAACAAATTCCAGTTCCAGTTTAGTGGAAACTAATGTCCAGGACTATTATTCACTGGAATGCTCTTCCTGCCTATCTTGTAATGCTACCCACTCTGACACAGTTTAGCAGTGTCGTTAGCAGGGTGGTTCATGCTTCTCCCTAAAAGACCAATTTCTGTTTTATTTTTAACTATACCAACACGCTTTTCACACTGTACAAACTCATGTCACCAACTTTTCTTTCCTTTTATTTCAAGAAGCACACTGGACACCTGCACATAATCCCCGCGAGTGGGTGATGCAGTATCAGTAGATAGATAGATTTCAGCTAACACCCTTCAACACTTGGTTCGCTGGAACCTTGAGGGTTTAGACGTATTAGCAGATACATAGAAGTATTTTACGGAATTTAGTCAAAGACACAGAAGCATTATGCCCCTCTAACTTCGATTGCTTCTGGGTCTTTTGTCTCCTTTGAAGTTGGGGGCATAATGAACAACATCATGGAGCACTTTGGTGCAGTGGTAGCGCATCAGATTTGTGATCGAGAGGTTATGGGTTTGATCCTCACGCTGACCAAAGCGTTGTGTCCTTGAGTAAGGCACTTCATCCACATTGCTTAAAAAAGAAAAAGTACTGGTTACCACCCAGGAAGTCCTGCTTGTAATGCTCAGATGTGAGTGAGTAGCAGTAATGGGAGAAAAAGAAAACAAGAGGCCCATGGGCCACTACGCTCACCAGAGGTCATGTGGTTTGTACCATGTACAGGCAAGGTGCCCATCTTGGTCATGTGACAATACCACGAATAATGTTTAATTGCCTCACCCCCATAGAAGCTTTTCATGTAATTTGGTTTCAATCAGCACAGCTCTTTTACTGGATAAGAAGATAAAAATACTGAATCAGTGCCATCCAAGACAAAGGTCAGTAATGACCTTGACCGTTGGAATTGATAAACTTCCATTCAGCTAACTGCAAATATCATTTTTGATGTCACAGCCTACCAGGCAATCAGAAATGTCCACTACTTTGCCATTTTTCCATACAAACGTCTAAGTGACCAAATTTGACCTTGACATAAAACAGGTCAAGTACAACCAAAGGTCATTATTTAAACAAACTTGGAAGGCCCAGAGTCCCTGATGCTGCATACCAAGTTTCAAGATCATTGGCCATTTGGTTCTTGAGAAGAAGATTTTTAAAGGTCTTTACCATATATGGGCAAGGCGCCCCATATTGGTCATGTGACCCAGTCCTCATGAACAAACTTTCGTTCCCTCATTCCATAGAGGCTCCACATGTAATTTGGTTTCAACTGGCCAAGTAGTTTAAGTCAAGAAGAAGATAAAAATACTGAATCTGGGGCATCCTGGACAAAGGTCGGTAAATGACCTTGACCTTTGGAACTGATAAACTTCCATTCAGCTGAAGGTAAATACCATTTCTGATGCCACTAGCTAATATACAATCAGAAAAATCCATTGTATTGCCATTTTTCCATACAAATGTCTAAGTGACCAAATTTGACCTAGACATAAAACAGGTCAAGGTCAACCTAAGGTCATCATTTGAACAAATTTGGTAGGGCCAGGGTCCCTGATGCTGTATACCAAGTTTCAAGATCATCGGCCATTCGGTTCTTGAGAAAAAGATTTTTAAAGGTTTTTACCATATATGGGCATGGCGGCCATATTGGTCATGTGACCCAGTCCTCACGAATCAACTTTCGTTCCCTCATTCCATAGAGTCTCCACATGTAATTTGGTTTCAATTGGCCCAGTTGTTTAAGTGAAGAGGAAGATAAAAATACTGAATCTGAGGTGTCCTGGACAAAGGTTGGTAAATGACCTTGACCTTTGAAACTGATAATTGTGTGTGAATTCGAGTTTAACGTCGCTTTCAACAATTTTTCAGTCATATCACGACAGTGTCTGGTTGCGACAGGGAGCTCAATGCTCACTTTTACAGTGCTGCCTCACTGAAGAATCATGCCCCAGACACATTACATGATACCACACCCAGTCACATTATCCTGACACTGGGTCGACCAGTCCTACCTCTACCCCGTAAATCTGAGTGCCAAGCGAGGAGCAGCTAGTACCATTTTTAACGACTTTGGTATGTTGCGGCCCGGGATCGAACCCTTGACCTCCCGTTCCCTGGAGCAGACACTCTACCAACTGAGCTATCGGGGCCGGTATTTGAAACTGATAAACTTCCATTCAGCCGATTGCAAATACCATTTCTGATGCCACTAGCTAACACACAGTCAGAAAAATCCACTGTTTTGCTGTTTTTCCATAAAGCATAAAACAGGTCAAGGTCAACCGAAGGTCTTCATTCGAACAAACTTGGTAGGGCCCGAGTCCCCGATGCTGCATACCAAGTTTCAAGATCATAGACTATTCGGTTCTTGAGAAGAAGATTTTTAAAGGTTTTTACCATATATGGGCATGGTGGCCATATTGGTCATGTGACCCAGTCCTCCCGAACAAACTTTTGTTTCCCCTTCCCATAGAGGCTCCACATGTAATTTGGTTTCAATTGGCCAAGTAGTTTCAGAGGAGATGTTGTTTGAAAATGTTGACGACGCAGACGACGACGGACCAATGCCTATACTATAAGCTTCCCCGGAGCCTTCGGCTCTGGTGAGCTAAAAAAAGGAAGTGTCTGCTGACTGCCGGCTGGCACCACTTTTACGTCTAGTGACAGCCAGCTGTCACCAGACCTAAAAGTCTGCTGACAGCCGGCTAGAAACGATGTCGTTACGCAAATGGTTCCCCAATAAATTGGCCATTTGACAGTAGTGAGGTTAAGGTAGTGATTTTCATTTCTAAACTTATGTGTAAATCCCAACACTGGTTGTTTTTACTCCTGCAAAGCAGGGGGAAGAGTGTTGGGCACACACTTCATCTGGGTTTTGAACAACACTGACATGGAACTAGAACATCTGAGATATTTGCTTTTGTTTGATTTGAGGTTTAACATTCCCGTCAACACTGTATAGGTCATTTTGGAGACGTTGATTCCAATTTCATGGGACTTTTACCCAACATTGAGATGAAATGACATCTCAAGCCCTGCCGCCATGAAACCAGTAGGGTTTATAAGCATGCAGCCCATCTATTTCTTCAAGCCCCGATCGGCAGGGGCTGAAAATCTGAGATATGGCACAAATGCTTTTATACATGGATTTTTGACAGATGCTGCAATTGTAATATTGTGATCTCAACCTGTGATTCACCGAATGCAAGTCTTCCAGAATAAGTTCATGCTACCAAAGAGCATCTAGTTGAAAAATAAATACAGGGCCATGGTTTTTTTCATCTAATGCAGAAGAAAACTAGTCTAGCTTCGAATAATTGTTTTCATAAGAAAACTATGCCCCCACTATAAATATGATCCCAAAAGGTGTTTGGTTTGAAAATGAGGTCAGGGTAATAGGCAGAATCAATTGTACCAAGACGAGCCTCCGTGGCCTATCTATTGTGAGTAAGTGCACTGGCTTGGTTTGTGCTTCGCTCGGGCCAATGTGAGATACCAAATTCTGCAAAGGAAGGTCAGGTGGTTTATCATCAGATCGCCCACCTCTGATTAATGATCTGCTCAAAATAAGAGAAATAATCTTGAAAGGGCCATAAAATGAAGAAAACAAAAAATGATACCAAGTTTGACCAAATGTGTCCCCCCCTCCCAACACACACACAAAAAAAAAAGAAAAATAGACTTGGTAAGAGCACGGGCTCACACTGCAGTAGTTCAAGCATTGCTCCAGTCACATGTGTGAGGCCATGTTTTGTTTGTTTGTTTGATTTGAGGTTTAACATCGCCGTCAAAACTGTAAAGGTCATTTTGGAGACGTTGCTTCCATTTTTGTGGGACTTTTACCTGACGAGATGAAATGACATCTCAAGCCCTGTCGCCCAATGAAACCAATAGGGTTTATTAGCATGGGCGGTCCCAACTCGCACCGCGGTTCCTGGACAGGCTTAGGTCCTCTAAGCGGTTTACCGGTACTAGTGTGCGGGCCGGATTCAGCTCTGCGTGGAAGCATCATGCAGCCCATATATTTCTTCAAGCCCCTTTGGGCAGGAGGCCATGTTCTTCAAGGGAAGGTCATTTGGATTTTCTCCGGGAAATCCAATTTCGCCCACTTCTGAATAACAATAGGCTTGAAATAAGTGAAACAATCTTGAAAGGGTTGTAAAATGAAAGAAAAAAAAGAACTGTCAGAAGATAAGACCATAACCCCACTTAAGCGCATTTTTGCAGAAACGCACAACCTCCTGATCACCAGTCAGAAAGCCGAGGGTTTCCTGCATCATACCAGTAATCATTACTGCACTGCATACTTAATTGATGGCATCTAGAACATATAAACAAAAACACAGAGAAAGCCCATCTCCTTTACCACGATATAAGTCATCATTATTGCATTGTATACCAAGTTTGAGGCTTCCAGTTTCAGTATAAACTGAGAAATCTTTTACAAAATATTAAACATTGGTCTATATGAGGAGAAGGAAGGATCAAAGAAGTACAATTGTACAAATTAGCTGAGAAAGGTCAATGACTCTTTGACAATATAAATCATTATCACATTGCAAACCAAGTTTGAGGCAGCAAATTGTAGAAATCTTTGAGAAAAAAATAATATCGGCCTATATGGAGAGAAAGAATAATGAAAGAACAAATGAACAAATAAGAAGAGAATAAGCTGATTGTCTTTTCATGCACATGATCTAAGTCGTCATTATTGCATTGCATACAGAGTCTGAGGCTACTAGCTTTTGTAGTTCATTTGACGAAAAACTTAACATTGGCCTACATGTTCATGTATATAGAGAGAAATGAAGAATGAAAGGACAAGTAAACAAATAAGCCAAAAAAAAAACAAAAAACATTGTCTTGATCTTACATGATATAAGCCATCATTATTGCATTGCACACCAAGTCTGAGGCTTCTAGCTAATGTAGTTCCTGAGAAATCTTTGGTGAAAAATTTAATATTGGCCTATATGGAGAAAAGGAAGAATGAAAGAACAAATAAGCTAAGAAAGCACATTATCTCTAACACAATATAAGTCATCATAATGGCATTGCATACCAAGTTTGAAGCTTCTAGCTTTTGTAATCCCTGGGAAATCTTTGACGAAAGATTTAACATTTGCCAAAATGGAGAGAAAGAAGAATGAAAGAACAGATGAACAAATAAGCCAAGGAAGCAGTTCCTGAGAAACCTTTGATGATAAATTTAAAATTGGCCTACATTGAACAAAAGAAGAATGAAAGAACAGATGAACAAATAAGCATCTAGAAAGGCCATTGTCTCTTACACAACACAAGTCAACATCATTGCACAGTATACCTAGCTTTTACAGTTCCTGAAAAAACTTTGCCAAAAAATTTTAACACTGGCCTATAAAAGGAGAAAAAGAATGAAAGAAAAGATGAACAAATAAGCCTATAATGCCCATTGTCTCTTATACATGATTGAATGGTATGTTGTAGCTTCTATGGTTCTTGAGAAAGCTTTGAAAAAAAAAAATCAAACTGGCCTATAGACGGATCCAATGTTTTGACACCTGACCTTGTTTACTTATCACTGCGCATGGGCAAAACTACTTTTCCTTTTGATAACGATCTTTCGTGGTTAGCAAAAAGCGTCTGGTTCCATATAAACACATTGTAAATAGGTTTAATATAACAGGCATATTTCAGTTCATTGTTACAGAACATCGATCGAATTACACTTTAAATGAGTAGATAAATATATTCTAGACTTCATTCCTGCATCTTCCGCATTTTTAGGCATTCGTTTTGCGCATTTTTATTACAAATAATTAAGACCATCCCGCCTCATTACCTGCTTAAGTTTAACAGGTAATTATCATCAAAACATCCTCAAATATTCTAGAAACCAATAATTACTAGCTAAGAAATGTCTATTTTAAAAGTTTAAAGGTCAATTTTGTCGTTCCGATTCCAAACAAAATACAAGTTTACAGAAAATCACATCGCATTTATAATGGCGACAAACGGCCTAAGACGCTTTTGCCCACTGGTAAGTCCCGGCAAATAGTATTATTGAGCGATGACGTAGTGTTTGGATGTGTCTATAGGGAGAGAAAGAAGAAAACAAGAACAAATGAACAAATTCATGCCAAGAAAGACAATTGTCTCTTACATGATATAACCTCATCAATATTGCATTGCATACAAAGTTTGAGGCTTCTAGCTTGAAGTCTTTGGTGAAACATTTTTAACATGGGCCTATATGGAGAGAAAGAAGAATAAAAGAACAGATAAACAAATAAGCCCAGAAAGTCCATTGTCTCTAAAAATTACATAATACAAGTCATTATCATTGCATTTGAGTCTTCTAGCTTTAACAGTTCCTGAGAAATCTTTGACACTGGCCTAGATATGGAGAGAAAGAAGAATGAAGACTTTATGAAAAATAAGCGGATAGCGCCTATTGGCTCTTACACTATACAAGTATGCGCGTCTGACTGGTGATCAGGAGGATGCGGGTTTGATACATGCCGGTGTCGGAAACATTCTTTCATGGAGATTGATCATGAAACTTTTGAACCTTCCGCTGATTCAAGAACGGCAGTTGTCAGTTTCTGGTGAAAGTATGTGCACTGTACTGGTTAATGGCTTACATATAAGCCTGCCCAGGAAAAGTGTGGATAGATAAACTGAGTGGCTCAAAAATGACTTAAATAATGTTGACTGGGCCGTTAAAACTCCAATACAAATAAACAAACACAATACAAGTCATCATGATTGTATAGTATGGCAAGTTTGAGGTTTCTAGCTTCTATGGTTATGAGCAATCCTTGACGAAAAATTATAGTCATACATGGATGGATGAACAGATGGATGGAAGGACAGATGTAAAGCAGTATACCCCCACCTCACCCTTTTCAAAGTGGAGGTACATGCAGGGTTCGCGCTAGGATTTTTTTTCTTTCGCCATCACTTTCGCCAATCTAATTTTTTTTGAGCCAAAATCTTAAAACCTGAGCCAGTTGAAGAAACTTCTTCGCAAAATGCAGAACATGGATAAAAAAGATTTGCTGTACAATTTTCTTTGGCGCTTAAAGGGTTGAAGCTTAAATGCACAGACTCTCCTTTTGTGGCCTTTATGGACGTGTGTAATGGGCTGTAGGTGCGCATAAAGACCCCAGGTTTTTCGATCAAACCAACACGGTCACACGTCAAACCAGTCATCTATGCTGTCCTACCGACAGATAGCTTAGCAAAATCCATAGACCAAAATCATTTAGATAGCTTGAGTTTTCCGACTTCCAGCGGCATTACCTTCTCTCCCTAAAATGCAACAAAACCTTGCTTGAATGCTTTTGTTTCTGCTCCAACAAGTAAGCGTTGTTAGGTCATGGAGGCTGCCATTTTGGTTGATCACATGGTCACATTACCGTAAAAATTCGGCTATAAGACGAGGATTTTTCCCTCCAAAATGGGCCTCAAAAATGGCCCCGTCTTATAGCCGAGGTCATGGACTGCATGCTTTTTTCCGGCAATGTCCGGCGATTGCCACAAACCACCGTTACCATTTAGCTGCACAGGATCGGTAAATGACGTCATCCGACTACAGCACCCCAACATGTATTTAATGTCATTGTGTGTATCTATTTCATTAAAAAAACCGTTAGGAACAGGGTAAAAAATATTTTCTCGATAGCTAAACGGTTGTGAATAGAGGTGGATAGAAAACCAGCGCTTTGCACAGCTCCCGAATTATCCCCAGAATCTCCGTGTCAATAACCAACAACAGCGTTCGACTTTTCCGGCTCAGCGTCTGCTATTTGGCGCCAAAACGTAACCATACATGAGATCGTAGAAAAGTCCATTTTTATTACCGTTAGATGTAGCTAATTGTCTGAGGAGCGATTAAATCATTTTCACATTGATTGTGGATTAAATTTTATGATTGACGAAACTTGACCATATTTTCACACCTTATCGACACGCACTGCAGGGTGGCAATTATATTAAAGGGATTAACAATAGTGTCATACTTGAACCGTAATAAATACACAAATGGTTTGTCTTTGAATTGACAGTGCAGCAATTATAGCGATTTACTTACTGTTATAGTTTTACCGGATTTAAGGACTCAAAAAGACTGGCAGTTATAGACGATTTTTTTTTTTGCACTTGTCATAAGGTCAAAGTGCAGTTGCCCGGTCAGCCGGGAAAAGGATTTGTCAGTCCTGTCGTCTATTAAATAGGTGGAAGAAAAGGTGTAAAATACACGTGTCAGTAAACGGCTTTAAGTCGGCAATAACCGGGATGGGACTTCTGTTTCTTTTTTTATAGGTTTTTTTTCGCCACTAGTTTTCGCCAAATGACACAGATTTGCGCCAGATTTATTTTCTTTTCGCATTTGGCGACTTTGGCGACCGCTAGTGCGAACCCTGTACATGTATAGATTAAATAACAAAGACAAAATCACAGAGCTTTTAAAGAAGATGCCCCCTTAATTATGCATAAGATGACAGAGCTTTTCAGAACCCCCCCCCCCCCCCCCCACCCACACACACACCCTTAATTGTGCACAAAATCAAAGAGCTTTTTCTGAAATCCCCCCACCCCACTTAATAATGATAGTCTTGCAACAAGATTTCCAAACCTTACCACTTATATGCCACAACCTTTAGTTAAACATAGATTGCCAGTTAATTCCTTCAGGTCTAGACTGATATGGAAACTCCACCCACTCAGACCGCCCCATGAAATATTAACTAAATTATTTATATCTATTAGTTCCTTTTCAACTTCCATTTTCACTAACAGAAGCAGTATAGGAGGTTTTAGGGATTCCGTTTATGACGTCATTCTTGCGCATGCGCGAAGTACTGGCCGTCAATTGAAACGGCCATCGCTATTCAAATGTATTGGCGGAACTTAAAATGCTAACAATATTCAGACATTTTGAGAGAAAATATACCCGTTTTCATTGAAATAATGCCTCGAGAAGGAAAGAATGATATTTTGCTTTCATTACCGAAATTCATTTATCCTAAATCCGTTTTTAATTGACGAAAATCTTTTCGTGAATGACCCATGTCGATGGCTTGAGATACCGTTATTCACAAAATAAGTTTTTACGTAACTTTCGTTTTTTTCGCTCCTACCTATCTATCTATCTATCTACAGTCCAACCTGTATTAAGCAAGCACCTATGGGATAATCAAAAAGTGCTTGCTTAAGACAGGTGCTTGCTTAACACAGGTGAAGTTTAATACATTTTACTTTTTCGGGAACTGAAAGCCTGCTTGCTTAATGGAGGTGGCCACTAAGACAGGTTTTACTGTATATTGAGAAATCTGTCCAATGATCTGTCTACATGTGCAATTTGAATGTCCATACTTAACTAATGAGTGGACTGACGGAGGGGCTTTGAGTCAATGTTGGTTCGACGTCATGCCGTCGACACCCACTCCAACTCACTTCATTGTCACATGACCGTTGGCATGAGAGAGAGAGAGACAGAGAGAGACAGAGAGAGAGGTTTGACTGACAAACTGACAGTAGACAGACAGACGACACACAGACCGAATGACTGACTTACAGACGAACAGACGGACTGTTAGACAGAGAAATAAACATACTGACAGTCGAAAAAACAACAACCAATGAGTGGTCTTACAGACGGGCGTCGAGTCAACGTTGGTTCGACGTCATGCCGTCGACAACCACTCCAACACACTTCAATGGCACGTAACCGTTGAGATGAGAGAAAGGTTTGACTGATCCCTGCATCCAAGAAGCCCATAACCCTTTTGTACCAAATGGAATCTTCCTCCTTATATATAGCAGGAGTCATTTTCAAAATTTAGGGTGTCAGGTTGTGTTTTCTTCAAAATTTATTCGGAAAATGGCCGAACTATTTGCACACAGTGTAGGCCCTGATCAGACGCCGCTTTCTGCACTTACCCCTTTTGGGGTTTCCGGTACCAAATGAGTAAATGTGGACCTAAGGGCAGGGCAGGTTGAACCAATCTACAAATCTACCAGATTTTACTGTAAAATCTTGCACTTGCGAAGGAGTGTTGAATTTTTATGCTCTGAAAGGATGTTCTACGTTTGTTTTGAATTAAATGTTCCAATCCCACTGAGTCTTGATGGGTCCGAGCACTGGGCAAAGGACATTTTATTAAGCAACGCCGTATTATCGCCAACGCAACGTTCTGACGTTTCATCGACGTTGCAATGTCAAATTCAATGCATCGCGATGAAGTTGGTTTGATGTAGACACGATGTTGTTGACACGCTACATGTCAGTTGACGTGGCGTCATTTAACGGCAAATTGTAAATTACAGTTTGTCTCGCTAATTGTTTGTGCGCTAAGAGAGAGAGAGAGAGAGAGAGGACCCTATTGGGTCGTATGTACAATATATCGTTTTCGTAATGCCAACTTTCACATCTGGCAGCATATCGGTGATTCTCCCATTATCTTACATTAAAATTCCCCAAAAGTTTAAAAGAATTCCACTGTTTTAAGCTGTAATTAATACTTTATCTGTCCCACTGCCTTTGAAACAATACGACGGATGACGGCCAGGGCTTTTCCCGTTCTATTTTTAGAACCGGAAGTACGTCACGAAAAAAGCTCCTATAGTATCTCATAAAAAGAATATTAAATATTAAAAGTGAATAGATTTTTTTTTTTTTTTTTGGTTTGGGTTTTACGGCCCTTTCAAGATTATTTCACTTATATCGAGCCGATCGTTAATCAGAGGTGGGCGAAAACCAGAGTACCCGGAGAAAAACCACCTGACCTTCCATTGCAGTAAAAAAAAAAAAAAAAGTGAAAAGATATATAGATGTACTTACTATTGAACAAATATTTTTGCTGGCTGTCAGCAGACTTTTAGGTCTGGTGATAGCTGGCTGTCACTAGACCTAAAAGTCTGGTGACAGCCGGCTGTCAGCAAACCTCGCAAAAAAAAACATCGTGTTAGGCTCGAACATGTTTGAATAGGAGTCAGTCAATGGCCGAATGGCTTTGTAAACATTGAAGGACAATGTATTATCAGAATTCTGTTAAGCGTGTATGCCCCAGACTGTTCCAGTTTAGTGGAAACTAACGTCTAATATAAATTCTACCTATCAAAACAATAAACGAACGATTTATCGCAAACTTTCACCTCCCTAATTGCACCCGGAAATAAACCAAGAATACCGGTTGGTCCAAATAGCGAAAGGAAGGCGATAGTCTGTGGGGTCGGTCTGAAATCCCCAAGACACCACAAGACACCCCAGGACACCACAGGACACCCCAAGACACCTTTATTATTACACATTTATTATTATCTTATCTATATTATGATATAATTGAAGTGATTTTCGCGAAAAGATTTACATTTGGCCACGTTTAGAATACTTGATATCAGTATATACAGATATCAGTATATACAGATATATACACATTGTTTTAAACAGTTAGTCGATTCGTAGTCTTTAGTTCTAGTTTACAGGGTTATACATTATTTTCCTTATTCCTGCTCTAATAGAAGTAGTATAGTATCTCATAAAAAGAATATGAAATATTAAAAGTGAAAAGATATATAGATGTACTTACTATTGAACAAATATTCCCCAATGGAATAGTCTTCCCTCCTCTGCGGTGAATGCCAAGTCCGCAGAAGAGTTCAAAGCCCGCACAGTGTAAGATTGGGACTATCATACTTTTAAACTTCTATCTATTCTTAATAACAGGCTTGGAACTGGTCGACAGCGCAACATGCCTAGAATGTCCTCGCGGGCGTATGGCATCATGACAAGATAGATAGATAGATAGATAGATAGATAGACTCAGAGGTATGCGTTTTAGGATACCTCTGTTATGCAGATTGTAAATAGTTTTAAGGACGCATCCAGTGCCTCTCTCTCTTTTTTTTCTTTTTTTTTTTTTTCAGCTAAATTCTAAATTTAGCCACCCAATCAACTGAGGTAACGGCCAGGTATGACCGACTCAGTATAAGAAGATAGATAGATAGAAAGGCAATGATCAGGAATCCATACAATTAACCCACAGCTCTGATCAGAGACACCGATGGAAAGAAACACAAACATGAAACAACTGGACCCAAATGGAAACATCACTAGCGGAAAGCCAAAAGGACATTTAGTTTCACACAAAACGGCCAATTGGCTATCCAAAACAAAATAATATAAGCGATACACACTCAAAGTCAAGCCATAACAAAATTAAACGACTCGGACCACCCGGAACGGTCAGCGAATCTGTTCAGTCCGCATGAAGGCCTCCCTCTAAGACATAAGTTGTGGTTACTCGTTAGAACCACCTTGGTGCCCTAATGAGTGCCAACAATCTATGTTTGGAGCAGAAATATGCAAAAATATCACATTTTTTAATCAGAAAATTTATATTTTATTTTTATTTAGTATTTATTTATTAGGTAAAATGTTCAATTCTGTAAAAATAAAGTAAGAAAATAAAACATTAGAAATAACATTAAAGATTTAATATTCTATCGGTCGCCGACACTTTGCCTTGTCATCTTTGCAGAGACACACTTGTGACTATTCATTAGATGTGTAAAGTATTGTCAGTTGAAAAGGATTAAGCGAACGATAAGTAATCAGTAAACAAGTGACCGTTTGCATGCATAGATATCAGCTATTAGTAATTGACGGGCATAAATGAGATAATTAAACTATATATTCGGTACCGTTTATCCTAAGATCGGAACAAATGGATATAAGGGTTACTTGACATTATTTTTTTTACTAATTCCAACATAAAGGGAAAATAGGCAATGATAAAATGTGTCCTAAGATACAAGGCTTTGGTTTTGAACTTTTTGTTTTTTAACACTGTTACGAAGTGGAATAGGAAACCTCTCTGGTGCTTATGCACATCTAAATTATTTTAGTAGGTATATGGCAAGGCAGTGCGAGTGAAATATTAAGGGTGAAATACGGTAGGCAAAATGTGCTGCTCCATGCACAAGTCATGCACATATCATACGATGTATGCATGAGTGGTTTGTGGAAATTTTTTACCATACAGTTGGCCGCTATAAGGCGGATTTCTTTAAAATTTTGCCTAAAAATCGCCAAACGCCAAATTGTGCCATATATAATTTTCAGTCCGGTCACGGTGTTGTGAGTGTTCTTTTTGACGAGAGTCATACCATTGATTTGTAGGGACGTTTCATCATTTTTTCCCTAGGGGAAATACTATTTGAACGCAAATCCATTATCTACTCGATTTTTGCTATCTGGCTAAGATTGTGGACGGTATCTTCACCTCGCCACGATTTTAGCGAGCTAATATGAGTATGCATGATTTTCCGGTAGTATTCATAGATATAAAAACCCTGAAAAACGAACACTATTCAGCAGCAGGTCAAGTTCTAACGATTGAACACAACATCGTGACGGGACAACGAAAGTATATTGAAAGGTATGTTAAATCTATGTTTAGTATTATTTTTTGTATGAACATGCTTGTAGGTTTTGGAGGGGTTTACTTCTAGTATACCCAAACTTTCTGAAGCATATTCTGAATTCACTTTTGAAGCCTCTGTGGTGTAGTGATTAGGCTACTAGCTTTGCCAGCTAGAGGTCGCAGGATCGATCCCAGGCCTCTCCAGAAGTAGAATGAGTCTTTTAAGCGAGGTCCTGTCTCCTTCTGACCCTAGATGTTGGTGAGAGGTAAAGTTTGGACACCCGCTCATTCTAGATTCATTTAGGCTTTTATAGGCCCCTTTTGTAGAATATAATTAAAAACGTCAGGTCACTTGTTCGATCCATAACTTTTGACTAGCAGTGGTTAGAAAACCGTGGTCCCGTCTCTTTATGATATTAGGTGTAGAGGGGACGTAAAATTAAGACGGGTTCAACCATATCTTCATCATCAGGGCAAACTGTTACAAGAGCCTGTCGGGTTGTTTCTGATGATGAACCGTGATGAATTTGATTTCACAAGCATCTTCATGTTGAGTAGAAATAATTTTGTTCAAGAAGAATTACGAGTTCATTTTGTAATGATGCCGTTTTTGTTTGAGAACTCGGTTTGTGCATGTATGTACATAAAACGAACGTGATGATGATAAGTGAGAGTATTTGGTCGCCACACGTCATAACGGCCTGAGAGTCGTGGATGACGTCAACAGCGTCATCAGCGTCACGAGGACGGTTGCGACGTGATGCCTACCAAATACAGAAAGAATTTACGGCAAACAGTGTTGGTCCATATGAGACACTAACAAATGTTGTGGAGAATAGATGAAAATCTCCCTGTTTGTAGTTTCTATCTGTTGTTAATGTAATGAATTTGTGAATAACTATGTTTGTGAGCCGTGTTGGGTAGAAGGATATGAAATAGAGTTTGCTATGTTTCCTGTAATTGGCGGCTGAGCAGGTAGCGCAAAGGTGTGGTCTGTTCAATTGCCTCTTACCTGTGATAATGTAGTGAGGACGAATTTGATGGGTATTATGCTCAGTAGTAGTGAGCATTAATTGATTTCTGTAGTGCTCAGTAAAGAAACATAAACTTCGAGTATTCTTGTGTAAATGCACAGTCCAGTTGAGTTCTGCTGTGCAGTTATTTGTCGAATGCACTAATCAGCCTGTGTGTCTGATCGGCGCATGCGCAATAACGGTATATGCATGAACATATTCTTACTTCTCCGGGAGGGGGATCATGATATAGCATGTATGTTTTGTGAACTGTATCTTAGTCGAGTTATCGTGATTTGCAGGCACAACAATGTGTGGTGACCTGCTGCTCCCTGCAACATAGGAGCAGGTACTAGTACGACGACATCGGTTTCGAGTCCAGCAAGGGCGGACTAAACCAATAACGGACCGTTGAGACCATTAGAAACAGGTCGTGGAAAACGATCTGGAATCAAAAAGTTACCGGGACTTCAATTTCGGATGGTGTTATGCATAAGAATTTATTTTTCTGATTCCCACTTTCACCCCACTGTGAACTAATAGTGCTATAAATATCTTGTTAATCTTTTTATAGAAGATTCTAGAAAACTGAGTCACAGATTGATTTCATTTTTGTAAACAACATGTTTACAAGGAAAAGTACTTCAGAACCTTCCAGAAAGTTCTGGGTTGCATTATTTTTAGAAAATTACCTCATCTTATTCCACAGCCCTCTGGAATGTTCTAGAGAAATCTTAGGGTCTATAAAAGAGCTTGATTTTTCTCATTGAGTCAGACTTTGGAGTTTGATGTTTGGGCATTTAAGAAAAGTTATTTCTAAATTCTGTGTTGAATTGTTAAAGGATATTACTTTTCATTTTGGACTGTGAATTCTGTGGGATCAAGGAAAATAGATTCATTCAGGATATTTCATAACAGAGCTAAGTACATTTAATTTTCTTACTTCTACAGGTTAAAGTTAACTTGTAAATAAATTTTGTTAAGATTTTCCAAAAGGCTTGTTTGCTTTTTCTTTCTGCTACGCCTGGCTCGTAACAGAAATTGGGGGCTCGTCCGGGATAAAACCATTTTAAGCATTTTAAAACCGACATTTCATGTGACGCAGGTAATTGTTATTTCTTATCAAATAGACTTTGCAGTTGCTTCACAGAATTGGTATTTCCCTATAGGCATATAGGGGATTGTCATTTCATGTGAACTGTCATTTCAGGTGAAATAGTACTTGTCATTCCATGTGAAATTCTCGTCGGGCTTGTCATTTCAAAAAAAAAAAAAAAAAAAACTTTGTCAAATTAACCTCAATCTGTATTGCCATAAATACTTTATAGAACAAACAAAAAGCAAACATGTCGTTTGATTTGAGAAGCTTTTTGGCTCAGCCTACTCAGGAGTTGTTTAATCTGGCCAAAAGGACAGATTTGCTAGAAATTGCTTCCCATTATGGGGTCACTGCTGTCAAAACAAGCATGAAGAAGCATGAAATTAAGAATATTTTGGTGCAGTTTTTTGTTGATGAAGAACTTTTCGATCCATCTGCTTTGTCTCTCATTATGGTTTCACATATTGAATTACAAATGAGACAAATTGAAATAGGAAGGCAAATTGAATTAGAGAAGTTCAGATTAGAAATGGAAGAAAGAGAGAAGGAAAAGCAAAGAGAAATGGAAGAAAGAGAGAAGGAAAAAGAAAGAGAAATGCAGAGACAAATGCAGATGGAAAGATTAGAAATGGAAGAAAGAGAGAAGGAAAAACAAAGAGAAATGGAGAGGGAAAAAAGAGAAATGGAGGAACGCTTTCAGAAAAAAAAATTAGAAAAAGAAGAGCGACTTGAAATAGAAAGAGAAAAATGGCATTTTCAATTAAAGATGAAGGAACTGGAACTCCAGGGTCAAGATAGGGTGAAACCTACCCCTGTTTTTGACTCTGGTAGTAACTTTGATGCCACAAAGCATATCAGATTAGTTCCCCCATTTCAGGAAAAAGAGGTAGATAAGTATTTTTTGCATTTTGAAAAAGTTGCAGAAAATTTAAAATGGCCAAAAGAGCATTGGACCTTACTTTTGCAAAGCGTTGTTGTCGGAAAGGCTCGAGACATTTACACTCAGCTGACTGTCGAGCAAAGCTCAGACTATGATCTGGTCAAGGAGCTTATTCTTAAGGCATATGAGTTGGTCCCTGAGGCTTACAGGCAGAAATTTAGGAACTGTAAAAAAGAAATTTCCCAGACCCATGTAGAATTTGCTCGAACCAAAGAACAGCTATTTGATAGGTGGTGTTCTTCTAAAAAAGTAGGCTCTGATCATGACAAACTTAGACAACTTGTCCTTGTTGAAGAGTTCAAACGGTGCATAAATTCAGACATTAAATCTTTTCTCGATGAGAGACAGGTTGAAACTTTGGAGGAAGCTTCTCGTTTGGCAGATGATTATGCTTTGACTCATAAAGTCTCATTTGTGAACAGGCCTTATCCTCGAAAACCTTATAATCCACAGACAGGTCCAAGATTCTATCCCAGTAATCCTTCTGGTAGTTATAGCCATACATCTAGTACTATGCCCAAACTTTCTGGTGAAAATAAAAGCCAGAATCCTTCCAAACCTTCTGGTGAAAACAGAAGTCAGAATTTTTCCAAACCTTCTGGTGAAAACAAAGACCAGAATCCCTTATCTCAACCTCAAGTAGTTTGTTATTATTGTAAAAATACAGGTCATTTGATCTCTGAGTGTTTAAAATTAAAGAGAAGGAAAGAACGAGAAAGACAAGAGGAACTTAAGCCTACAGGCTTGACTTCTATAAGGCCAAAACCACAGTCTTGTGTAAGGGAGGAAACTCTTTCTGATATCAAATTATCTGAGACTGATTCAGTTATGGAGATTTATGAACCATTCTTATCAGATGGTTTTGTGTCACTAAATGGTGACAGTTATGCCCATCCTACCCCTATTAAAATCTTACGAGATACCGGAGCTTCTCAATCTCTTATTCTAGCAGATACTCTGCCTTTTTCTGAGAAGACTTCTTTGGGCCAAAGTGTCCTTATTCAGGGTGTGGAATGTGGATTTGTTAATGTTCCGCTCCATAACGTTTATTTGTCATCAGACTTGGTATCCGGTTCAGTGGCTGTTGGTATTAGACCTTCTTTACCTTTTAAAGGTGTTCATTTGTTGCTAGGCAATGACTTAGCTGGAGATAAGGTTGTGGTAAACCCACTTTTGACTACTAATCCTTGCATAGACCAACCGCCTGATCCCATTGAGCAGGAAATTCCTGATCTTTATCCGTCTTGTGCAGTCACAAGGGCGATGGCACGTAAGGCCAAGCAAACTGATGGGAAACAGGATTTTGATTTAACTGATACCTTTTTGGGTCAGTCTTTTAATGAAGAGATAACAAGGTCTCTGTCTTCAAGCCTGCCTGATAAGCAGACAGATTTTCATGAGAATAACTCATCTTTAGATCTAGGCCATGACATAATGTCTGGGTCTCAACTAGCTATAGAACAGCATAAGGATCCTGAAATTTCGCCTTTATTTGAAAGGGCCTTAGATGAGCAGGAAGTATCTCAGGTCCCAGTCTGTTATTATGTCAAAAATGACATTCTTATGAGAAAATGGCGTCCACCAGACGTCTCAGCAGAAGACGAGTGGACTGTCAACCACCAGATAGTGGTTCCACGGATTTACCGTCCTGAAATATTAAACTTGGCACATGAAACTCCCATGTCAGGACATTTAGGTGTCAATAAAACCTATCACAAGATTCTTAATCATTTTTACTGGCCTGGATTAAAATCAGATGTTTCTCAGCATTGTAGGTCCTGCCATACATGCCAAATGGTAGGAAAACCCAATCAGACTATACCTAAGGCTCATTTGCAGCCTATACCTGCTTTTGATGAACCTTTCAGTCGAATAATTATAGACTGTGTGGGTCCCTTGCCCAGAACTAAGTCCGGCTGTGAATATCTTTTGACCATTATGTGTGCTTCCACACGTTTTCCTGAAGCCATTCCTTTAAGAAATATCAAAACTAAGACAATCGTCAAGAACTTAGTGAAGTTTTTCACATTTGTTGGGCTTCCTAAATCTATTCAGTCAGACCAAGGCTCAAATTTTATGTCTGGAATATTTCAACAAGTAATGCATGAACTTGGCATTGTACAGTATAAGTCATCAGCCTATCATCCTGAAAGTCAAGGCGCCCTTGAAAGATTCCATCAAACATTGAAAAACATGATAAGATCATATTGCTTTGACACAGAGAAGGATTGGGATGAAGGCATCCATCTGCTTTTATTTGCTGTTAGAGAATCTGTGCAAGAATCTCTTGGCTTCAGTCCATTTGAATTAGTATTTGGTCATACTGTTCGTGGTCCTTTGAAACTTCTCAAAGAGAAATTTCTCTCCATTGATGACACCTCCCTGAATTTACTTCAGTATGTGTCTGATTTCAAAACTAGACTTTCAAAAGCTTGTGAGGCTGCTCGGACCAATCTTCAGTCAGCCCAAAGGAAAATGAAACAGCTATATGACATAGGGACAAAAGAAAGGAATTTTAAACCAGGTGATAAGGTACTAGCTCTTTTGCCTATTCCAGGAAAATCGTTGCAGGCCAGGTATTATGGTCCATACACTGTAGACAAAAAGATCAGTGACGTAAATTACATAATAAACACTCCTGGGAGGCGCAAGCTAAAGCAGCTATGTCATATTAACATGCTTAAGGAATACATAGATAGGGACAATACATCTTTAACATCAGTCAATCTAGTTAGCTCTGTTCCACTTAATTCATGTGACAATGACTGTGAGGATATTAATTCAGTGAAGTCGGATCCCACATCATCAAAACTTCAGAATTCTGACATTCTACGGAATCTTGACCAGAAACTGTCACATCTAGAGCCAAATCAGCGGAATGAACTGAAACAGCTGATTTTTGAATATGAACACTTATTTCCTGACATTCCAACACGGACAGACAAAATATTTCACGATGTGGACATAAATGGTTCCAAACCAGTAAAACAACACCTATACAGGATGAATCCTATAAAACAGAAAAATCTTAAAGAAGAAATTCAGTATTTGCTGGACAATGACTGGAATGGAGTTCTCCTAGTATTCTTATACCAGAACAAGAAAGGACAAAAATGTTTATAGACTCTTAGAAGGATTAATTCTCGAACATAGACAGATGCAGAGCAAGAATCAGTCTGCAACATTTCGAAGTTTATCTTACCCCTACTACTGCACCGATTGTTGTTTTCAGTGATCACAATCCACTGACTTTCATACACAAAATGAAAAACAAAAATCAGCGGTTGTTCAGGTGGAGTCTCATGCTACAAGAGTATAATTTAGACATAAGACATATTAGGGGGAGAGATAACATTATCCCTGATGCCCTTTCAAGAGCTTGAGCAGTGTCAGGAATTGTGTTTTTCTTTCATACTGCAGTGGATTGTGGATACATGTAATTGTATATGCTATGTTCAATATTTTATTAATCTTAAAGCAAAAGAAAGCTTTATTACATAAATCTTTCTTTTCCTCGAAGAGGGGGAGTGTTATGCATAAGAATTTATTTTTCTGATTCCCACTTTCACCCCACTGTGAACTAATAGTGCTATAAATATCTTGTTAATCTTTTTATAGAAGATTCTAGAAAACTGAGTCACAGATTGATTTCATTTTTGTAAACAACATGTTTACAAGGAAAAGTACTTCAGAACCTTCCAGAAAGTTCTGGGTTGCATTATTTTTAGAAAATTACCTCATCTTATTCCACAGCCCTCTGGAATGTTCTAGAGAAATCTTAGGGTCTATAAAAGAGCTTGATTTTTCTCATTGAGTCAGACTTTGGAGTTTGATGTTTGGGCATTTAAGAAAAGTTATTTCTAAATTCTGTGTTGGATTGTTAAAGGATATTACTTTTCATTTTGGACTGTGAATTCTGTGGGATCAAGGAAAATAGATTCATTCAGGATATTTCATAACAGAGCTAAGTACATTTAATTTTCTTACTTCTACAGGTTAAAGTTAACTTGTAAATAAATTTTGTTAAGATTTTCCAAAAGGCTTGTTTGCTTTTTCTTTCTGCTACGCCTGGCTCGTAACAATGGATACGACTCGATAAATGATATAAATCAACTGGTGGTCGACAATAAGGTCGACAAACTTGTTTTCAGCAGTGCGCAAGAAATGGTTCACCCTATGGTTCACCCTAAGTGAACGTTTAATCTGGCCAGTCGCGTTTTTGTGTTGTTTCTTTTTTTTTTTTTTTTTTTTTTACTTTGTTGTTGTGTTTGTTATTTGCTTCTGTAGACACTCACGTCACACCGTTCCGAGCACAGAACATTGTTTTGCCTTCGGGGCGGACGTCGTGAGGGGGCTACAGAAGCAAGTGAATGTGATGTTTTGTGTTAGTGTTGTTGTATATAGATACTGTAAATAATTCATGTCATTCATTTGATATCTTTCTTGTGCCTTACCCCAAAGCTGCCCGAACACCTGTCAGAGATCACGCTCGGTTGTCTTGTCAGCATGGCGGTTTGCGGGACGCTGTAAACCCACAAGTAACAAAGTAGAAGTAAAACAAAGATCAGGAATTGATACAATTAACTTACTCCACCCATAAAAGACACCAAAGGGAAAGAAATACAAACATTAAGCGACCAGACCATAATGGAAACCTAAACAAAGGAAGGCCATAAGGACAGTTACTTTCCCACAAAATGGCCATATGGCCATCCAAAATTAAAAGACACAAGTGATACACACAGTAAGTAACAAACAATAACATAAATAAATCGCCACAGAAGAGCCGCCTTGGAACGGTCAGTGGAAGATTTCCACTGGGGGGCTTAAATCGATTTTACGTGGCCACAATCCTCGCCCTTACTTCCGTCGCGATTTAGACAAATAATTTGTTCAGTCCGCATGAAGGCCTCCTAACTCATCAGTGCAACATCTCCGTGAACACAAAAATCAAAGAACCACAGGGATGAAACAACGGTGAGGACTCGACAGCAAGAAACCACTGAAATGCTGGAGCAAAAGAAAACAAACAGTTAGACTCCGATGAGCCCGACCAGAGACAGAGCATCAGGCACCAACCAGCATTATCTCTCTAATTTTCAATAAGCCTTTACGTTGCTAAATCCCAAACTCCAGAATATAGAACAGAGAATACCAATTTATCTTCATAACTTCTTAGTGTTGTGCTGGTTTTAGCTTTTCATGTTATCAATGTCTTAGATGGTATGGCAATCAACAAGTAGTTTAGGTCGTAGTACCAATGCGTTAATCCAAAATCATTAATCCATAGACAAATGGCAAATATCAATGTTCAGATCAACAGACATGGACTCCAGAAGAGTGTAATCAGGCGTCCTAGGATAGTAAGCATTACTTGGTAAGCAAGCTTCGCCCACCATGCCTATCGACCTGAACGAAGAAAGGGAGTAGATGCCGAGAAGGGTACGTCCGAGATTTCGGAAGTCGGGCTCATCGGAGTCTAACTGTTGGTTTTCTTTTGCTCCAGCATTTCAGTGGTTTCTTGCTGTCGAGTCCTCACCGTTGTCTCACCTCTGTGGTTCTTTGATTTTTGTGTTCACGGAGATGTTGCACTGATGAGTTAGGAGGCCTTCATGCGGACTGAACAAATTATTTGTCTAAATCGCGACGGAAGTAAGGGCGAGGATTGTGGCCACGTAAAATCGATTTAAGCCCCCCAGTGGAAATCTTCCACTGACCGTTCCAAGGCGACTCTTCTGTGGCGATTTATTTATGTTCTTGTTTGTAACTTACTGTTTGTATCACTTGTGTCTTTTGGTTTTGGATGGCCATATGGCCATTTTGTGGGGAAGTAACTGTCCTTATGGCCTTCCTTTGTTTAGGTTTCCATTATGGTCTGGTCGCTTAATGTTTGTATTTCTTTCCCTTTGGTGTCTTTTATGGGTGTAGTAAGTTAAATGTATCATTTCCTGATCTTTGTTTTACTTCTACTTTCAAATGGCTTTCCATTGGCAAACACATCAGAAATAATTCTGGAAATTGCCACATTGTACGGATCACCCAGATCATGGTGCCTCCCATAGAACTTCTTTAGTGTTGATACCAGTTTGGTTTTTTTATACCCCTGGTATAACAACCTGGTAGTGAGCTTCTACCCACGTTCCATTAAGTCCTGATACTTGGAACAAGCTCTGGCATAACGGATTAACCGTGAAACGTAACCTCCATATGCTGGTGCAGAAGGGAAAGTTAACAATGGGAAAATTGAAGTCATCTCGTTTATCGTACAGCGTAGTTGTAAGCTTCCCGTTGTCAATATTAACAACAAAGGCCATAGATAAGTGTCTTGGGGTGTTTATTACATTGCCGAATTGCCTTCGATGATAGCTACAAAAGTATATACAGCGCATTGTGTAACTGTTTAGGACGTAAAAAGCGTCTTAATTTGGTTTATTAAATACTTTTAGGTATTGAAAAGCCTTTTAACACTCTTGTGGAAATAAATAAATAATATTTTTTTGTGTCTTGTGGTGTCATGGTGTGTCTTGGGGTGTCATATGGTGTCTTGGAGCTTTCAGACTGACCGTGTTTGCTACCGGGAAATTAGAGATACAGACGACTCGTTGAAACTTCGGAATGGTATAGATAGATTAGGATGTTGGGCACGAAAATGGGGCATGAGATTTCAGCCCGTTAAATGCAATATTATGCAGATAACTAAGAAGAGAACAAATAAAATTGAGGCTTCTTAAACCTTAGAGGGAACTGTCCTCGAGAACGTGGATTCCATCAAATACCTTAGGGTGATACACTCACACGATTTCAGATGGAATACATATATTAGCAACATGTGTACAAACGCAAATAGAACGCTTGGTTTCCCGAGGCGAAATCTTCATCACTGTCCTCAGGATGTAAAAGGGGCAACATATAAAGGACTTATTCGCCCAACCTTGGAATATGGTAGTTGTATCTGAGTCCCCAGCAGAGTGGTCCAGAATGAAGAAATTGAAAAAGTTCAGAATAGAGCTGCTCGATTTGTAACAAGCACTTACTGCTTTATGTGGACTGAACAAATTATTTGTCTAATTCGCGACGGAAGCAAGGGCCAGGATTGCGGCCACGTAAAATCGATTTAAGGCCCCCAGTAGAATTCATTTCACTGACCGTTCCAATGCGGTTCTTCTGTCGTGGTTTAATTTTGTTATGGCTTGTCTTTGAGTGCATGCGTCGCTTATATTATTTTGCTTTGGAATCGATACAATTGGTATCACAGCTCCCATCAGAGACACAGCTCCCATCAGAAACACCAAAGGGAAAGAAACACAAACATGAAACAACAGACCCTAATGGAAACATCCATAGCGGCAAGCCAAAAGGACAGTTACTTTCCCCCAAAATAGCCAATTGTCTATCCAAAACAAAATAATATAAGCGATACAAACACTGAAAGACAAACCATAACAAAAATAAGCCGCGACAGAAGAACCGCCTTGGAACGGTTAATCAAAGGAATTCCACTTGGGGTGGGGTGGGGTGGGGGGGGGGGAGGGTGCTTAAATCGATTTTACGTGACACAATCCGTCGCGATTTAGACAAATAATTTGTCCAGTCCGCATGAAAAGTAGAAGTAAAACAAAGATCAGGAATCGATACAATTAACTTACTCCACCCATGAATGACACCAAAGGGAAAGAAACAAAAAAATGAAGCGACCAAACCATAATGGAAACCTAAACAAAGGAAGGCCATAAGAACAGTTACTTTCCCACAAAATGGCCATACGGCCATCCAAAATAAAAAGACACGTGATACACACAGTAAGTAACAAACAACAATATAAATAAACCACCACAGAAGAACCGCCTTGGAACGGTCAGTGGAAAGATTGTCACTGGGGGGGGGGGGGGGCTTAAATCGATTTTACGTGGCCACAATCCTCGCCCTTACTTCCGTGGCGATTTAGACAAATAATTCGTTCAGTCCGCATGAAGGCCTCTTAACTCATCAGTGCAACATCTCCGTGAACACAAAAAATCAAACAGCCACAGGGATGAAACAACGGTGAGGACTCGACAGCAAGAAACCACTGAAACGCTGGAGCAAAAGAAAACCAACAGTTAGACTCCGATGGGCCCGACCAGAGACAGAGCATCATGCATCAATCAACATTACATAGAATTAGATTCTCTCTAATTCTCAGTAAGCCTTTACGCTGGAACCGTCATAGAATATGAGGTCTGACCTACCGGCGTGCAATTAAAGAGGGAAGCAAAGTTGACAACTGTGATTGGGTTAACTACCATGCATGCAGTCTGTCGTATAACATTTATGTTGTACCCAATCTTGTTATATCGAAGAATGATTTTACGAAATTGGGTGCTGAAGTCTTTGCGGTTATATATTTTTCTGAATTTATATACTAAGTCACTATAAGGATGCACTTGAAGTAGCTGCTGGCATAGTGCCATTAGACTTGCGATTTGCAGAAATGGCCTTGAGGGCACAGCAAAAGTAGTCGCAAAATCACAAATTAATCCATTGAGACATCAGTTGGACATATATTTGATGGAAGACACTTGGGATAACGGAACATCACCCATGGAGCTAGCAGTCAGCCAGATTTTAGAAATGAAAGTGGTTACAGGAGTAGGGGTAGACTTCTTCCAACCAGAGCTTGGGTTCAAGAGAGATTCCTTTGTAAGATACCTTGACAAACCATCTTATTGGAGTCAGTTGGGGTCCTCTAAAACAGAACAAATGAGCAACAAAACTTCGGTAAAGAAGTCATCCAAGCCCTAATGGAAGAGATTACAGAAAAACCATCAGTTACTTTTCACAGATAGGTGCTGCATTTCAAATTCTGGTCCCTGTGGAGCAGGGGCAGTGATCTATTTACCAGATGGGAAGAAGGAAGTGACCATCAAGAAACCGGTAGCAGCTTTGGGTTCTATCCTGCTTAGAGAGCTAGTTGCTATCCTGGCAGTGACAGAGCACTTAAGTCTCTAATCATATTCTCCAGCTTTCTTCAGGGTATTTTGTGATAGTCAAACAACCGTGCGAATACTTTCTTTGAACTGGTCTATAGATAAATATCATGATGTTTTCTACAAAATAAAGATCAATACTGCCGAGTTGCACTCAAGGGGTTGGAAGTTCGATATCAAATGGACACCGGGTCATAGTGACATTGCAGGTAATGAGGTTGCAACTGGCAAAGGTGGCTGCAGCAGAGGTTAAGGATATCGGAGAAGAAACCAGCATTGTCACAGTTCAGGATATCAAGAGATATGCAAAGGTGTCTGTGATGTTGAAATGGCAGAACAGATGGCATATAGGTGGAACTGGACGTGACTTCTACATCTGTAAAACCAGTGTATACACCAAAACCAGACTAGACTTCCCGCAAAAGACAACTTTCAAACAAATACTAGAACTCAGAACTGGTTATTGCATTCTGAATGAATACCGGCACAAACTTGGCCAAGTTGACACAGAATTATGTGAATGTGGCAAAATTGAATCCGTGGAACACTTTCTTTTTGAATGTCCCAAGTATGATGATGCCAAAATACAGCTTTTGACGGTGGTTGACAAAACACGGACCAATTACGGACTCACGGACTTACGGACCTAATTACAATACACGGACTTCATGACAAAATACGGACCAGTTATTCATTGACCACTTCACAAACCACGGACGTGTTATTCACGGCACTGATTAATATTCACATGTTGGCGTATGAAGATGTTGGCTTTGTCCACTACATTAGCTAGAACTTTGCCGGGTTTAGCTGTAGTATGTGGACTAAAAGAAAATCTCGCAGAACTTCTTTGTTTTGGAGAATGTACAAAAAAGCGAACAGCTCTCAAGCTATGACAGAACATTCTCTTCTTTACGCCATTGCAAATATGGTAAGTATCTTGAACGGAATTGACCCAAGTGGCATAAGGTATACCGTCTCCAAAATGAGAGATCAACTCATCAAAGGCCTTGAGACTAAAAACATAACAGTTTTCCCACACAGGAAATTAAGTATTGTGAAACAGGTTGTGCTGAAAGTGACTGGAATTCCACTATTTTGTACCTGCCGCAAGCCCGATTCTGGTTTTATGTTTACTTGCTAAAAATGCCAAAAATGGTTTCATGCGAAATGCCAGAATATCAAACAGTCAGTAAGGCAAGTAAAATTATCAAAAACCATCAAATGTTTAGATTGTAGGTCTTAACATACAAATGAATAAAATTAAAAAAAAATATAGTCATTTATTTCGGTTGATTTACGGGCCTTAACTTGCATTTTACGGACCTTATCTGACAACGGACTAATAATAATTTACGGACCATAACTTACCATTCACGGACCATAAACGATTCACGGATCAACAATAATGTACCTCTGACAGACCATCCGTGGCTCATAAATGACCATTCACGGACCGAATATAAAAGTCATCTGACCACTTTTCAAGGACCAACAACTTCCATTTTACGAACCTTATCTGACAACGGACTAATAATAATTTACGGACCGTTTACGGACCATAACTTACCATTCACGGACAATAGACGATTCACGGACCAACAATAATGTAGCACTGGCAGACCATCCGTGGTTCATGAATGACCATTCTCGGATCGAATATAAACTTTGATAAAATAATACTATTCCCGGACTTACGGACTTATTGAATTGGCGAGGTCTGCTGACAGCCGGCTGGCACCAGACTTTTAGGTCTGGTGACAGCCGGCTGTCACCAGACCTAAAAGTCTGCTGACAGCCAGCAATAAAATTTCTTCAATACTAAGTACATTTTCATATTCATATCTTCACCATATGTCTGGATCCAATCATAGAACTAGAAATGCACCAAGTTCGATCAAAATTCATGAGTTTGGCATGAGCTAGGGTGCAGAAAAGCAATTTTTGGCTGAAAATGAAGTTTTCTGGAGCCTATGACCTTAAAAATAAGGACAAGGTCATCAAAGTCCAATTAAATTTTTTGTTGGTGGTATATTAGACAGTTTGACCAAAGTCCACTGATTTGTTCAAGAGATAGGGTATAGACATGCCATTTTTTGTCCAAAGTTGACACTTTTTAGGGGCATGTGCCTTTTAAAACAAGGTAAAGGCCATCAAAACATGACTGATTTCCCCCTCCTAGTGATATAACAATGTAAGATTGGACACAAATCCACAATCCATCCATAGGTTCAGGAGATATAGTGCCTAAAACAGGATGTGACGAGCTGCTGTCGGTAATGCAAACAGGATCTGCACCTAAAACAACATATCATTCTCCCCCTGTTATTTTTTTAGCTCACCAGAGCCGTAAGGCTCCAGGGGAGCTTATAGGATAGGCTTCTGAAGTCAAAACTTGTAAATGACAACTCCTCTGAGGCCACTGGGCTGATTCAGCCCAAACTTAATCTGTAGCATCCTTGGGCTGGGGGATTGAATGTTTGTGTTTTTTTTATAAAAATGGGCTCATTAGTTTGGTTGCTGTGGCAACTTGGGAGTTTCCATGGGGAAAATAGAAAAATGGCATTTACTGCCAAGCCTTTGTATATATTTTGACAAACGTTTTATAGAAATGTTCCTTGAGTAAATTTCTTTCAGCCATATACTTTTTTGCCAACCTGGGGGTCACCCAAGGTGTGTGAGACAACGTCCCATCCCCTACATTACATAAAAGACCATGTATCTTGGAAACCATTCAGATCCCCACACACAAACCATATATATTCTTGTTCTTTGTGGTAAGACACACTCAGTTACACAAACCTGGGGATCCCCTGGGTGTGCTGGGGCCATGCCTCACCCCCTCCACTAGGCCCAATATCTCAGAGACCGTTCAGATCCGCACCCCTAAACCATATACATGTATATTCTTGTTCCTTATAAGACACATTCAGTGATACCAATCTTGGGAGTCTCCCGGGGTGTGCCTGAGTGCCATATCCTGACCCTCCACTTCAAAAAAGGTGAAATATCTGAGCTGTTCGGAACCCCATCCCTAAACCACATTAAAATTTTTCCTTATGATAAGACGCATTCTGTGATACCAACATATGGGCCCAGGGGGTGTCCCAGGTCATGCCCCACCCAGCCACTTCATAAAAAGCCATACGTCTCAGAAACCATTAAGATCCCCACGGCCACCCCATAACCTTGTATTTTCTTATTCCTTGTGGTAAGACTCAATCAGTCACACCAACCTGGGGGGTCTCTTTGTGCTGTAGCAATGTGCTGGGGGCATGCCCCACCCCTCCATTTCATAAAATGCCATATATCATAGAAGTCATTCAGATCCCAGACCAATAATCATATGTAGTCTATTCTTTATAATTAGACATATTCAGTCACACCAACTTGTGGGGTCATCTCCCCTCCATTTCACAAAAGGGCCTCATATCTCAAAAACCGGTCAAATCCCCACCCTTAAACCATATATACTGAGAGGCAAAAGTAAGTATACAGGTTACTGAATGCCAATTTGCGTCCCAATCTCTCCCTCTCTACATACATATGAGGTATCATAAATAAGAACAACCACTGTCGCATAATTTGCAGCATTTTCCGTTAAATTTGATTAACGGATAATGAAATTGTGTCACTTGAAATAGACAGGGGGTCTGATCCAATATTTCGTCTTGAGTAGCTTCCCTTTAAACATGTGTTTCGAATAAGGGTTATTCAATAAATGATTTTTCGTGCAAAAATTTAAAGAATGGCATCTGATTGGCAAGAATATGTCGCATATTTAAATTAAACAAAAGGTAAAGTGCAACATCTTTTCTCCAAGAAAATGGCATTTTCGCCTTTTACGTTCTTCCTTTTATTAAATGCATTATGTTTCTATAGGATTTGTATTGAAGATTAACTTTCCATTGTGCAATTTTTTAGGTTTTACTATGGAGTAAACATAAAGATGTCGGCAAAACAATAAGTATGCAAAAGTTTCCAATGAATATCTCTTACACGATCTGAGAAAAAGAATCATTTAATTCACTATGATTTTAATTGAAAGGGAGATAATCCGGAACAGGCAGAAATTCCAATTGAGTTTGAAGCTGTTTGTTTGGGTTTAATGGCAAAGTAAGGATGTGGTCTTATCGATGAACATTCGTACATGACTTTTGCGATGTGCACAGATTTGAATGTTGCGTACAACATGAGATTTTATTGGAAATATTGATTTTCAATTAAGGGCAATAACTCCATCAGTGATGACTGTTACAGGAAAAGAATAGGAGTTTTACAAACTTGGACGTTTGGGAAAAGCGGACACAGGCATATTTTATTACAGACAGCAATACAAGATCCGGTATTCTAAATCAAAAAGTGTATACTTTTTATTGCCTCTGAGTATATATTCTTGGTCCTTATGATAAGACACATTTGGTCATTTTGGAGACGTTGCTTCCAATTTTGTGGGACTTTTACCCGACTACCTACACTGACATTATATTCTAGCCAATATTGGTTCTGGGATTTTATTTAAAGTAGGAGTATATAGTTATAGCCTGCCATTCGTCCATTCATCTGTCCATCCGTCCATGTGTCAGTCCCTCCGTCCATCCGGTAACATTTTGGTTAAAGTTTTTGTTTTGTTTTGTTTTGTTTGAGTTGAGGTTTTACATCCCCATCAACACTATAAAGGACATTTTGGAGACATTGCTTCCGATTTTGTGGGACTTTTACCCGACATTGAAATGAAATGACATCTCAAGCCCTACCACCCATAGAAACCGTAAGGGTTTAAGGAGCGGTCCAACTTGCATCACTGTTCCTGGGCAGACTTAGACCTAAGCTGTTTACCAGTATTCAAGTTTGGTCGGTTTCAGCTCTGCGCGGAAGCAATGTGCAGCCCAATCTACATGTACTTCTCCAGGCCCGATGGGCGGGGGCACTTGGTTACATTTGGTTAAAGTTTTATGACAAAGTTTAAACATGTAGATGCCTGTGTGGTCTAAACTTTAAGACAAACTCAATTGATACTTGCATCGATGTTGCATTCCAGTCCAAAGATTTCATTGATGCATACCCCACCCTGCTGCTTCAGTAACATTGATGCCCCCACCCTTAGTAACTTTGATACCCTCACTCCCTTGGTCCATTTAGAAATTTTATGTTTGGTTTAGCTTTTACAAGCACATTTGTAGATTCTTATAGCTTCTTGACTTTTTCATTCATATTACATACAAGCTCGAAAGAAATATCAAAGGGTGGTGCTGGCCGGGTGTATACGTGACCCACTGGTCGCTTTCTCTACTTTATAAGCACTCATATTTTCCAAACCATTTGATGGATTGGGTCCATATTTGGAATTTATTTGTTTGAATTGAGGTTTAACATCACCGTCAACACTTATTTAGCTGATTTTGGAGGTGTTGTTTCCAGTTTTGTGGGACTTTTACCTGACATTAAGATGAAATGACATCTCAAGCCTGGCCGCCCAATGAAACCAAAAGGCTTATATGCATTGGACAGTCAGACTCATTCCACTTAACCTTGGCAGGCTTAGTCATCCGAGGCGGTTTACCAGTACTCATGTGTGGTCAGTTTCAGCTCTGTGTGGAACCACCATGTAGCCTAATCTATTTCTCCAAGCCCCGATGGGCGGGGGTAGGTCCATATTTGGAATGATCGTAGTTATTTTTATCAAGTTTAATCAGCAATACACCCGATTACCACACAAACACACCTATGCAAATAGCCTCAAAGACCCCATTCCAGGTGAGATATGCTGTCTGATGACAGCTGTTGTTACATGAGTTTTTCTGGGTAGGGTGAGCCCCTAGGCGGAGGCATCTGTGTCATACTGACACATTTCTAGTTCTGTCACTGCTGTTCAAACCCAGGTGTAGTGTATGCACACCGCTATTCTCAAGTTTGTACATGTAAGTTCTGCTGGTGGTATGCCTAGAAATAACCTTATGATTTATAATAAAGCTGCAATAATACTAGCATTGTTACATAAGGTTTGAACAAAAATACAAGTCTCCATTAGAAATTATTGCATCTTTCACTGTTCAACAAAGTTCTGTAAGCGGTATGATATGACATGAAACAGGATAAGTTTATTAGTTAAAAAGAATATGCTTATTATTGAGTAACTATTATAGCCGGCTGTCAGCAGACTTTTAGGTCTGGTGACAGCCGGCTGTCACTAGACCTAAAAGTCTGGTGCCAGCCGGCTGTCAGCAGACACTTCCTATTGAATTTTCATTGGTCCGTAAGTCCGTAAAAGATCCGTGTTTTGTCAACGGGCGCTTTTGACAAACCTCAGAAATGAAATCAGCATTCAGACACTTGATTTATACACACTTATTGGATATGAAGACAACCCAGGCATTGCCAACTGGAAGGAAACTACCTTGATAGAACTAGGACAGTTTATCACCATCAGTGGACGATTTTGTAAACCAAAATCCAAAGCAAATTAAATAAAATCCCAATAAATCAAAAATACATTTGAGAAAATTACAGTTGAGTTATATGACATTGTAGGGACTTATAGTACAGGAGAGTCCATTTCAGCCGGGAACGGCTTTGGATAGAGGACATAAGCTAGTTTTAAGGACTATCCAGCGACCTTTTATTAAGCTAAATCCTAAATTTAGCCACCCACCAACTGAGTATATAACCAACTCAGAATAGATAACGGCGGTTCGGTTCGGTTCAATTTGTGTATGTTTTTCTAAAGGCAGGTGCTCTTCTTTGCGCATGCGCAGACTACAGAGCCATTTTGGAGATCCTAATGTTATGGATTTCCCAGAAGTTTTGACTGTTTTCAGCATTTTTCGATGGATTAAGTTTACAAAACAATCGAATCATGACTGAGTCTCATTCACAAGATGAATCAAAGGAGTCCTATTCAGCCGTACCTAAGTAATTCCCTGGCTGTACGCCAAGAAATCCAGCGTTTTGAGAGTGTTCATCCGAGCATTTACGCTATTTACGATTTGATTGATGCGATTCCAGACCCACTTATACAGCAACAAATTCGTGAACATGTTGTTTGCATTGAAGGTAAGTTACAGAACACTACCCAGAAAGTAATAACTGTCTCGTCAGCCTGACATTTACCCAGTATTGATACCTATGATCAATGAATCACGTCAGCATTTCCAGAATGGCAGTCAAGCTATCTATCTATCTTCTTATACTGAGTCGGTCATATTTGGCCATTACCTCAGTTGGGTGCGTAGCTAAATTTAGAATTTAGCTGAAAAAAAAAGAGAAGTCACTGGATGAGTCCTTAAAACTATTTACAATCTGAATAACAGAGGTATACTAAAACGCATACCTCTGAGTCTCAATCTTACACTGTATGGGCTTTGAACTCCTCTGCAGTCTTAGCATTCACCACAGAAGAGGGAAGACTATTCCACTGGGGAATAGTCCTAGGGAAGAAGGAATTTTTCAGGGCATCACTGTAGGACTGGTACCTGTGATACTGTGAGTTGTTTACTTTTGATGCCCTTGTTCGAGTTGAAACTGTCACAGGGGTCAAGTATTTATCTTTATTAACGGCCACTGTACCTGAATGTATCTTATAGAAGAAGGTTAAAGAGGACTGCTCACGACGGGCCTCTAGGGACGGCCATGCTAGCTCGTTAAGCATGTCACCGACGCTGCTTCTATTGCGCCATCGTCGGCAGGTCCATCGAGCAGCTGTCCTCTGCACCTTCTCCACCTGCTGAATCTGAGTTTTAACATAGGGATGCCAAATGGGTGATGCATATTCTAGCTGAGGGCGAACCAATGTTTTATATGCAACATCCTTTGTCTGCCTAGGTGCAAAAGCCAAGTTTCGTCTAAGAAATCCTAAAGTCCTAGTTGCTTTTGATGTAATTTCTGAAACGTGTTGACCCCAATCAAGATCATCAGTGATGGTGATACCAAGATATTTGGCGGATTGAACCTGCTCCAAGATTTGCTGGTGTAGTTTATAGTCAAACTTAATTTGTTTGTCAGGAGGGTGTCGCGACACCCTCATTGAATGACATTTGGCCACATTGAACTTCATCTGCCAATCGGCCTCCCACTGTGCTAGTACAGGAGGGAAGAAAGCGGTCTTATAGTACAGACCTCAAAATGGTACTATCGTTCACCTTTTTGTAAGACGAATTTGGAATGTCATTCGACTTTGGGTCTGGATTTTGTCATGGGAGTAATTGTGGAAGTAGCATGGCTTTCGCGTGGAGAATAAAGTGAGCGTGTGCAGCGTGATCGTGAGTATGGAATATATTTACGGTAAAAGGAATGAGGTTTATACGAGGACTGTTCAAATATGAATGCAAGTAAAACGTTTTCTCATGCACTAATGCGAAAATCACCTGGAAATAAATATCACAGCGTAGAAAAACATTTTACCTATACATTGATACCAAACCTGTTAAAATCGTCGTTAAAAGCAACGTCTCCAGAATGAACTTTACAATGTTGACGCCTTGACGGGGACTTTAAACCTTTAAACAAACAAACAAAATCAGTACAAAATGGGTTTAGCACCACAAAATTTTTAGGTCCATTGTCAATTGATCAAAAGTTACAAAGCCCAGTAACTTCAGAATGATTGTCACTGATTTGTATGAAATTTAGGTAACAGTATACTATGGCCATGCTGTTCTTATCAGAGTGAGGTCGGAGTGTCCACGTCAACACTGTAAAGGTCATTTCGGAGACATTGCTTCCAATTTGTGGGACTTATATCCGACATTGAGATGAAATTACATGTCAAGCCCTACCATTCAATTACACCAATAGAGTTTATAAGCATGGACAGGCCAACACGCACGCATTACCTGGGCAGGCTTATAGCCTCAATGCGGTTTACCAGTACTCGCATGGGGGTCGGTTTCAGCTCTGAGCCTCAGCGTGGAAGCATCATGCAGCCCATCTATTTCTTCAAGCCCCGATGGGCGGGGGCTAGTGAGGTCGGAGGGTTAGCTGTAGAATCGATATTGGCTTGAAATGGCAAACAGTGTAGATCCAGGTTAGACATCACATGAAGAGGCCACTGATCAGGGTCTACATTGTTTAAAGTAAAGGCATTTCAGGGTTAAACAAAATAGTCTAAATGCCCATCCAGGGCCATTTTCCCAGAGACAATTGACCTGCCAGTGTAATGAAACAACCTCGCTACCACACTTCAAGTGTAAAACACCAGGAAATGAAAATAAACTTTAGTAAGCTGCCTCAATGACATCGTCACTAATACTATAGTAACAAAAACAAAATTGCACAACTGAAAAGGTTTGGGTGATATAGTGAACAGCATTGTGTCTGTCCGTTCATCCGTCCAAAGACATGATCGCCATAACTCCAATCGGGGATTTTCCTAGTGCAAATTTGGGGCCGTAAATCGGTCCCCTTTTTTCCAAATTTAGGGACAGATATTCCCAAATTTTACAACAAATTTACCAATTTCTGATTTTGTGCTACAATTTGATGAAGATTTCATGGAAATCAAACCAAAATTCGCAAAGTTACTGCTGATTTAAATTCCTAACTTTAAATATTAGCAAACTATTTTTCCCATACCGAGCGGCTCCTGGACGCTGATTATGAAATGTAGGAAAATCCCTGCCAATGGTACACCGTATAATTGAAATGAGGTTGAGAAGGTGCATCATGAGCAAGAACCACAACTCTGGATGCGATGGTTTTATTTATTTTTCTCTGCTGATCAAAATAATTTCAAAGCTCTTTGACATATATACTGGTGGGACTGTACAATCGCAAATGAGGCTAAGCTGTGTCATGATCAGGACTCACAACTCTGGGTGCAATAATATTTTAGTTATCTCCCCTGATAACTTCACTTGGAACTCTTTATTAAGATATAATCATATATTGATTATTGATTGTACTTGGTATGTACGATTACACATGGGGTTTATACATGAGGTTTCCCTGTCAACACTATATAGGTCATTTAGAGAGGGTGTTTTCGATTTTGTAGGACTTTTACCTGACATTGAGATGAAATGGAATCTCATACCCTGCCACCCAGTGAAATCAGACTCGCACCACTTTGCCGGGGCAGACTTAAACCTTCTAAGCAGTTTAAACCAGTCCTTGTTTTGTATGATTTGAGGTTTAACGTCCCCGTCAACACTGTAAAGGTCATTTTGGAGACATTGCTTCCAATTTTGTGGGACTTTTACCCGACATTGAGATGAAATGACATCTCAAGCCCTGTCGCCCAATGAAACCAATAGGGTTTATTAGCATGGATGGTCCGCCTCGCACCGCGGTTCCTGGACAGGCTTAGATCCTGTAAGGGGTTTACCAGTACTAGTGTGCGGGCCGGATTCAGCTCTGCGAGGAAGCATCATGCAACCCATATATTTCTTCAAGCCCCTATGGGCGGGGGCCGATTAAACCAGTACTCAAGTGCAATTGGTTCACCTTTGCGTGGAAGCACCATGCAACCCATTTTTGTCGCGGCTGCTATTAGCATGGCGCGATACAGGCATCCGATTGTCCGTCCGTTTGTCAAGACGTCAACATTTGCGACCACCGTAGCGTTCACCCTAATGGTCACGTTAATTTCTCAAGAACTGCTAGAGCTTCATTAATAATACTTGGCAGAGCTCTCACTAGGATTTTGAAAACAGGATTCCAGGAATCCTTCCTTGTAAAAAGTTGGATTCACAGATAAAAAGTTGGATTCCCACATAAAAAAGTTGGAGTTCTGATCTTGATCGAGCATAGAACATAGACAAAAACTTCTAAACTTGCCTAATTGGCCGAAACTAGCTAGTCAACAGACTAGTCCGGCCCAGAAAACATATACACTCCATATTTTTCAGTTCTGTGGTGTATTCCTTGCTTCCAAAGGATAACCCTTTTGTAGATCATATTTAACTTCACTACAGCTGGTGTGTGGGAATGTGTGGTGGCGGTAAAACGTCTCCCTGTCCTACATCATAGTGTAGATTATATTTTCTTGTCCTTTGGGATCATTGATTCCATTGTGGAATTTTGAATATATATGAGGATCACCGATGAGGCCTAATTGGCCGAAACTAGCTAGTCAACAGACTAGTCTGGCCCAGAAAACATATACACTCCATATTTTTCAGTTCTGTGGTGTATTCCTTGCTTCCAAAGGATAACCCTTTTGTAGATCATATTCTTATTATCAGGCTACACGTCCATATGAAAAACTGTATACTTTCAAGACTCCCAAACTCATTTTTTTCTTTCTGATAAATGCATTTAATAACTTCGTTCCAAACATGTAGATTGTGGGTACTAGTTAGAAATATTTCACTGATGTGTCTATCCCCCCCATGCAGTTGCTCAGATTTATTCTCACACTTCTAGTCAAATAATGCCATATAAAATAAGGTAGTATTAGGATAACAGCAGATATAATGTAAACCCAGATCAGAAAAGCAGCATTCTATTTAGTTATATTTGTGCTTTCAAATTCGGACGTATATGTACGTGACAGTAGCTCAATTATTTTTAATTGGTGTAAATAAATACGTAGAGGAAGCATCCTAACCACGTCTGACTTCCTGTAATTGTTATAAATGATTGTATTTTGAAGAATTACAAACATTTTTGTCACCAGTTAACGTCAAAACACACTTTGACCGAGCGATAAAAAGTACGATCGTGTAGTCGCGAAAATACATGACATTGGTAATTCGTCAAAATTATATCGTCTTCGTCATAACCCTAGTTTAACTAAACGTGATATTTTACCGATTCATGCTAATCCGTTGATGATATGAGCTTACATCAATTAGTAAACTCATTAATTGTAATCCGTAATAACACGGGGATTAGCGCGGCGAGATTAAACAGGTACAATCATTTTTAACACGTGCCGCAAACGGACCACTTTCCAATATTGTCTCTCCCACTGACAGGTGCAAAAATACCTGTCAATATAGGTCACGCCTACTGATTTGTGGCACGTGCGCTTTCAACATAAAAAGCGGCGCCGCATTTGATCTTTTATTGGTATTGCATAAGCGGCCTAAATTAGCTTCTGAATTTACCGCTTCTGTAATTTTGGACGCGTGTCGCAATAAAAACATGCGTACACAAGAATCGCTGGTTGTGAATTTTACGCGTACAACGGCAAAAGTTGGCGTAAAATACGCAGAATCCTGCGTTTCTGAGAGCTCTGCTTGGTACAAACTTGTATCTCGGGATGTTAACTTAAATGCAAGCATCAATATTTGACCTTGACCTACAAAATATGTAAAATATTGCGACCATCCTAGCGTTCACCCTAATGGGATGGTAACTTCCATATTTGACCTTGATCTACATTTTATGGTTCACTGACTTTGTAAAATATTGCAACCACTCTAGCATTCACCCTAATGGTCAAGTTAATTTCTCAAGAATTATTAGAGCTTCATTAATGATACTAAGTACAAGCTTGCATTTAAGAATGGCAACTTTTATGCAAGGATCTATTTTTGACCTTGGCCTAGATGTCATGGTTCAGTGACTTTTCACCCCCACAGGCGTGACATAGCCTTCGGCGGAATTCTTGTTTTCTTTTAGCCCCGAGGGGCCTGCAGTGTTAATGTCAGTACATAAGTTCTGATAAATATTTTATACCTTTTTACGTGGGGGTGCGGGGTGCAGGTTATGACCTTTTAAAATTATTTCACTTATTAAATCTTATCAATACAGTAAATTAAGATGGGAGTCTCTCAAGAAAAGGAGAAAAGACAGTAGGCTCATACTTTTATACAAAGGTCTAACGGGTGCTGCCAGCATTCCAACAGATGACCTTTTTCCCCCAGCCAGACACTGTAGAAAGCACCATTCAATGACGTTTCAGACCCTTACTGCAAGAACTGACATTTATAAAGAATCATTCTTCCCCCGAACTATTAGGGATTGGAATGCCCTTCCCAAGGATTGTGAAGTTAAGTTTACCTCTTGGTTAGAGCTAGGGACTAACTTCCCATATCACAGGTCCTGGAGTATGAATATCATTTGACGTGTCACCCGTAACAAAAATTCTGATCTGATCTGATCAGTGCACATTCTTTCGCCAGAAACTGACAACCGCCTTTCTTGAATCAGCAGAAGGGAGAGAATGACCGTAGAAAGGATTTCATGATCAATCTCCATGAAAGAATGTTGCATTTCTATCTTGGTTTCACCGACATATTGCATTTTACACTGGGTGCAGGTGACCAGATAGATGAGTTGCTGGATGTGCAGTGGCCTCGGAGTTTCGTTCTATACCAGTAGTGCATATACGAACTCCTGAATATTTTTGATTTGTTGATATAGAAGCCATATTTGCAATCTGTGTGTGAGCAATATTCAACAAGATTTCTCTGGATCTGCCCACTCTGCCCCCATGTTTTTGTGTGAAATGCAGCTCTGACTATTGTATGGGATTATATGTACCAAATTTGGTTGCATTCCGGCCAGTGGTTAAGGAAGAGATATGGCGATGGACAGACAGACGGATGTATGGACGGAAGTGTTCACAATATCCCCTTACACTTTTTTAAAAGCCTGGGGATAACTAGCGGCGTCAAACTGGAAGCGTTAAAACGACTACTTTTCATAAATCTGAATTGAACACATAAAAGTTGGTACTTTCCGTTGTATTTCACTGATAATGTATTAAGCTTAGGCAACGTCAAATATGAAATGGTTGAAAATAATGAATGAGTGGAGTAAGCGTGAATAATCCTGGCCCCATGACACGTCATATTCATGTTAACTCTTATCATGCTGTTCACGACAACCCATATCTTTGGAAACAGTGTAGATCCAGATCAGATGGCTTCTGAAGAAGCCATCTGATCAGGATCTACAGTTTGACATTCAGTTTATGAATTTGTTGGAATATTCAGGGGTGTGGAAATCCTACGTCCGACTCGGGACTTTTTGCCGGTGGACAAGCACGTTTTTTCAGTTAGCTCGTCCGCGGTCAAGTAGAAATTTCGGCCGAAATTTTCAGTAATGCCGAGGTTTCAATATCATGGAGAGAAATTCGCCGATAAATTCCGTTTTAATTGATAAATGGTAGCTCGCAAATGTTTTGTTGCACAAATATCTTTCGGAAAAAACATCAAACTTTCGCGTCTAAATTTAGCATTGTTATGTGTCTTCTGATTGGTCAACACTTTTGAGGTCAAACTCGCGTGATTTTGCGGTCGGCTGAAACAGCGCTACCACCCCAAAACACCCCCAACACCAAAAACTTTCCAGAGCAATATTTTTTTAGTTTATGTGCTTCCGTGAGCGTTACTAACATGAAATTGTTAATTACAATTAATTTCTTTTTTATATCTAATTTTTGTAACCGTTAGCATTCATAAACGTAAAAACTACGTTTTATTGAGGCTAGGTAGTTTGGGCTAGGGACTAACTTCCCACATCACAGGTCCTGGTGTATGAATGTCATTTGAGGTGTCACCAGTAACAATTCTGATTCTGGGGTATTTCGCTGTTTCAACCAACCGCGAAATTACACACGGTAACTAGGCAAATAGGAACCGGAAACGTAAACAATTTTGACACTTTGCGGGAAACATGGATAAACTCGTTGTCAGAACTAGCGCAACTGAACCAAAGAAATGAGATGACAGTCAAGGGAAAAAACGAAAATCAAAAGCTGATAGAGATCGGGACTATGATGCTAAACGAGTCAGAACATTTCTAGATTCTTGGTTTCAATGACCAAAATAAAGAATATGGGAAGTTAAATGTGGAGTTTATTTTGAAAATCTGGACAAGTGAAAAAATCTGCGGACAAGTAGAATTTTTGGTCTGACTTGTCCGTGGACAAGTGAAAAAAATTGGTATTTCCACACCCCTGAATATATTACATGAAGAAATCTGATTGGTTCAAAGTCAGAAATGGGTGTGGCTTAACTGAATATTCAGCAAGAGAAGGGTTAACTTTGCTCTGCTATACGAAAACCAGTTACATCGCATTGGGATGATCTGATACTGGCGATTGTTCATTTGATGCTAAAGTTTTACTGGGATTCAAGTTCCCGAACATCCATATTCATCAGGGATACAGACTAACAGGTGCCCAGTCGCCCAAGACGCCTAAGTTTTGTCCTGGGCGCCTAAGTTTTGAATAAAATGCCTATTAACTTGCTGTAAAATTTGGATTTAAGGCAATCTGGGCGCCTAAAGCAACATGCTTAGTCTGTATCCCTGTTCATGCCTCACATTTTGCCATGCTGGATTACCAGTTTGACTGACGTCACTTCCCGCAATGTTGACATTGTCTTAATTGCCAATTGAATGTCAATTACAATGTAAGAAGCCAGTGTGGAAACAACTTTTAATTACAGGCAATTGATAATTAGAATAAAAATGTATTTATTGTTATTTATGCATGCGAAAGAACTGGTCTCAGAAGTGGCGAAACAGACCCATAGTCATTCTGTTAACCCTTATCTTGCTGTTCACGACAACCCCTATATTTGCAAACAGTGTAGATCCAGATCAGGTGGCTTCTGAAGAAGCTACCTGATCTGGATCTAAACTGTTTGGCATTCAGTTTATGAATTTGTAGCAATAAATTACATCAAATAATTTGATTGGTTGACAGACAGAAATGGTTGTGGCTTAAATGAATATTCAGCAAGATAAGGGTTAAATTCAGCGATTACTAATTGGTTATTTATTGAAATGTGCCATCCGATTATCCTTTTTGGGTTGATGAGCCAGCCCTGGAAGAAGAAATAACAATTTTAAAATATGTGAAACATAGATCAGACACACTGTAATTTCAAAGGAAATTACAGTTGAATTTAGAACTTTGCAAAAGTAAAGCGTTGGAAATAGTACAGAAAACTTTTCCGATGGCAAAGATTTGGGTTAAGGTGAAAAAAAAATAAATAATAATTTCAATACCATGATATTTTGTTTAGGTAGGGTCCAATTTTTAGGGTTGGTTGGACAATTGGGGAAACCTAAAAGTCTGGTGGCAGACACTTCAAAAATATTTTATTTTTGGCCTAATAACATACTGAATCTGTAGTTTAACGCTCTGCATGCTGGGTATTTTTCGCAGCAGCAGACGACATTTTGAAATATTTTTCTAATTTTCACGGAAAACAGGATTTGAAATCTCATGCAAATTGTCTCCTATGGAGACAATTTGCATGAGATGTCAAGTCCTGTTTTCTGGGAAAAATAAGAAAAATATCAACAATTTGTCATCTGCTGATTTAGCCTAGAGCGTGATAAAGGTTAAAAGCTGTATTTGTTGAGATTGCCTTGTGCTTAGAGTTTCATTATGAAAAGGCCTAGAGTATAAAAATCAAAGAATATAATGAAACAGAACATGTTTCCTGGCAGTGCATAAAAACCATTCCAAGGAATGTTTACATTATAAAGATACTCTGCTTTAGCAAGATGAAGTATAGGTGTTCGGTTTTCTGTCCGTCACGTTTTTGTTTTGTTTTTTTTTATTTGAGGTTTAAGGTCCCCGTCAACACTGTAAAAGGTCATTTTGGAGACGTTGCTTCCAATTTTGTGGGACTTTTACCCGACATTGAGATGAAATGACATCTCAAGCCCTGTCGCCCAATGAAACCAATAGAGTTTATAAGCATGGATGGTCCGACACTCACACCACTTAGTTGGGCAGGCTTAGATCCTCTAAGTGGTTTACCAGTACTCATGTGTGTGGGTCAGATTCAGCCGTCACGTTGCAAGGATTGCAACTTTAACTGTTTGAGTTGCTGAATTATCCCCCCCACCCCTCCACTGTTTGCTAGGGTACCCGATTTAGGGTTTCCTTACTAAATGGTTTAAACATGTCCCGATTTCCAGCTGCCTGTTCACCAAGCTGTCAATATTTGTGACCATCCTAGCTCTCACCCTAATGTTCAAGCCCATTTCTCAACATTAACCGGCTGAATATTTTACTCTGCCACACCCACTACCGATTATCAACCAATCAGATTACTTGATGCAAATTATTGCAACAAATTCACAATCTGAATGACAAACAATGTAGATCCTGATCAGATGGCTTCTTCAGAAGCCATCTGATCTGGATCTTCATTGTTTGAAAAATAAGGTATATCCGGGCTCAGCAGGACAAGGGTTAATGATACTTTGTGCAAATGGCAATTTAAGGGCAAGTTTTCATAATTGACCTTGACTTACATTTCATGGTTCTTTGACATTAAGAACTATTGTGTCAATCCTTGCTTTCATCCTAACATTCTAAGTCCATTTCTCAAGAATGAAGAGAGCTCCATTAACCCATCTAGTACCAGAAACCCCAAAACGGGTACCCTGGCATACCCTGCAGGCCCAGATCAGACTCCACAGACGGCAGCGTCTGATCAGGGCCTACACTGTTTGCAAAACCATTTTCCTGATTAATTTTGAAGAAAACACAACCTGACACCTCTAAATTTCGAAATGGACGCCTGTTATATATAAGGAGGAAGATTCCATTTGGTACATAAAGGGTTAAAACAAGCAACAAAAGGCCCCCTCATTGCACATTTTGATGATAATTGCAAAGAAAATTAAAGCCATGCGGAATGCTTTGTTACACTGTAGAACTTTCTATCATGTGCTTCTGAACAGGGGTGAGAGATGACAGACAACATGGGTGGAATGATTGCTTAGCTATGCAGTGCAAATCTGAACAAGGCGGGATTGCAGTGGCATGGGTTTTTGTCGCGCCTGCTATTAGCCTGCTGCGATATAGGCGCCCGGTTTTCCGTCCGTACTTTTGTCGGTTTGTCAAGGCGTCAACATTTGCGACCACCCTAGCGTTCACCCTATTAGTTAAGTTTATTTCTCAAGAACAATAAGAGCTTCATTAATGATACTTGGTACAAACCAAGGTTGGTCGGTAAAACCGGTGGTGGGAATTCCCACTGGTATTTACCGGTAATTACCGTCTTGGGAAATACTCCAAATTTCAGCAAAAGTGGAAAATACTGGGAAATAGTGGGAAATATGATTTTTGTTTAGTTATTTCATAGAAAAACACTATTAATATTTGTGTAATTTAATTGAAATAATGAAGTTAGCTATTTTGCAATATTTGCCTCCCCATACATATATGTCATAAGTCTGTTTTTACTGAACCAAACACAAGCATAAATATAAAGTGATCTGTTGTTATGTAGGTTGCAGAGAGTTATTTAAAATCACTCATATGCTTAAGAAGATAAAATAACATAATGATCCCAATATTTGGGACAGACATGCCTGGGCAAACAGTGCAGACCCAGATCAGAATCACTTAGCTTCTTTAGGAGAGTCCATTGGAACTACATGTTTTGTATGCTTTAGTGTAACACTAAACCACACGGTTGAATTTTTTTTACTTGACTTGACTTGATAGATTTTGTAAGGTAACCGGGCGCTAAAAGCACATAGGGGCTACCCCCATCTCGCTAAATGGGATTAGTTTATGAACTGCTCTTCCCAGGGCCTCCAATGTGCTGGCACTTCTGACTTGTCAATTCGACAGGTGTCAGCTGACCAATGGGAAAATACTGAACTCTTAATTTTTTTTTAGATTTACAACAAGTTTTAAGAAAGTTTACACTAGTTGGAAAAGGTTTGTTTGCAAGTTTGTCAAGTAATCACACTCCTAATGCTAAAAGGTGTGATAATTTCAAGTTTGTCAAGTAATCATACTCCTAATGCTACACCTGTGGACACAAAAGCGTTCAAACTCCAGTGAAATAACTTTCAATGAATCTCTTTGCATCAAGTTAGTTTGACAAGCAAATGTCTTTCATCAAATAATTCTAAAACTAAATCAAGCAATTGATTGGTCTCATTTTGGCAAACACTTTCTGATTGACATTTGAGATGTATTTTGATTGGACAGTGCAGGAGTCAGCAATGAAATGTACACCACCTTGTGTTTTGAATTTATTTCTGTTGATAGGATGTTAGGATATATTGATTGATGTTTCAAGTCAAAATGAAATGAAGCTCATCAAAGTTTGAACGCTTTTGTGGCCACAGGTGTAATAGGTGTGATAATTTAATTGTTTGTTTGAGACAGGTATTAAAAGAGCAGTTAATTCAAGCATAAAAGGTTTCTTAAGTTATCTGCAGATAGTCCCCTTAGCAGGGATTATTTTGGGCAGGGCCATGGGGCCATAGTCCCATCAGTTTTGAAAATGCCCCCTTCTTTTGGAAAGCAGGGGCCATTTTTACATGGGGAGAGATAGGGAGTAGCAATTCGGTAGCTAGTTCTTTCTGCTTTTTAGTCAAAATGGCCCCATCAGCATTTTCACCAGAATTATCCCTGCCTTAGTATTAAAATTACAAGTCAAGGGAAATTGCTGAAAGTTAAAAACTAATATTTTAGGATCAGGTTTGAAAAGAAATTATGTGCATTCTGTATGAAGGCAAGGACTATAGATCTCTCAAGTTATTCAATATAAAAAGGGCAGGAAATTTTTTCAAAATTTCACTTGTCCTACATGAATAAGTGCATGTCAACTTTGGTAAATGTCGTAAGGACTAGAAAAACTTTTTACTTGTCCTTCAATTTTTTTGGTCATTGCAAGGAGGCAAGTGGAATTTTCAAGACCTGCATGAACTTGAAATAATTTTGCTTTCAAATAGTTAGGTAGTTGGGGTATATTAAGCAGTCTCATTTGGTACCACCTATGTAATTATATACTTCCCAGTATTTCCCGGGAATTCCCTGTATTTCCCGGGAATTCCCTGTATTTCCTGCCGTCCACGGAAATATGAGTATTTCCCGCTTTTTTGCCAACCATGGTACAAACTTCTATCTGGGGATGGCAACTTAACTGCAAGCATCCATATTTGACCCTGTCCTAAATTTCATGGTTCCCTGACTTTGTAAAATATTGCGACCACCCTATTGTTCACCCTAATGGTCAAGTTAATTTCAGCTTCATTTATGATACTTGGTACAAACTTGTATCTCGGGATGGCAACTTAAATGCAAGCATCTGTATTTGACCTTGACCTACATTTTATGGTTCATTGACTTTGCAAAATATTGCGACCATCCTAGCGTTCACCCTAATGGTCAAGTTTATCTCTGTAGAACTATTAAGAGCTTCATTAATGAATTGGTACATTGTACAAACTTGTATCTGGGGATGGCAACTTAACTGCAAGCATCCATATTTGACCTTTTCCTAAATTTCATGGTTCCCTGACTTTGTAAAATATTGCGACCACCCTAGCGTTCACCCTAATGGTCAAGTTAATTTCAGCTTCATTAATGACACTTGGTACAAACTTGTATCTCGGGATGGCAACTTAAATGCAATCATCCATATTTTACCTTGACCTACATTTCATGGTTCACTGACTTTGTAAAATATTGTGACCACCCTACCGTTCACCGAAATGGTCAATTTAATTTCTTAACATCTTTGAGCTTCATTAATAATACTTGCTGCAAATATGTGTCTGGGGTTGGCAAGTAAAATGCAAGCATCCATATTTGATCTTGACCTACATTTTATGGTTCACTGACTTTGTAAAATATTCAGACCACCCTAGCTTTCACCCAAATGGTCAAGTTAATATCTCAAGAACTATAAGAGCTTCATTAATGATACTTGGTACAAACTTGTATCTGGAGATGGAAACTAAAATGCAAGCATCCATATTTGACCTTGACTTACATTTTATGGTTCACTGACTTTGCAAAATATTGCAACTACCCTAGCGTTCACCCTAATGGTTTAGTTCATTTCTCAATGATTATTTGAGCTTCATTATTGATACTTAGTACAAGCTTGCATTTAAGAATGGCAACTTTTAAGCAAGCATCTATGTTTGACCTTGGCCTAGATGTCATGGTTCGGTGACTTTGCGCCCCCCACAGGCGCGACATAGCCTTCGGAGTAATTCTTGTTTATCGCTAATCTCTGCCTCCAATTGCTGTGTAAGGTGGAATTTACCGGTATTCAATATGCTAAATATAGATTATGGTTTCTTTGTACTTTGACAAACATGTCACTTGTGATGTAAATCCTTGTTCATCGTGTCATTGTGTTTTGATGTGCACTTTTACCCATTTTGAACCGGAAACCCCAAAACGGGTACCCTTGCGAACAGTGGAGGCCCAGATCAGACGCCGCAGAACGTGGTGTCTGATCAGGGCCTACACTGTTTGCAAAAACTTCATCCATTTTCCAAATATCTTTTGAAGAAACCCGAACCTGACACCCCTAAATTTTGAAATGGACTCTGCTATATATAAGGAGGATGATTCCATTTAGTACAAAAAGGGTTAATGAACAGACAAGAGGTGTCATATTGCTAAACTGCTAGTTGTGTCATTGTAATGATTATTGATTACTTGCATCTACTGATCTAGGAATGACAACTTTAGTGCAAGCATCCATATTTGACTTTGACCTGCATTTCATGGCTCACTGTGCTTGTAATCTGTTGCATCAACCCTAGCTTTCAAGGCCATTCTGGATTAACCTTTTTCTTGCTAAACATGACAATGACAGTCAAGATTGTAGACCCAGATCAGATGACATCTGAAGAAACCATGATGATCTGATCAGGATTCACATTATTTTTCATTCAGTTTCTGAATTTGAATCAAATACATGTAATCTGATTGATTTATAGACAGAAATGGGTGTGGCAAGAATAACGTATTCAGCTGGACAAGGGTTAGGCTGAAAATGGGTTGATCTTTACCAATCCCTAGAATTTGAATATTTGGCAAATAAAATACAACATGTAAAGGTTATGGTATTAGTGATATCTATAAAGTCGGCAGGGTTCAATCTGTTTATATCTAAATAGCTGAACTCTTCATATAATTTATGATAGACCAGCTAACCACTTCAGACTTGAGCAGCTCCTGATCTTCAAAGGCCATATGAGCTGTGTTAAGCGAAAAGGATCCTGTGCCTGTTTACAACGAATTCACAATCTGAATGGCAAACAATGTAGATCCTGATCAGATGGCTTCGTCAGAAGCCATCTGATCTGGATCTACATTGTTTCAAAGATAAGGCATATCCCGGATTAGCAGGACAAGGGTTAAGCATAAAGAATCCTGTGTCTGTTTACTGTTTACCCAGTGATGTAATGTAGCTCTAGAGTGAGTGAGTGTTTGAGTTTTACGTCTCACCAACAGCTAAGGTCATACGGAGATTGGACCTTGGTTTAAAGACATCCGAAAGTCTGGAGAAGCCCTGGATCGATCCTGCGATCCCTGGTTTACAAGGCGAGTATGAGAGACACTTTTTTCAACTGAAAATTGTTTTATATAAGTCCACAAAAAACATAGGTTGTGAGTACTCATTAGAAGCACCTCGCTGAGGTGCTTAACCCTTATCTTGCTGAATATTCATTTAAGCCACACCCATTTCTGTCGATCAACCAATCAAATTACTTGATGTAATGAATTGCTAGAAATTCATAAATTGAATGCCAAACAGTGTAGATCCTGATCAGATGGCTTCTTCAGAAGCCATCTGATCTGGATCTACACTGTTTGCAAAGATAGGGGTTGTCGTGAACAGCAAGATAAGGGTTACCCCTTTTTGTACCAAATGGAATCTTTCTCCTTATATATAGAACCAGAGTCCATTTCTTAATTTAGGGGTGTCAGGTTGTGGTAGTTTCAAAATTGATTTGGAAAATGGCTGAACTTCCTGCAAATAGTGTAGGCCCTGATGAGACGCCGCATACTGCGGCGTCTCATCTGGGCCTGCTTTGTTTGCAAAGATACCCCTTTTGGGGTTTCCGGTACTAAATGGGTTAATGAGAAACCACAACATATGTTTTCATGCCGAAATAAGAAAAATAATTTGGTTCCCGTCCATTGGGGCTTGAAGAAATAGATGTGCTGCATGATGCTTCCAGGCAGAGCTGAAACCGACCGCACAACGTACTGGTAAACCGCTTAGAGGAGCTAAGCCTGTCCTGGCAAAGCGGTGCGATTTGGACTTTCCAAGCTAATAAACCCTATTGGTTTCATAGGGCGACAGGGCTTGAGATTTCATTCATCTCAATGTGGGGTAAAAATTGCAACAAAATTGGAGCAACCTCTCCAATAGTGTTGACGAGGACTTTAACCCATTTAGTACCAGAAATCCCAAAACAGTAAGTTGGCAAACAGTGCAGGCCCAGATCAGACGCTGCAGAACGTGGCGTCTGATCAGGGCCTACATTGTGTGCAAAAAGTTCAGCCATTTTCGTAATAGATTTTGGAGGAAACACAACCTGTCACCCCTAAATTTTGAAATGGACTCCTGCTACATATAAGGAGGAAGATTCCATTTGGTACAAAAAGGGTTAAACTCATATCAAACAAACAAGCAAACAAGAAAAATTATTTGTGGATACCCCTCTATAAGTTGGCACTAGGACCCATAATAGAGACCCTGGCTATACAATGAAATTGGAGATGAGGAGTACTGACACTTAACCCTTGATCTGCTGAATATTTATGGGTTAACCCTTATCTTACTGAATATTCATTTAAGCCCCACCCATTTCTGTCTATCAACCAATCAAATTACTTGATGTAATTTATTGCTACAAATTCATAAACTGAATGCCAAACAGTGTAGATCCTGATCAGATGGCTTCTTCAGAAGCCATCTGATTTGGATCTACACTGTTTGCAAAGATAGGGGTTGTCATGAACAGCAAGATAAGGGGAAACCTCGGGTCCCTTGTTGTGAGTTCAGCCTTGCCTGTGTCACATGTGAGATTCTAAGTTCTGTCTTCTGCCATGTTTGTTTGTTTGATTTGAGGTTTAACGTCCCCGTCAGCACTGTAAAGGTCATTTAGGAGACATTGCTTCCAATTTTGTGGGACTTTTACCCGACATTGAGATGAAATGACATTTCATGCCCTGCCGACCAATGAAACCAACAGGTTTATAAGCATGGACGGTCCAACTTGCACTGCTTTGCCAGGGCAGTCTTAGAATCCTCTAGGCGGTTTACCAGTAGTCGTGTGCGGGTCAGTCTCAGCTCTGCGTGGAAGCATCATGCAGCCCATCTGTTTCTTCAGGCCCCGATGGGCGGGGGCCGTCTTCTGCCATGGAAGGTCACTTTAAGTCAGGTGTTTTTTCTCGCGGTACTCCATTTTCACCCACCTCTTTAACATTCGATACAGTATAAGTGAAATAAATCACAGGTTCTGAAACCAGAATAAGAAAAAAACAAACAACAACAAAAAAAAAAGAAAAAAATTCTAGAGGAAGAGGGGGAATTAGGTTTATTTATATATGTGTATCTATTAATGAAGAGACACGACGATTGTTCTGATACAGTGAAATTCTGCTATTTACTGTGAAATTGTGCTATTTGAAAAGATGGTGTGAAAAAAAAATTTACAGATACTTTGTTTGCATCATGCTGCTCTGGACATGATCTAAAAAGGGGGGGTTACTCTTTACAGAAAGAATTTACTCCTTAGGAGCAAGATCTTATTAAGATTAATACCACTGTTCAAGGGCACAAAGTATTCTTAATGGACGTGGCACACATTTACTTAAATTTTTGCTTATGTTGCCCACAGCTATAATTACTAGGTTTATTGACAGTTTTGATATTTGATGTACATGTATAGGTCCAGATTAACTATAATTGTATGCAGGCCCAGATCAGACACCGGCAGTGTTTGCTGACAGAATTTTCGGACAAAAGTAGAACAAAAAACGAAAAAATAGGCCAGACACCCCTTATATGACAAATGAACTTGTCAAACATATAGCAACTTGTTAGAATCGCCTCAATGAGGTGGTTCCAGTAAGTACTCACAATATACAGTAAAACTTTGATGGCTCGTTTACCATGGCTGAGTCGAACCCGTTCTTGAGTCCCGAGGGAATTTCCCCACATAAGAAAAAGGGAGGGTAGTTAAGTAATTTTTTTCCTATTCTCTTGTAAATGTATGTTGTGTGTACTCATTAGAATCGCCTCTATGAGGCGATTCTAATGACTACACACACCATACATATTTGTTATAGAACATCGAAAAGATGTCCCAAAATTAAGGCTGTTATGCCTCCTTCCAGTAACCTACAGGGCCTTGAACTACCCCTGTCTCGAACAGATTTTCATGGTCCCAAAGGTGTTCGAGCCATTGAAGTTCTACTGTAATTATGTTTCCAACAAGGAAAAAGGAATTTAATCCCTTTAATATCCTTATTATTACTTATCTTGAGCTTTCTGTTCTTTGCTTTGTTTGATTTGATTTTAGGTTTAACGTCCCCGTCAACACTGTAAAGGTCATTTTGGAGATGTTGCTTCCAATTTTGTGGGACTTTTACCAGACATTGAAATGAAGTGACATCTCAAGCCCTGTGGCGCAATGAAACCAATAGGGTTTATAAGCATGGACAGTCCGACTCGCACCGCTTTGTCTTGGCAGGCTTGTGTCCTCAAAGAGGTTTAACAACTTACTCGTGTGAGGTCTGATTCAGCTGTGCATGGAAGATCATGCAGCCCATTTGTTTCTTCAAGCCCCAAGGGGGCAGATACTTTGTATGTACATGTTGCTGAAGTGAAAAGATACCATTCTGACCTATTGGCCCCCCCCCCCACCCATCGGGGCGTGGAGAAACAGATTGGTCTGAATGGTGCTTCCACGCAAGGATGAAACAGACTTCACATGAGTACCAGTAAAATACTTAGAAGGTCTAAGCCTGCCTACGCAAAGTGGCGTGAGTTGACCCTATTGGTTTGTTTGGGTGATAATGGGCTTGAGATGTCATTTTATCTCAGTGTTGGGTAAAAGTCCTAAAAAATTGAAAGCAACATCTCCAAAATGTCCTTAATAGTGTTGATGGGGGCATTAAACCACAATGACTCTGATTCCAGATACAATCCTGTTTCAGTGGTAACAGTGCATACCCTGATCAGAATGTTTAACCCATTTTGTACTGAATGGAATCTTCTGTCTTATGTAGAGCAAATCTTCAAAAAATTTGTTTGGAAAATGGCTGAACTTGTTGCCTACAGCATAGGCCCTGATCAGACATTCTGTGATGTCTGATCTGGATCTGCACTGTTTACCAATGATCTGTTTTGGTGTTTCTGTATAACCCATTGTATACTGGTGGACTCTTCCATTGCTATTAGTCGGTGTGTGCTCGGAGGGGGATGTGCTGTGTTTGCCGGGTCTTGTTCATCATCCGTTTCGGTTTCAGAACTTTGGGTTGAGACACACTGTTGAAGATTAAATATCAGAAAGGCCTTAATTGCTATAAGTTGAACAAGTCCATTTGACATATAAGGGGTGTCAGGCCAATTTTTTCGTTTTTATTATTTTTTTGACGGAAAATTCGGTTAGCAAATAGTGCAGACCCTGATCAGACACTGCATTCTGCGGTGTCTGATCTGGGTCTGTGGTGTTTGCCAAGATAGCACTTTAGGGGTTTCTCCGCATGCAATGGGATAAACTAAGATTGTTTGCTCATTTGTTGTACAAGTAACACCATATTTATCCTAAATTAGTCCAACTCCAGATAAAGGTCATAAAAATAAGCCTGAGCAAATAGTGTAGACCCAGATTAGATTGCTCATTCAGGCACACTCTGATAAGGGTCTGCACTGTTTGCCACTGTGGCCTAAATACACATAGCTATTGAACATGCCGTAAACATTCGGACATGTCAGCTGTTTACGATACTTGTATCTGATGCTGTCTAAAAATAGCTGGATGAATGGCAGATAGTGTATAGACACTGATGAGATGTAGCATTTTCGGCATCTCATCTGGATTTACCCTGTTTGCTTAAGCCTACATGTATCTGTCTGATTACATATGATAAATTGGGTATACTATTTATATGATACCTTACCTTGTATCCTACTGAATGAATTAAGCCACAACCATTTCTGATGCTAAAATGCTAAAAAAATGATATAATGCATTTATTGTATGACAGTGTAGACCCTGATCATTTAGAAGCCATCTGACCTGGATCTACAGTTTGCAAAGATATGGGTTGTCGTGTTAAGTAGAAAAAAGTTTTAGGTGCGTTGAAAAGTGTCCAAATATTGAGGGTGAATACGGTTGTGAAGATTATTGAATAACCTGTAGGAAGTGGAACATGAGCCATGAAACAAGAAAAGGTCGCCATAAAGTATTTTGTGATCTTTGATCTGCTGTTAAATATACGCATACATAATATGTATACATGCATACATCCTTGGCAAGATTTGAGGCTAGAGGTCCCATGCATTCCCTAGTCCCAACAAAAGTGTAGTGTCTCTGACAAGACCCAAAATCTTTGCAGTAGCATGTCTGACAAGACTGCTGAATGTCTGATGTTTGCATCAGAGTTAAAACCCTTTATACTTGTAATGGCTGAAATCTAATCATAATAATGATAGTCTGTGTATAATTGCCTGGTTCTCATCTCAGCAGCAGCCTGCTTTGGGTAGCAAATGTCAGAAACCTGTGTCAGCAGTCACCTCCCAATAACAGCCTTGTTGTTTATGAAGTGATGAAGGCCAAATCCTACATACAGTCGAACTTTGATGTCTCGATCCCCTTTGGGACCATGAAAATTTGTCCGAGACTGCGGTAGTTTAATTGAGCTACAGAGAGTTACTATGGAGCATAATGGAGATAATTGGGTTTATGTATTATAAAGAATGTTGTGTATACTCATTAGGGTCACCTTGATTACATAGGATGCCATAAAATTGCAAGATAGAAAAAGAAAATCTCCTTAAATTGTCCCTAGAATTCTTGAGCCATTGGGATGAGAGCACGCAGAAAATGACCTATTGTGAACAGAGGACTGGCTCAACACGGTTACACAAAATTGGAAGCAACGTCTCCAAAATGACCTGACGGGGACGTTAAACCTCAAATCAAACAAACAAAACGGTTACATGTGTGTGTGTGTGTGGACATTTGCTTATAGTTCAGTTGGTACATGTGTATTAACCCCTTTTGGTACCAAATGGAATCTTCCTCCTTATATAGAGCGGTAGTCCATTTAAAAATTTAGGGTGTCTGGTTGTGTTTTCTTCAAAATCTATTTGGAAACTGGCTGAATATTTTTCAAACAGTGTAGGCCCTGATCAGATGCTAGCTGCATTCTGCAGCATCTGATCTGGGCCTGCACTATTTGCCAATTTCCCGTTTTGGGTTTCCGGCACAAAATGGGTTAGAATTTGGCAGCCCTTAGTGTGTGGCAGATGCAGTTTCTGGTTGTTAATCTGAAACTTATTTTGTCTGGTGTTGACAGTGAAATTTTAAATTGCTCCAAAACAGAAGATATGATTAACCCTTCTCTTGCTGAATATTCATTTAAGCCACACCCATTTCTGTCTATCAACCAATCAAATTACTTGATGTAATTTACTGCTACAAATTCATAAACTGAATGCCAAACAGTGTAGATCCTGATCAGATGGCTTCTTCAGAAGCCATCTGATCTGTATCTACACTGTTTCCATAGATAGGGGTTGTGGTGAACAGCAAGATAAGGGTTAACCTTTTGTATGCAGGAAACCCCTAAAGGGGTACCTTGGCAAACAGTGCAGGCTCATGTCAGATGCCGCTAAATGCGGCGTCTGATCAGAGCCTACACTATTTGCTTACAGAATTTTCCATCAAAAATAGAATAAAAATGAAAAAAAGTAGGACACCCCTTATACATGTATGACAAATGGACTTGTCCAACATATAGCATTGGAAGAGTCCACAAGTATACAAGGGGTTAACGGCCCCCGCCCATCGGGGCTTGAAGAAATTGATGGCTTCATGATGCTTTCACGCAGAGCTGAAACCGACCGCATACGAGTACTGGTAAACCGCTTAGAGGAGGCAAAGCAGTGCAAATTGGTCCTTCTATGCTTATAAACCCTATTGGTTTCATTGTGCGACAGGGCTTGAGATGTCATTTCATCTCAATGTCGAGTAAAAGTAGGAACGTCTTCAACCTGATCTATACAGTTTTGACGGGGAGGTTAAACCTCAAATCAAACAAAACAATGGGTTAAACTGCTTAGTAAATTTTAAATTTGCAACAGAGTCTGTTTGCAGATATTGCTCTGTCCCAACTCAGAATCCAAATGGAAACAAAGATTGGTTGTACTGATTGTTCTCAGGAATAGGCCCTGTGAAGCAGGTGATTGTTGCAATCATACTGTAATTATAAGTAATGCCACACAGTACCATATTGATCCTAAGTATTGGGACAGATAGGTCTATTGAAACCGTGCAGACCCAGATCAGACTGCTCCTGAAGGAGCAGTCTGATCAGGGTCTGCACGGTTTTTCATTCCGTCTGTACCTTTTTGGCCTCCTTGCTGGATTGTGAAACAAATTTGTCCATAATTTGTCCGAATTCTTCAGATTTTTACGGTAGTATTACATATTATAATTACTCTAAAGTTTGAAGCATAGCGGCCGGTGAGGAGGCAGTACAATGCTAATTGTCAGATTTCCATTTCCATAGAGGTGGTATCCAAAAATTATTTTTCTTATTTCTGTATAAAATTGTATGTTGTTTGTACTCATTAGCAGTGCCTTGCCAGGCACATATAATGTGTACCCACAATATATGTTTTCATGCAGAAATAAGAAAAAATCAGTACTTTTCGGATGGTAGAAAAGCACCTTATCTGGAGCTATGTTAATTCGGCATTACTGTGATGAAGTGATTCTAACAATGTTTCCAACATGCATGTTGTCACAACATGTCACAACATACTTCTCTAAGGAGTACTCACAAGATATGTTTTTGACAAGCACTGATGAAAATTGACTGCAGTTTAGCAGACAATGTAGAGACAGATCTTGGTATACAAGTTTCATTATTACAGTAAAATTCCTATATTAAGACCACCTTTGGGACTGTTCAAAAGTGGTCTTTAAGACCACTTTTGAACAGTTCCAAAGGTGGTCACTGACCAGAGGATGTTATATGCAGAAAACACGAAGACAGCGTAACTGCAACCATCTTAATAAGCTTTTTCAAGTAGAATTAGTCTTCATTTTAGGTGGTCTTAATAGCGGAATTTCACTGTAGTTTCACTCTGCAATGTTCAGTTAGAAGTCCAAACACCACTCTACATTCTACATGTCTATAGAGCAGTGCTGTTTACTAGGGCGTACATATACTAATTTCTGCTCATAGCCCCAGATAAGAGTGCGTATCAGACTGTCCCAGAATGTAAACTTATTTGTTTGTTTTGGCGGTATGGAGATGTCATTTCATCACAATGTGGGTAAAGATTCCATAAAATTGGAAGCAACATCTCAAAAGTTACCTAAATAGTGTTGATTAGGCTGTAAAACCTCAATTCAAACAAGCATACATACTATAAGATTGTGGGTACTTGTAAGAACCACCTCATGGTTCTAGCAAGTATCCATAATCTGTATTTGGATATGTTTAGAGCATGAATTGTTAAGAAAATTAGCATAAAATTTAAACAACAAAAAGGCCATTTTTGTAGAGCCATGAAAGACTGTAATATCGCGATATCTCACGTGTGTGTGAGTCTGCTATCCTAGTCAAACTTTATAGGCTCAAGTCATGATGTTTCTTCCAAATCCAGAAAATTGAGTTATACCGAGCAAACTTTTATTGCTTAACCCATTATTTGCGGGAAACCGGAAACCCCTAAAGGGGGGGTACCTTGGCAAACAGTGCAAGCCCAGGGCCTGCACTATTTGCTTACAAAATTTCCATCCAAAACAGAAAAAAATAGGCCTGACACCTAAGGCTGACACGATTAATCGTATAATCGATTAATTGATCGATTAATTCCACAAAAATGATTATCATTTCTGATTTGCTTTTAATCGATTACTTGATAGGTACAATTCAATACCCAAAGTTACGCCTAAAATAGCTGGATGAGTAGCAAACAGTGCAGACCCTGATGAGACGCCGTCATCTGGGTCTACACTGTTTGCTCATGCCTGTCTGTTCAAATATATATACATATGATAAAGTGCAACATATGGTAAGAGTCATGCTCAGAAGAAAGCCAGACAGGTAAAATTATGACAAAAATCTTAGCGATTACTAATCGATTATCGATCGCAATGACAGGACTGATAATCAATTATCTTTTCAGCTCCGATTAGCCAGCCCTACTGACACCCCTTAAATGACAAATGGACTTGTCCAACATATAGTAGTGGGAGAGTCCACAACTTATCTACAACTTTGAATTACCTGCTGTTTGTTCATATGAAACTTGCAATAATGTATCAGCCAGGTGAATTACCTGTTAAACTTGTTAATAAGAGATATTTACAAAGAATTAACCGCCTTATGAAATGAAATATAAATAGATATATCAATTTAATACAGTTTTTCACAGCTGGAAAGAAATACAATTGTATTTAGAAGTGGTTATTGACAACCAGCTGTCAATAGTAAAAACTTGCTGTCAGCAGCTGCTGTGGGTATCGAAGTTCCATTATTGACAGCAGTGGGCTTATAATTAAGTATTTAACCAATTTTGTACCAGACTTAACCCCAAAGCCGGTAGTTGGCAAACAGTGCAGTCCCAGATCAGACGCCGCAGAACACGACGTCAGATCAAAGCCTCCACTGTTTGCTAAAAGTCCAGTAATTCTCTAAATAAATAAAAACACAACCTGACACCTGAATTTTAAAATGGACTTCTGCTTTATATGAGGAGGCAGATTCCATTTGGGACAAAAAAGATTAACCCATTGCATGCAGGAAACGTCTAAACCTTGGCAAACAGAGCAGGCCGCCGCAGATTGCGACGTCTGATCATGGTTTACAATATTTGCTAACATAATTTTCTGTCAGAAAAAATAAAAACACAGGCCTGCCACCCCTTATATGACAAATGGACTTGTTCAACATATAGCAATGGAAGAGTCCACTAGTACAATGGGTCAAAGAAAACAGTGTAGCCATCAGTCAAGCTGCTTGTTGGGGACTGCAGTTTACATTTCATCACAATCACACCACATTTGCATTGGCATAGGCATCCTGATGCACATTTTGAAAGTCATCCTGCTGAACATGTCAAAGATCAAACCCACGACAACCCATACCAACCCATACCTTTGTAAACAGTGTAGATACAGATCAGATGGCTTCTGAAGAAGCCATCTGATCTGTATCTGTACTGTTTGTCATGCAGTTTGTGAATTTAACAAATACAGAGTATCAAATACTTAGATTGGTTGATAATCAGCAATGGGTGTGGCTAGATTTATTTATTCATTAAATTACATGTACATTTGATCCAGCTCATGACACTGGGCTAACTCTTTGCTGGCAGACGACACAGAATGACCCACAAGGGTTGACATGTTGTTAAACCCCTGGACACAGTCTGTCAAACAATCATTTGTGTTTGTTTCACAGAGTTGTTAACCCATTGGAAATCCCAAAATGGGTACCTTGGCAAACAGTGCAGGCCCAGATCAGACGCTGCAGAATGTGGCCTCTAATCAGGGCCTACACTGTTTGCAAGAAGTTCAACCATTTTCCAAATCAGTTTTAAAGAAAACACAACCAGACACCCCTAAATTTTGAAATGGACTTGCACTATATACATGTATTATTTGGTCGAAAAAGGGTTAAAATGATTTTCGCTGCTTTGCAGGAAAGCCTGTTTTATTAGCTCACCTGTCACGTAGTGACAAGGTGAGCTTTTGTGATTACTTTTTCGTCCGTCGTCAGTGCGTGCGTGCGTAAACTTTTTCTTCAAATGACATCTCCTCCTAAACCACTGATTGGAATTTGACCAAACTTCACAGGAATGATCCTTAGGTGGTCTCCTTTCAAAGTTGTTCAAATGGTTCCGGTCCATTGCACATCTAGGTCACAGGAGCTAAAAATAGATTTTTTAAACAAAAACTTTAAAAATCTTCTTCTCTGAAACCGCAAGGCCCAGGTCTTCGATATTTGGTATGAAGCTTCATCGAGTGGACCTCTACCAAGATTGTTCAAATTATAGCTTGGGGGCCAAAATGCCCCCGCCCCGGGGCCCTTTGGTTTTACATAGGCTTATATAGGGAAAATCATTAAAAAATCTTCTTCTCTGAAACCACAAGGCCCAGGTCTTTAATATTTGGTGTGAAGCTTTACCTGGTGGACCTCTACTAAGAGTGTTCAAATTATAGCCTTGGGGCCAAAAATGCCCCCGCCCTGGGGGCCTTTGGTTTTACATAGGCTTATACTGGGAAAATCTTTAAAAATCTTCTTCTCTGAAACCGCAAGGCCCAGATCTTTGATATTTGGTCTGAAGCTTCATCTAGTGGACCTCTTTGAAGATTGTTCAAATTATAGCCCTTGGGGCCAAAATGCCCCCGCCCCGGGGGCCTATGGTTTTACATAGGCTTATATAGGGAAAATCATTCAAAAATCTTCTTCTCTGAAACCACAAGGCCCAGGTCTTTAATATTTGGTGTAAAGCTTTACCTGGTGGACCTCTACTAAGATTGTTCAAATTATAGCCTTTGGGCCAAAAATGCCCCCGCCCTGGGGGCCTTTGGTTTTACATTGGCTTGTACAGGGAAAATCTTAAAAAATCTTCTGCTCTGAAACCGCAAGGCCAAGATCTTTGATATTTGGTGTGAAGCTTCATCTAGTGGACCTCTACCATGATTGTTCAAATTATAGCACGTGGGGCCAAAATGCCCCCGCCCCGGGGGGCCTATGGTTTTACATGGCTTATATAGGGAAAATCATTAAAAAATCTTCTTCTTTGAAACCACAAGGCCCATGTCTTTAATATTTTGTGTGAAGCTTTACCTGATGGACCTCTACTAAGATTGTTCAAATTATAGCCTTGGGGCCAAAAATGCCCCCGCCCCGGGGGCCTATGGTTTTACATAGGCTTATACGGGGAAAATCTTTAAATATCTTCTCCTCTGAAACCGCAAGGACCAGATCTTTGATATTTGGTGTGAAGCTTCATCTAGTGGACTTCTAACAAGATTGCTCAAATTATAGCCTTGGGGCCAAAAATGCCCCCGCCCCGGGAGCCTATGGTTTTACATAGGCTTATACCGGGAAAATCTTTAAAAATCTTCTTCTCTGAAACCGCAAGGACCAGATCTTTGATATTTGGTGTGAAGCTTCATCTAGTGGACCTCTAACAAGATTGTTCAAATTATAGCCCGCCCCGGGGGCCTATGGTTTTACATAGGCTTATATAGGGAAAATCATTAAAAAAATCTTCTTCTCTGAAACCACAAGGCCCAGGTCTTTAATATTTGGTGTGAAGCTTTACCTGGTGGACCTTTACTAAGATTGTTCAAATTATAGCCTTGGGGCCAAAAATGCCCCCGCCCCGGGGGCCTTTGGTTTTACATAGGCTTATACAGGGAAAATCTTTAAAAATCTTCTTCTTTGAAACCGCAAGGCCCAGATCTTTGGTATTTGGTGTGAAGCTTCATCTAGTGGACCTCTTTCAAGATTGTTCAAATCATAGCCCTTTGGCCAAAAATGCCCCCACCCCGGGACCCTTTGGTTTTTCATAGGCTTATATAGGGAAAACCTTTAAAAATCTTCTTGTCTGAAACCAGAAGGTCCAGGTCTTTGTTATTTGGTATGAAGCTTCATCTAGTGGACCATTTCCAAGTTTGTTCAAATTATAGCCCTCGGGCCTAGAATATAATGGAGACACTAATTCTCAGGTGAGCGATTCAGGGCCCTCTGGGCCCTCTTGTAATGTGTGTCTGTGAAGAGTCAGATCATTTTGCATATCTAAAGTAATCCGGTAGCTTCAGGTAGGTACATATAGGATAAAAAGGATAATATTGGGACGATTCTTATTACAGTAAAATTCCTATATTAAGACCACCTTTGGGACTGTTCAAAAGTGGTCTTTAAAAACCCTTTTGAACAGTCCCAATAATGGTCTCCCACTAGAGCACACTGGGTGTAGAAAACGCAAAGCATATATATCTGAAACTTTCTAAATAGGCTTTTTTGGGCATAATTGATCTGAAATTTAAGCAGTCTTAATAGAGGAATTTCACTGTATTTCACTTGTTCGTGCGCATTAGAGTTGCGACAGAACCAACAACAAATGATTCTGACATTAGAAGAAACAAGAACAACAAAATGTGGGGTAGGAGTCCCACAAAATTGGAAGTGTTCACTATTTAGTAAATATCATTCCTAAATTTTATAACAGTTATTGCATGCTGTCCAGAAAAAAAGGGGAAGGAAAAATGAAGCATTTGTGAATCCAGTCAGGTCTCCTATTCAAATGAACAGCACTAGATACAAAGGCTAATCTGTGTCGTCTCTGATCTGGAACACAGCTGTATTGCCTATAATTTTAACAGTGATGTGTGCTATTCAGGTATGAGAGTTGTTTCCCTTAGATTACAAAAAAGACCTAATGTGCAGAATGTGTACAATATAAATGCTTAAATTTGCAATACCATATTGGGACAGACAGGCATAAGCAAACTGAGGAGCAGTCTGATCAGGGTCTAGACTGTTTGCCATTCCGTCTGCACTATTTGGACTCTTTGCTGGATAGTAGAACGAACGTGTTAAAATTTTAGGAGAATTACAGCATGTCCTCAAGGTGTCCCGAGTTTTTCTTGGATTTTTACGGTATTGTATATGTTGACATTGAGTTAACCCTTATCTTGCTGAATATTCATTTAAGCCACACCCATTTCTGTCTACCAACCAATCAAATTACAATGTAATTTATTGCTACAAATTCATAAACTGAATGCCAAACAGTGTAGATCCTGATCAGATGGCTTCTTCAGAAGCCATCTGATCTGGATCTACACTGTTTCCAAAGATAGGGGTTGTCGTGAACAGCATGATAAAGAGTTAACCCATTTTAGGGTGAGGCAAAAGTGTCACCAGGATATTCAGCCGATATTGGCTTGAAACTTGTGGGTTAGGTAGAGGCCACTAGGGGGATTGCTTTATTATGCGCCTCCCCATCGGCATGTATGCACAGCATACAGTCGAACTTCAATGGCTCGAACACCTTTGGGACCTCGAAAATCTGTTCGAGACAGGGATAGTTCGAGCCACTGAGGGCTACTGCCAGGAGGCATAACGATATACTTTTAGACATCTTTTTGGTGTTCTATAATGAAAATGTATGTTGTGTGTACTCATTAGAATCGCCTCATCGAGGAGATTCTAATGAGTACACACAGCATACATTTGCAAGATAAGAGACTAAAATCTCCTTAATTATCCCCCACTATTTCTTAAGTAGAAGATTTCGCTATGGGCTCAAGAATGGGTTCGACACATCCATGGTAAACGCCCCATCGATGTTCGAGGCAATGAAGTTCAACTGTACATAAATGATTAAAATAAGATCAAAGCACTGCATGAGAGTGCTGGTGGAGTGTAGGCTTCCTGTTCAGGATCTACAATGTCATTCAGTTTATGAATTTGAACTAAAATATATCATGTAATCAGATTGACCGACAGTCAGAAATGGGTGTGGCTAATTTAAATATTCAGTAGGATAAGGGCTAAAAGCCTCTATGGTGAAGTGGTCAAGCTACTCGCCTTATAAACCCGGGTAAGTGGGTTCGATTCTGGGCTTCTTTAAACCAAGGCCCTGCCTCCATATGACCTTGGAGTTCTTGGTGGGATGTAAATTTCTCAAAACACATGAAATGTCATGTGGTGTAACCCATAGTAACCCTTGTCCTGCTAATCCCAGATATGCCTTATCTTTGAAACAATGTAGATCCAGATCAGATGGCTTCTGAAGAAGCCATCTGATCAGGATCTACATTGTCATTCAGATTGTGAATTTGTTGAAATAATTTGCATCAAGTAATTTGATTGGTTGATAATCGGTAGTGGGTATGGCATATATAAATATTCAGCAGGTCAAGGGTTAACCCTTATTTTGCTGTTCACGACAACCCCTATCTTTACAAACAGTGTAGATCCAGATCAGATGGCTTCTGAAGAAAGCCATCTGATCAGGATCTGCACTGTTTGACATTCAGTTTATGAATATGTAAGAATAAATTACTTCAAATAATCTGATTGGTTCAAAGTCAAAGATGGGTGTGGCTAAAATGAATATTCAGCTAGAGAAGGGTTAAGGGTCATTTCCTGATGGCCTTACTGTATGTTTTATTCAAGAGTTATGCAGAGTCTGTCTATGAAATCCTAGAATTTACAACCTATTGGTTTTCTGTGCCGATTTCTTGACAAAATGTGACACAATTTCCTTAAAAAATTCCAGAACCTGATTGAGTGCAGACGGTTTGTTTGATTTTCTGTCTTGAAATATTGATGTCTAGACGAACAAATTGTGAAAGATAAAAATATAAGATTCGGATATTTTTTTCAAGGATTTATATTTTTTTCAGAATTTATATTGTACATAAATAACATATGACTTTAAATTCCACATGCAGATGTACATGCATCGGTATATGTACATGTATATGCACATAATTTATGATGCAGAAACAGTTGCTATAATAGTGAAATCTTTAGTTGAGTTAGAAAGGTGTTTTCTGTCAACTGAAAGTATTGCTTTAGTCAGTTTTCAATCCTTTCTTCTGTTTTACCATTTATTTCATGCTGAAGAAAAAGACTAAGTTTTTTCTTTAAAAATTGCATTTTAAAGATTTAGTGTGGTGTACACCTAGTGTCATCTAGTAAGAGACCCCCTTTGGAACCAGAATAGTATGTTGTCTGGTCAAACTTGGGCATGTGTAATGTGTTAACCCTTATCTTGCTGTTCACGACAATCCCTATCTTTGCAAACAGTGTAGATCCAGATCAGATGGCTTCTGAAGAAGCCATCTGATCAGGATCTACACTGTTTGACATTCAGTTTATGAATTTGTAGGAATAAATTACATCAAGTAATTTGATTGGTTGATAGACAGAAATGGGTGGGGCTTAAATGAATATTCAGCAAGATAAGGGTTAAATGGATGCTATGCAACAGCAAAAAACATAATTTTAGAGCCTTCAGGAAAGGGTACATCTCTGAGTGATTATCATGCATTATTATATCGCCCTGCCCAACCGGGCTTGAAGAAATAGATGGGCTGCATGATGCTTTCACGCAGAGCTGAAACTGACCGCACACAAGTACTGGTTAACCGCTTAGAAGATCTAAGCCTGCACAGGCAAAGGGGTATGATTCGGTCCGTCCATGCTTAAGTACTGGTAAACCGCTTAGAGGATCTAAGCCTGCCAAAGCGGTGTGAGTCGGTCCGTCCATGCTTACAAACCCTATTGGTTTCATTTGGAACAGGGCTTGAGATGTCATTTCATCTCAGTCTCGGGTATAAGTCCCACACAATTGGAAGCAATGTTTCCAAAATGACCTATACAGTGTTGACAGGGATGTTAAACCTCAAATCAAACAAACAAACAAAAACATGGGAGACAAAAAAACTTTTGCAAGAGTAGCTTCCCCTGAAGGTGTTCCCCCCCACCTTTAATGCATACTCCTGAACTTTTGGGATATTCCAGGCAATAAAAGTACATAAGATAATCGTATTCTGTAGGCCTTTTCATTAAAATTTTATGCTAATTTCGTTAAATTCCATATGGAGTATTTCAGTTCATTTATTCCCTCGATTTGATTTGAAGCCATTTCAAAGAAAAGGAAAAGCTATTAACCCATTTTGTACCGGAAACCCCAAAATGGGTAGTTGGCAAACAGTGCAGGCCCAGATCAGATCTGATCAGGGCCTACACTATTTGCAAAAAAATTAGCCACTTTTTCAAATGAATTTTGAAGAAAACACAACCTGACACCCCTAAATTTTGAAATGGACTTGTGTTATATATAAGAAGGAAGATTCCATTTGGTACAAAAAGGGTTAATCTGTATGTATTGATCTCTGCGACATTCAGCTTCAATTTGTACCATAGATATACGTAATCGATCGCCACCTGCGAGAAATGTTAAAGAGTGTGAATTACGTTGCTTTCATAATTGTCACAGTTGCATGGAAGATTTAGTGATAATCAGAATGTGCCATGACACGACAAAATGTGACTTTTCAGATTTTAATCCTTCTTCTGCTGAAACAGGATATACTGTGCCTTTGAAAACAGTGTAGATATTGATCAGATGGCTTCTTCAGAAGCCATCTGATCAGTATCTACACTGTTTGACATTACTGTACTTTTTGACACTGTTTGACATCACTGTACTTTTGTGAATTTGTTGGAATAAATGACATCAAGTTATCGGATTGGTTGGAAGGCAGAAATGGGTGGGGTTAAAATTAATCTAATCAGCAGGACACGGATTAAGATCAAATACTGATTGAAGCTTGTGGAAACTGATCAGAAGTTTGGCTGTCCATATTGGTCATTTGTTAAGCACATTATGTTTTTGAACATGCTAGAATAAATGGCATCAAGAAATCTGATTGGTTGTAAGGCAGAAATGGGTGGGGTTAAATTAATCTAATCAGCAGGACAAAGATTTAGATCAAATACTGAAGCTTGTGAAAACTGATCAGAAGTTTGGCTGTCCCCTATTGGTCATTTATGAAACAGGTAATGCATAAACATGACAAGCAAAGACACTGATCAGTCTGATCAGAGTCTCAGCTGGTTATAATTACGATGGATTGCCACGAAGGAATACAAATCAAACATGTTGACATTTGTGAATGCCATGAGAAATGTATCTTCACCAGAATGACATAAAGAAAAGAAGCCAGCCATCAGGCTTCAAATTATTGTTTTGATCAGGATTGGAGGACAATTGGATTATGATTGGGAAGTTGTGCAGTGTTTATATGGATATGATCATTCAGTCAGGTAATTTGTTTCCTCATACTGCTGGGTGTTGGCACCAAGTTCAGTTTCTGTGGAAATCGTGTGTGTGTATGTGCATGACTGTGTGCATGTGCATGCATGTGTTTGTGTGTGCTAGCATCCTTTCAAGAACACACATTGTAAGATTGGAGTCTCTCAAGAAAAGGAGAAGAGACAGTAGGCTCATACTTTTATACAAAGGTCCAAAGGGTGCTGCCAGCATCCAAACATTTGACCTTGTTCCCACAGCTAGGCACTGTAGAAAGCACCATTCAATGACTTTTCAGATCCTTACTGCAAGAACTGACATTCTTAAAGAATCTTTCTTCCACCGAACCATTAGAGATTAGAATGCCCTTACTGATTCGCTGAAGGTGCTGAAGATTGTGTAGCTGTTTACTACGGGACTAACTTCCCATATCACAGGTCCTGGTGTATGAATGTCATTTGGTGTATCACCTGTAACAATTCTGATTCTGACACATTTATCAAACTGTCGCATTTTGCGGCGTCTGATCTGGGTCTACATTGCCAATCCCAACCGATTATTCCAGTCCTGATTCTACAAATAATCCTCTTACGCAACACTGACCTCACATCGGCTATTTTATATAAATAACAGTTATTCCAACAAGTCGGCGATAATCAAATGGACTTTAGTACTGAAGTGCTTTTATGCTTGGTAATTAAATTTGGGTTGATTGACAAACAACCGACCCGCAGAGAATGTTACCTGCTATCATTGTGCTTGTTTCTTTCAGGGTTAACCTTTTAAACATTGTTCGGAACTCAAGCTTGTCTGGAAGCTGATCTATGCAGTACGTTTGCATGATTGCCATATTGATCTTGGGGGGTTTGTCATTGCCTTTTATTATTCTGATTTTATCATTACTGGCTTATCCCTTTAAGCACTCTGCCAGGCAGACGATTCACATATAATGTCAAGCCTTAGTTTCACTGAAAAATATTGAAAACAAATTACACTTCCATTTGCTCTGAATTTTTTGGCAGCGCTTGAAGGCTTAAAACGGATTGAATTGTTCTTTCAGTTGCCTAGTTTTCCTGACAGGATAATCTCTCTATAGGACAATAGTAAACAGAGGTATGAACCAAGAAATGCTTTACTTCGAATCCCGGTAATTGCAATTCTTCTGCTTCAGCATCTTTTCTCGGAGAGAAAGCCAGAAGGTGCTCCTGCCCTGGCAAAGTGGTGCGAGGCAGACCTTCCCTGCATATAAACCCTAGCCGTATCTTAGGGTGTTAGGGCTTGAGATGTCATTTCGTGATCTCATTGTCGGGTAGAAGTCCCACAAAATCTGAACCAATGTCTCCAAAATGACCTAAAGAGTGTTCACTGGAAATGTATAACCTCAACACAAACCAAACTGAAGGTGCTCCAAGTAACACCAGAAAGTTATGGTTCCTCTCTTTAAATTTTATTAATTAAGTCTGTTGCCTGGAAAAAATGCATTACAGCAACTACAATGACAGTGCTCAACTTTGTTCAAGTTATGGCCCTTTCAAGTTAATTCCCTTTGTTAATTAGAGGTGGGTGAAAATCAAGTAGCATGTGCTCGGAGAAAACGTTGCAGAATGTTACATGGCACTTGTCGTGTGACCCGACCAAGGTGTTAGGAACAGGTAGTGACAGAAGGAAGATTCTTTATATGCATTGAAAAGAAAATGCTGAAAAGTCTTATATCGAAGCATCAGCTGTGTTGAGCTGACTTTTTTAACCCATTGCATGCGGGAAACCCCTAAAGGGGTACCATGGCAAACAGTGCAGGCCCAGATCAGACGCCGCAGAATGCAGCGTCTGATTAGGGCCTGCACTATTTGCTAACAGAATTTTCCGCCAAAAATCGAATAAAAACAAAAAAAATTGGCCTGACACCCCTTACATGACAAATGGACTTGTCCAACTTATAACAATGGAAGAGTCCACTAGCATACAATAGGTTAATTCCTTGCATCTCCATGAGAAAAATCAATTCCTTTTAGCTTTCCAGTTTGTATCTATATAAATTATGCAAGATAATCTACTATAAATGTTGTCATTTAGACCATTTCGACATGTATTCTTCCTTTGATCTAGAGTAGACAGGTCTTTTGATCGGCGGCTGGAACTTCGGTGTACTTTACCCCCATTCCGCTGATTCAAGAGAAGGGAAGTCGTCAATTTTGGTGTCAATTGTTTATTAATCGATTCAGAGTTACAAAGCACAGAAGCTCTTCACTGCTTATGTCTTCGTGATTATTACTGATTTGTAAGAAACCAGGTAGCGAATATTTATAGAAAAATACTACGCTGTTCTTGTTGTTGTGATGTAAAACATTGACTTGGTGCATGTCCTGGTACGTTGGCAAACAGTTTAGACCCAGATCAGACGCCGCAGAATGCGGCATCTGATCTGGGTCTGAACTGTTTGCTGAAAACGGGGAATTTAAGGGTTACACAAAACATCCCAATTCTCCGTTCAGGATCACTTTCTCAGCACAGGAACAATTGTTCTAACAGAGCTTTCAGTGCTCTGACTGCATAAGTATGTACACTGTTAGAAATGAAAATCCCTACAGTCCGCCAATTTATTGGGGAACCATTTGCGTACGACATCGGTTCTAGTACAATGTGTTCTGTGAACAGTTCCAGAACGTGTAACCCTTTTCCCGCTGAACACAACGGCCCCTATCTTTGCAATATGTATATAAACTTCAGCTACTCACATATATTCAGCAAAAATATTAAATTATTTGCCATAATAATTGTTAACAATATGTTATTTAATGAACGACTGGCCCCAGTATTTGGCCCCAGTCGTATAACTTGTATGAACAACTAAGCCTCTTAGACCAGAGGAGGTAAACATTGATATCTACATATCTAGTACATTATGGTCAAAACATTATCTGATGTCAATTTTTATGGATGACCTGCATACTTGAGAAAACAAGAGAAATTGCCAACCCACAAAATTTCAAATGTAACTTAGTATTACTTAGAAAATATCAATACTCTGGTAATATTAATAAAATAATAATAAAATTTGGTAGAAATTCATTAATGATTAATTGAAGAAATTAATGCTTGATGTAATGGGAGACTTCAATATGAGTCATACATGTATGCCAATGAAATATTGATGCAAGATTTCACCCTTATCCCATTGAAAAAAAACAACCCCTACCTTTGCAAACAGTGTAGATTCAGTTTGTTGGAGGAAATGAGAAATCGTTCTTTAATCAATAATAACTAAAAATTGAAATCTAAGGGTGAAACCAAAATAAGTCCCCATTGAGCCTCCGCCTACACTCGGAGACAAAATGGCCCAGCAGTGCTGTCAATGTTTTGATTGTTAACCCTTATCCTGCTGTGCATGACAACTCCTACCATTGCAAACAGTGTAGATCCAGATCAGATGGCTTCAGAGAAGCCATCTGATCCGGATCTTCACTGTTTGCCATTCATTTTGTGATTTTGAATGAAAACATTATGTAATGTACATGTAATCTGAGATTCAGAAATGGGTGTGGCTAATTAAAATATTCAGAAGGAGAAAGGTTAACTCTTATCATGCTGTTCACGACAACCGCTATCTTTGGAAACAGTGTAGATCCAGATCAGATGGCTTCTGAAGAAGCCATCTGATCAGGATCTTCACTGTTTGGCATTCAGTTTATGAATTTGTAGCAATAAAGTGCATCAAGTAATTTGATTGGCTGATAGACAGAAATGGGTGTGGCTTAAATGAATATTCAGCAAGAGAAGGGTTAACAAACACAGGATAAAGTACAAAACCATCACATGAAAATTTTGTATTATATAAAATTCATCTTTTCACCTTGACGCTTGCTGTATGAAGTGGACTATACCTTCGATGACAAGTTTTGGAACTTAAAATGTACTGTCAAATACGGGGATGGTTTTGATGTTATGCAAACATACCCTAGTGGAATTAACTATTATAAACAGCGGGCCAATGATATTCAGGAGGTCCCTGCAGCGCAGGGCTTCTAGCAGGACTGTGAAAAGTGAAAAGTCATTGCCCCCATTATTCCCCATAGGTGGTGGGGGGGTGCAGTGGTTACAAATGACTGGTGCATTAATGTTAATCGTATTATTGTTCCATAACTGCTTGTTTTTGCTATCTCCCAACTGGAAACCCAGAACTTTTCATTTTCTAGATGTGTTTTAATGCCACAATAAATTCATCATTGAAAATATTTTGAGAATCTTAATATCAGTAAAAGTTTTAAAAGTGTTGCAGCTGCGGATTGCTCGATGAAATAATTCAGACATTTTAATGATGTTTCTAACATTTTATGGGCTTTACAAAATAAATGCATCAAATTGTTGCAGTTAATTTTATTTGGATGTTCTGGAATGAATTGATTCAGTTCCTGAGTATGAAGTTGTTTAAAGTGTGTGAGATCTACTGGCTGGTCAATTTATCAGTTTGCTTGATCCTTTTTCCAGTAAAATTACAACAGATACTAACCAGGAAAAGAAGGAAGTATAATCTGTCCGTTTCTTGAACTCTGCCAGCAGTCGCAACATAGCCTTTCGGGGAATTTCTTGTTTCAGTGAAACTTCGATAACTCCACCACGGATGGCTGATTTATCATGGTTTTTTCAAGCTACACTTGCGGTATAGTAGTCTGAAATGAGATCAGCAGATCAGGGCTCTTGATAACTCCACCACGGATATGGCTCATTTATCATGGCTGATTCAAGCTACACTTTCTGTATTGTAGACTGAACTGAGATCAGCAGATCAGGGCTCTCGATAACTCCACCACAGATGGCTCATTTATCATGGCTGATTCAAGCTACACTTTCTGTATTGTAGACTGAACTGAGATCAGCAGATCAGGGCTCTCGATAACTCCACCACGGATGGCTCATTTATCATGGCTGATTCAAGCTACACTTGCTGTATAGTAGTCTGAACTTAGATCAGTACATCAGGGCTCTCGATAACTCCACCACGGATGGCTCATTTATCATGGCTGATTCAAGCTATGCTTGCTGTATAGTAGTCTGAACTGGGATCAGCAGATCAGAGCTCTCGATAACTCCACCATGGATGGCTGATTTATCATGGCTGATTCAAGCTATGCTTGCTGTATAGTAGTCTGAACTGGGATCAGCAGATCAGGGCTCTCGATAACTCCACCATGGATGGCTGATTTATCATGGCTGATTCAAGCTACTCTTGCTGTATAGTAGTCTGAACTGGGATCAGCAGATCAGGGCTCTCGATAACTCCACCACGGATGGCTCATTTATCATGGCTGATTCAAGCTACACTTTCTGTATAGTAGTCTGAACTGAGATCAGCAGATCAGGGCTCTCAATAACTCCACCACGGATGGCTCATTTATCATGGCTGATTCAAGCTATGCTTGCTGTATAGTAGTCAGAACTGAGATCAGCAGATCAGGGCTCTCGATATCTCCACCACGGATGGCTGATTTATCATAGTGATTTAAGCTACTCTTGCTGTATAGTAGTCAGAACTGAGAACAGCAGATCAGGGCTCTCAATAACTCCACCAAGGATATGGCTCATTTATCATGAGTGATTCAATATAGTAGTCAGAACTGAGATCAGCAGATTAGGGCTCTCAATAACTCCACCACGGATGGCTCATTTATCGTGGCTCATTTAAGCTACTCTTGCTGTATAGTAGTCAGAACTGAGATCAGCAGATCAGGGCTCTCAATAACTCCACCATGGATGGCTCATTTATCATGGCTCATTTAAGCTACTCTTGCTGTATAGTAGTCTGAACTGAGATCAGCAAATCAGGGCTTTCGATAACGATACCACGGATGGCTGATTTATCATGGCTGATTCAAGCTACACTTTCTGTATAGTAGTCTGAACTTAGATCAGTAGATCAGGGCTCTCGATAACTCCACCACGGATGGCTCATTTATCATGGCTGACAGGGGCGTAGCCAGGCTAATGTTGAAGTTGAAGCCCACGCCGAAGGCGTGGGTCGAGTGCCGAAGGCACGAGTGGGGGGAGAGCACGAGAGGGGGGCCTCCCCCGGGAAAATTTTGAAACTTTAATACGATTTGGTGGCCACTGGTGTCATCTGGAGGGGTATTTTTACTTATCTCTTATCCGACATTTTCGCCAAGTTGTTTGAATTTTTCGTTTACTTTTACGTTTGTATGGAAGTCACACTTCAATAAAGCCAACACTCTCATTAAGGCCTTTTGGTGGTTTCGTGCATGTAAGTTGTTGGAATAGTTGGTTGTCGCAATATGATCCCCTGTTACGGGGAAGGAGTTGGTTGTTTGCTGTTAAGTTTTGGGATTTTGGTGGTTCATTTATGAAGGGCGCCACGATACGGACTGAACATTTGCTGGTTAGATTAGCTGCACCAGAACCACAACGAGGGTCAGGTACTAAGATCTTTTAAGGCAGCCCTCAAATGATTTTGTTGCTCACCCTTCCAATGTTAGTTCTCCCATCCCGTTGTTGGCTTGGATGGTTTGTGTCCTTGATTGTGGCATGTCCTGGGTATCTTCCTTTTTTAATTTTAAGTGTTAATTTCGTATTCATTCTTCCTCCTGATGCATGAGATGAGCTGTGTTCTTTAACTGTGGCTGTTTCTTGGACTTTCTTATTATCATTGACAGACTGCTTGAGTTTTCAACTCAAGGCTTTGCACGCTTTGCAAATAAGTAATTTTAACTGTATGCACGAAATGCATTTATTTCATTAACATGCTCGTTGAGACGCGATGACACAATGAGCATGTTCATGATATACCCGGCAAAAAAGTTCTGCACAACTGGGGTTTTTGCCAATTTATTTTACTCACATGTAGTATCTGTTTACATATTACATATCAGCTTTTAGCTTACCCTTTTGGAAACAGTTTGCTTTAAACAGAATCAAAGTCGCACAAGATATGCTGGAGATTTTGGCTTGACAAGGCACCAGGGGTCGGCATTCAAAAATGACAAAATTATCGATTTTCAATGCGATCGTTTGTTACCTGTCCGTCTGTTGGCTTAAGACGTTTAAACGCGTATAGGACGACAGGCATTATTTTAATGGGTCTTTGGTTAATTTTGGTAAAATGCTGCTCTTGTTGTTGCTGCTACTGCTGCAGACGTTGGTTTGTGATGTTCTGTTACCTGGCTTTTGTAATATTGGTGCTGCATGCGATTTTAAGAGTGAACATTTCTGCCGAAAGTCACCATCAAATTTCTTATCCAATAACATGCATGGAATAAAAAGTGCCCACCAGGTTACATTTCCAACTGATATTTTGCATGATTTTTTTTTTAAAGATGTTCATCATTTCATTAAAACAATTTTAATTGCCCATTATTAAGCGTTTGGTTACAACAATGGCGAATGCTAGACCTTTCCGAGCTTTGAGAAAGCTAACTGATGAAGAAAGAGCCCGGGCGCTTGGGCGTTTGGAGGCGGGGGGGGTGGAAGGGGCCATCCGCAAGATGTTGCTAATCAGTTCAACGTGCATCGGAGCACTATTGTCCGCATTCGTCAGCGTCATCAAGCAACGGGGGCTGTTTCCGACCGACCCAGATCCAGAAGACCGAGAGTTCCCACTCATCGTGAAGACCGATACGTTGCGGTAACTGTAGCAAGGCGGCGTTTTGTTGATGGTCCCAGTCTGGATAGAATGTTGAGACAACAACGGGGGCCTGGCGCACGTCAAATCTCGGTGCAGACAGTCAGGAACAGTGTTCGAGCCTCGGGGTTCAAATCCAGAAAAGCGGCTAGGAAGCCCCAGCTTTCTCAACGGAACAGGGCTCTACGGCGCCAGTTTTGTGCACGACATGGCAGATGGAACCGACGGCAGTGGTCGGAAGTTCTTTTTTCCGACGGGTCGAGATTTTGTCTTCGGAAGATTGATGGTCGGATCGGAGTTTGGCGTCGCGCTGGGGAGAGGCCCCTTGAGCTAATGTCCTACCAACAACACCTTACAACGGCGGCAGTGTAATGGTTTGGCAGGTATCATTTCTAGTGGCAGAACTGCCCTTGTCGTATTGCCCGGAAACTTGAATGGTCGTCGGTACATTGACGAAATTCTAAGACCTCATGTTGTACCGTATCTCAGACAGATGGGCCACAACTCCATCTTCCAGGACGACAATGCGATACCACATCGTGCCAGGATTGTCGATGCTTTCCTGCAGAAGAATGGTGTGCAGAGACTTGAGCGGCCACCGATGACACCTGACTTGGCGTGCATTGAACATTTGTGGGATATTCGTCGGGCTGTAAACAAACGGGTCAATCAACACACAAGACTTCCAGACTTGCAGATCGAGACTTCTACTCCAAGAATGGGATGCGATTCCTCAGCATCATATACAGAGACTGGTGAATTCCACGAGGAGGAGACTTGACGAGTGTCGTATGAATCTTGGTGGCTATACCCATTATTGATTATTGAGTTACAGTTCAGAAACTGCGATTTTGTCATTTTTGACAACCTACTCCGTGTGTCTTCGGAGAAGCATTATTCATGGCTCAGTGATGATATTCTTGTTTTGATTTCTGTTTCTTATCAGCATTACAGCCTTCAAAGAAAATTCAGCAATATGTGTTGTGAATGCTTTGAATTATTACATTCAAAAGACACAGACACTGCATCAAGATTCTAGCTTATTCATAATAACACAAAAACCATTTTCTCCAGCTTCAAAAAGCACAATTGCTGCATGGATTAAGCTGGGACTGAAATTATCAGGAATAGACTTGAACCTATTTACGCCTCACAGCACTAGAAGTGCAGCTACAAGTGCAGTCGTCAACAAGATACCAATTGATACCATCATAAAGACAGCCGGATGGGCTAGTGATTGTACCTTCAGAAAATTTTACAATAGACCGGTATCTAATGACTCTTCTTTCAGTGATACTCTACTGCACTAAATCTTTTGACGAGGTATATTTGTCAGACTCAGACAGTGATTACATTATAATATTGACATAGTGTTGCAGTAGTATAGTATAAGATATATAAGTACTAATCATTTGTTGTTTGCCTGTATTTGGCAGCTTATGATTGAGTTTTCATGATGACCAGAATGCTAATCAGGGTTCAAACAAATATTTGTTGATAGCACAGTATGATTGATGATTATCATGATGTTAGTGTTGCAACAGATCGTTATAAAATAAATTATTAGTACCTCATGCATAGTATGTTATTCCTGAATCATGGACTCTAAAAATTTCCCAGGATTCTCATTGGTGGATTGGTTCCAATAGAATTATAAAATTAAACGAGACTTACCTGTAAGGTGAAGTTTGATTGTAATTCTATTGGAACCAATCCACTGAGAATCATGGGCCCTCCCAGAGACCCTCCCTCTCTGTGTCAAAGTATGCTCCATGATTCAGTACTACTCTCTCAGGATGTAGTCGCAGGTGCCTCCGGAAATTTGACATAATTTTGTTTTTGTAAATTCTTATGTAAATGCATACTTGGCAAAATATTGTTGAAGCCCGGGCTTCCGGGCTTCCGCCTGGCTACGCGCCTGGCTGATTCAAGCTACACTTGCTGTATAGTAGTCTGAACTTAGATCTGTAGATCAGGGCTCTCGATAACTCCACCACGGATGGCTCATTTATCATGAGTGATTCAAGCTACACTTGCTGTATAGTAGTCTGAACTTAGATCTGTAGATCAGGGCTCTCGATAACTCCACCACGGATGGCTCATTTATCATGAGTGATTCAAGCTACACTTGCTGTATAGTAGTCTGAACTTAGATCAGCAGATCAGGGCTCTCGATATCTCCACCGCGGATGGCTCATTTATCATGGCTGATTCAAGCTACACTTGCTGTATAGTAGTCTCAAGTTCTCAACTGAGATCAGCAGATCAGGGCTCTCGATATCTCCACCACGGATGGATCATTTATCACGGCTGATTCAAGCTACACTTGCTGTATAGTAGTCTCAACTGAGATCAGCAGATCAGGGCTCTCGATATCTCCACCACGGATGGATCATTTATCATGGCTGATTCAAGCTACACTTTCTGTATAGTAGTCTCAACCAGGGCAGTTAAGTTGTCAGTATTCTGACAAATTCGCCAAGTCAATATTAAGTTAGCCCTTGTTCTGCTGAGCCTGGATATGCCTTTTCTTTGAAACAATGTAGATCCAGATCAGATGGCTTCTGAAGAAGCCATCTGATCAGGATCTACATTGTCATTCAGATTTTGAATTTGTTGTAATAATTTGCTACAGGTAATCTGATTGGTTGATAATCGGTAGTGGGTGTGGCATATATGAATATTCAGCAGGACAAGGGTTAAAATTCCGTGGACTACAACCAAATAGCTTGCAGTTGATGTACGTTTTTGTTACCTGATTTAGATTAGCATATTATATTTGTTTGTTTGTATTGGAGGTTAACGGCCCAGTCAACACTACTTAGTTCATTTTTGAGCCGGTCAGTTTACCTATCCACACTTTTCCGGGCAGGTTTATACATAAGCGGTTAACTGGTACAGTGCCAGAGACCGACAACTGCTTCAGCGAAAGGGAGAGGCTAGAATGACTGTAGAAAAGAGATTTCATGATCAATCTCTACGAAAGAATGTTGCCGACCCCGGCAGGTATTGAACCCCCGTCCTCCTTATCACCACTCAGATGCGCATCCGACTGAGCTTCCGAGGCCTGCTGCATATTATATTCCAAAGGCAGGTTAAGATACACCACACATTGAGTGTTTGTCTTGTTACAGTGAGTCAAAGTGCAGATGATTATTACAGGTCAATTAATTTCTTGCTTAATTCCTTCTATTAAAATTAAATCTTCATGCTTTTTAAATTATTAAGATCATGTTTACCAGGGATGAGCTTAATGTCAGATATATTTCTCGTTTATTGATAATGAGAATGTATTGATTGGCTGACCCATTTCAGATGTGAAACGTTGGCAAGCAGTGAAGGCTCAGATCAGCAGCATCTGATCAAGGTCTTTACTGTTTGGAAAGTCATTTTCTTCATATTCAGTCAATTTCTAAATATTTTTTTATAAATAATTCAACACGACACCCCCTAATTTTGAAATGGACCCATGCTATATATAGTGAGGGAGAGTATATTCAGCTTAACCCTTATCATGCTGTTCAAGACAACCCCTATCTTTGCAAACAGTGTAGATCCAGATCAGATGGCTTCTCGCCATCTGAAGAAGCCATCTGATCAGAATCTACACTGTTGGCAATTAGTTTATGAATTTGTAGCAATTAATTATATCAAGTAATTTGATTGGTTGATAGACAGAAATGGATGTGGCTTAAATGAATATTCAGCAAGATAAGTGTTACAATGGGTAAAAAATGTTATTTTGCTCTGATTGGTTGTTTATGTCTGTTAAGAGCTGATTTTATAATCACCAGCTTGCTCTTTGATGCCATTAATTGAAAATTATACATTTAGATTCATATCAGATTTATGGCTGAAATGAATTATTTCATGATTAACTTTGAAAGGAGGGAAAAAAAACAACAAAACATTGAACCTGGGTTCCACAAAGACAGTCACATACAGTGATCATACCGTATTCGCCCTAATTACCGCACCGTGCGCTTAGTTATTTCAAAATTGTGTCAAAAATTGGTGGTGAAAAATCTACCTAATTAGCGCACACATGATGCGAAAATAGCTTCTGAGATGATGCATACTGATATTTAATGGGACAGAAAACAGGATACTAAAGCATTGCTTTCACTGTTGAAGAAATAACGGTAAGTTTTTATAGATTTCCTGTGAGAGCTTGAAGGGGAGGTTACTGTAAAGTGTGCGCTTATGCATTTTCTTTTCAAAAATAGCTTTGGTGTGCGCTTATAGGAGCATGTGCGGTAATTAGGGCGAATACTGTTATATAGTTCCAATACCATAATGATTCCAATACCATAATGATCATAAGTATTGGGAGAGACAGACCTAAGTAAACAGTGTAGACCCATATGAGACCCAGGAGCAGTCTGATCAGGGTCTACACTGTTTTGCCATTCCGTCTTTACTTTTTTGACAGACTCCTAAAGTGCTAGATCGCAAAACAAACTTAAAATTTTAGGAGAATTACAGTATTTTGAAGAAGATTGTAAAGATATTCATTTTATGCCGCCTGACCTGGCTCTCAGATCAACCCTCAAAAGCTCAAAGTACCCCTGTCTTGAACACATTTTCAAGGTCCCAAGTGTTAGAGGCTTTGAGCCATTGAAGCTCGACTAGATAGATGTATACCTGGAGCTATTAGAAGAATTCTCTTGAGACTCGAGAGCTGAGTTGCTGTCTCTGCCCATCGGGGCTTGAAGAAATAGATGGGTTGCATGATTTGCCCTCGCAGAGCTATTTTGGAAAAGCCAGTCCGTGGTCCACAAAACAGTTTCTAAAGCAAGAGCTTCAGTTTACAGAAAACAACCAAAAAAAAAACAAAAACAAAGAGAAAAATACATGGATACAGGATACATGAAAGCTGTCTTCCTTGTGGAAGAATATGGAGCAGGTTTCATGGTTGTTTTTTATTGAGTCATCCTTGTGCAATAAGATTTATGTGAGTAACCAAGAGATGAATATTTCATAACTGTTTGATTTTGATTTGTTAATATCACTTCATGCCTTCTATGTCATTTTTGCTTTATTTTTCCCACAAATTTCTCATCATGGAGGAAGTTTATTTCCAGTTCTTATTCTATAGCTTGTATAAATATTGATGGGAGTTTTTGCCAAACATTCAGCAGTGAAAAGCCATGTTCAAATCATGAAATGTGTGCTCTATGTGATCATAAAAGAGAAAATCTACGTTTAAATCATGAAATTCATGTACCGTTTGATCATAAAAGCAGTAAATCCATGTTTATCATATGACGTCGCGTCTGAGAGTGTAATAACGCCATGTAATATTTTCGATAATCAACTAGTGTATTAAATATGCAAATTAGGTAGATACGTCCCGTAACGTTACATGTACGACGTCCTTAACGTCGTGTTTACTAATGTCTGAGTATTGATATTTTTGTAAACAAATTAAACGTGAATAAAATGCGTTATAAATGTCATATGATAAACAGAATCTTGCATTCGTGCTCATGTATTATTGAATTTATTAAACTCGTTGAGAAAAAGGGATAAAATGCTCGGCAAAGCCTCGCATTTTATCCCTTTTCCTCAACTCGTTTAATAAATTGAATAATACATGAGCACTCATGTAAGATCCTCTATTTAGATCATGATATGCTGTTTGATCATCTTGTTTTAAGTGTTCAAACAGTAAAAAATGTTCAAAGCACGAAATTCATGTGCTGTTTGATTATTTTGTTTGAAGTGTTCAAACAACATAAATACATGTTCATGTCATGATAGTGATGTTTTGTTTGATCACAGAAGCAGTGTTGAAGCAAAACAAATCCATGTTTAAGATTCATAAAATTCATGACATGTTCAAACAATGAAAATCAATGTTCAAATCATGAAATAGTTGTTCTGTTTGGCCATTCTATGTGAAGTGTTCAAGAACAACAATCCTTCTTCAGATCAAGAAGTTTTTGTGCGGTTTGAACTTGATCAAACAACACATGATTTTAATGATTTTGAATATGGATTTTTTTGTTTGAACATGTTTGAACATGATAGAACAACACATGAAACTGTGCAGCCAGCAAACACTCAGGTAAGCCTGCACATTCCACCCAGTATGTCATGAGTTTTCATTTATCCGTCTTTGGTCGCCACCGTCCATTGGGTCTTAAAGAAATATTTGGGCTGCATGATGCTTCCAGGCAGAGCTGAAACTGACCGCACACAAGTATTGGTAGACCGCTTAGAGGATCTAAGCTTGCCCAGGCAAAGCGGTGTGTGTAGGACCGTTCATGCTTATAAACCCTATTGGTTTCATTGGGTGACAGGGCTTGAGATTACATTTCATCTCGGTGTCGGGTAAAAGTTCCATGAAATTGGAAGCAATGTCTCCAAAATGATCTATGCAGTGTTGACGAGGGCGTAAAACTGCAAATCAAACAAATTATCCCTCTTTGGATAGCCTGTGTGTGTGGGGGGGGGGGGGGGGAGGGGGGGGCTCAATCAGTGAAGTCTGTGACCGTCCATGCTAATAAACCCTATTGGTTTCATTGGGCGACAGGGCTTGAGATGTCATTTCATCTCAATGTCGGGTAAAAGTCCCACAAAATTGGAAGCAACGTCTCCAAAATGACCTTTACAGTGTTGACGGGGACGTTAAACCTCAAATCAAACAAACAAACAAAACAAACAGTGAAGTCTGTGATCAGGCTAATCAGAGTCTTTGCTGGTCACACACATTATTGTAGCTTTTGTTGTGCACTGTCTCTCCTACATTTTAAGAACACCTAGCAACTTGTTCTTAGAAAGACTGTTGTAGATCAGATCATATCAGGTTCTAACCCTTATCTGGCTGTTCACGACAACCCCTATCTTTGGAAACAGTGTAGATCCAGATCAGATGGCTTCTGAAGAAGCCATTCTTTCAGGATCTAGACTGCTTGTTATGCTTTTTGTGAATTGAATGAATGCATTGCATCAAGTAAATTGATTGTCAGCAATGGGTGCGGCTGACTTGATTTATTTGGCAGGATAAGAGTCAAATAACTGGCCTGACATGACATTAATGGTGTTGACTGGGCTGTTAACCCTTATCCTGCTGAATAATCAAGCTAGCCACACCCATTTCTGACTATGAACCAATCAGATTACGTTATGTAATTCACTCTTACAAATTCACAGACTGAATGTCAAACAGTGTAGATCCTGATCAGATGGCTTCTTCAGAAGCCATCTGATCTGGATCTACACTGTTTGAAAAGTTAGGGCGTACCATGAACAGCAGGATAAGGGTTAAATACTAGCACAAACCAGTACCCAGATGACCTAGATTAGTGTGAGATGCAAAACCCGAAGCAGTATCATGTGCATGCGCAAGAAAATATGATTGATAAAACAGAAACTATTGATTAGGATTTTAAAAGTACACAGATTCCATTATCTTTCAGATCACTGCAGAATGAATTAGAAACACTTTTCGTTGTAATGTTCTCAGTGGTTGCTGTCACAGCAATTTCAATATTACGGTTTATTAGGTTTAGCTTATTGGATTGGTATGTTAATTTTGACAATGCGTTTCTTAATTGAGCAGCTCATGGGAAATGTATTGTTATGGCATGTGTGAATAGCAAAGCTTTATACTATTGAGTAACAAATACCCACAACATATGTTTCTAACAACTTGTCCCTGCAGCCATATGTTGTGGTTGCTTGTAAGAATTGCCCGCAAGAATCATTTCTAACAAGTACCCACAGCATATTTTGAGGCAATTCAAATAAGTACCCACAAATGTTCCTGACAATTTCTCCCTGTAACTACATGTTGTGGGTACTTGTTAGAATTGCCCAGATGAGGTAATTCTAACAAGTACCCACATGTTTCTAACAATTTTTCCCTGTAGCCATATGTTGTGGGTACTTGTTAGAATTGCCCAAATGAATCATTTCTAACAAGTACCCACAAATGTTTCTATCTAATAATTTCTCCCTGTAGCCTTATGTTGTTGGTATTTGTTAGAATTGCCTCAATGAGGCAATTCTAACAAGTACCCACAACATGTTTCTAAATTTTTTTATTCCTGTATTCATGTTGTGGGTACTTGTTAGAATTGCCTTGAGTACCCACACGTTTCTAACAAGAAAAATAGAATATTTGATTAGCCTTGTTATTCCTCTTTATTATGTTAAGGGCCAGCCCCAATAACTCAGTCGGATGTGGGCCTGACAGTTCATCAGGTCGCGGTTTGATACCTGCCAGGTCTGCAACATTCTTTTTGTGGAGATTGATCGTGGAATCTTTTCCATGGTTGTTCTCTTTTTCCATGGTCATTCTCTCTCTTCTGCTCATTCAAGAAGGGCAGTTGTCAGTTTCTGGTGAAAGAATGTGCACTGTACTGGTTAACTGCTTATTCATACACCTGTCCAGTAGGTAAACTGACTGGCTCATTATGACCTAAATAATGTTGACTGGGTCATTAAACTCCAAACAAACAAACAAAGAAGAACAAGGCACCTCCTTATCTATAATTAGTTGAAATCTTCTCTGTTTTTCGTCCCCGCCCATCGGGGCTTGAAGAAATAGATTGGGCTGCACGATGCTTCCACGCAGAGCTGAAACCGACCGTGCACATGAGTACTGGTAAACCGCTTAGAGGCTCTAAGCATGCCCAGGCAAAATGGTGCGTGTCGAACCATCCATGCATATAAACCCTTTTGGTTTCATTGGGCGGCAGGGCTTGAGATGTCAATGTCGGGTAAGAGTCCCACAAAATTGGAAGCAACATCTCCAAAATGACCTAAATAGTGTTAACGGGGACGTTAAACTCCAAATCAATCAATCAGTCAATCTTCTCAGTTTGTTTAACCACACATTCTGTGTGCAACAGTTTGCAGAAACATGTTTATCAGTTTTTATGATCTTTGATTTTTTTCTCTTGGCCTTCTAATTCACTGGTCTTATGCAGTTCATAAAGATCATTAGCTGAATTATTAATAGAGACAGCTATATCTGACATTAGCTTGTAGCTAGACATTCATACTGACAGCGTTCATTAAAATATTATTGATTCATTATTGAACAGTGAGCAAAAATCTGATCAGATGAAAGTCACTACCTAGTTAGCAGAATAGTTTCAGGAAGTGAAATTTGGATTTCTTAGTAGTGGATTTAATCATAAGGTGTTTTTTTTTAGTTTTCACCTTCACCATGTTGAATAAATCAATTTGCTACCCTCCTCCCAGATTTTCGTCGATTTCAATTTTACCATGGATTCAAAAGCAGAATAGAAAACAGTATAGATCCTGATCAGCTGGCTTCTGAGAGAAGCCAGCTGATCAGGATCTATACTTTTTTTTCAAAATAGGATATATCCGGGTTCAGCATGATGAGGGTTAACCCTTGTCCTGCTGATCCCGGATATGACTTAACTTTCAAACAATGAAGATCCAGATCAGATGGCTTCTGAAGAAGCCATCTGATCAGGATCTACATTGTTTGTCATTCAGTTTATGAATTTGTTGCAATAATTTGCATCAAGTAATCTGATTGGTTGATAATCGGTAGTGGGTGTGGCATATATGAATATTCAGCAGGACAAGGGTTAAGGACTTAATATGCCAGAAGATATTTTTAATAGAGTTTTATTACCGAGCATGAAGGCCCCCGCCCATAGGGGCTTGAAGAAATACATGGGCTGCATGATGCTTCCACGCAGAGCTGAATCCTGCCCGCTCACTAGTACTGGTAAACCGCTTAGAGGATCTAAGCCTGTCCATGAACCGCGGTGCGCGGTGGACCGTCCATGCTTATAAACCCTATTGGTTTCATTGGGCGACAGGGCTTGAGATGTCATTTCATCTCAATGTCGGGTAAAAGTCCCACAAAATTGGAAGCAACGTCTCCAAAATGACCTTTACAGTGTTGACGGGGACGTTAAACCTCAAATCAACCAACCATTACCGAGCATGATAAAAAGACATTAAATAAAATAAAAGTATCAATTGCTTTCGTTTCTGTTGGAATGCGAAACTACTGAGATCTAGTCCAAGTTTAATTTTTATAGGGAAATTAAACTTTTAGATTTTTTGTTTGAAGTAGCTGAGCTTCCATTGATTTGAAGATATGATAGGGAAAGCAAGAGTGAAGACGTATGCCCGAAGGAATTATCAGATGTTTTCGAAATTCTCAGTTTGGATTCAAATTAGCTAGGAAAATCGGAGAAATCAAGAAGTTGTGAAAAGATGGAAACGAAAATAGATCATAAAGTGGGAAAATAAGTGATGGAGCTGTAATGAATCACAGTCTTGAGGATAAAAGTTTTTGATGTTTTTGTGTGATTTCCCCAAAGTCATATATGTTGTGGGTACTCATTAGAATTGCCTCGATGAGGCAATTCTAATGAGTACACACAACATACATGTTCAGATGAGAAGGAGGAAAAATAAATTTCGAAGTTTTCTGTTGATCTGACTTATTGTGGAAACAAATGAATTCATGTCAATCGTTTAGATAAAACTTTGCTTCGGTTTTGATAAAATCTATTGGAATTGTTGTGGAGTGGAATATTCACTTCGTCTGATATTATTCTAAGAGTCTGCACACTGTATTCAAATGTTATGATTATTCTAAAATTGAAGTAGGTTGCTTTGACCATCCAGCCCTTGTGGCTGAATGATAAATTAGGTAGCCCTGAAGCGGACTGCTATGACAGTGTGCTTGGGGCATACACTGTGTCTGCTCAGGAATATATGTTCAAATATTCGGGGTAAATTTGGATTGGAAAAAATGTTGGGAATATTGGAAAGTTTTAAAATTAAATACCACAGATTGAGTCTGGGAAGAAAAGGAGTGCTACTATAGGAGTTACTACATTTTTACATAAAATGTGTTCGGAAATGTTTGCCTAGCGAAGACTCAGATCAGCCTGCACAGTCTGATTTTGCGGAGCACTTCATGTACAGTGAAACTTCGATAACTCAAGTACGGATAGCGCATTTGCTATGGATAATTCGAGCTCACAGTTGGATCCCTGGAGAATTGTTCAATAGTTCCAGGTATCCATGTATGTAGCTTAATTTATGAATGTCTTGAAAAGGTATGTTGTTTGTACTCGTTAGAATCCTCAATGAGCCGATTCTAATGAGTACACATAACATACAATTATTATACAAACATTTGAAAATATATCCTAATGTCATCCCCATTATGCCTCATCGAGGCCTGGTAATATGAGTAACCCTCAATAGTTGGAACTTCCCCTAGCTATCTCTAACAAAATTTTATGGTCCCGAAGGTGTTTGAGTTATTGAAGTTCGACTGTATATGGATATATAGATATTGGTTAAAAAAGATTCTTGAGGCCCAGAGAGGTGGAGAGGGAATGTTGTGGCCCTGCAGATCGGACATTTCTTTTTGTGTGCCTGGCAAAGACTCCGATCAGCCTATGCATCTGCACAGTCTGACCAGAGTCTTTGCTGTACAGTATATGCATGTGGATAAAGTCATTGGTCCAAAGATTCTTGAAATGGACAAGAAAGATTCAGTGTCAGCTGATTAGATATGCAGTTTGATTTAGGTCTTCAAGCTAATGCCACAGTCAAAGATAATGGGGAGTAACAAGGATACTATAGGGATTTTTCCTTTTTCCTCTTTGGCCCCCACCCATCAGGGCTTGAAAAAATAGATTGGGCTGCTTGATGCTTCCACGCAGAGCTGAAACTGACCGCACACCAGTACTGGTAAAGCACTTAGAGGATCTAAGCCTGCCCAGGAAAAGTGGTGCAAGTCGGACTGTCCATGCATATAAAACCTATTGGTTTCATTTGGCGGCGGGGCTTGAGATGTCATTTCATCCCAATGTCGGGTAAAAGTCCCACAAAATTGGAAGCAATGTCTCCAAAATGACCTGTACAGTTTTGACGGGGATGTTAAACCTTAAATCAACCAAATCCTTTGTCCTCTTCAGAAACATATGTTGTGGGTACTGTTAGAATCGCCTCAATGAGGCGATTCTAACAGTACCCACAACATTTGTTTGTTTGATTTGAGGTTTAACGTCCCCGTCAACACTGTATAAAGGTCATTTTGGAGACGTTGCTTCCAATTTTGGGGGACTTTTACCCGACATTGAGATGAAACAACACCTCAAGCCCTGTCCCCCAATGAAACCAATAGGGTTTATTAGCATAGACGGTCCGCCTCGCACCGAGGTTCCTGGACAGGCTTAGATCCTCTAAGCGGTTTACCAGTACTAGTGTGTAGGGTGGATTCAGCTCTGCGTGGAAGCATCATGCAGCCCGTATATTTCTTCAAGCCCCTATAGGCCGGGGCCGGGTACCCACAACATAAGTTTCAAACAAGATTATCCTATTTCCTCCCCTTTTTCTGAAGCTATGAGCTGCGCACAATCATGTCCAAAGATGCATTTTGGGTAAAGGCAGCTCAGTTACTTGTAAAAATTTTATGCCAGTTTCTAGTGTGAAATAGTCCTACATATGGGAATAAAGCTATTGTGCAGGCTGGAATTGTTGCTTAAAAAGTTATTGAATTATAAATGATTGAGTGATTGTAGTAATGAGTTAGTTCCACTGGATTACGGTTAGATCATCAAATCACCATGGAATTTGGCTGAGAGTTTGTTTGAGAATGCTGAGTACACTGAAACGTTTGTCACTACCATATCGTAAAACAAGAAGTGACAGCTCCTTTTTCGGAAAAAGACGATCTCGTAAGTAGAAATTTAGAAATAATTTTTTTTAACCCTTGTACTGCTGAGCCCGGATATGCCTTATTTTCCAAACAATGAAGATCCAGATCAGATGGCTTCTGACGAAGCCATCTGATCAGGATCTACATTGTTTGCTATTCAGATTGTGAATTTGTTGCAATAATTTGCATGAAGTAATCTGATTGGTTGATAATCAGTAGTGGCTGTGGCATGTATGAATATTCAGCAGGACAAGGGTTAAGTACTGCAAAAATCCTTAAATTTTGGGCACCTTGAGGACTTCTGTAATTTTTATTGTGTCTGCTTTTAACATGGCGTGATATAGGGGTCCTTTTTTTCTGTCTGTTCATCCATCTGTTTGTCCGGTTACAACCACCCTTAAATCTCAAGAACTATAAGAACCTCATGAATGATACTAGGTACAAACTTGTATCTTGGGATGACAACTTTAATGCATGCATCCATATTTGACCTGGACCTATGTTTCATGGTTCACTGAAAGTAAATTACAAACATTTGCATTCACCCTAGTGGTCAGCCTAATGTAAGAGTCCATTTCTGAAGAACTATTAGTGGCTAATTCATGATACTGGGTACAAACTTTCATCTTGGAATGACAACATCGATGCAAACATCCATACTTGACCTACCGGTACATTTCATGGTTCACCTACTTTGTAAACTTTTGCATTCACCCTAGCATTCACCCTAATGTAAGAGTCCATTTCTGAAGAACTTTATTTGAGGCTAATTCTTGATACTGGGTACAAACTTTAATCTTCGGATAGCAACTTCAATGCAAGCATCCACTTTTGACCTTGACCTACATTCCATGGTTCACTGACTTTGTTAACATTTGCGACCACCTTATGGTTCACCCAAATGATCAAGTTTACTACATTTTATGGTTCACTGACTTAGTGAATTATTGTTTTGATCCTGTGTTTAAGTTCATTCACAAGAAGTATAAGAGCTTCTTAAATGATTATTGGTGCAAGGTTGCATAGGGGAATGGCAACTTTTATGGAAGTGTCCATGTTTGACCTTGACCTAGATTTTATGGTGTGGTGAATTTGCACCCCACAGGCTTGACATAGACTTCTTGTCCTAAAATATAAACAGATTTGCAAGTAGTCCAAAAGGTGCAAATGAAATGGCAAACAGTGTAGACAGTCTGCTCTGCATCTGCACTGTCCCAATACTTAGAATCATTACAGTAAATGAATTGGTTTGAAATGTTTTTTCAATTTTATTCAATTTTTCTAAATTAGTTTTCAGAGAAAATAAGGCTTGATATTTCATGTGAATCCTTTCCTCTGAAAAATATGACAGAAAAATTGGAAAATCGCGTCTGCAAACGCTAGCAATTGGCTAAGTCTCTCAGGCCGCACATCATGTGCAGGCTATTCAGTCATCTTTGCCTGTTGAATATGTCATCTTGTACTGGTAAGTTTTGCTTTGCCCCAGCTTAGATTTATCTGGCTTCAATATCCTAAATTAGTTTTAAATTATCCACACATGAAACAGGAGCAAATTTCTAAGATAAAAACCAAACACCTGTTACTAATGATTGAATAAAAGCTACAGGTTTCCTTAATTTTATTAGCTATAAAATGAAGAAAGTAAAATTTGATTGAAAACACACCCTCCCATGAGGTTGTTTGGAAATCATAGTGCAGGGCCTGTGAGTTTGTGAGCTATTTGGATTGGTCAAAGTCCTTGGCATCAACAGTTTGCTTTAAACCTTCCAAACTTCATAGGATGCTTAGGCGAACCTCAACCAAAAAGCAAAAATGGTTCCACGCCAATGAACATGATGGTCACCTTGTGAGCTAAAAATACAAAACCTTCAGAAGACATCTCCTTTATTCTGGGGCCAGTTTCATTCAAACTTCACATAAATAAAGGGTTCCCTTCCAGTGAACAAGATGGCCACCAGAGCTAAAAATAGAAAATAATATTTAAATGACAACTCCACCAATACCCTTCTGCTCATTCAAACTTCACAGGAAATGTTGCTTATGTGACCCTCTTCTGGTTTCACTCCAGTGAACAAGCTAAAAACAGAAAAACTCTAAATTGACAATTTTTCCTCTACTATTGGGCCAGTTTCATTCAAACTTTACAGGAATGTTTGCCTAGGTGACTACTGCTTGAATTGAGGTTTAACATCCCCTTCAACACTGTTATAATTAGGTCATTTTGGAGATGTTGCTTCCAATTTTTGTGGGACTTATATCCGAAATTGAGATGAAATAAAAACTGGAGCCCTGCCTCCCAATGAAACCAGTAGGGCGTATGCATGGATGGTCCTACTCATACCACTTTGCCTGGGCAGGTTTAGACCTTCTAAGCGGTTTACCAATACTTATTGTGCGGTTAGTTTCTGCTATGCAGGGTAGCACCATGAATCCCAGTCTGTTTCTCAAAGCCCTGATGGGTGGGGTAGCTACATGTAAAATAGTTCTGCTCCAGTTAACAAGACAGTTGCCAAAGCTTAATGAACCAGTTGACTAGTTGGCTGCCAAAGCTAGAGAGAGAGAGAGTTCCTGGAAAGAAGCTGATGACTAGATGGCTGTCAAAGTAGAGAGAGAGTCTGGAAAGAAGCGGATCAATTTAACTCTTATATCTTGCTGAGTATTTAAATTAGCCACACCCATTTCTGACTATCAGCCAATCAGATTACAGGAAATAATATTTTCGCTCAAATTCACAAACTGAATGACAAACAGTGTAGATCCTGATCAGATGGCTTCTTCAGAAGCCAGCCATCAGAAGCCATTTGAAGAAAAAGTTGAAAAGTTGAAGTACATGTGACCTAGATTATCTGTAAGCATGTGTCTGGGGAAATTTATGCTGTATCCTCCCAGGAGGTTATCACCAGCAGAATATTTTCTGTCATAGATTTTCTGTCTGATGATGTAAGAGCATGGTGATAAAGAAGATGAATTTCAAAAACCAGAATATGTAGGTTTATTAGCTCACCTGAGCTAAAGTCGCATGTGAGATATTAGTATACCTATGCTCTGTCATCCGTCTGTCGTCCATCCACAATTTCAAATAAGTATATTTCTGACACCCATCAGCCAATCTTGATCAAAAACTTCATAAATATTTTTCTCTGAAACCAGAAGGTCCAGAGCAAAGATATTTAGTATGTAGTAATGTAAAGTGGTCACCTACAAAAATCCTGCCAATCAAGCCCCTGGGGTCCAAATTGGCCATGCCCAAGGGCTCATTAGCTATGCGAAAAAATTTCAAAAATCTTCTTCTCCGAAACTGTAAGGCCCAGAGCTAAGATATTTAGTATGTAGCAACATCAAGTGGCCACCTACATAAATCCTTCCAGCCATGCCTCTTGGGTCCAAATTGGCCACACTCCTGGGTTCATTAGCTCCCAAGGCTTAAAATTAGAAGAACTTCAAAAAATCTCCTGCTCTGAAACCATGAGACACACAGCTTATTAAAATGTGCCTCAGGTGAGTGGTTTAGGCTTATTGAGCCTCTTGTACCATATATATTAATTTTAAAAGTCAAAATATCCTGAAAAACCTGGGCCCACAAGTACTTTTCTTCAAAGTATCGTTAGCTTAAGGAGCTTGTTAGTGGGCAAATTATCAGTTCTTTAGTTACTGTCTAATACTATAAAAAAGTACACTGTAGCGTCGTTATAACGCTGTCATCGGGATCTATCAACGTCGACAGCGTTATAAGTGGTCCAGCGCTATACTGATCCCGAAAATATAGCATTATATTGTTACCCCACCCACTTTTTCTGCATGCATGTCTACTGTTTCTGCCAGTTTATTATGAATATTACATACTGCATGTATTTTATAAATTATATAGTTACTAGATTAAATGTTAATCTGATTCTATACTTCTAGTGGTCATTTAGCTTTTCATTCAAACCATTGCTGAATTTATTTATTACTGTACTTTCGTCTCTGTATCTCTGGCCGCCATATTTATTTACCTCTTCCGGTCTCAAGAAGGTATCACTAAATAGTGAAGTAAAATGCAACTTGACAATTCCGAAAGGTTAGCTTGAAAGAGGGGCTATTAATGCAAGCGAACCAGGTTTAACATGGTGATTATGAATATTTATTGTTGTACCTTGCTTAATTTCCATTTCTTTGTTTTTATCTAGTGAATAATAAATAAATATAAAAAAAACAAAAAAAACCGTCTGCTATGCTCTGTTTTGGCGGGAAATATATTTAGTGTCTGCAGGTGACAATTAGAAAGGGATTAACTTAGACAAACTGGTACAAATACCTTGATTACCTGGTTTTCACACCTTACCACAGTGCTAAGTGTGGTCTTATCAATAGGCCATAGGTGAGTATTCACAGTTTAATAGTGTTGACAACTTCTGTAAATAAGAATGAGAATACAATGTACAATGAGAATGTAATGAGAATACAGGTATTGTCTTGGCTGATGGTATTCTGACTGCCGAGTTTGGCAGAAAAAATGGGAAAATTTTTTACCATTTTCAAAACTGGCGGACAGAAGCAAAAAAATGGAGCGACAGACCAACAGCGTTATACCGATTTCTCCCCAACAAACGGCCCCACGGATTTAACGCATGCAGATGCACAGATGAAAACAGCGTCTGCATTGCTCTGTTTTGCCCCGAAAAATGTTTAGCATATACAGGTGTCAATTTAATTTCCCACCTTGTCCAGCTTATTTTTAATGCCTTAGGCGAATATTCACAGTTTCATAGTGTTGACAGCTTGAGTAAATCAGCGAGTATACATGAATTATCATGGCCGATGATGTTTTGACTGCCAAGATCCGCGAAAAAAGGGCAAAATTTTCAGCCAAACTTTCAAAACTGGGGAAAAAACATAAAAAAAAGGGAGCCACAGACCAACAGCGTTATAATGACTTCCGCGTTTTAAGCATCAGCGTTATAACGACTCTACAGTGTATTCTGAAAAAAATGTCTGTTGCTTTCGCATTTGCAAAAGTTACTCACATTTTTGTTGGCAAAATTTTTGACATATTGCCATGTTGACTGATCAAACTTTAAACTATATGTTAAGTAATGACAATGTTAGTTTTTATAGCACCTGTTTTAAGCATAGGGCAATAGTGGATTCCAAATTTGCTTCTTTTCGTCTGTCCGTCAGTTTGTCAAGCCATCAATATTTACGACCCCCCTAGTGTTATCTCTAATGTTTAAGTCCATTTCTCAAGGACTATATTAGAGCTTCATTAATGATACTTGGTACAGACTTGAATTCCAGGGATGGCAACTTCAATGCAAGCATCTGTGTTTGACCTTGAGGTCCTACATTTCATGGTTCACTGACTTTGCACCCCCATGGGCGCAGCATAGCCTTTGGCGGAATTCTTGTGAACAACTATAGCCAGGACACCAGGGGCAGATTCTGTATCCTGTTTTGTCTAACAACAACAGCAAGAATTGAACTCTAATCCCAGTCTAACTATTCTCCTGCTGAATAAGTCAATTTAGCCACACCCATTTCTGAGTTCAACCAATCAGATTTGTTTGTTTGATTTGAGGTTTAACATCCCCGTCAACACTGTATAGGTCATTTTGGAGACGTTACCAATCAGATTACTTGATGTAATTTATTCTGACAAATTCACAAACTGAATGTCAAGCAGTGTAGATACTGATCAGATGGCTTCTTCAGAAGCCATCTGATCAGTATCTACACTGTTTGCAAAATGAAGGGCATATTCTGGTTCAGCAGGACAAGGGCTAAGAAATGACTTACTGGGGATGGGTCTGTTTTAATTCGGCTGCTCCTCCATGAACACAGAGCTTGTGGGTCTTAGTTAAATGATGCTAGATCAGCTTTCTGCCAGTGCAACTAAATTCCATTGTCTTTTATATTTTCAGATTCATTTGTGAATAGCCAGGAATGGACACTCAGCAGAACAGTTCCCGACTTGAAACTGGTAAGTACAGAATGAGATTATAAGAATCTTATATTGGTGTGAGGAGTGGATGGAAAAATCCGTCCCGAGGGACACTGTTCGGCATCATGAGGCTTGCTGAGTGATGCCGGACAGTGATTACGAGGGACAGATTTTTCTATCCACCCCTCACACCCATATTGGATTCTTTTTCTTGTATACTTTCCATTTCTTAGCGCGCAGTCACTTCGGTTACCAACGTCCGCCATATTGTGTTGACACTGAAGTAATGTTTAGTGGCGTCACGTAACTTGGTGTGACGTCAACCTATTCAATTTTGGGTCGGAACACCAGGGTCAGAACATAAATTTCTATCCCAGGGTAAAATCTCGGATTTCCTTGTCTGGTGTTCAACAAGCAATGATTCATAGAATCATAGCGTAATAGGGAATTCCAGTGATACATTGACTGACAATACTCGTTTCACATCATGAAGTTGTTTTAGACAATACGTTTATGATATGCCCATCGGGGCTGGAAGAAATATATGGGCTGCATGATGCTTCGATGCAGAGCTGAATCCGACCCGCACACGAGTACTGGTAAACCGTTTAGAGGATCTAAGCCTGCCCAGGCAAAGTGGTGCCTGCTTATAAACCCTTTGGGTTTCATTGGGCGACAGGGCTTGAGATGTCATTTCATTTCAATGTCAGGTAAAAGTCCCACAAAACTGGAAGCAACGTCTCCAAAATGACCTTTACGGTGTTGACGGGGACGTTAAACCTCAAATCAAACAAACAAAACAGTGAAAAAAGTGATTTGATAGAGATGACACGTAAACTTTTGCCGGTTTTGCATAAATTTGTGACATCACGAGTACTGATAAACTGCTTAGAAGGTCTGAGCCTGTGCAGGCAAAGTGGTATGAGTCGAACGGTCCATGCATGTTAACCCTATTGGTTTCATTGGTTGGCAGGGATTGAGTCATTTCATCTCAATGTCGGGTAAAGGTCCCACACACGAAATTGGAAGAAACATCTCTATAATGACCTTAATAGTGTTGACAGGTATGTTACACCTCAAATCAAAGAAACAAAAAACAAAACACTTGACAAAAAGGTTTTCAGTCGGTGAATAATTATTTATTCACAAGACTTAAGTCATCGTCCGATGACACTTTTCAGCTTCCTTCTATTCAAATGCTTTTGAAGTTATAGTGGTCGGCGGTTGTCTACGACTTATTACTACTTATATCCCTCCGCCCACTGTGTAGTCTTTGCAGTTTTATCTGAGATCTGAAAGCCTTGGCATAGAATTGTTTGATTTGGGATACACCTATGATTTTATGTATTTACAATACATTAACACAAACAGTTCGATATATTTACGATATTAAAATTTTCTGGCGGATGAATACAATCGGTCGGAGGTCAAGATTATTGTGTTTTGGTACGGAAAAGTAAGAAAAAATATACAGTAACATTCTTTTCTATTTCGAATAATTTTTGCGGGTTTGATATTCGTACATGCTTTTTATACTGGATAATGTATATAAAATTAGGCGAGTCCAAGTTGTATGATTGCAGTAGGCATATCTTTAAAATGAGTCAATGACGGCAGAAGTCAAACAAATCAAAGCTCCAGATAACAGGACAATGAGTAGAAATAATTTCGCATCTGATCTTTCTTTATGTATAATATAATATACTGCCACACCCTCTCACGAAGAACGAAGATTACGTGATGTTGATCATTTGTCAGTTTTCTATACTATATATAGATTTAATTTTCCAAAAACATATTTGTTGTGGGTATTGGTTAGAATCGACGTGGGGGGGGGTAGGGGCAGTTCTAACGATTATCATATAAATAGACTGCATCAGTCCGTTTGTGTTCGTGGTAGATACTGCATTTTGTCTTTGATGCAAGAAGACCCCTGTCGGGTGACACGTCAAATGACGTTCCTGGTGCATGAATGCCATTGTAACATTTCTGTTTCGATTTCTGGCAAATAAAATGATTGCGTCCGAACATGCGCCACAGGGATGGTCGCCACTAAGTTCACCATTAACTGCAGCCCCCCCCCCCCCCCCCCCCCCCCCCCCCCCCCCCCCCCCCCCCCGTGCAGGAGAACCACCCAGGTTAACGACCCCTAACCCAATTAGCTATATGAGTACAGGATTACTGTGTATGCACCTGCAAGTAATGGTAAGGTGTTACGGATATATATGCATTCGATATCCTTATTATCTGGAGCTTTATATTCGGTTACAGCTACACCAGCCTCTTGTTTTGTCTGCTGACAACAATATTAGGAGTTAATTGAAGATCAAGTAACAGGTAAATGAAGTGATGGCTACTCTCATTATCCCCAATCCGTGTAAGAAGATAGATAGTTTTTTTAATGCCCCTGTCCTTTAAACTAGAGACATATTAAATAATCCTCTGCATTCGCTGATTTATGACTCAATAGTCTGATTAAATCTGGTAGCAGATTTATCCAGCATCATATAATATGACCCCAATTTATAAGCAGAAATGTTTAAGAACCATAAGATCAACAAGTCCCTTGCAATAACACGCCCTGCCACATATAATAGTGCATTGTTTCACATTTCCAACATGCCTACTTTTCAGATGAACATCTGTGATGACTTTTCTTATTTATACTGCAAACATAGGTTGTGGGTGCCCGTTAGAACCGCCCCATAGAGGCGGTTCTAACGAGTACCCACAACCTATGTCTTGGAGCAGAAATAAAAAACAACTAATGTATACCCCAGTAAACCCCAGTTTTCCATATATAAAGTATGGTTTAGGGGGTGTTCCTTTCAAGGACTTGTTCACATGATGAATGTAAAGAGTACGCCTGTCACCCCGCTTACTACAGAGACAAATAGGGTCTACAGGGTATACATTATTATTACAAAGATTGTGGGTACTCGTTAGAACATTTTTATTGAGACAGTTCTAACGAGCACCTTCAATCGATGTATGAAGAGAGAAAAACAATATTAACAGAAAAAAAAACCTCGGGTTAAGAGCTGTTAAAAGAATGCGCCTGCTATGTATGTTATCTGTAAGCGCTATAGTAGAATGTTTCCTTACAAAATCAAAGCACTGAGAGTATTGGTGGGTCGATCGTCTCTGAGTTGGGAAAATAGTCCTGAACTGAGAATCGAAATGTTCGTTTACTTTTAAGCAAGCACAGTAGATCTGATCAGACATCGCGTTATGTGGCGTCTGATTATGTAGATTCTGTTTGCCAATGTTCAAGTGCATAAGCACAGTCCACCCGCCCCCGCCAAATGGGGCTTGAATAAATAGATTGGCTGCATGATGCTTCCACGTAGAGCTGAAACCGACCACGCACGAGTACTGGTAAACCGCTTAGAGCATCTAAGCCTGCCCAGACAAAGCGGTGCGAGTCGGACCACCCATGCTCATAAACCCTATTGGTTTCAATTTGCGACAGGGCTTGAGATGTCATTTCATCTCAGTATCGGGTAAAAGTCCCATAAAATTGGAAGTATTGTCGCCAAATGACATATACAGTGTTGACGGGGACGTTAAACCTCAAATCAAACAAACAAACGAGCACAGTTCATTATTTTCTTCTTTCGCTGCGCTCTGACGTCTTAGGAATGCCAGTTCAGGGTCAACGGCAATCAGATGGTCAATGATAGTCACGTGGACAATAGCAAGCAACAGATTATCTGCTTTATAACGTAGACTGTGGGCACCCGTTAAATCACTTCATTATAAGAAAAGTGTTTAGCCATTTTTTTGTCTGAAAAAAAAATAATATGGTAGCATTTTCCGTCAAATTATTTACATGTACTTGTCATTTGTTAATGTGCTTAATTATTTCCCCTTCTGTATATCGGTTCATCTTTCTGAATTTCGAGTATTACACTGGTAATGCTTAACCTCATATGCAACACAATCTGTGCTGAATATTTCATGTCGCAGCTGCAAACAGTGTTGATCCGTCGATGGCTTCTGATCAGCATCTACAATGCTTGTCATAGTTTCTCCTCTCTCTTTTCTCCTCGCTCAGTCCCACCACTGCATCCCAGCTCCTGAATAACAATGATCTGTAATAGAGCCCCCTCAGCGATATGTTTAAACAACAACAAAAAATCATTTTAACGGTTAATGCAGGCCCGCACACAGTTGGGAGGGTGTAAACGCAGCCCCTCCCCGCTTTTGGAAATTATCTCAGATTCATGCAATTTTTTATCCTCTGCAAAATACCTGAAATTCGCACCGTCAACCCGCCCCTTAACAGGCCTGAATCATGTTCAAAACTGTTGCTGCATACATATGGCGAACAGTGCCCACCCTGATAAGAAGCAATCTACTGTCTATCCTATCTGGGTCTATGCTGTGTATGTCTAATAACGGTACCACATATAAAGTCTGAGCTACTCATTTTTGCTCTTAAACATTTCAGGGTTCTGAACAGAAGTGCAAAACGTCTATGTTTACTCGACTTGGCATACTTTATGAAAGGAATATTCCGTAAGACGTCACGTGACAGCGTGTTACCTGAGCAACCTGGCATTCTAATACTATTTCGTTTAACCCTCAAATGCCACAGTGTAGTCCCTGTGCAACCTACTGAGCAGACGCCACATTCCGCCGCGTCTGCTCTGGGTATTCGGTGTTCACACGATTCCTGTCAAGACTCTATAGATAGCTCTGACCCATATGTTGCATCGATAAAAATAGCGCAACGTTTCAAGTTCTGTTAATATTGGTTTTCCCAAATCAGTGATGGTCACGTGCACAACTGCATGATTTAGTAAATTTGGGTCGATCGTGTACGATCTACCCAAAGCACGTTAATTTACGCCTATAGGGTACTGGCAAACAGTGTAGATCCGGATCAAACATGTAAAGTGTTTCAAATGCAGCTTTTGTAATTCACCGACTTTGAGGCTTCTCAAGCCTTTGATTTGAGGAAGGTCTTAACTCAATAAAATTTCCTCCTTCATGCCAGAAAGTGTATCGTGATATTGTATCGTGACCCAAATATCAGGCTATGTATTGTATCATAACAAGAACTAACTTTATCTTTGCAGCACTGATTGCTGTCTACTTTCTGATCACCCTTTCCTGATAATTTGGTACTATGATGGTCTTGGTCTTTGTTTTGTGCCAGATTAGCTAGACTTAACTAAAATGCTAGGTGGTCTCTGAATTTTGTCTAAACATTACATTCTAGGTGGTATCTGAAATTCTGCTGTGCCTGATTGGCTAAACTGTACATTGTAGGTGGTGTCTAAATTTTTCTTGTGCCTGAATGAATTTATAATATGCCTGATTGGCTAAACTTTACATTGTAGGTGGTTTCCAAGTTTATCTTGTGCCGGATTGAGTGAACTTTATATTCTAGGCTGTCTTTGAATTGTCTTGTGTTCGTTTTGATTGGTTAAACTGTAAATTCCAGATGGTTTCCGAATATCTTGTGGCTGATTGGGTAAATACTGTAAAAATCCTAAAAATTGGGACACCTTGAGGACTTGCTGTAATTCTCCTAAAATTTTAACAAATTTGTTTCACGATCCAGCAGTCCAAAAGGTGCCGACAGAAATGCCAAACTGTGTAGATCCTGTTCAGACTGCTCCTTCAGGAGCAGACTGATCAGGGTCTGCACAGTTGCTTAGGCCTATCTGTGCCAATACTTAGAATCATTATGCCCCCAACTTTGAAAAAGTTGGAGGGGCATATTGCTTCTGGTTCGTTCGTCCGTTCGTCTGTTCGTCCGTCCGTTACGCTTTTGATGCATAGCATAACTAAAGAACCGTGTATGCTAGGGTTTTGAAATTTCATATATGGATTCCTCATGGAAAATTAGCTGACGCATATTTTTTTTCTCGTCCGGATTATGCCCCCTTCAAGAGTTATTGCCCTTTGAAATTTTTTTAATAAAATTTTGTCAGCAAGATATCTCAAAAACTATTGGAGCTAGAGCCTTGAAAGTTGGTGAATATATTGGTGGTGATGAGTAGATGAACTGATTAACTTTTGACGAAATTCCGAAAAATACTTTGTGAGTTATGGCCCTTTGTCATTTTGGTAATTTGTGCCCATTGTAATGTATGCTAAAAGTGATGCATAGCATAACTTTAGAACCGTGTATGCTAGGGTTTTGAAATTTCATATATGGATTCTTCATGGAAAATTAGCTGACGCGTATTTTTTTTCTTGTCTGGATTATGCCCCTTTTAAGAGTTATTGCCCTTTGAAATTTTTTTAATAAAATTTTGTCAGCAAGATATCTCAAAAACTATTATAGCTAGAGCCTTGAAAGTTGGTGAATATATTGGTGGTGATGAGTAGATGAACTGATTAACTTTTGACGAAATTCCGAAAAATACTTTGTGAGTTATGGCCCTTTGTCATTTTGGTAATTTGTGCCCATTGTAATGTATGCTTAAAGTGATGCATAGCATATCTTTAGAGTTATTGCCCTTTGAAATGTTTTTAATAAAATCTTGTCAGCAAGATATCTCAAAAGCTATTGGAGCTAGAGCCTTGAAAGTTGGTGAATAGATTGGTGGTGATGAGTAGATGAACTGATTTACTTTTGACAAAATTCCGAAAAATACTTTGTGAGTTATGGCCCTTTGTCATTTTGGTAATTTGTGAAAAACTTTGTCATCGTTCTAGCACCTACATTTCTTCACCAATTTCAATATAACTTCACACAAATGTTTCTTATAAAAAAATCTCGAGCGAGTTCGACTTTCAAGGTCATGACCCCAAGGTCAAGGTCACTGTGGCTATTTTTAGAAAAACTTTGTCATCGCTGTAGCGCCTACATTTCTTCACCAATTTCAATATAACTTCACACAAATGTTCCTTATAAAAAAATCTCGAGGGAGTTCGACTTCAAAGTCATGACCTCAAGGTCAAGGTCACTGTGGCTATTTTTACAAAAACTTTGTCATTGCTCTAGCACCTACATTTCTTCACCAATTTCAATATAACTTCACACAAATATTTCTTATGACAATATCTCAGCGAGTTCGACTTTCAAGGTCATGACCTCAAGGTCAAGGTCACTGTGGCTATTTTAAGAAAAACTTTGTCATCACTCTAGCGCCTACAATTCTTCACTGATTTCAATATAACTTCACACAAATGTGCCTTATGACAATATCTTGAGCGAGGTCGACTTTCAAGGTCATGACCTCAAGGTCAAGGTCACTGTGGCTATTTTTAGAAAAACTTTGTCATTGCTCTAGCACCTACATTTCTTCACTGATTTCAATATAACTTCACACAAATGTTCCTTATGACAATATCTCGAGTGTGTTCGACTTTCAGGGTCATGACCTCAAGGTCAAGGTCACTGTAGCTATTTTTAGAAAAAATTTGTCAATGCTCTAGCGCTTACATTTCTTCACCGATTTCAATATAACTTCACACAAAAGTTCCTTATGACAATATCTCAAGCCATTTCAACTTTCAAGGTCAAGGTCACAATGGCTATTTTTAGAAAAACTTTGTCATCGCTCCATTGCCTACATTTCTTCACCGATTTTAATATAACTTCACAAAAATGATCCTTATGACAATACCTCAAAAGAGTTTGACTTTCAAGGTCAAGGTCACTGTGGCTATTTTTAGAAAAACTTTTTCATTGCTCTAGCGCTTACATTTTTTCACCAATTTCAAAATCGATTCACACAAATGTTCCTTATGACAATATCTGTAGTGAGTTCCACTTTCAAGGTGAAGGTCACTGTGGCTATTTTTAGAAAAAACTTTGTCAATGCTCTAGCGCTTACATTTCTTCACCAATTTCAATATAACTTCACACAAATGTTCCTTAAGACAATATCTCGAGCGATTTCGACTTTCAAGGTCAAGGTCACTGTGGCTATTTTTAGAAAAACTTTGTCAATGCCCTAGCGACTACATTTCTTCACTGATTTCAATATAACTTCACACAAATGTTCCTTATGACAATACCTCGAGTGAGTTTGACTTTTGAATTTTTATGCAGGCATCCATGTTTGACCTTGACCTAGATTTCATGGTTTGGTGACTTTGCGCCCCCACAGGCGCGACATAGCCTTCAGGGGAATTCTTGTTGTATGTTTTTGAGTCTTTAACAATATTTGTTGAATATTTTGCCATCTAAGGACAAGCAAAGGTTGGGGGCATTGTGTTTGACAAACACCGTTTCTAGTTAATTCATTATGGTAGTACATTCTAGGTTGTGAGAAGCCTTCGTGGTGTAGTGGTTATGCTACCCTCCTTGTAAACCAGGGGTCACAGGATCTATCCCGGGCTTCTCCAGACTTTCCGATGAGTCTTTAAACAGAGGTCCTGTCTCCATATGACCTTAGCTGTTGGTGAGAGGTGAGACGTAAACCTCAAGCGCTCACTCACATTCTAGGTTGTGTCAGAATATCTTGTGCCTGCTTGGCTAAATGGTACAGTCTAGATGGGTCTCTGAATTTGTCATTGGTCTGACTGTACATTTTAAGGTAGCATTGCATTAAATACTGGGAGGTGCCGGGTTTTATCACTTGTGGACCAAACTTTAGTTGCGTTCTAAATTCCAGACTTGCTTCCATGGGATATATATCCCATGTTTTATTTCAATGTGAGAAAATGATAGGAATAAGGGACTAAAATGATGCATGTTTTATAAATATATCTGCAAGCTCAAAGAAATTGTTGCTGATTTTAGTCTTTCCAGAAAACGGATCCAATGAATTTATACGAAACGTAACCCCAAAACAACATAAAAAATCATATTACATGATTTTCATTCAAAAATCATTTTCCATTATAATCTCCATTAGTCAAATTAACCACCGCATTTTCAAATTGACCTCCGATGCAAAAATGGCCTGAACATTGCAGGGAAAGCGTGTAGATTTATAAAAGTACGTCTTGGGAGCAGATAGGGTATAGCTGTATCTGACTGCAACAATAATTGCTCACTGGAAGCTTGTCATTAGATAATCAGAGACAATTCACATGTGTTTGCTGGCTTTCTTCTTTTGATTTCACCACTGAGCGTGCGGGACAAAAATGATTGCGACGAAAAGACTGAAAACCTTTCAATAACACTTGGTATGAACATGCACGTGCAAAAAAACTGATAGAATAACATTCTCCGATTTTTAAGATATGCTTTTGATCAAGAATAATCTTACCTGCGAACTTCCTGCAGCCCACGAATACCAATAACAGGAACCGTTCAAATTGACCTCCGGATATAAGTCAAATTGTTTTCAATTGACCACCGGCAGAGGTCAATTTGAATGTTTACTGCCCGTGTACATGTTTATCAGCTGAATAAACTGGGTTAGCAAGTGTCTGGCAAGCAAAACAAGATGAACTTGGTATTCCTCTTCAGGAAGTGATCAAATTAAGCATGCTATGTAGTTTGAGACAAGCTTTTGTTCCAGACTAATTGTTATGTGGCTTAAAGCTATTTCTGTAATGGTCCTAATTTTGGCCTTTTTTGGTCTGACTGATATGATTGATTCTTTGAATTTCGTAGCAGAATAGGAATTAGGAGACATATTAACCAGAGACAATAGTAGTTACCATATAAATCCTAAAAATTGGGACATTTTGAGGAATAACTCAATTCTCCTAAAGAAGCCTCCGTGGTCGAGTGGTTACGCTACTCGCCTTGTAAACCAGGGATCGCAGGTTCGATCCCGGGCTTCTCCAGACTTTCGGATGAGTCTTTAAACCGAGGTCCCGTCTCCGTATGACCTTAGCTGTTGGTGGGACGTAAAACTGAAACACTCACTCACTCAATTCTCCTAAAGATTTTAACAAATAAGTTCCATGATTCAGCATGGAGACCAAAAAGTGCAGACAGAATGGCAAACAGTGTAGGCTGTGATCAGACAATTTGATATGAAGATATGGAACAGGCTTTGGATTAAAAATTGCTCAATTGTTTTGATACAGTTTCCAACATGCTCAAATTAATCAATTGTTTTGATACAGTTTCCAACATGGCGGCCATATTGGCTGCCATGTTGGTCAATAAGATTTTTTTGACATTTTCAAAACTGTAAGCCAAAATTGACTTGAAACTTGGTGGAAGGCCTTGTAGATTTAGAATTGCCAGAATGGTTCTGATCTGTATAACATGGTGGCCATCTTTAGAATCTCACGAAATCACCTGTCAAACTGTGCAATTTAAATTTGTCTTTCTTCCTCATAGCAATAGGTATTTTGTGATATCTGAAAGAAAGCTTTCCTTATTTCTCTTTTTATGGAGAATGGACAAAAACTAACCTTCAATTATTGCAAAATACCAACCTTATCTGTTTCTTGTTCTTTGATTGGTTACACTTATCATGGTTTTGTTTGGCTGCTCTTTTGGTGGCCCATGGTTTTGACTTGGTTGGGAATTTAACCCTTATGCTGTTCATGACAGATAAAAATCAAAAATGAATTCCTTTAAGGGCAATGAAAACATTCATAAGAAAGAAGATGGGCCATACTACGTAGTTTCGGCTAATAAAGCCTCATCAGTGACCCTGTAATGATCCGGCAAAGAAAGCCAGAGGAAACATACTGCAATTTTGCGAATTTCGAATAGGCAGTTGATTCAAAGACTGATAAAAATCAAAATGGGGTCCAAATAATTAACCCTTGTCATGCTGAATATTTATATATGCCACACCCACTACCTATTATCAACCAATCAGATTACTTGATGCAAATTATTGCAACAAATTCCCAATCTGAATGGCAAACAATGTAGATCCTGATCAGATGGCTTCGTCAGAAGCCATCTGATCTGGATCTACATTGTTTCAAAGATAAGGCATATCCGGGATTAGCAGGACAAGGGTTAAAAACCTGTCTAGAATGAGTCTAAATCAATAATTTATTTCTGATTTCTCAGAATATTCACGATGATCTCAAAGGACCAAAAGTAGCCCCTATCTTTGGAAACAGTGTAGATCCAGATCAGATGTCTTCTGAAGAAGCCATCTGATCAGGATCTACACTGTTTGACATTCAATTTATGAATTTGTAGCAATAAATTACATCAAGTAATTTGATTGGTTGATAGACAGAAATGGGTGTGGCTTAAATGAATATTCAGCAAGATAAGGGTTAATATTCATGAGTAGAACATTCAAGGACAAAGTAAGATTGGGCCCAAGTGTGCAGAACATAGCCAATATCGCCCCCGCCCATTGGGGCTTGAAGAAATAAATAGGCTGCATGATGCTTCCATGCAGAGCTGAAACCGACTGGACACGAGTACTGGTAAACTGCTTAGAGGATCTAAGCCTGACTAGGTAAAGCGGTGCGAGTCGGCCCGTCCATGCTTATAAACCCTATTGGTTTCATTGGGCGACAGGGCTTGAGATGTCATTTCATCTCAATGTCGGGTAAAAGTCCCACAAAATTGGAAGCAACGTCTCCAAAATGACCTTTACAGTGTTGATGGGGACGTTAAACCTCAAATCTAACAAACAAACAAAAATGTCATAAGATAAATAGAATCTTGCATTCGTGCTCATGTTTTATTGAATTTATCAAACCCGTTGAGGAAAAGGGATACAATGCTCGACAAAGCCTCGCATTTTATCCCTTTTCCTCAACTCGTTTAATAAATTCAATAATACATGAACATTCATGTAAGATCCTCTATATAACAGTTAAGCAAACATGGCTGACATTGTAGGATCATTGCAGTTGGCTCATATGTTGCATTACATTGAGAAGTTGCAGTTAACATTTTGAACATTACTGCGCATGCAGAAATGACAGAGGCAATCTTAAGAATTCTTTCAGTTATGTCAGCCAGTATAAAGTTATGTCAGAGTTTCTTCCTGTAAATCTGTAACAAGTGCGGAACACTCAAGAAATCATTGCATTGGCTTAGAATGCTACTGACTACAAACATTTAGTAGCTGATATAGTTTATCTCCAGGAGTTTTAGTTAATGTGGCAGGACTCGCATGAAGTTTAGATACATGTATTTAGATTCACAGTCTTATGCTGCAGGTATTATCATGTGCAGGAAACATATAATTATGTAACTGACGGTCTAGATATGACTTTCATAGTGTTGACTGGGTCATTAAACTTAAAGCCAACAAACCCACCCAAAAAAATTTGCAGTGTTTCACTTTAGAAACAGTGCAGTTCCTGATCATTTCAAGAACAGTCTTTTCTGGATTTGCCCTGCGGGCCATTAGCATTTACATTTAACCCTTGTCCTGCTGAATATTTATATATGCCACACCCACTACCGATTATCAACCAATCAGATCACTTGGTGCAAATTATTGCAACAAATTCACAATCTGAATGGCAAACAATGTAGATCCTGATCAGATGGCTTCGTCAGAAGCCATCTGATCTGGATCTACATTGTTTCAAAGATAAGGCATATCCGGGATTAGCAGGACAAGGGTTAATGTCAAGCCTTTTTATCTCTGAAAAGTAAGGAAAACATTTGTTGCACAATTCGTTCATTATAATCACATAAAAATGTGCTTAATTAAAACCCATTTAGTACCAGAAACCCCAAAACGGGTACCCTGGCAAACAGTGGAGGCCCAGATCAGACGCCGCAGAACGCGGTATTTGATCAGGGCCTCCACTGTTTGCTAAAAGTTCAGTCATTTTCCAAATAAATTTTGATGAAAACACAACCAGACACCACTAAATTTAAAATGAACTCCTGCTTTTTATAAGGAGGAAGATTCCATTTGGTACAAAAAGGGTTACACCTTTAAGGTTTAAGCACATTTATTATATATGTGATGCATTTTCTTCAATTCAACCCATATATGACAAAAAGTATTTTGCACTGACATAGGGCCAGGCCCAGATAAGGTGAGTAATTGGTGATAACTGTGATAATTTTCGCCCCTGCCCATCGGGACTTGGAGAAATAGATTGGGCTGCATGATGCTTCCATGCATAGCTGAAACTGACACATGAGTACTGTTAAACTGCTTAGAAGGACAAAGCCTGCCAAGGCAAAGTGGCATGAGTCAGACTGTCCTTTTGGTTTCATTGGGTGGCAGGACCTGAGATGTCATTTATCTCAATGTCAGGTAAAAGTCCTACAAAATTGGAAGCAACATATCCAAAATGACATAGTGCTGATGGGGACGTTAAACCTCAATTCAAACAAACAAAACTGTGATAATTTTTCTCATTTCTCTATATAAGCCTGTTGTGAGTATTCATTTAATTGAACTACCTCGTTGAGGCGGTTCAAATGGATACCCACAACATTGGTTTTTATGGAGAATTGACAAAAAATATCCTTTAACACTTCTCTTGCTGAATATTCATTTAAGCCACACCCATTTCTGTCTATCAACCAATCAAATTATTTGATGTAATTTATTGCTACAAATTCACTAACTGAATGCCAAACAGTGTAGATCCTGATCAGATGGCTTCTTCAGAAGCCATCTGATCTGGATCTACACTGTTTGCAAAGATAGGGGTTGTCGTGAACAGCAAGATAAGGGTTAATTATCACCCAAAACCCACTTTTTTGTTTTCAATAACTTTGGACAGGGCCCTTTCCATTTCTAGAGGTATCTGGTTTTGTTAAATGTTGTAAGTTTTACCAGGAGTCCTGTATTTTTAGCAACAATGTAGTCCCTGATCAGATGCCACATTCTGCTCCATCTGATCTGATGCTGCACTGTTTGCCAGAGTCCTTTCCATGAGATGTTAGGGGTATATCAGTTAAAATCAAGGAATAAGTAATATCTATTGAAATATCTGTGATTCATGCATACAGTATTTGTCCTAAATATTCGGACACATCACTCCTTACCATACTTTTTCTAAGATTTGAACGAGTTTTATTTGCTGCCCGATTTTGTGTCTAAGGGGATGAGTGGCAAACATTGTAGACCCAGATGAGACGCCGCATTTTGCGGCGTCTCATCTGGGTCTACAATGTTTGCTCAGGCCTGGCTGTCCGAATACATACGGTAAATGCGGTATATTCCGGTCACGGAGCAGTCTGTTTCGCATCTTTAGAAAAATATTGATAGGTTGCGCTGTTTTAATCATACTTGATCTTGTAAGATTGTCTGAGAGATGCATCACTGTGATATTACTTGCGCATATTTGCTTTTCTGTCTGATCGAATGCATTTAAAACTTAATGCACCAATGACAAGAGTAGCAGATGACAGTTTCAGGTTTCACAGGTGTGCATCTGAGCTTCCGATAATAGCACTGGTGGTGGGGGTACACAACCGCAGTAACTGGTTTTTTATCAAAATTATGAAGTCACGTCTGAGAATTTAATAATGCCATGTAATAAACTGGATAATCCACTAGTGGATTAAATACGAAATTAGGTACGCCCTGTAATGTTACATGTATGACATCCTTAATGATGTTGCATTTACTTATGGAGGAATATTAACATTTTTTAAAACAATTGTAAATAAAACACGTTTTATTTGTCATCATCATCATCATCATTATCATCATCATCATCATCATCATCAGAGTTTCGTGCAGGTACAGGGACAACATCTACATAAGTGGGCCCCCTTCCAGGTAGCTGGCTTGCTACACATGGAAGATCTCACACCAGATCTCCAGGTATGTCTATCATGAGGGTCGATAGCCAATAGCTTCCGCTGTCTGCGATCTCTCTCTGTCAGCTGCTTCCAAGTCATCTTGGGCCTCCCAGGCACACGTTCTTCATCCACCTGAATGTCAAAGACTGTCTTGACTGCACCCTTGGAATGCTCCACATGTCCCTTCTCTCCTTCAGGATAAGGTCGAGATACTCAATGCCAAGCCAGGCAAATAAATGTCATATGTTAAATAGAATCTTGCATTCAAGCTCATTTTAAACGAGTTCAGGAAAAGGCATAAAATGCTCGAGGAAAACTCATGTAAGATCCTCTATAACCCATTGCATATGGAAAACCCATAAAGGGGTACCTTGGTAAACAGTGCAGGCCCAGATCAGATGCCGTAGAACATGACGTCTTATCAGGGTCTTCACTGTTTGCTAACAGAATTTTCCGTCAAAAATAGAATAAAAATGAAAAAAATAGGCCTACCACCCTTATATGACAAATGATCTTGTCCAACACTTAGCAATGGAAGAGTCCACTAGTATGCAATGGGATAAACTGCTTCAATATTTAGGATAAATATAGCAATATCTGTCTAGACTGTACATGGAATTATCCAAGTGGGAGTATTCATCAATATCCGAATTTATCTAAAATCTGAATCTGAATGAGACACACTGCAGTGCCACTACAATCATGTAAGAATTGCACAACATGAAGACTGTAGCTGCTCCAGATATAAGGAGGAGTTTGTCTGTGGAGATGGGACATCAGTTTATAAAGACTCATCTGAAAGTCTGGAGAAGACCAGAATCAGCCCCCGCCCATAGGGGCTTGAAGAAATATATGGGCGGCATGATGCTTCCACGCAGAGCTGAATCCGGCCCGCACACTAGTACTGGTAAACCGCTTAGAGGATCTAAGCCTGTCCAGGAACCGAGGTGCGAGGCGGACCATCCAGGCTAATAAACCTATTGGTTTCATTGGGCGACAGGGCTTGAGATGTCATTTCATCTCAGTGTCCGGTAAAAGTCCCACAAAATTGGAAGCAACTTCTCCAAGATGACTTTTACAGTGTTGACGGGGACGTTAAACCTCAAATCAAACAAACAAACTAACCAACAACCCTGTTTATGTCCATTTCAAAATTTAGCAGTGTCTTGTTGTGTTTTCTTAAAGATTTATTTGGAAAATGGCTGAACTTTTTGCAAACTGTGTAAGCCATGATCAGATGCCACATTCTGTGGCATCTGATCTGGGCCTGCACTGTTTGCCAAGTACCCGTTTTTGGGCCTTCTGGTACAAAATGGGCTCAAGTCAGTTCTAGTCCATCATGAAAGAGTCTGCTTTTCATAAATGCGTTAATTTTCATTTCAGGATATTCTTAGAAATGTACAAAGCAGAACGCCAGCTCTATTCAATCTTGAAAGAATCTATTTTTCATAATTGCGTCAATTTTCATTTCAGGGTATTCTTGGAAGCGTACAAAGCGGAAAGTCAGCTCTAGTCAATCTTGAAAGAATCTATTTTTCATAATTGCGTCAATTTTCATTTCAGGGTATTCTTGGAAGCGTACAAAGCGGAAAGTCAGCTCTCGTTCATCGTTACCTCACCGGCTCATATATGCAAGAAGAATCTCCTGAAGGTATGAGAAAAAAGACCATGAAACAAATGTGTTAAAATTTTAGGGGAATTACTGTAAGTCCAAGATGTCTGATTTATGGTACATTGTTTGCTGAGGCCTGTCGGGATACATGCTGTAAATACGGTAACTTCAGATTTGGGGCAGAAAAATGAGGATAATTCAAAGATATTTCTGGTTGATTGTTTGTTAACCTTAGGCTAATTCAGCAGATGAAAATTGTTGATATACGTCAACCTCTATATAACACTATTGTTGGGGTCCAAAGCAGAAACCGTGTTAGTTAAACAACCGTGTTACATCCAAACAAAAATCTATAGATTATATAGAAAAATGACCATTTATGGTCATTTTTCTATATAATCTATACATTTTTGGGATCCATCTTGAAACCGTGTTATATCCAAAACCGTGTTATAATGAACCGTGTTATAACGAGGTTGTGGTGTACCTTGTATTTGGACACCTCAGCACTTGTTCTAAAATTTGAACAAGTACAATTTGCTATAAGATGTGTCTGAAAATAGCTGGATGAGTGGCAAACAGTGTCAACCCTGATAAGATGCCACTTTCTGAGGCAACTCATTTCGGTCTACCGTAATGATCTTTAGTATTGGGACAGATAGGCCTAAGCAAATGATGCACACCAAGATCAGACTGCGACAAATTGTTGATATGTTTCTTATTTTTCACAGAAAATAGAAGATGTCTGGGGAAAAATAGAAAAATATTTCAAAATGTCATCGGCTGAAAAAAAATACCCAGCATGCAGAGGGTTAACAGACTCAAAAACTGCTACAGTCGAACTTCCATGGCTCGAACCCCTTTGGGACCATGAAAATTTATTCGAGACAGCGGTAGTTCGAGCCACCGAAGGTTACTGCCAAAAGACATAACGAGATACTTTTGAACATCTTTCGATGTTATATAATGAAAATGTTTGCTGTGTGTACTCATTAGAATCGCCTCACTGAGGCGATTCTAATGAGTACACACAGCATACGTTTGCAAGATAAAAGACTAAAATCTCCTTAATCATCCCCCACCATTTCTTATCTTGAAGATTTCCCTAGGGGCTCAAGTATGAGTTCGACCCAGCCATGGTAAGCGAGCCATCGGTGTTCGAGCCATCGAAGTTCTACTGTATATGAATTTGAGTATTGCTAATACCCACATGACTATAATGTGCATGTATATCCCTGTGAATCCCAGGTTTCTATACACAGAGTGGGGTGCATCCCCTGATTTGGCTTCCATTGGCATGACATAGCATTCTGCTGAAATTTTGTCTTTAACCTGTGAAACTCCAAGCAAAATTGCAAAGAAGACAAGATTCTAATTCTTTTTAGCTCACCTGAGCACAAGATGCTCGAAACGTTATCTATTGTGAATGCATGTGTCCATCCATCCTATCCCTCCATGGTCTACAATTTCTTAAAATGACATTAAACTACAAAGCTACTACAAAGCAATGGGCCATCAGGGCTTTGAGAAATAGAGCAGGCCCCATGGTGCTTCCGTGCAGAGCTGAAACCCACCAAGCTAGAGTACTGGTAACAGCTTACCGGTTGGTCTGAGCCTTCTCAGGAAAAGTGGTGCAAGTCAAACCTTCCTTAAACCCTGACATCCCCCAAAATCAGAAGCAATGTCTCCAAAATGACCTTAATAGTGTTGATGGGGAGGTAAAACATCAATACAAACTAACAAAAAATCAACCACAAAACCAATTTCAAAATAATTTCACACCCAGAGCTAAAAATAGAAAATCTTCGCAAAACATTACAAGCCATTGGCTCATTTTACAAAAGTGTTCCTTTCATAGCCCTGAAATGGTTCCACTCCCTGAACAAGATGACTACAAGAGCTAAAAATAGAAAATAACTCTCAAGCTGATGGTTCGGTTCCAAAATTGCTAAACTGATTCTGCTCCACTGAACAAGATGGCTGCTACAGCATAGAATAGAAAATCAACAACAAAAAAAAACAACAACAGGGTATTGACGGGCTACTTTCATTAAATGTCAAATCTGAGTTTCTATGAAATTTTCCTTGAAAAATAAAATATACTTTAGCCATATTTGGCGCTTTGAGGGTATTTGTTTGGTTCAGTTTGGAGTTTTACAACCCAGTCAACAATGTTTAGGACATTGCAATCTAGTCAGTTTACCTTAACCACACTTTCCTATCTATATGTGGTTAACCCATTGCATGCTGGAAACCCCTAAAGGTGTACCTTGGCAAACAGTGCAGGCCCAGATCAGACGCCGCGTTCTGCGGCGTCTGATCAGGGCCTGTACTATTTGCTAACAGAATTTTCTATCAAAAATAGATTTTGTTTGATTGGAGGTTTAATGTCCCGGTCAACACTGTAAAGGTCATTTTGGAGACGTTGCTTCCAATTTTGTGGGACTTTTACCCGACATTGAGATGAAATGACATCTCAAGCCCTGTCACCAAATGAAACCAATAGGGTTTATAAGCATGGACCTTCCGCCTCGCACCGCGGTTCCTGGACAGGCTTAGATCCTCTAAGCGGTTTACCAGTACTAGTGTGCGGGCTAGATTCAGCTCTGCGCAGAAGCATCATGCAGCCCATATATTTCTTCAAGCCCCTATGGGCGGGGCCCGCTATCAAAAATAGAACAAGAACGAAAAAATAGTGCACATTCTTTTATTAGAAACACTAAAAGGGTTAAATTTCAAGTTCTTGTAAAGAAAGTTACAAGTCATTCATTTCTCATAATAGAGATGTAGTGAGAATAGCAAGCATTTTTCTTCAGCCATATATAATTTCAGAGTTAACACATTTAATGTTTTAATTATGACAGTCATGCAAACTGAATGGAAATTTGAGAGAACTGAAACTTTGTGCAGTTTTTTTTCCAAACTAGTACAATAAAATTCACTATTAGACCACCTATATTAAGACAACTCCACTGTTAAGAAAGCTGGGTTTTTTCCAGTCACAAATTAGGGTTTCCTTATGTTTCTATATCCATTATTAATCCATTGCATGCGGGGAAACCCTAAAGGGTTACCTTTGCCAACAGTCCAGATCCAGATCAGATTCCGCTGTTTGCCAAGGTACGCTTTTAAGTTTAGGGATTTCCCGCCTGCGATGGGTTGAGTGACAAATGGACTTGTCCAACATATGTCAATATAAAACCAGTATACGGTTAAGAATAACACAATTATTGGCTATTACAGGTGGCCGCTTTAAGAAAGAAGTCATCATTGATGGTCAGAGTTATCTCCTCTTGATACGTGACGAAGGTGGGGCTCCAGAAATGCAGGTATGAATATTATTACATCGAAGTACAGTCGAACTTCGATGGTGCGAACACCTTTGGGACCTAGAAAATCTGTTCGAGACAGGGGATGTTCGAGCCACTGAGATTACTTCCAGGAGGCATAACGAGCAACTTTTGGACATATTTTCGGTGTTCGTAATGAAAATGTATGCTGTGTGTACTCATTAGAATCGCCTCATCGAGGCGATTCTAATGAGTACACACAGCATACATTTGCAAGATAAAAGACGAAAATCTCCTTAATTATCTCGCACCATTTCTTATGTAGAGGACTTCCCTAGAGGTTCAAGAACGGGTTCGACTCAGCCAAGGTAAACGAGCCATCGGTGTTTGAGCCATCGAAGTTCTACTGTATTTTATGGTAGTTGTGTAATGATTGTACTATTGTCAAGCCTGATACTTTGTCGCCAGTTTGGTATTGGTACCATCTGTTCATTTGTCCGTACATCTGAATGCTTTTGTAGCCGGCCCAGTAGTTGAGTCTGATATGCATCTGCCTGGTGATCAGGAGGTTGCGGGTTCAATATTTGCTTGGTTGGCAACATGCTTTCGTGGCCTTTGATCATGAAATCCCTAATGCTGTCATTCTCCTTTCCGCTGACCCAAGAGGGGTAGTTGTCAGTTACTGGTGGAAGAATGTGCACAGTACTGGTTAACTGGTTAACAAGTCTCCCTGCCCTACATCATAGTGTAGTTTATATTTTCTTGTCCTTTGGGATCATTGATTCCATTGTGGAATTTTGAAAATACTTAAGGGTCACTGATGAGGCCTGAATGGCCGATACTAGCTAGTCTGGCCCAGAAAACATGTACACTCCATATTTTCCAGTTCTGTGGTGTATTCCTTGCTTCCAAAGGATAAACCTTTCTAGAACATATTTCATTTGCAGCTTATGTATTAGCCTGTCCAGGGAAAGCTGACCAACTCTTTATGACCTAAATAGTGTTGACTGGCCCTTTAATAATCAAGTAAAAAAAAACATTTTTGTATCTTCACTCCTGTGGATCCTTAGACTAGCAAGACTGTCAGATGAGATGCCGAAGAAGATGGCGTCTCATCAAGGTCTACACCGTTCGCCACTTATCCAGCTATTTTTTGGCTCAGCATCGGGTATTAAATTGCACTTGTTCAAATTTTAAAACACGTATTGTAAGCAAAAAGTGTAAACTCTGATCAGATTCTGCCACATCTAAATTCTAATCCATAAATTCCTGTTCTGTAAACCAACAGTGTAGTCACAGATCAGAGGCCGTATTCTGAGGCATCTGATCTGGGTCCACACTGTTTGCCAAACTCGCACAGATTCTATAAGATAATCCTCTTATGCAACACTTGACCTCACATCGATAATAGCATGGGTATTTTCTATAAATAACGATACCTGGATTTCCTACAAATTATTGATAGTCACATGGCCTTAACCCTGATCTTGCTGAATATTCATAAAAGCCACACCCATTTCTGTCTATCAACAAATCAAATTACTTCATGTAATTTACTGGTATTGCTACAAATTCATAAACTGAATGCCAAACAGTGTAGATCCTGATCAGATGGCTTCTTCAGAAGCCATCTGATCTGGATCTACACTGTTTGCAAAGATAGGGGTTGTCATGAACAGCAAGATAAGGGTCAAGCAAGAGAAGGAGTATTTTGTGGTTAGTAACTTTGGGACCCAAAAAGAAAGAACAATCAGCTCATACATGGTGAAATACTTCAACAGATGATGCTCTGGCAAGAAAGAGTAGGTACAGTCAAACTCCAATGGCTCGAACACCTTTAGGACCTCAAAAATCTGTTCGATACAGGGGTAGTTCAAGCCACTGAGGTTACTGTCAGGAGGCATAACAAGATACTTTTAGACATCTTTTTGGTGTTCTATAATGAAAATGTATGCTGTGTGTACTCATTAGAATCGCCTCATCGAGGCGTTTCTAATTAGTACACACAGCATACATTTGCAAGATAAAAGACTAAAATCTCCTTAATCATCCCCCACTATTTCTTCAGTAGAGGATTTCGCTAGGGGCTCAAGAATGGGTTCGAGACATCCATGGTAACCAAATCATCCATCGAGCCATTGAAGTTCTACTGTATATTTCTCACTTTATACCTTTATGGCACAGTTGCTCATATTTTCTTGCTCACATTTCATTTGAATCTGCAACTTGTTTCTGTGGATATCTGTGATATTAATGTTATCATGTATCTCTGATTCAGTAGCAGCTGTATGCATCACATCAGTTGTGTTGCATAATAGAATATCTAATGACTGACAGTGAGGCATATTTGAAACTATTTTTATGCATAAACATTCATTACCGTATTTGCCCTTATTACGCACCGTGCGCTTATTTTTTTCAAAATCGTGTCATAAAATCATGGTGAAAAATCAACCTTATTAGCACACACTTGATATGAAAACAACAGCTTCCAAGATGATGCATACTGATATTTAATGGGACAGAAAAAGATACTTAAGCATTGCCTTCACTGTTAGAAGAAATAATGGTAAGTTTTTTTTATAGATTTACTATGAGAGCTTCAAGGGGAGATTACCATAAAGTGAGCGCTTATGCATTTCCTTTTCAAAAATAGCTTTGGTGTGCGCTTATAGGAGCATGTGCGGTAATTAGGGCGAATACGGTATGTTAAATATCCTAAAAATTTGGACACCTTGAGGACTTGCTATAATTAGGGCCCCGCACTGAAAGTGTGGGTGCCCTATAGTAATCACTCTGTCCGTCCGTCTGTCTGTCTGTCCGTCTGTCTGTCGGTCTGTCCGTCCACAAATTTTTTTATCCTCCATAACTTTCTTATTCCACTGAAAGTGTGGGTGCCCTATAGTAATCACTCTGTCCGTCCGTCTGTCTGTCTGTCTGTCTGTCCGTCTGTCCGTCTGTCCGTCCACAAATTTTTTTATCCTCCATAACTTTCTTATTCCTGGATGGATTTAAATATTACTTGGCAGAAATGTTAACCATAATGTGATGGAGTGTTGCGCGCAAGACTCAGGTCCGTACCTCAAAGGTCAAGGTCATACTTAGAGGTTAAAGGTCAAAAAAGGGTCTTTCCTGTGTCCAATTAATAACTTTGTTATTATTGTCCGTCTGTCCGTCCACAAATTTTTTTATCCTCCATAACTTTCTTATTCCACTGAAAGTGTGGGTGCCCTATAGTAATCACTCTGTCCGTCCGTCTGTCTGTCTGTCTGTCCGTCTGTCCGTCCACAATTTTTTTTTATCCTCCATAACTTTCTTATTCCTGGATGGATTTAAATATTACTTGGCAGAAATGTTAACCATAATGTGATGGAGTGTTGTGCGCAAGACTCAGGTCCGTACCTCAAAGGTCAAGGTCATACTTAGAGGTTAAAGGTCAAAAAAGGGTCTTTCCTGTGTCCAATTAATAACTTTGTTATTATTCCTGGATGGATTTAAATATTACTTGGCAGAAATGTTAACCATAATGTGACGAAGTGTCACACGCAAGACCCACAGCCGTACCTCAAAGGTCAAGGTCATACTTAGAGATAAAAGGTCAAAAAAGCGTCTTTTTTATTGTGTCCAATCTATATTTCTTATACCTGGATGGATTTAAATATTACTTAGCAGAAATATTAACCATAATGTGACAGTGTGCCGTATAGTAATGCCCTGTCTGTCCGTCCGTGTCTGTCTGTCCGTCTGTCCGTCCACAAATTTTTTTATCCTCCATAACTTTCTTATTCCACTGAAAGTGTGGGTGCCCTATAGTAATCACTCTGTCCGTCCGTCTGTCTGTCTGTCTGTCTGTCCGTCCACAAATTTTTTTATCCTCCATAACTTTCTTATTCCTGGATGGATTTAAATATTACTTGGCAGAAATGTTAACCATAATGTGATGGAGTGTTGCGCGCAAGACTCAGGTCCGTACCTCAAAGGTCAAGGTCATACTTAGAGGTTAAAGGTCAAAAAAGGGTCTTTCCTGTGTCCAATTAATAACTTTGTTATTATTCCTGGATGGATTTAAATATTACTTGGCAGAAATGTTAACCATAATGTGATGAAGTGTCACACGCAAGACCCACAGCCGTACCTCAAAGGTCAAGGTCATACTTAGAGATAAAAGGTCAAAAAAGCGTCTTTTTTATTGTGTCCAATCTATAACTTTCTTATACCTGGATGGATTTAAATATTACTTAGCAGAAATATTAACCATAATGTGACAATGTGCCGTATAGTAATGCCCTGTCTGTCCGTCCATCCGTCTGTCCATCTGCCCGTCTATCCATCAACATTTTTCATGTTTACAAACTGAAGCTGAAGTTATTGACAGTTGCCATATAGTAATACCCTTTTTTTTTTAATTCATAACTTACAAACAGTCAAATGCATCAACTTCAAACTTAAGATATATGGTCACAATATCATTATACAATTACATGGCAACCGACGTAACTCTAGCTACAATACTCTAAGAGTAATAGAACCTTTGAAAAAAAATCCAACTCCTCTGATGGCACTGCTGGGGCCCTAGTCAGTTTCACTGACAGTTCTAGTTCTCCTAAAATTTTAACAAGTTTGTTTTGTGATCCAGCGAGGTGTCCAAAAAGTGGACATCACGTGAACAAGTCCGTGAAATGAAGACCCCCCTATACCCCACTTTATATAGAGAAAACTGGGGTTTACGGGGGTGAACATTATTTTTCATATTTTTGCTCCAAGACATAGGTTGTGGGTACTCGTTAGAACCGCCTCAATGAGGCGGTTCTAACGAGCACCCACAACCTATGTTTGCATTTTTTATAAGAAAAATATCACTGATTTTCATCAGAAAAATGGCCATTTTGGAGATGTGAAAAATGCACTATGTTGCACGGGTGTGTTTTCGTAATGGAGACAGAATGGTGAATAGTGTAGATCCTAATCAGACTGATCATTATGGAGCAGTTTGATCTGGGTTTGCACTGTTTGCTTTGACCTGTCTGTCCATTAATACGGTATAACACATTTTGGATATCCATGTAACTCTGTCAAACATGTATAGATTATAAAATTATACAAAAATGACCATACATAGTTTTCTATGCAATGTATACATTTTTGTTTTTATATAACATGTTTGTTAACTCTTATCAAGCTGTTCATGACAACCCATATCTTTGGAAACAGTGTAGATCCGGATCAGATGGCTTCTGAAGAAGCCATCTGATCAGTTTGACATTCAGTTTATGAATTTATAGCAATAAATTATATCATGTAATTTGATTGGCTGATAGACAGAAATGGGTGTGGCTTGAATGAATATTCAGCAAGATAAGGGTTAAACTTGCTTGGATCCAAACGATATTGTTACAAAGCTGATGTGGTGTGTTTAGAATATAGACCCTGAACAGATGCCAAATTATCGGTCTACATATTTTACTTATAGAAAATGAGATCTTAGAAAAGCTTAACTCTTATCCTGCTGTTCACGACAACCCTTTTCTTTGCAAACAGTGTAGATCCAGATCAGATGGCTTCTGAAGAAAGCCATCTGATCAGGATCTACACTGTTTGACATTCAATTTATGAATTTGTAGGAATAAATTACATCAAGTAATCTGATTTGTTCAAAGATAGAAATGGGTGTAGCTAAACTGAATATGCAGCAAGAGAAGGGTTAATAGCAAGTAAACTTAACAAGATACTCAATTTAAGGGGAATGGGAACACCTACATGGGAGGCAGCTCCTGCAAAAGTATTTTTGTCTCCCATGTCAATAGGGGTCAACTCTTAAAGGAGAGAATTTGTTCCTTTAAGAGTTGACCCCTTTTTCAGTAGGACAGTGTTTATAGGAAAGCGAGCAGGAAGTCAGGAAAGTTGTCTCCCTTTAAAAAATTGGCGGAAAAATGTGCCAAGTGTTCCCATTTGCCTAAATTTCACTTGTCATTTCTCTCTTTCAGTTTACACAATGGGTTGATGCTGTGATATTTGTGTTCAGTTTAGAGAATGAAGTGAGCTTTCAGTCTGTGTACACTTTCTATGCCAAGATGGCTCACTTCAGAAACACCGCCGAGATTCCTCTCATCTTGGTCGGCACACAAGGTAAGAGCTTTCTTGATAATGTTGATTTGTTTGTTTGATTTGAGATTTAATGTCCCCGTCAACACTGTAAAGGTCATTTTGGAGACGTTGCTTCCAATTTTGTGAGACTTTTACCAGACATTAAGATGAAATGACATCTCAAGCCCTGTTGCCCAATGAAACCAATAGGGTTTACTAACATGGACGGTCCGCCTCGCACCGCGGTTCCTGGGCAGGCTTAGATCCTCTAAGCGGTTTACCAGTACTAGTGTGCGGGCCGGATTCAGCTCTGCGTGGAAGCATCATGCAGCCCGTATAATGTTGACATTAGGAGACTTGAGCACAAGTTGTTTTTGGGGCAGTTCTTGCAAGTTTAAGGGCATTGTCCCTTCAGAATCAGAATTGCTACTGGTGACACTACAGATGACATTCATTCACCAGGACCTGTGATATGGGAAGTTAGGTCGGTTAGAGTGGCCTAGGTTTCGAACCCAACCGCAGGAAGTGTTTTTTTTCGTCAGCTGTGGTACATTTCTTTGATACAACTTTCATGCTGTAAGAAAAAAACATAACTCTGCAAGAACTTTCGTGTGGCCAGTTGTTCAAAACTAACTATGTCGTAAGTGAAGATATCTTTAAAAACTTTGATCATTAAATATGGCAAATATACTAATATTTTTCCGAAAAAAATGTGAGCAGTTTTTGCACTTGCAAAAACTGCTTTCATTTTTTCAGCCAAAATAACAATATTAGATACCATATTCGCTCTAATTACCGCACCATGCTCTTAGTTTTTTCCAAATCATGTAAAAACATCATGGAGAGAAATCTACCTAATTAGTGCACAGTTGATATGAAAAAATAGCTTCCGAGATGATGCATACTGATATTTAATCGGATGGAAAAGGATACTTAAGCATTGCCTTCACTGTTGAAGAAATAATGGCAAGTTTTTTCTAGATTTACTGTGAGAGCTTCAAGGGGAGTTACTGTAAAGTGTCTGCTTATGCATTTCCTTTTCAAAAATAGCTTTGGTGTGCGCTTATAGGAGCATGTGGGGTAACTAGGGCGAATACGGTATTGTACTTGTACTTGCTTGAACAGTTAACAATTTGACCACTAATGAGCTCGTTAAGCTAACAGTGTTTTGAACAACTGCCTCCTGATGTTTAGTACAGTATTTTCCAGTACCATTTGACTGGCTGCAGTGGCCTAGTGGCATGTCTGACTGGTGATCAGAAGATCACAGGTTCATTCCCAACTGGGTCATTAAAGTTTTGTCATGGAGATTAAATTGCTCATGAAATCTTTTTGAATGGTCCTTCTCTCCACCTCCACTGAGTCGAAGTAGGGTAGTTGTAAGTTTCTGGTGAAAGAATGTGCACCGAATTGGTTAAGCCCTTGTGTATAAGCCTGCCCAAGTAAAGTGTGCTTAAGTTATATGAACAGCTGGAAATGACTAAATATAGTGTTGACTGGGCCATAACAAAAACCCAGAAATAGCCCCAGATAAGAGGGGGTATCCACACATAGCTCTCTCTTATTTCTGCACAAAGGGCTATGGGCTGCATGATGCTTCCACGCAGAGCTGAATCCGGCCCGCACACTAGTACTGGTAAACGGCTTAGAGGATCTAAGCCTGTCCAGGAACTGCGGTGCGAGGCGGACCGTCCATGCTAATAAACCCTTTTGGTTTCATTGGGCGACAGGGCTTGAGATGTCATTTCATGTCATTGTCGGGTAAAAGTCCCACAAAATTGGAAGCAACGTCTCCAAAATGACCTTTACAGTGTTGACGGGATGTTAAACCTCAAATCAAACAAACAAAATTTCTGCACAAAAACATATGCTATGGGTTCTCATTAGAAGTGCCTCACCGAGGCGCTTCTAATGAGTATCCACAACATATTCATGCAGAAATAAAAAAAATATCAGTACTTTTTAGATGAAAAAAAAACAAAAAACGCACACACACACCAAAAAAAGGTTCATTGTCAGTTCCATTTTGAGTATGTTCAGTGCTACAGAGAAGTAAAATAATGTTGTTGTGAGATGAGGAATGAACAAAAATAAAATCCATTGGTGTTTAGTCTTGTACAATTTTGTTAAGCAGCAACAGTTCGTGTTTAATGGTCCTTGATATCGTGCAATAATGGTTCATTGCAGCAGTTGATAAGAAGCTTTGAAGAGGGTTTTAAAATAACTTCTGCAGGTATTTTGGCCATTAAAATTACATTTCCAAATACCTGTTCACTCTCCAAAGTATGCATAAATATCTGCTATGGTGTAATAATAAGTAATGAACAAAGTTGATCTTTTACATAACAACAGATAAATTCAGAATCCTCCATGGTTTAGTGGTTACACTACTCGCCTTGTAAACCAGGGGTTTCAGGATCGATCCCAGGCTTCTCCAGACTTTCTGATGAGTCTTTAAAATCGAGGCCCCTTCTCTGTATGACCTTAGCTGTTGCTGGGATGTAAAACTCAAACACTCACTCAGCAACAGATAAAGTGGGTGTTTTGTAATAACTGAAGGATAGTTTTCCTTATTTCTCCGTATAAACCTATGTTGTGGGTATTTATTAGAACCGCCTCACCGAGGCGGTTCTGATGAATACCCACAACATGTGTTTTTATGGAGAATTGACAAAAACTACCCTTCAATTATCACAAAATACCAACCATATCTGTTGCTATGTAGTTTATCTTAGACATAACAAGGTTAATAAAGGGATGATTTTCATTATTTCTTGGGGTGCCGTATATAATATGTTGTCGGTACTTGTCAGAATTGCCTTGATAAGGCGATTCTGACAAGTACCCACAACATGTTTCATGGAGAAATATGGAAAAAAATCTAACAAATTGTCTTCATTAGCCGTCCTTATATGGAACCATCTATGTTAGGTGTGTTCCTTTGAGGTTTAACGTCCCCAATGAGACTATTTAGGTCATTTTGGGGATGCTGCTTCCAATTTGGTAGGACTTTCACCCGACATTGAGCTGAAATAACATCTCAAACCCTGCAGCCCAATGAAACCAATAGGGTTTCTATGCATGAATGGTCCGACTCCCACCTGGGCAGTCTCCCTGCCCTACATCATAGGGTAGTTTATACTTTCTTGTCCCTTGGGATCATTGATTCCATTGTGGAATTTTGAAAATATTTGAAAGTCACTGATGAGGCCTAATTGGCCGAAACTAGCTAGTCTGGCCCAGAAACATGCACACTTCATATTTTTCAGTTTTGTGGTGTATTCCTTGCTTCCAAAGGATAACCCGTCTATAGAACATATTTAGTCCTTCTAAGTGGTCTACCATTCCCCTTAATTGCATATTCTCATTACTCATCCTCATCTAGAGCAATGATTTTTCTGAGATGAGATAAGGTTTATATAATGGCTAATGATGATTTCAGTCTTGATTAGCTATACATGCCTGAAAAGAAACTCTCTAGCCCTAAGCTTATCTTACATGATGCTATCAGGAATCAGAAATATGTACCTGTGCACTCACATGACCTTCAGAACTGGGTCATACCTGTTAGATGATGGTGTCAAGAATTTTGTGATTGCTATTACTTGAACAAATGACAGAAGCGGAAAACAGTACTAGGCAGACTCTCCGGGAGCCATCTGAGCTAGGTTATCAAATAAGTTTGGAAAATAATTGATTCAGGACCAGCAGTGCAACTTCAGAAATACTTTGTAGGAAGCTTCCAGGGGTTGTCTCTCTTGGATTATCTCAGTAAACCCACACCAATCCTTGTCTGCTTTGTTGTCTGCTGGTTACTTTAAATGTCAATGTTGCAATCTGTGTGGACCCAGATCAGACTGCTCCTGAAGGAGCAGACTCTCTTTGCCTATATGCAAACATATTTTTTTAAAAAGTTTGCAAGTAGATGAAGCAGACCACATTAACAAACAACATTTTCAGATGCACTTTTTTGGCCACGACTCACCACGATTTTTTAAATCGGGGTAAATCTTGAACAACGTCGTAGAGAAGTCGGCAGAGATCTTGAGGAATCGTGGTTGATCGTGATAGTTCGGGAGTGACCACGACTGTTTTGGACATGTTCAAAACAGTCGTGACGAGTCGGCATCATTTTTCAATTCGTAGAGAGGTCGTAGAGAAATCGTAGCTCGGTCGTGAGCCGTCGTCGTGGTAATCATGGCCAATCGTGAATAATCGTGACTGAATTCTACCACGATTGAGCTACGACGAGACAAGATCATCTACGACGCCTCTACGATTCCGTTGCGACTGCCGTACGATCTACTACGATATCATGACGACTGCTCAGGACAATGCAAGATTCACCAGGAAAGCACTACGATTAATGACGACGCTAGCACGATTTATCCCGACGAACACTTTTATATACCCAGATCATTATAAATCCTGACGAATCGGGAGAAGTCGTGGTTAATCGTGAGTAAATCGTATCGAATCCTCCATGATCGTACTGAGTATTTGATCATTGTGCCAATTCGGCCTTGGTCGTAGAGCAGTCTTGCAGGGATCGTGAGAAATCCTGTATGATCGTGTGATATCTTGAAGCAATCGTGATGCAGTCGTAGAAGAATCCTAGAGGATCGGAAGACATCTTGGTCGATAGTGGAGGATCGTTGTAAATCGGCTCCATTATCGTACAGCAATCGTGATTGTTCGTAGAAGTGTCGTAGCAATGTCGTGAGTATTCGTAGGGTAGTGAAATCGGAACCGTGTATGCCCCGATTTGCCACGATTTTCATGGTCCCCATTGGTCGTGGACAGTCGTGAACAATCGTGGTCAAAGTCCTGACAGTGTAAGAGCCGCATAATTGTCAAATTGTTAACTGTTCTAGCAAGAAAAATATCGAAAATTTTGGTATTTTAGCTGAAAAAATGTGAGCAGCTTTTGCATCTGCAAAAGCTGCTCACATTTTTTTTTCAGCAAAAATTTCAGCATATTTGCCATATTCAATGATCAAAGTTTTAACGATAGGTTAACTAACGCCGTCGTTAGTTTTGAACAACTGGCCCCTGATGTCCACATAACCATCACTCCAGGTAACCGTTATTTATAGAAAATAGAATGGTAAGCTGACTGCCTAGACATTACCTTAATAGTGTTGACTGGGCAACTAAACCAAACTCTACCCTTGATATTATCCGAAAAATTATTTTGGCCTTGCACTTTCAACAAGAACAGCTTTAGTTGGGTTTCCTTGCTTCATGAATTACTGCCCTTGACACATTAGTTGTAGTGGGGTATCATTTGTTGTCTTCTGTGTATTAATACTGGGTTTAACTCTCTTGCGCTTGATAATCAACCCCTCAAATAAAAACAAAAAAATATGAAAATAACAGAAAACTTTTTTTTTTGTCCTCTGTGTATATCTCAAATCGGCCAGAAAGCAATTAAAATACATTTTATTTGCATTTCTTTGTCTCCTATCAAAAACAAAATATCTTGCCAGCACTTGAGACTTATCTAAACACACAGAGCATCTTAAACATTTTCTGATGTTTGAAAATCAGATAACGACTAGATATGAAATGATAGAACGTAACTGTGGTAGCTAGATTAGGTTACTTCCCTTGTTGCATGTGGTGCGTGATACTGCAAAGCTGTACCTGAGGGTCACAGTCTATTTTTATTCATTTCTTCTTTTTGAAAATTTATGTTGTGGGTACTCATTAGAATCGCCTCAAGGAGGCGATTCTAATGAGTACCCACAACATACATTTTCATATTGGCAGAGGTAAAATCAATATTCAGCATATTTGCTTTATCTGGAGTCTTGGGTCAGCTGGTTCAAATTTTCTGAGATAGGAGTAAAAGAAAAGGGAACCAGTGTGAAGTACCAGTATTTAAAGGTTTTTTGAAGGAAAAAAAAAAAAAAAAAGGTGAAGATGATTATAAATGAGTTAATTCGTTCAGAAGAATGCTTATGCATCTTGGACCCTGGGAATATTATGATATCTCATCTCTTTCACAGTTGGTGTTTTTTTTCGAGTGCTTGGAAATGAATGAATATCCCATCTGTGTTTTATATCGGATGCAAATTAACCACATCTTGTAGCACTGATAGGGATTTTTAAAAAAATATTATGAAACATGTTTTCTGGTTGCATTCCTTGCAGTTTGTTTTGCCCCATTTTAATTGGTGTTTGGAAACTGCAAAAATTTTATTTGAAGGAAGGAGCTTGATTTTTAGAAAATTTAATGAGGACATTTAAATCCGGAATTATTAAAAGAAATTTGGAAGTCATACAGTAAGATTCTGTTAAATTGAGGCTTATTCATCTTAATGTACAGGAAAATTCTGCTGTTAAGACCACCTAAAATTAAGACTTAATCTGCTTTTAGAAGCTTATTTAGTAGGTTGCAGTTATTCTTTCTTTGTCTTTTCTGCATACAGTGTCCTCTTGTCACAGATCACCTTTGGGACTGTTCAAAAGTGGTCTTAAAGACCACTTTTGAACAGTTTCAAATGTGGTCTAAATATAGGAATTTTACTGTACTTAAAAATTTCAATTTTTCATTTATTTGTTGTCTGCATCTAGTAGGTTCTAGTAAGAGATCACCTCTTGGACTGTTCAAAAGTGGTCTTAGTGGTCTTAAAGACCACTTTTGAACTGACCCAAAAGTGGTCTTAATATAGTAATTTTACTTATAAGAGCCTGCAAAGAGAACCATTAAAAACTTTGAGAGAGATATGATAGGGCTGAAAGTGACAGTGCTTGTAAGAAATAAAATATAGTGGAAAAAAAAAAATAGAAAATGGAGTGCAGCTGTGCAATTAATTAATAGCGTTGCCGCAAAACATAACTGTTTTAGTTATACTACCTGGAGAAATGAGAACCTGCAGATTACAACTTGTAAGTACTTATTACAAATTCACATCCCCAAATTAAGTGATTATTCACTGATAATTTTCCCTATTTCTTCTGAGAAACATATGTTGTGGGTACTTGTTAGAATTGCCTCGATGAGGCGAACATATGTTGTGGGTACTTGTTAGAATCGCCTTGATAAGGCGAACATATGCTTTGTGTACTTGTTAGAATTGCCTCGATAAGGTGAACATATGTTGTGGGTACTTGTTAGAATCGCCTTGATAAGGCGAACATATGCTTTGTGTACTTGTTAGAATTGCCTCGATAAGGTGAACATATGTTGTGGGTACTTGTTAGAATCGCCTCGATAAAGCGAACATATGTTGTGGGTACTTGTTAGAATCGCCTCGATAAAGCGAACATATGTTGTGGGTACTTGTTAGAATCGCCACGATAAAGCGAAAATATGTTGTGGGTACTTGTTAGAATCACCTCGATGAGGCGATTCTAACAAGTACCCACAACATACGTTTTATGGAGAAAAAAAAAGATTATCCCCAATTTTCCTTGTCAATATTGTAGATATGATTAATTATAGTCTGACTCAAATGGGTAGTTCTAACATGATGATGACATCGGAAATCTGTTTTTACTTCAAAATACAATATACAGCCTGGTCAGAGGCTTCATAGCACTGGTCAAATTTTGTATTTTTGATTTGAGGTTGAACATCCACATCAACATATTTAAGTCATTTTGGAGACATTGCTTCCAATTTAGTGGGACTTTTACCCGACATTGAGATGAAATGAAATCTCTATCCCACCAATAGGTTTTATATACATGAACGGTCCAACTCACACCACTTTGCCTGGAAAGGCTTAGACCTTCTAAGCTGTTTACCAGTACTCATGTGCAGTCAGTTTCAGCTGTTTGTGGAAGCATCATGGAGCCCAATCTATTTCTGCAAGCCCCAATGAGCAGGGGCGCAGTCATAGTTTGTATAAAGGTTCAGCTGATAACAGTTGAACATAACAAAACTACAAAATGAATGCGGTAACCAATGTTAGGTTGATTTGAGGTTATTGCTATTCCTTTAACCCATTGTATGCGGGGAAACCCCTAAAGTGTTACCTTGGCAAACAGTGCAGGCCCAGATCAGACGCCACAGAACGCGGCGTCTGATCAGGGCCTGCACTTTTGCTAACAGAATTTTTCGTCAAAAATTGAATAAAAAACGAAAAATATTGGCCTGACACCCCTTATATGACAAATGGACTTGTCCAACATATAACAATGGAAGAGTCCACTAGCATACAATGGGTTAATCTTGTGAAACTCAAAATCATTATGTGTGTCTGACTGGTGATTATGAGGTCCTGGGTTTGATCCCTGCCAGGATGCTAGCATTCTTCCAAAGAGATAAATTATGAAATATTTTCTGTGGTCAGTTTCTTCCTACCACTATCCAAGAAGGGCAGTTATCAGTTTCTGGTGAAAGAATGTGCAATGTGTTGGTTAACTTAACCAAAGTTAGCCAATAAGCCTTCCCAGAGAATATATTTGTGGTAAGTAAACAGACCTGCTCAGTATGATCAAAGTAGTGTTGACTGGGCCATTTAACTCTAAATGAACAAGCAAACATACTCAAAATCAGCATAGCAACAGACAGGCTAAAAATTTCAGAAATGCAGACTTTCATCAGATGTTTTAATTACAAGAAAAATTTTCCCATGCTAGACAATGTTCTCTCAACTAGATAATTATCTTATGAAATTCTTCAGGGTCCCTAAAACAGATGTGCTCCCTGTTTTCTCATTAACATCTCATTCTCTCTGGGTTTACTTGCACCAGATGTTTTCAACAGAAAATTGGAAGTTGAATGTTTGCATACAAAAATGTTTGAAGATGAAATTCTCTGATGTGATTACTGAAAGGAACGACCGTGTTGAGGAGAATAACCCCATTTTGTACCAAAAGGAATCTTCCACTTTATTGGCTCCCACCCATCGAGGCTTGAAGAAGTAGATGGGCTGCATGATGCTTCCACGCAGAGCTGAAACCGACCACACAAAGATCAGGAATCGATACAATTAACTTACTCAACCCACCAAAGACACCAAAGGGAAAGAAATACAAACATTAAGCGACTAGACCATAATGGAAACCTAAACAAAGGAAGGCTATAAGGACAGTTACTTTCCCACAAAATGGCCATATGGCCATCCAAAATTAAAAGACACAAGTGATACACACAGTAAGTAACAAACAACAGCATAAATAAATCGCCACAGAAGAACTGCCTTGGAACGGTCAGGCCCAGGAAAAGTGGTGCGAGTTGGACCATCCATTCATATAAACCGTATTGGTTTCTTTGGGTGGCAGGGCTTGAGATGTCATTTCATCTCAATGTCGGGTAAAAGTCCCACAAAATTGGAAGCAACGTTTTCAAAATTACCTATACAGTGTTGATGGGGACTTAAAACCTCAAATCAAACAAAACAAAGTATTCAGACTACTCCCTGATTTTGTGTCTAAAAATAGTTGGATGATTGGTTGTTGAGATGCCATGTTTTGCATTGTCTTATCTGGTCCATACTGTTTGTCTGATACTAGTTTACAAGTTGGAGTCTAAACGCGGGTACCAGCATCTGACAAATTAGTTTGCCCATATTCTAACACATGAAAGAGAAAGATTGCAATAAATTCAGCAATTATTGCTGAAATTGCAGAAATCAAGGCATTTTTGCAGTGAGATCTTGATTAGTTACCTAGTACTTGATTAATACCATATTCGCTGTAATTATCGCACATACCCTAATATTAATACATGCACACTGATACTTTTCCCAGAAATACATTTTATAAATACCAGTTGACACAGAAATACATTTTATAAATACCAGTTAACCCATTTTGTGCTGGAAACCCACAAAACAAGTAGGTGGCAAACAGTGCAGGCAGAATGTGGCGTCTGATCAGGGCCTACACTGTTTGAGAAAAATTATGCCATTTTTCAAATAAAATATGAAGAAAACACTACCTGACACCCCTAAATTTTGAAATGGACTCCTGCTATATATAAGGAGGAAGATTCCATTTGGTACAAAAAGGGTTAATACTGTATTCACTGTAATTATCGCACATGCCCTAATAATAATAAGTGCACACTGATACTTTTCCCAGAAACACATTTCATAAATACCAGTTAAGCAGTCTTTAGATCTATTAGACTGTGCTAAAAGATCACAGGGACAATTTATTATTTTACTGTAAAAATCCTAAAAATTCTGACACCTTGAGGACTTGCTGTAATTCTCCTAAAATTTTAGCAAAACTGTTTCCCTATCCAGCAAGGAGTCTAAAAGGTGCCAACGGAATTGCAAACTGTGTAGACCCTGATCAGACTGCTCCTTCAGGAGCAGTCTGATCTGGGCTACACTGTTTGCATAGGCCTTAGGATCATTACTGTAGTTTTATGCTTCTTGTGCCAACTTTAAACCAATCATGTTCAGAAACCTCCGTGGTGTAGTGGTTAAGGTACTTGCAATATAAATCAGGGGATGTGGGTTTGATCCAGCGTTCTCCAGACTGGGATGAGCTTCTCCGTATGACCTTAGCTGTTGGTGGGACGTAAAACAAACACACTAACAATCATGTTCAAAGTCAGTTGTACCGGCCCCGATAGCTCAGTTGGTAGAGTGTCCGCTCTGGGGAACGGGAGGTCATGGGTTCGATCCTGGGCCGCGACATACCAAAGTCGTTAACAATGGTACTAGCTGCTCCTCGCTTGGCACTCAGATTTACGGGGTAGAGCTAGGACTGGTCGACCCAGTGTCAGGATAATGTGACTGGGTGTGGTATCATGTAATGTGTCTGGGACATGATACTTCAGTGAGGCAGCACTATAAAAGTGGGCATTGAGCTCCCTGTCGCAACCAGACACCATCGTGATATGACTGAAAAAATGTTGAAAGCGACGTTAAACCCGAATTCACACACACACAAAGTCAGTTGCAAGGCTTGTTCTGATGATTAAAATGAAATTGTCTAAGCGCACTTGCACTTATTAGGGTGCATATGGATTATATGTGAACTCAGAAGCGTGTCACAGAAAATTGTCTTCCTGGTTGTCCGAACTGTCATGATATAGATGAGACTTTGTATCTGTTCATTGTATCTGCGTCAACCTTCTTTCCCTTTTCTTTCAATAAGTTCTGAAGTTAGATCCTTTGGAAGCAAGGAATACACCAAATAAACGAAAATAGCAGACTCGGTTTTATTGAGTCTGTTCATGACCAGTACTGAAATGTGCAACACCGGCCACACCCTCTAGCAGAACTATTTTCAAAATGATACCAAATGAACTAAATGATCCCAAAGAACCAGAAAATATAATCTGCACTATGATGATGTACAGGGCGACGTTTTACGGCCGCCACACGGCACAACAGCAGCTACAGTGAAAATAAATAAGTTCTGAAGTTAGATCCTTTGGAAGCAAGGAATACACCAAATAAACGAAAATAGCAGACTCGGTTTTATTGAGTCTGTTCATGACCAGTACTGAAAAGAGCAACACCGGCCATGCCCTCTAGCACCGGCTTAAGCAGAACTCTATATTCAAAATGATACCAAATGAACTCAATGATCCCAAGGACCAGAAAATATAATTTGCACTATGATGATGTACGGGGAGACGTTTTACGGATGCCACACAGCACAACACCAGCTACAGTGAAAATAAATAAGTTTTGAAGTTAGATCCTTTGGAAGCAAGGAATACACCGAATAAACGAAAATAGCAGACTCGGTCTGCAATGGATGGGTCAGAATGTTTTTTTCTGTGTTCTCCAGTTTCAGCCCACCTCTGATTAACAACTGGAGATATATAAGTGACATATTCTTGAAAGGGCTGTAAAGTCCTAGTGCAGGAAGTGAAGGCTGTGATCAGACTGTGTGGATGCGCATGCTGATCAGTCTTTGCTGAGCACAGTGCTGTAATAGAGGTTTTCTTGAGTCAGTTCATCTAATTACTGACAATAAGGTTGGAAAACCTCAAACATTTGGAAGTTCAGTTGGTTAATTTCAGAGATTTATCAGAGATTTTGTTATTACATCATAAGGATGAGATTGTCAGTGATAAATGTGTCTCAGACAGGTGTTGAGAGATAGTTATGCTTAAAATTTTACAAGACCATAAACTGATACTGTACCTGGCTGATTGACAGGCCGTCAACCTAAGAGATGGCTGGGTTGTAGGTTCAAGGCTTACTTGTTGAAAATTGAACTTTGTCATTATGACAGATTAGCAGTCTTGATATGTGGGTTGTAAAAGGATTTTGTTTAGGTTATTTTCCTCATTTATTTGGTAGTGGTGTATTAACCAGTTTAGTACAAGAAACCCCAAAACGGGTACCCTGGCAGACAGTGCAGGCCCAGATCAGACACCGCAGAATGCGGTGTCTGATCAGGGCCTACACTGTTTGTGAAAAGTTCAGCCATTTTTCACATAAAATTTGAAGAAAACACAACCTGACACCCCTAAATTTTGAAATGGAGCTATATATATGGAGGAAGATTCCATTTGGTACAAAAAGGGTTAATTTATAGAACTATTGATGCCTTTACAATAGGGCTATCATGATAATAAAGATGCAATAGTTATAATATTGCAATAATCATTTTAGCCAAAAACTTCCTTAGAACTTCAGTTATCCTTCAGTATTATGTTCCCCCACTGAAGGGAAGGGTGACATTGTTTTTTTATGCCCCAGAATCAAAGATTTGGGGGTGGGGGTGGGGCATGTAGCTTTTGGTTTTTCTGTTTGTCCTCAAAGACCTTAATATTGGGGGTAACTGATGGGGCTTTCATATTTCACATGTGTACCTTGTCACAAGACCTTTCCAGTGGTACCATATTTTTGTACCCTATGACCTTGACGTTTGACCTTCTTTTTTAAAAACTTTTAACATGTCATAACTTCTGATTGGTAAGTGATAAGGCTTTCATAATTTACCTGTACATTCCTTGTCACAAGACCTTTCCAGTGGTACCATAATTTTGACCTTGTGACCTTGACCAAGACATTTTATCTACTTTTTAAAAAACTTTAGCATTAGTGATTGGGCTTTCATATTTCACATACAAGACCTTTCAAGTGGTACCATAATTTTTTCTTATTACCTTGTCACCTTGAACTTGACCTACTTTTTAAAAACTTGAACATTGGCCATACCTTTGATTGGTTAGTGATAGAGTTTTCATATTTCACATGCACATTTCTTGTGACAAGACCATTCAGTTGGTACCATTATTTTTGACCTTATGTCCTTGAACTTGAGGCTGTCAGATGGGGGTGGGGGTGGGGGGCATCAGTGTTTCACAAACACATATTGTTGTTCCTGCATTCAAACAGACGTTTGAAACATGAATCTTATGAATTGATTGAAGTTTAACAAACTGATTTGCTGATCAGAATTTGGTGATATTTGCCTAATTTGTAAGGTCTGAGTTAGCTTGGATCAATAGAAGGGTCTCACTACAATCAACTGTATCTCTATAATCATGGATGGATTTAGGTAAAACTTAGTGTAGTCATCAGTGTTTGCATCTGTATTGCAGATAGAATTTTGTAGATCCAGTTTTCAATGTCATTACGGAATTCTAACCCTTCTCTTGCTGAATATACAGATTAGCCACACCCATTTCTGACTTTGAACCAATCAGATTACTTGATGTAATTTATTCCTACAAATTCATTAATTGAATGTCAAACAGTGTAGATCCCGATCAGATGGCTTCTTCAGAAGCCATCTGATTTGGATCTACACTGTTTGCAAAGATCGGGGTTGTCGTGAACAGCAAGATAAGGGTTAATCATCCAGGCTGAACATAGGGTGTAAAACATCACTTTGAAGGTGTCCAGTGCACATAGAATTTTTATCACCTTGACCCAATTTTTCAAGGTCAACGCAGTGCCTTCTATGTTGAGATTTTCTTCCATAGCGCGCACAAGATTTTGTCAGATTAAAGAAAACACTATGTTACTGTTGGAACTGAATCTAATCAGCCCACTGATATATTGCTTATATTAACCCATTTTGTACTGGAAACCCCAAAACCGGTACCCTGGCAAACAGTGTAGGCCCAGATCAGACGCCGCAGAACGCGGCGTCTGATCAGGGCCTACACTGTTTGCAAAAAGTTCAGCCATTTTTCAAATGAATTTTGAAGAAACACCAACCTGACACGTCTAAATTTTGAAATGGGCTCAGGAGGAAGATTCCATTTGGTACACTGATATATAGCTTATTAATGCTTTATGATCTTACTGAGTTAACTGTTTATATTACATCAAGATATAAGGACCAGATAGCAAGTTCTGATGAAATGCTGGCAGTTGATAAGATTTATAAAGTTATCAGAAGAATTTATATTTCACCAGAAAAAAAAAAAAGAATCTAGATTAACCCTTTTTTGTACCAAATGGAATCTTCCTCCTTATATATAGCAGGAGTCCATTTCAAAATTTAGGGCTGTCAGGTTGTGGTTTCTTCAAATTTGATTTGGAAAATGGCTGAACTTCCTGCAAATAGTGTAGACCCTGATGAGACGCCGCAGAATGCGGCGTCTCATCTGGGCCTGCACTGTTTTCCAAAGTACCCCTTTTGGGGTTTCCGGTACAAAATGCGTTAAAACGCATGTTGCTGCAAGTCATTGATGGTAGGCAATACATGCCTTTTCCTCACTACTTTTTGTACACTGCTCAAATTAATTAATCCTTATACTGCTGAAAACGACAACCCCCACTAATAGCAGAATCCTATGTCGCAAAATAACAAAATGTTTATGCTTGTAAGTTTACTCAGATCATTTCTCTTTTCGGTCATGCCAACAAAAGAATACCATCTATGCTAGCCTTTTTTCACAATACAGGATTTATTTAAGAGATGGTTACACTGTTTTCGCATTTTTTCCATGAGCAAATTTCACAGTTTTATATGATTGGCACTTCCTGTATGCGAACCTTTCATATGTAAAAAGGTTTCAGTAGTTCCACTTCCTTTTATGGAGTTATGGCCGATCAAATTTATAGATTGTGATTATAAGTCATTTGAGCCTTAAATTACCACTAAGCATATGCATAAAGCTGTACATATAGCCACAAAAATTGCAGTATTAAAAAAAATTATACACCATTAACATCAAATACCAAGTTCAAGTCGGCCCCCACCTATCAGAGCTTGAAGAAATAGATGGGCTGCATGATGCTTCCACGCAGAGCTGCAATCCGACCGCACACTAGTGCTGGTAAACCACTTAGAGGATCTAAGCTTGCCCAGGTAAAGAGGTGCGAGTCGGACCGCTTATAAACCCTATTGGTTTCATTGGGCGACAGGGCTTGAGAAGTCATTTCATCTCAATGTCGGGTAAAAGTCCCACAAAACTGGAAGCAACCTCTCCAAAATGACCTATACAGTGTTGATGGGGGCGTTAAACCTCAAATCAAACAAACAAAACCAAGCTTCAAGTTGAAGTTGTATAGAATCCATTTTGAAAAAAATTATGTTACCTTAATTATTTTGAAGAGTGTACATGTATTAATCTTTGGGCCTGATATTTCAGTATGCTAGCTATATGTGATATCTGAAGGCCCCCACTCCAGACTTTTCAGAAAACATATGTGGAAAAACAAGAGGCATGTTAACCCCTATCTTGCTGAATATTCAGTTTAGCCACACCCATTTCTGACTTTGAACCAATCAGATTAATTGATATAATTTATTCCTAGAAATTCATAAATTGAATGTCAAACAGTGTAGATCCTGATCAGATGGCTTCTTAGATGGCTTCTGAAGAAGCCATCTGATCTGGAACTACACTGTTTGCAAAGAAAAGGGTTGTCGTGAACACCAAGATAAGGGTTAAATAAGGGGTCTTTTGTATAGTGCACTTATTTACTCTAAATATTGAGACACCAAAACGTCATAAAAATAAGCCAGAGCAAGTAGTGTAGACCCAGATCAGACTGATCCTGCAGGCTCTATACGATTTGTCACTAGGCAAAAATCTTTGCGGCCAAAAATTATAGAATAATTTATGCCAATAGGCTTAACATTTTTATGTGCAGACGATTAACATAAAAATGTCAAGCCTGATTTTTCTGAGAAATAAGAAAATCAAAGCACTGAGAATACTGGTAAGTCAATTGTTGTTGAATGTGTAGACTGCGAAAATAGTCCTGAACTTAAAACTGTTTCGTTTAACCCTGAAATTTCAGTGTTTTTAAGCAAAATGTGTAGATCCTGATCAGGCCCTGCATTTTCTAGCGTCTAACCCTTAAATTCCTGTACTGTAAGCAAACGTGACCCTGATCAGATGCCACCTTCTGCAGCATCTGTTCTGGGTCTACACTGCCTGCCAAGCCCAACCCATTATTCCAGATAACCCTATTATGCAAGAGGCTGATACTGATAAAATTAACACGTATCTTGCTGAATATTCATTTAAGCCACTTCCATTTCTGTCTATCAGCCAATCAAATTACTTGATGTCATTTATTGCTACAAATTCATAAACTGAATGCCAAACAGTGTAGATCCTGATCAGATGGCTTCTTCAGAAGCCATCTGATCTGGATCTACACGGTTTGCAAAGATAGGGGTTGTCCTGAACAGCAAGATAAGGGTTAACACTGCTATTTTCTATAAATAAGTTATCTGGATTTCCTACAGTTTCCTTCAGTTATAGTCACATGAACTTTGGCACTGAAGAGATATTTGCTCTATATTGGCCCTCGCCCATCGGGGCTTGAAGAAATAGATAGGCTGCATGATGCTTTCACACAGAGCTGAAACCAACCACAGATGAGTACTGGTAAACTACTTAGAGGATCTAATCCTGCCCAGGTAAAGTGGTGCAAGTCGGACCATCCATGCTTATAAATCCTATTGTTTCATTGGGCGACAGGGCTTGAGATGTCTCCAAAATGACATATACAGTGTTGACGGGGATGTTAAACCTCAAATCAAACAAAAAAAAAATAAACTTTGCTCTATATATAACTTTGGGTGGATTGATAAATGGTCGACCGATAAAATCTTGCATGCCATCTGCTCCACAATTTTGTGTGAAGCCTTAAGGATTTAAAAGACCTGTTTCATACCAGATACGCTTTGTTCATGAAAAAGGTGTCTAAAACGCGGGGGCAACATCTATCAGTTGAGGCATTTAGGAAGTAATAACATTGTTTCAGGGAACTGAGGAGTTTTAAGTAAATTGACACAAACCTGGGTTGCAAGAGGAAGTAGTAGGGTGTTGACATAGTGACAATAGCTGAACTCTGTATGAATCCAGTACCAATATCAAACCAATTGTGACAAAAAAGACTGAGTGGGATCCTGTAGGTTGGTCTGTTTTGTTTTATCTGCCTCGAGTTTTACAAAATATTTATACACATTAACAAGCTGTGTAGATCCTTATCAGACACCACATTTTGTGACATCTGATGTTGGACAACACTGTATGCTTGTGTCCCTTTTAAGGGATATTAGGCTTACATGGGTTGATAAGGTGACAACATGCACCAGCTAAAATTAAGACTACTTCTTCCTTTAAGAACACATATTGAAAAGTTTTGGTTATTCCTTCTGTTTGTTTACTTCACCCAATGTCCTGTAGTAAAGACCACCTTTGGGGCTGTTCAAAAGTGGTCTTTAAGACCACTTTTGAATAGTCCCAAAGGGCTTCTTAGTTTTTCCTTTAAGAACATGTGTTTAAAAGTTTTCAGTTATTCTTTATGGTTACTTCACCCAGTGTCCTGTAGTAAGAGACCACCTTTGGGACTGTTAAAAAGTGGTCTTAAAAGACCACTTTTGAACAGTTCCAAAGGTGGTCTTAATAGAGGAATTTTACTGTATTCATTCATTAGTTATTAAAGTTTATGGTATAGCTAATAGGAAATCAATGATAACTGCCCTCCCATGTAAGAGTCATCCTTAGTTTATTGAACTTTTATGCTTGTCAGTGGCAGAACAGATGGACATACTCTCAGAATTGTAATATACCAGGTATCTTAAAATTATTATTTTTAATACAAAAATTGAAAATGCTGGCCCCCACCTATTGGGACTTGGAGAAATGGATTGGGCTGCACGATGCTTCCACACAGAGCTGAAACTGACCGTACATGAGTTCAGGTAAACCACTTAGGTTTTAGCCTGCCCAGGCAAAGTCGTGTGTGCGGACCATCCATGCATTTAAATCCTATTGGTTTTATAGGGCTCCAGGGATTGAAACTTCATTTCAGTGTCTGGTAAATGTCCCATAAAATTGGTAGCAATGTCTGCAAAATGACCTAAATATTGTTGATGGGGATGTTAAATCTCAGATCGAACAAACGAACAAATACAAAATGCCTTGGTTGCTCAGTTGGCTGTGCATGTGACTGCTGATCAGGAGGTTGTGGGGTGTTTTGGGGTGGAGATGATACCTACTGGATTGGCAATACTATTTCATTGAGATTGATGATTATGAAAATGCCTAATTTCAGCTAAAATATTTCATACTGTTTGACTGACATGCACAAACACAAAAATCTGGGGCCAGTTGTTCAAAACTAACGACGTCGTTAGTTAACGTATCGTTAAATATTTGATCATTAAATATGGCAAATTTGCTGAAATTTTTGCTGAAAAATGTGAGCAGCTTTTGCGGACGCAAAAGCTGCTCACATTTTTTCAGCAAAAATACCAAAATTTAAGATATTGTACTTGCTAGAACACTTAACAATATGACCACTAACGAGCTCGTTAAGCTAACGATGCTTTGAACAACTGGCCCCTGAACTTTGGGATGATCTGTCACTCAAAGCTTCAGAGCATAAGGAGGATCATTTTGGGATAGTTTTTCTTATGCTTCCATTAAAACGTATTGGTGTGTTTGAGTTTAGTCCCCAACAACATTATTTAGGTCATTTTGGACACATGGCTGCCGATTTTATTCGACATTGAGATGAAATTACATCTCAAGCCCTGCTGCCCATAGACACCACCAGGGCTTAAAGAATGGTCCAACTGGCATCACTTTTCTTGGAGAGGCTCAGACCTAAGCAGTTTACCAGTACTCAAGTTTGGTCGGTTTCAGCTCTGCCCAGAAGCACCATGCAGCCCAGTCTATTTCTCCAAGCCCGAGGCGTTTCAACATGTTTCTAAGGACACTTAAAGTACTCTTTATTTTGAGCAATGATCAGTAGAATAGTATAGCATTGCAGCAGATCCTTGTCTTTGAAGTTTAGCTTCCAGGGGCCAGTTGTTCAAAACTAACGACGTCATTAGTTAATGTATCGTTAAAACTTTGATCATTAAATATGGCAAATATGCTGAAATTTTTTGCTGAAAAAATGTGAGCAGCTTTTGCATCCGCAAAAGCTGCTTGCATTTTTCCAGCAAAAATACCAAAAATTAACGATATTGTACTGCCTAGAAGAGTTAACAATATGACCACTAACGAGCTCGTTAAGCTAATGATGCTTTGAACAACTGGCTCCAGTTGTTCAAGACTAACGATACCATTAGTTAACATTATTAAAACATCCGGAATGAGTGTTCGTGAGAGATTCAAATAAGCTTGAAGCTTTCATCGCAATCAAACTAAAATAAATTGGTATAAACTAAACTTGGTTTATTTGGCAAATATACTAATATTTTGCAGAAAAAATGTGAGCAGCTTTTGCAGTCAAAATAGCTGCTCACATTTTTTCAGCAAAAAATACCAGCCTATTAGATATATACTGTAATGCACATTTTGGCCACAAAAGAGCTCGTTAAGCTAACCATGTTTTACCCAGTTCAAAACCTATGGTTAGTGAACATATTGTTAACTCTTATCCTCACAGCTGTTCACGACAATCCTTTCCGTTGCAAACAGTGCAGATCCAGATTAGATGGCTTCTGAAGAAGCCATCTGATCAGGATCTGCACTGTTTGACATTCAATTTATGAATTTGTAGGAATAAATAACATAAAGTAATCTTATTGGTTCAAAGTCAGAAATGGGTGTGGCTAAGCTGAATATTCAGCAGGACAAGGGTTAAAACTGATCATTGAATATTGCAAAATTAATATACTTATATTATTTGCAGAAAAAACAAACAAACAAAAAACAAACAAAAGTAAGCAAATGCAAAAGCGGCTCATATTTTTCAGTAAAAATACCACTGTACTAGATATTATATTTGACCCTTGGCCTGCTGACTATTTAAATATGTCACACCCACTACTGATTATCAGCCAATCAGATTACTTGATGCAAATCATTGCAACAAATTCATAAAATGAATGGCAAACAATGAAGATCCTGATCAGATGTCTTCTTCAGAAGCCATCTGATCTGGATTTGCATTGTTTGAAAGATAGGACATAATTTATCCGGGCTCAGCAGGACAAGGGTTAAGAAACTACTGGGCCCAGTTGATTTTATTATGACATCACCAAGCTCAGTGTGCACACTAGGGGTTTGATCCAGACCAGTTTAATTGGTCTCTACATCTAGTTGGTCTAAACGGGCCTCCATGGCCTAGTGGACATGAGAGCTGACTCTTAATCGTTAGGTCTCACACCTCTGTCGTTTGAGCCTGGTTCGAGCCTGGCTTGGGTCACATTTGAGTTTTCAAGTTCTGCAACAGAAGGTCAGGTGGTTTTTCTCGAGGTATTCCGGTTTTAACCCACCTTTACTAATGATCGGCTGGAAATGAGTGAAAAAGTCTTGAAAGGGCCTTAAAACCAAAACCAGAAAGAAAATCAGTTTGTTTTCACACATCTTTATCCAGATCAATTTCGACAGATTTACTTTTTATTACACTTACAGACTGAGAGGGCTGTATAATAAATGAGCGTCAATGAGCCCACAGGCTTGAAGATCCTTTTTCATTCGTTGTGGCCCAAAAATTTAATGGTGTCCCTGATAAATGCTGAAATTGACTATAATTATGAGCCAAATGAAGGGTGTGTTTCGGGACATGTGGGCACAAAAAAGACTCAGACCAGCCAGCACATCCGTGCAGGCTGATCTGTCGGCCCCCCGCCCATCGGGGCTTGAAGAAATAGATAGCTGCATGATGCTTCCACGCAGAGCTGAAACCGACCTCGCACGAGTTCTGGTAAACTGCTTACAGGATCTTTCAAAAGGGTGTGAGTTGGACCGTCCATGCTTATAAACCCTATTGGCTTCATTGGGCGACAGGGCTTGAGAAGTCATTCATCTCAGTGTCGGGTAAAAGTCCCACAAAATCTCCAAAATGACAGTGTTGACAGGGATGTTAAACCTCAAATCAAACAAACAAAGTAGGCGTCTTTTTTGTGCACATGAGGAAAGTTTTATGTGTTCTGAGCTGTTTGGGTAGATTATAAGAATCTTATATGGGTGTGAGGGGTGGATGGGAAAATCTGTCCCGAGGGACACTGTTCGCATCACGAGGCTTTCAGAGTGATGCCGGACAGTGATCCCGAGGGACGGATTTTTTCTATCCACCCCTCACACCCATGTAGGATTCTTTTTCTTGCATACCTTCCATTTTTAGGGCGGATTTTTAATGCTGCAGTCACTTCGAGTACCGACGTCCACAATATTGTGACGAGACTACAAATATGTTTTGTGACGTCACGTAACGTGCTGTTACGTCACCTTAACAACGGCACATCTGAGGTCGTAATCAACCAGTGCATTTATCAAACATGCAATTACATTCGATTTTGGGTCGGAACATCAGGGTCAGAACATAAATTTCTATCCCAGGGTAAAATCACAGATTTCCTAGTCTGGTGTGCAAGAATATAAGGGTAAATCACAGCTCATATTATCTCTATGAGAAGATTATTCAGTTAACAAGTTGCTGTATGAATCTTTTCTGTTGTTCTCCCAGCATCCATAGAATGTGGAACTGTCATTTTTGCCCTGTTTATCGGTTGTAATAAATTGATTTAGCAAATATTAATATCCTGGAAACATCCTTTTGTCTGTAATATTTCCTGGGAATGAGAAATAGCTTGTTGAACAATATGTGGTATTTATTGGCTCGATGATGTACATATGAAACAGTGGGTATGGTTCTGGATGATTTTTGGGTCATTTGTTTTTCGAACCAAAGTTAACCCTTGTCCTGCTGAGCCCGGATATGGATTATTTTCCAAACAATGAAGATCCAGATCAGATGGCTTCTGACGAAGCCATCTGATCAGGATCTACATTGTTCGCCAGTCAGATTGTGAATTTGTTGCAATAATTTGCATCAAGTAATCTGATTGGTTGATAATCGGTAGTGGGAGTGGCATATATGAATATTCAGCAGGACAAGGGTTAATAATACTGTTTGCTTTTACAGTTGTTGTCCATGTGATTATTACTAACCAATGGTGTAATCAAAGGAATTCTGTACTGTTTAATAAACAGTGCAGTGAAGATAAATGACACATGCTGAGTGCAGCAACTTTCTTTTGAAGTGATTGATTATGAATTATCTCTCCTTTTCGCTGACAGTAGAAAGGCAGGGGTTGAGGTCTGACATACATCTGGTTTATGATAGAACTGGTTTCATGAAAACTTTCAAATTTTAAGGCAACTTACCGTATAAATTCTAATAAATGCCCCGGACGCTTATGAGAATCATTACCTTTCATGGGAAGTGGGTTGGGTGTTTGTTAGAGGCCACAGTTCCCATAAAAATTAACTGAAGTATCTGAATACTGCACTTTCTTGCAAATGGCCGCCATCTTGAAATGTACAATGGAATAATGTGCTAGTGACGCAAAATCCATGAAAGACTATTGACATAACAATTTGTTCTTCCTTTTCGGGCGAATTTGCTCTTCGGAAGAATTCGACAGCACAGCATACAAATTTGATGTCTTTTCTTCCACGAATTAGGCTTGTTTCAATTCAAATTGTGATAAAAGGATACCAGGTGCATCAAGTTTCTTATGCAGCTGGGGCAGAACTAGAAACAGCCTATTAATTCAAACTAGAATGTATTTTCAGACATAGAAAGTGGCACTTTTTTCAAAGAAAATCCTGTGCATTATGTAGTGCTTTTTTGGTGCTGCCATTGAAAAAGTCAAGAATACATACCTGGCACGGGGTTAGCAGCTAAGTCTGTGCCTAGCATGGGGTTAGCAGCTAAGTCTGGCACAGGGTTACCCCGTGCGAGGTATGTATTCTTGACTTTTTCAATGGCAGCACCAAAAAAGCACTACATAATGCACAAGATTTTCTTTGAAAAAAAAAGTGCCACTCTCTATGTCTGAAAATACATTCTAGTTTAAATTAATAGGCTGTTTAGAGTTCATCTTAGAACCTGAAAAGCAGATAGATTTCTTTCCTTTGATGAATATGTATCCGCTACAAAAAAATCATCATTTGCAACTTTTGAAGCGTGTTGACTGTTCATGCTTTAGATATTATCTAATGCAGGCGGCTTACCCTTTGATTTAGTTCGAACAATTTGACATGAGTCTGACCTTTATGCAAGGAATAAATTAGTCAGTGCTATAGCCTAATACATCCGCTTTCGTAAACTTCTCATGAATTTTTGGCATCTCGTGAATAGCAGCCCATTTACCAACCTCTATGTATTGTATAACAATATCGCCATCTTCAGACAACAATGAAGATAAATACATGCATTCCGTCCGGTGTGAAATTGTGTTAAAAGAGTTTACCAGTCTCGGGTCAGTTTGTTCGAACTAATAAATACTGTAATGTTAACATGCATCAACATTTATCAATTATCACATTTTTATCACTGGCTCACAAAGTGGTTGTGGATTAGTGTAAATAAATAAGACTGGTCATCTGTGTTAATTATTCCGAAATGGATTAATTTCACTGTTTACTATTGAAGCAGAATATGATAATGTGCTTCTGAAATTATCCATTCAATGGCAAAATTTTCCATGTACGCCAATGATTTTTGGTATAAAGTGGAGAAATTAAGTGGTTGCACCATGTTCCAGTTCGCTACCGCCCAGTCATGAGTCCGCTGTAATTTTATTGTCTTTGTCTCGCGACAGGCAGACCTCATAAACGTGTTCTTTCTACCAATGATGCAGGAGATTATTGGATTATAATTAGGACAAAAAAAAAACAGTTTGCATTTGACCGGGTATTTGTGTGTGTCATCTTCATGCAGGCATGGATCAATTAGAAGTTTAGATTTACCAAAGATGGCGACGACAGAATTTCGTTTTTCAGTATCCCATAATGGTCGTTTATTAGAGGCTCGTGCTTTCAGGAAAATTGCAAATTAAATCAGCAATTGTTGCATCTGAATTGGGGGATGGGCATTTATTAGAGCATGGGGGTTCAATAAAATTTTTGCGGTAGCCAAAGCCATCCAAATTTTATCCATATTGTGACAGAGTTACCTGATTGTGGTTGTTTGTCTCAGGAAGTTATTTTGTGATGCCAAAATTCCTGATCTGTGTTTGTAATTTTGAGCTGTATTTGTTACATCAACAGTCTTGGAGCATGTGCAAATCAAACACGTTGCACAAACCTTCAGAAGTGATTGTTAGCTGTAATTCACTTACTGTCCTCCTTTGCCAGCCATATTTTAACCCTTCTCTTGCTGAATATTCATTTAAGCCACACCAATTTCTGTCTATCAACCAATCAAATTACTTGATGTAATTTATTGCTACAAATTCATAAACTGAATGCCAAACAGTGTAGATCCTGGTCAGATGGCTTCTTCAGAAGCCATCTGATCTGGATCTTCACTGTTTCCAAAGATATGGGTTGTCGTGAACAGCAAGATAAGGGTTAAGACAACTCAAATGTCTTTTGGAGGTATAGTGGATGTATATTACATGTATTACGTACTTGTTCTTAGACAGCAATAAAATTTTGTCATTTCCACAGGTCTGGTTAAATTGCAGTACTGTTTTATGTAATGTTAACCCAGCATGGCCTTTATAGTGTTGACCTGGCTGTTAACCCATTGTATGCTAGTGGACTCTTCCATTGCTGCATGTTGGGCAAGTCCATTTGTCATATCAGGGATGCCAGGCCTATTTTTACGTTTTTATTCTATTTTTGATGGAAAATTCTGTTAGCAAATTGATTGTGCAGGCGTCTTATCTGGGCCTGCACTGTTTGCCAAGGTACCTCTTTAGGGGTCTCCCGCATACAATGGGTTAAATATCAAAATATAAAGTCGAACTTTGTTGACTTGAACCCCATGGGGACCATGAAAATTGGTTCGAGACAGCGGTTACGTTACTAGTTGGAGCCTCGGAGGGTTACTATCATTTCCATACCAGGAGGCATAATGGAGATTATTGTGGGATACTATTTCAGTGTTCTATATTATACATGTATGTTGTGTGTACTCATTAGAATCGCCTCATTGAGGCAATTCTAATGACTACACACAGCATACATTTGCAAGCTGAAAGAAGAAAATCTCCCTATCAATGAGGTGATTCTAATGAGTACACACAGCATACATTTGCAAGATGAAAGAAGAAAATCTCCCTACATTATCCCTGTATCGTATTTGGAGGACCTCCCTGCGGATTCGATAACGGGTTCAACTCATCCGTGGTAAGCGAGCTATGGGGGTTCGAGCCATTTAAAGGACACGGGAAATCATTCTCAAATAAATAACATCTTAAAATCGCCAGTTAACACTCCATGATGCTGAAATTCCGAGATTTATACACAGCGTAATAAATAAATAGTAGCCAGGTAAACATGTGCATTTGTCTGCTAGTGTAGTGTGCGTGAGAAAATTCCGATAATTAATCAGCTGCCGAATCACGTGGTGTAGTGACGTCAATATTCCCACTTTGCTATAGGTAACCAACGGAGATGTACATAAATTCGGCATTTAAAAAAATATAATAAATAAATAACAAAATGCAAGCGAGCTTGAAGCGTATACCAGAAATACAGCCATATATATATACAATCGCAGGCCCCTTACGCGCACATAGATAAAAAATCTATAGAATGTGTGATAATTTCCAAATAAGTACGGGGGATGCTTTGCACCCTCGCAACCCCCTCCCAGCGCACGGGTCTGGTTTGAGCCCGCTGAGTTGCAGCAGGACGAAGCCGAAGACTCCTCTTGACGGCCTTAGTGGAACACAGAGGATGCAAGATACAAATTGGTCAGTATGGCACTGCCTTCTTTGTACAGAATTGTCGATTTGATTAATGCAGCGTATTGAAAAAATATTTTCGAACGGCATGTTAGGACATATGTTCTATTCAGTATTTTTTACATTCAACATCGATATATTTTAATAAAAGCAAATATAAAACAAAATAATATTACACGGATATTTTGTCACGTTGTCGCATCAACGTTGACACGAAGTCATTTCAAATATATATACCCGCTTGGAAGTTTCCTCTGCAAAGCGCCCACTGTAGGCGCCGTTTTTTTTTTTTTTTTTTTTTTTGTTTGTTTTTGTTTTGTTTTTGGCATTTGTCTTATTATAAACATTATTGGTCTCCACTTGATTTGAAAACTAGCATCACGAGTTCTAATAACTGACGTAGATAAAGTGTTATCAGTGCCATTTATAAGACGCTGACTGTCATTATGTGCCGATCTCGGAAGCTCAGTCTGATGCGGGTTAATCAGGAAGGCGAGGGTTCGATACCTGCCGGGGTCGGCAACATTCTTTCGTGGAGATTGATCATGAAATCTTTTCTACGGTCATTCTGTCCCTTCCGATGATTCGAGAAGGGCAGTTGTCAGTTTCTGGCGAAAGAATGCACACTGTACTCGTTAACCGCTTACGTATAAGCCTGCCCAGGAAGTGTGTAAGGTAAACTCACCGGCTCAAAAATGACCTAAAATAGTGTTGACTGGGCCGTTAAACAAACAAAGACTGTCATTATGCCGCCTTTCCACTTCAGGCTGTACTTCAGCAAGCAGTGAACCAACAACCGAAGATACCAACACATGAGCTATAATTTGTTTGTTTGATTTAAGGTTTAACGTACCCGTCAACACTGTAAAGGTCATTTTGGAGACGTTGCTTCCAATTTTGTGGGACTTTTACCCGACATTGAGATGAAATGACATCTCAAGCCCTGTCGCCCAATAAAACCAATAGGGTTTATTAGCATGGACGGTCCGCCTCGCACCGCGGTTCCTGGACTGGCTTACGTAGATCCTCTAAGCGGTTTACCAGTACTAGTGTGCGGGCCGGATTTAGCTCTGCGTGGAAGCATCATGTCGCCCATATATTTCTTCAAGCCCCTATGGGCGGGGGCCGCACATGAGCTATAATAATAACAATAATAACTATGAATTAGTGATTTATTATGTTTGTGTGTGTGTGTGTGTTCGTGTTTAACGTCCAACCATCATCTAAGGACATACGGGGACAGGACTTCGGTTTTAAAAATCCGAACTCTACAGAAGCCAGGGATCGAACCCGCGACCCTTGGTTTCTGAGGCGAGAAGCATAGCCACTACACCACGGGAGCTTCAGTGAGTTGTGCTAAAAAGAATGATAGAATTCAGATTAAAACATCACGTAACACCTCAGCGGACACATGATCATTAACCCATTTTGTTCCAGAAAACCAAAAATGGGTAAATGGCAAACAGTGTAGGCCCATATCAGATGCCACGGCCATAAAATAAGTGAATATTCTGCGCTGCATTGAAAGTATTAAGTTGTCGGATAATCTTCTAAGCATATCCGAAAACAAAGAAACGTGCAGAAAAAACACTCGGGTGAGACTATCCGGGTCTACATCGCTAACTTGGCGTGCGAGTAGCCTGAGGCAAAGTGGGGCCTCTTATACGGTCAGAAACCTACACACATCCACTTAAAACATCGGCCTTGCATTTGGGTATCCAAATTCAGCCATTTTCTGTGGGTCTCTTTCGTTACATTCACTTGAAAAATACGGCCCCCGCCCACCGGGGCTTGAAGAAATATATGGGCTGCATGATGCTTCCACACACAGCTGAATCCGACCCGCACACGAGTACTGGTAACCCGCTTAGAGGATCTAAGCCTGCCCAGGCAAAGCGGTGCGCACGAGTCGGACCGCCCATGCTTATAAACCCTATTGGTTTCATTGGGCGACAGGGCTTGAGATGTCATTTCATCTCAATGTCGGGTAAAAGTCCCACAAAATTGGAAGCAACGTCTCCAAATGACCTTTACAGTGTTGACGGGGAAGTTAAACCTCAAATCAAATCAAATCACTTGAAAAATGTAGTCTTCGGTCGTGCTTCTTTTACAATAAAACACCCATTGTTGTCGTAGTTTAGGATCACTTGGGAATGCAAAGAAATGAATCCCACATCCTTTTGAATGTTTACTTGTGCACCCAAATGCTACATAATACGCCATATTAATGTATTTGTTTCCAGAAAATAAAAGCGTAATGCAAAGAAATAAATATTAATCTTTACACGTTCTTCAACGGAATGGGAACTGTGACGTCACTCACCGATAAGCAGCGTAGAGTGGCGGAATACATGCATATTGGAGGTATTTTTATCTCTAAGCGGTTTACACAGGTAGCTGTAAGGTTAACAGACTAAGCTCTGCGGGGATGCGCAGGATTCTTATGACTGAACAATATTTGATTAAAAGTAAAATTGTTTCCGTAGTCCTTTAAGCTCTACTGTATTGGTATATAAATACATTGGAATTAAGACCACCTAAAATTAAGACTAAATCTGCTTTAAACAGCTTATTTAGTAGTTTGCAGTTATTCTTTCTTACAGTGACCTCTGGTCAGAGACCATCATTGGGACTGTTCAAAAGTGGTCTTGAAGACCATTTGTGAAGACCACTTTTGAACAGTCCCAAAGGTGGTCTTAATATAGGAATTTCGCTGTATATAAAATTGCTGTTTTCACAGGCCTATGAAAACACTGGTACTGGGCATGTAATGCCGGCCTCAGTAGCTCAGTCGGATGTGGGTCTGACTGGTGATCAGGAGGACGTGGGTTCGATTCCTGCCAGGGTCGGCAACATTCTTTCATGGAGATTGATCATGAAATCTTTTCTATGGTCATTCTCTCCCTTCCGTTGATTCAAGAAGGGCAGTTGTCAGTTTCTGGGGACAGAATGTGCACTGTACTGGTTAAGCCTGCCCAGGACAAATGTGGATAGGTAAACTGACCGGCTCAAAAATGACCTAAAATAGTGTTGACTGGGCTGTTAAACTCCAATACGAACAAACTGGGCATGTAAAGATCAATATTATTTTATTTTCAGATGCCATAAGTGAGAGTAATCCACGTGTGATAGATGACACTCGAGCGAGGAGACTGGCCAACGATCTGAAACGGTGCTCATACTATGAAACTTGTGCCACATATGGTTTGAATGTAGAAAGAGTCTTTCAAGATGGTGAGTTGAGCCAAGTTTGAGGCTAAAAGTTCAACATGACTGTAATGACTGGCAAATCAACCGGAGGCAGAGATTATAAAATCATAAATATAATTGTTGGCATTCTGATATTTATGAGCAGGACAAATTTCATGCTCAAGTTAGTTGAGCATGAAAAGTTTTCTAACCTCAGAGCCTGGCCTTTAACGTTAGAAAGCATTTTCCATGTTCAGCTCAGCTGAGCATAAAATTTGTCTGCTCATAACGACAAAAACTTTTTACGACAAATCTTACCATGAAATAGGCCTTAACAGTTGGAATATTAATCCATTTAGTACCGGAAACCCCAAAACGGGTAGTAAGCAAACAGAGCAGGCCCAGATCAGACGCCGCAGAACGCGGCGTCTGATCTGGGCCTACACAGTTTGCAAAAAGTTCAGCTATTTTCCTAATGATTTTTTTAAGAAAACACAACCCGGCATCCCCAAATTTTTAAATGGACTCCTGCTATAGATAAGGAGGAAGATTCCATTTGGTACAAAAAGTGTTAATATTTATAAGCGGTATAGTAATGCTCAGTCAGGTTAAGCAGGAAAGTTATTTTTAGCTCACCTGAGCACGAAGTGCTCATGGTGAGCTATTGTGATCAGTGAATGTCCGTCGTCCTGCGTCCCGCGTCAACAATTTGCTTTAAAGTCTACTCCTCCTAAATAGAAGCCTCCGTGGTGCAGTGGTTACGCTACTCGACTTGTAAACCAGGGATCGCAGGATCGATCCCTGGCTTCTCCAGACTTTCGGATGAGTCTTTAAACCGAGGTCCCGTCTCCGTATGACCTTAGCTGTTGGTGGGACGTAAAACTAAAACTCACTCACTCACTCCTCCTAAACCCTTTCAACTTCACAGGTGTGTTGCCTGGGTTGCTCTCTACCAAAATAATCTTTAAACGCCCACTCTTCCTATACCCCTGGGCCAATTCTATTCAAACTTCATAGGCATGTTGCTTAGGTGACCCTCTACCAAAATAGCTAAAATTGTTCTGCTAGCCTCCAATGAACAAGATGGCCACCAGAGCTAAAAATAGAAAAATCTTTAAATCACTGCTTCTCCCATACCCCTGGGCCAATTTCATTCATACTTCAAAGGAATGTTGCTAAGGTGATCCTCCTCTAAAGTAGCTAAAATTGTTCCACTCCAATGAACAAGATGGCCGCCAGTGAGAGCTGAAATAGGAAAGCGTAGTAAATTTGCTTCAAACGCGAACTCTTCCTAAACCCTTGGGCCAATTTGATTCAAACTTCACAGGAATGTTGTACCAAAAAAGTTTAAATTGTTATGCTCTGCCAAACAAGGTGGCCCCCAAACAAGATTGCCACCAGAGCTAAAAATAGAAAAAAAATCTTTAAACGACAACTCTGAAGAGCAAAATGGCTGCCATACCTAAAAATAGAAAAACATTGTAAATTTGTGTAAAACACAAACTCCTAAACCCTTGGACCAATTTGATTCATACTTCACAGGAATGTTGCCTATGTAACTCCCTACCAGAATAGCTAAAATCATTCCACTCAGATGAACAAGATGGCTGCCAAAGCTAAAAATAGAAAAAATCTTCAAACGACGACTCCTTCTGCGCCCTTGGACAAAATTTTATTGAAACTTCATAGGAATGTTGCTCAGATGAGCCTCTACCAAAATAGCTGAAACGATCCTGCTCTGATGAACAGAATGGCCACCAGAGCTAAAAATGGAGAAAAAAAAAACACTTAAATTTGCTTAAAAAGCCAACTCCTAAATCCTTGGGCCAATTTGATTCATACTTCACAGGAATGTTGCCTAGGTAATTCCCTACTAAAATAGCTAAAATCATTCCACTCTGACGAACAAGATGGCTGCCAGAGCTAAAAATAGAAAAAAAAACTTCAAACGACAACTCCTCCTGTACCCTTGGACCAATTTCATTCAAACGTCATAGGAATGTTGCTCAGATGACCCTCTACCAAAATAGCTAAAACTATCCTGCTCCGATGAACAGAATGGCCACCAGAGCTAAAAATAGAAAAACAAATTTGCTTTCAATGCCAACTCCTAAACCCTTGGGCCAATTTGCTTCGTACTTCACAGGAATGTTGCTTAGGTGACTCCCTACCAAAATAGCTAAAATCTTTCCATTCTGAAGAACAAGATGGCCACCAGAGCTAAAAATAGAAAAAAATCTTTGAATGACAACCTCTGCTGTACCCTTTGGCCCATTTCATTCAAACTTCGTGGAAATGTTGCTAAGGTGACCCTCTACCAAAATAGCTAAAAGGACCCCGCTCAGATGAACAATATGGCCACCAGAGCTAAAAATAGAAAAACATTGTGAATTTGCTTCAAACGCGAACTCCTAAACCCTTGGGTCAATTTGATTCAAACTTCACAGGAATGTTGCCTAGTTGACACCATACCATATTAGCCAAGATCCTTCTGCTCTGACGAACAAGAAGGCCACCAGAGCTAAAAAATTGAATGAACTAGAGACAGTGACATTCAGGTGAGGGAATCAGGGCCCTCTGGTATAATCATTGGCCTAACAAAGATGACTAGAATATGTAATAGTGTTTGACCTGGAGGAATAAAATACTTCATTTTGACAGTAGTGAGCCCTGTTGTTAAGCAAAGGTGGGGTGAACAAGATGGCCACCAGAGCTAAATAAAGAAAAGAAAAACAACTTAAAACAACTTCTCCTCTTTAACCAGTGCATGGATTTTGAAATAATTTCACAGGAATGTTCCTTTGGTTCAGCTTGGATGGACAAAATGGCCACCAGAGCTAAAAATAGAAAAACCTTTAAACGACTTCTTGTCCTTCACCAGTGGATGGATTTCGAATTATTAAAAAATCCTGCCAATCTCTGTAGCTGAGCAGGCGGGTTTGTGTATTACCAGTTTTATCATATGACATCGCATCTGAGAATGTAATGTCATGTTATAAATTCCATAATCCACTTGTGGATTAAATATGCAAGTTAGTTAGACTCAGTAACCTTACATTTAAGACGGTGCGTTTACTAGTGGCGGAATATTGGCATTTTTTTTTGTTATATAGTCGTGAACAAACAGTCGTGAATATAATGCACTTTAAATGACATATGATAAATAGAATCATGCATTCTTTCCCATGTATTATTGAATTTATTAAACTCGTTGAAGAAAAGGGATAAAATGCGAGGCACAGTCTCGCATTTTATTCCTTTTCCTCAACTTGTTTAATAAAGTCAATAATACATGAACACTTGTGTAAGATCCTCTATAAAAACCCTGTAGACTGGTTTTCTTGTGATGCGGCTCATATCTAGATTCGTGGTTGTCTTTTATTTTGTAACACAGTAATGTTGATATTGAACATTTGGAGTAAAGGTCAGTGTTTATCAGAGCGAAATCTTGAATTAGATTGGTACTCTTAAAACAGCTTCTTGATATCATTAAGTGTTTGATAGGTGTTCTTTGCTTGAGATTAATGAATTGGGTAAAGAAGTATTAGGAGTGTAGTCTTCATCTTAGTAGTAGGACATGTTACATTCATTTCATTCACACAGTTTTGGATTCTTGATTGTTATCCCTTTTCCTGTTGGACACGACAACACTACTTTTGGTAACGGCCTAGTTCTGCAATCTGTAGAATCCATTTGATCAGGATCTACATTGTCATTGCAATTTGTGAATTGAGCCAGTACATTATATCAAGTAATTTGATTGGTGGATTTTCAGGAATGGGTGTGGCTAAACAGATTTATTCTGCAGGATAATGGTTTAAGTTGGATCTTCAAAATACAGTAAAATTTCGCTATTACGACCACCTAAAATTCTGACTAATTCTGCTTTAAAAAGTTTATTTAGAAGAGTGCTGTTATTCTTTCTTCACGTTTTCAGCATACAATGTCCTCTGGTCAGTGACCACCTTTGGAACTGTTCAAAAGTGGTCTTTAAGACCACTTTTGAACAGTCCCAAAGGTGGTCTTAATATAGAAATTTTACTGTATATAGATCAATTACTGTATATAGATACAATTTATACATTTTTGTTTGGATTTAACAGTTGTTTAATTAAAATGATTTCTGCTTTGTATGTCATAGATCTGGTAAAAGTATGTTTGTTTCAGTGGAATAAATCAAAATCATGACAGTTATGTTATAAAGAGGTTGTGGTGCATTCATTTCTTTGGATTTGATCTCTTAAGCGGAGAAAATGCCTTCTTGGGACATGTTTACCTGAAGGTTGCAATTGATACAATGAAATAGATACTTTGAACAAGTCTATCATTAACCCATAAAATGACAATCGCAACAATTGTCGTCTGCTTCGCCGTCTGCTGGTTACCTTAAAAGTAATTTTTTGCAAACAGTGTGGCCCAGATTAGACTGCTCCGGTCTGGGCCCACACTGTTTGCCTGTATTTAAAAATATTTTTAAAAAGTTTGCAAAAAAAATACAGCAGACGACATAAGCACACAACATTTTCAGAAAAAAGAAAAAGAAGTGAAGAAACCTAAAGGTACACCATTTCGCAGCAACTACATTGAATGGCAAGGTTTTTTTAGCAGATGTGTATGAAGAAGAAGAAGAAGGGGGAGGAGGGGATTCTAATGAGTACACACAATATACATTTTTGGCTCGATGTTTATCATTCGACCCAAAGGTATAAGGACAAAACCTCTATTAGTGCTGAAGTCCACGTGGTTATCACTGATTTGGGAAATCCATGTAACTTATTTATAGAATTCTATCGTAGTGAGGTCAGCATGTTGCGTAAAAGGGTTATCTGTAGAATTAGGGCTGGAATCATGGGTTAGGCTTGGCAAACAGTGTAGACCCAGATCAGACGACGCAGAATGCGGCGTCTGATCAAGGTCTACATTGTTTGCCTAAAGTACAGGAATTTAAGGGTCAGACACACCAAAACGCAGCATCTGATCAGAAGCTACACAGTTTGCTTACAATACAGGAATTTAAGGGTTAAACGAAACAGTCCAAGTCCAGGCCCATTTTTCCAATCTACTCTCAGAGACAATCGACCCACCAGTACTCTCAGTGCTTTGATTATGATGAAATGTCTTCCTTACTTATCCCTAACTGTTTCTTATTAGGTGCTATGGGGAGAAACCCTAAGAACATAAAAACATTTTTGAAACAACCATGATAAATGAGCCATCAGTGTCCCAGTTCTTTAGTGGATAACTCGATTCAGTATTATCATTTGGGGAGGTAAAAAGTTGTTTGTTTTAGGATCGAAAATTACATTTTACGGCGACACTGATGTGTCGTCGTAAAATGGAATTTGTTAATGTAAAACCGACGTTTCACCTCCACAAATGACAATTTTCAATACAGTGATCCCCATTCTAATGCATTGTTAAAAAGTGTAAAATTTTGCACAAAGCGACAAGCCCTGTTAGCTGCGTAAAACCTTAATTCCAGCCACTGAAAGTGATGTAACGTTTTTTGTTTGTTTGATTTGAGGTTTTAATGTCCCCATCAACACTGTATAGGTCATTTTGGAGACGTTGCTTCCAATTTCGTGGGACTTTTACCCGACATTGAAATGAAATGACATCTCAAGCCCTGTCGCCCAATGAAACTAATAGGGTTTATTAGCATGGACAGTCCAACTCGCACCGCTTTGCCTGGGCAGGCTTGGATCCTCTAAGCGATTTACCAGTACAGATCGGTTTCAGTTCTGAGTGGAAAAATCATGCAGCCCATCTATTTCTTCAAGCCCCTATGGGCGGCGGCGTGCGACGTAGCGTGATGATTCTGGGTTTCCAACAGTATATCATGGAATATACTGTCACAAATTTTTGATGTTATCCAATCAGACATCTCAATACATATGTAAGTGCATTAGAATGAAGTTTTAATTATATCTGTCTCCACAGTTTTGAAAAGAATTCATTTAATTTCAGCCTGTTCAAGAATAGTTCAACTCCGCTACCCGAGTATGCCGTCAGCACTACCCAATGTCCCGAGCACACCCAATCATTCTCAGCGTCCATACTATGTCACCCAAACATCAAAACCTCACGATACCCACAGTCTCAGCAGTCAGTCAACTACATCCAGCTCCGGAACCTTAGTCACGACAGGAACAACACCAAATAGTGTAGCACAGGTAGTGTAAATAGATAGAAACAGAAAAAAACAAACATCACATCATAGCCCCAGATAAGATGGAGTATCCAAATATTCTTTTTCTTATTTCTGCAAGAAAATATATGTTGTGGGTACTCATTAGAAGTGCCTTGCCAAGGCACTTCTAATGAGTACCCAAAACATATGTTTTCATGCAGAAATAAGAAAAATATCAGTATTTTTTCAGATGAAAACAGCGCCTTATCTGGTGCTATGATAACATAGATAACGGGTTCATGTAAAGGAGTATTGAGTCATTGGACATGATGTGATGTTGACCATAGAATACCAATATTGACTGAGGCAAAGCTGAGGTCAATATTGGTATTTTTTGGTCGACATCACATTATGTCGAATGACTTAATTGCCTCTATCAGTATTGGTTTTGTTTGTTTGATTTGAGGTTTACCGTCCCCCTCAACACTGTAAAGGTCATTTTGGAGACGTTGCTTCCAATTTTGTGGGACTTTTACCCGACATTGAGATGAAGTGACATCTCAAGCCCTGCCGCCCAATGAAACCAATAGAGTTTATTAGCATCGATGGGCCGACTTGAACCGCTTTGCCTGGGCAGGCTTAGATCCTCTAAGCTGTTTACCAGTACTCGTATGCGGGTCGGTTTCAGCTCTGCATGGAAGCATCATGCAGCCCATCTATTTCTTCAAGCCCCGATGGGCGTGGGCGCACACAGGTAGTGTAAATAGAAACAGAAAAAAAAAACATCCTTTTGATAACACATCATGTGACATTAGATATTTATTGACTATTGGGTCATTATGTCTCCCCCGAAAATTTTTTTTTCGGAGAGACATATTGTTTTTCCCCCGGGCGTCTGTCTGTCTGTCTGTCCGTCTGTCCGTCTGTCTGTCTGTCCGTCTGTCTGTCACACTTTCGTGTCCGCTCTATAACTTGAAAACCGTTGGAGCTATCGTCACGAAACTTAGTATGAATATAAATCAGCATTAGACGACGTGCAGTGCGCAAGAACTATAACTCTCGCATTTATACTTTTTGAATTATCTCCCTTGGAAGTTTGTTGGTATGTATATATGTATGGGCAAATCGTGTCCGGTCAATAACTTTCTTATTTTCAGATGGATTTTAAAATTACTTGGCAGAAATATTAACAACCATAAGACGATGTGTGGTGCGCATGAATCAGGTCGGTACCTCAAAGGTCAAGGTCATACTTAGAGGTCAAAGGTCAAAAAAGGGGCCTTTTTTTCGTATTTGGTCAATAACTTTCTTATTTTGAGATGAATTTTAAAATTACTTGGCAGAAATATTAACCATCATGAGACGATGTGTGATGTGCATCAGGCAGGTCAGTAACGCCAAGGTCAAGGTCATACTTAGAGGTCAAAGGTAAAAAAAGGGGCCTTTTTTTTCGTGTTTTGTCAATTACTTTCTTATTTTGAGATGGATTTTAAAATTACTTGGCAGAAATATTAACAACCATGAGACAATGTGTGGTGTGCATCAGGCAGGTCAGTACCTCGAAGGTGAAGGTCATACTTAGAGGTCAAAGGTCAAAAAAGGGGCCTTTTTTTCGTGTTTTGTCAATAACTTTCTTATTTTGAGATGGATTGTGAAATCACTTGGCAGAAATGTTAACCAATATAAGATGATGTGTTACGTGCATGACCCAGGTTGGTACCTCAAAGGTCAAGGTCATACTTAGAGGTCAAATGTAAAAAAGGGGCCTTTTTTCCAGTTTTGTCAATAACTTGCTTATTTTTAGATAGAATTTGAAGTTACTTTGCAAAAATGTTAACTATCATGAGACGATGTGTTGCATGCATGATTCAGTTTGATACCTCAAGTGTCAAGGTCATACATAGAGGTCAAAAGTCAAAAAAGGGGCCTTTTTTTCGTGTTTGGTCAATAACTTTCTTATTTTTAGATGGATTTTGAAATTGCTTGGCAGAAATGTTAAACACCATGAGATGATGTGTTGCACGCATGACCCAGTTTGGTACCTGAAAGGTCAAGGTCATACATAGAGGTTAAAGGTCAAAAAAGGGGCCTTTTTTGTGTTCTGTCAATAACTTTCTTATTTTTAGATGGATTTTGAAATTACTTGGCAGACATGTTAACCACCATAAGACGATGTGTTGCGTGCATGACCCAAGTTGGTACCTCAAATGTCAAGGTCGTACTAAGAGGTTAAAGAACAAAAAGGGGCCTTTTTATGCCTCCAACTTTGAAAAAGTTGGAGGGGCATATTGGTTCTGGTTCGTTTGTCCGTTCGTCTGTCCGTTACGCTTTTGATGCATAGCATAACTAAAGAACCGTGTATGCTAGGGTTTTGAAATTTCATATATGGATTCCTCATGGAAAATTAGCTGACGCGTATTTTTTTTCTCCTCCGGATTATGCCCCCTTCAAGAGTTATTGCCCTTTGAAATTTTTTTAATAAAATCTTGTCAGCAAGATATCTCAAAAACTATTGGAGCTAGAGCCTTGAAAATTGGTGAATATATTGGTGGTGATGAGTAGATGAACTGTTTAACTTTTGACAAAATTCCGAAAAATACTTTGTGAGTTATGGCCCTTTGTCATTTTGGTAATTTGTGCCCATTGTAATGTATGCTAAAAGTGATGCATAGCATAACTTTAGAACCGTGTATGCTAGGGTTTTGAAATTTCATATATGGATTCCTCATGGAAAATTAGCCGACTCATATTTTTTTCTCGTCCGGATTATGCCCCTTTCAAGAGTTATTGCCCTTTGAAATTTTTTCAATAAAATCTTGTCAGCAAAATTTCTCAAACACTATTGGAGCTAGAGCCTTGAAAGTTGTTGAGTATATTGATGGTGATGAGTATACGAACTGATTAACTTTTGACAAAATTCCGAAAAATACTTTATGAGTTATGGCCCTTGTCATTTTGGTAATTTGTGCCCATTGTAATGAATGCTAAAAGGGATGCATAGCATAACTTTCGAACTGTGTATGCTATGGTTTTGAAATTTCATATATGCATTCCTAATGGAAAATAAGCTGACGCATATTTTTTTTCTCATCCGGATTATGCCCCTTTCAAGAGTAATTGCCCTTTGAAATTTTTTGAACATTTTTAAAGTAAATTTGCAGAAATGTTTATCTTCATTAGATGATGTGTTGCACACAAGACCCGGCTCAATACCTCCAATGTCAAGGTTATACTTAGAGGTCAAAAACGGGGGAGACATCTGTGTTTTTGTAGAAAAACAAATTCTAGTTAGATATGATTTTATGTCATCCAGAGACTATTAATATTGACCGTGGCTTCGCCTCGACCAAGGCTTCGCCTAGGTCACTATTGGTATTCTCTGGTCGACATCACATCATGTCCAATGACTCAGTAGTCAATAAATGTTTTATTATATAATCACAGAACCAAATGATTGATATGTCATGCCATTGTACTTGAGGGCCTCATGGAAGATTAGCTAATGCATGCAAATGTCTATGCTAAATGTTGTTACCCTCGTTAAATAAAGACTTTACTTACTTCCTTACTTACTTACTTACTTAAAGCTGCATTTCAATAACATGCCCATGTGATAATATATACTTAGTAAAAAAAGTAACTATACCAACTTCCGGGTGAAACTCACCAGATATCTGGCAGCTATTGAGCTACATTTGGCTGTAGACATGTAAATCGGACGTTTATCTAGAGAATCTCAAACTTGCAATTGCCCATGCCTTTCTGCTCCAGAGTTGCCTTGCAATATGTGCCTAGAAAGATTTTGGTAGAAAATGGTTATTGCGCATGCGCAGAAATTTCTTTTTGTCTAAGATGGAAGACAATATCCTCTGAACATTGGATAACACTTTACTTTTACAATATCTCATGATCTCGCATTATAAGCGAGGTTTTAATTTGTGAAATTCCCAAATTATCTCCCTTGCAATTAAAAATACAGCAATTATCGAAGTGCTGTAATTTTTATTCCTATCAATCAATTTTTGCCATTATTTCAAAAAAAGCTTTGCTTCCACCATTGCTGCTCATCATGACGCTAAAAATACAGAAAATTCATGTAGCATGTAGCACTAGCGGTTGCGATTTTCTATGGAGTTCCCATTGAAAGCAGCATTTGCACACAACTTCTAAGAATTGGAGGTCAATATGTGATTGCCTGTTATTCGGGCCGGTCGGGTGAGGGTCCAGTGCTCTAACCGCTGAGCCAAAGAGTCGACACTTGCTCAGTGGTTAGAGCACTAGACTCGCAACTAAGCGTCCCGGGTTAGAATCCCACAATAGACGGGGATTTTATTCAGGCTATGCTTCTTTCCTTTGTTACGGCTTTATTGTTGTAAGATGGGGGCTCGTCTGGGATCAGACTTTATTTTGCCGAAAATGGCTTTGTGCCTAAGTTGGCTTCACGTCAACTTCAAGGCTGGGTAATGCTTGGCCGGCCCAGGACTAGACGCTCCCCACTAGCTTGACCTGGTCCTGGCCTTTTACATTAGTAACAAATTTTGTTTTTGCTGAAAATAATGTGAGTAACAAAGGCTACTCACGTTTTTGTTAGTAAAAATAGCACAACTTGCTAGAACAGGTACCATTTTGATCACTAACAAGTTCATTAAGCTAATGATACTTAGAACACCTGGGCCCTGGTAATCTGGAATGGTTCAATCATGGATATTTCTAAGATGTTCAAATTGAGTATTTTCCACTACACCCCCATTGTAACACCCATTGCTATCTACCAACCAGTTGATGTAATGATTGTCACTGTTGTAAGGTTTTTGACCACATCTGAGACTAATGTATGATAACACAATTGTATATATGCCAGCCTTGGTAGCTCAGTCGGATGTGCGTCTTGACAAGTGATCAGGAGGACGCAGGTTCGATCCCTGTTAGGGTTGGCTACATTCTTTAGTGGAAATAGATCATGAAATCTTTTCTATGATCATTCTCTCCCGTCTGCTGATTCAAGAAGGGCAGTTGTCAGTTTCTGGCGAAAGAATGTGCACTATACTGATTAACCGGAAGAGTGTGAATAGGTAAACTGACAGGCTTTAAAATGACCTAAATAGTGTTGACTGGGCTGTTAAACTCCAATAGCAACAAACAAACAAACAAGATTGTATGGGTATATGTATGTAAAAGTCACATGAAACTAAATGGATACAAGTTATATGGTATTGACCCTTGCCCTGCTGAGCCCGGATATGCCTTTTCTTTCAAACAATGAAGATCCAGATCAGATGGCTTCTTAAGAAGCCATCTGATCAGGATCTTCATTGTTTGTCATTCAGCTCATGCATTTGTTGCAATAGTTTGCATCAAGTAATCTGATTGGTTGATAATCAGTAGTGGGTGTGGCATATATAAATATTCAGCAGGTCAAGGATTAAAATGAAGGGGTAGCCCCTATGTGCTTTAAGCGCCTGGTTACCTTACAAAATCTATCAAGTCAAGTTAAAATGAATTTTTGAAGCTTGAACGTTTTTTAAATGTTGAGATATATTGCTAGGTGCCTCCCACCCCTAAGGAAATGGGAAAAGAGAAGGAAGGAAGAGTAGAAAAAGAGAAAAGTGACAAAAAGAAGGACAAACAAAAAGCTCCACCACCTGAGGATGAGGTAGGTTGTCTGTCACATGATCTTGAGGTCACAAGGTCTATTTCAGTTGCTTTATTGAGTCAGTATGTACATCTGTCAGTCACACTGTGTTGTTAAAAGTGTCTTGATCTAGCTATCAGTAGTTTTATTTTATTTTTATTTTTTTGTAGAAAGATAGAATAGTTCTCTTTCTATGTATGTTTAATTTTCCTAAGATTAAAAACATATGAGGTAAAAAAAATATGAAAAGAAACCTAGAAGTTACTTGCATGACTACTTACCATGTTTGCCATTACCATTTACCTGAGCAAACAGTGTTGACCCAGATGAGATGCCGCATAATGCGGCATCCCATCAGGGTCTACACTGTTTACCACTCATCCAGCTATTTTCAGAAACATCATAGGGTAGTAAATTATACTTGTTCAATTTTTAGAACAAGTATGATAAAAGCAGCTTTGTCCAAATATTCAGGGTAAATATGGTAGTTAAAAATCATTGATTTCAGTGACCAAATTGTTCAAAGCATCCTTAGCGTAAAATTTTTGCTAGAAAAATGTGCTTTTGCTCTAACTTTTTTTTCAGTAAATATATAAGCATATTTTCCATATTAAATGATCAAGGTTTTAACAATATGTGAATGATATGACACCATTATTTTTAAAAATTATACCCTGATGTTGAGAAAATCAAGTACAAAATTCCGACCAGTTATATATATGCCTAAATTTGTATTATAAATATGAGCTGCGTAATATTAAAAATGGTCTCTGACTTAATATGGTCCAGGTCTAGAGTCGGCCCCCGCCCACTGGGGCTTGAAGAAACAGATTGGCTGCATGATGCTTCCACACAGAGCTGAAACCGAGCGCACATGATTACTGGTAAGCCACTTGGAGGATCTAAGCCCGCCATCCTTATAAACCCTATTGGTTTCATTGGGCGACAGGACTTGAGATGTCATTTCATCTCAATGTCGGGTAAAAGTCCCACAAAATTGGAAACAACGTCTCCAAAATGACCTATACAGTGTTGACGGGGCGTTTGACCTCAAATCAAACAAACAAAAACGAGGTCATGAGAAAATGTGTTTTTGACATTCAAATCTGGGCCCCGTCAAGCAATTTTGGTACTTATCACCTATGCGAGCAGCGAAGGTTCAGGCGAGCCTGCGCATCCGCACAGTCTCATCAGAACCTTCGCTGCTCGCTCATACAAGCAGTGAATCAAGAGGAACCTTCAGACAGAAAGCCATATCCCTGGCCCCTCTGAATGGCTGGGCATGCGCAGTTTAAATCTGTCATGATGGAATGCTCGAAGACACAAATTCGCTTGGCGGGGCTCATCTAAAAGATGCAGATCAGCCAGCTCAAGTTCGGTCAGTTTCAGCTCTACGTTGAAGCACCATGCAGCCCATTCTATTTCTCCAAGCTCCTATGGGTGGTGATGCATTCTTCAATCTATGTAAATGAAATGCACAGCCAAGTAACATCATAGTCCCAGATAACTGGGGGTATCCACATAGTATTTTACTTATTTCTGCACAAAAACATATGTTGCATGAAAACATATGTTGTTGGTACTCATTAGAAGCGCCACATCGAGGCGATTCTAATGAGTACCAACAAACATAGGCTTTCGAAAATATCAGTACTTTTCCTATGAAAAAAACACCTTATACAGAGCTATAGCAACTAATGGAGCTAGGTGCACAACTTCTTGCATGAAGATCTTAGGGTCTCCTTTACATGATAGAAAACAGCAAATGCTCTGGTGAGACCCTGCTTATGCGCAGGCTCAGTAGAGCCTATGCTGGGCCGCATGTGACATTTTGAGACGGTAGCATGTACCCTATCTTTTTCAGTATGGGGCCAAGAAACCATTTTACATTATGCAGCTCTAACTCATTTCTATGAAGGATTGCATGTCATTTTTAAAATAGTCATAAAATTGGAATAACCCTTGACCTGCTGACTATATTAATTTTGCCACACTCATTTCTGACTATTAACCAACCATATTATTTGATATGATATTTTTCTTGAATTCATATACTGAATGGCAAACAGTGTAGATCCTGATCAGATGGCTCGGATCTGAATCTACACTGCATAGGTAGCGGTTTCAGCAGGTAAAGGGTTAAAGGCATTTATTCTTGTAACAGTAGGACACACTGTGTGTTCATAATTGTTTTATTGCTCCCTGTGATATACTGTCTATAGCAGATCAAAGGCGGCCCTTAATAGGCTGACTAGTAGCTCCTGTTGAATCCCCTGACTGAGGCACACTTAACTATTAATTCTTCCCAAGGAGGCCCCTTACCTGTTGAAGACTGAAGAGGAGATCTCCTCAGTCAGCACTGAGGGCTACATAATATTATGTAATAAAATGATAGTCCTCAATAATCAAGAATAAATGCCTTTAAGTTTGTGATGCTATTGAAGATGAAAATCACAAATTAAGTCTTTTTCTTTTACTACTGTGGTGATATTTTACCTTTGCTTCTCTTATCCTTGTTTTTTTCTGTTATGTTTTAATCAGAGGTCCAAGAAGGAAAAATTGTGGTGAAATTTTGATAAATGTTTTGCTTTTCCACCGAAAACACCTTGTGTGTACACTTGTATATGATGCAGCTCTTTTAACCCACTGCAAGCAGGAAACCCGTAATGGGGACCTGGGCAAACAGTGCAGGCCCAGATCAGACGCCGCAGAACGCGGCGTCTGATCAGGGCCTCCACTATTTGTTGACAGATTTTTCCACCAATATAGAATAAAAACGAAAAAATAGGCCTATCACCGATAATATGACAAATGGGCTTGTCCAACACATAGCGATGGAAGGGTCTACCAGTATGTAATGGGGTACCTAGAGGTTATACTCAACATACTCTTTGATTCCTTATCATTGCCTTCACTTCTGTTTGGTAAACATTCATTCTCCAAGTTGATACATAAAGTGTTATAACCAGAAATATGTATTGAAGGTGATTCTAACAGTCCATCAAGCCTCCACATGTCTGTGTGGTATTTGAAACTGTCTGATGACAGTTTTGTAAAGTAACGTAAAATTTGCCAAAATTTACTCAGAAGGGGCATGCAGACTGATAGCAATGAGTTCTGGCAACAAGGCCAGTTAAAGTCAGAGAAAATATAATCTGTCAGACAGTTCAGACAAGTTTTCATAATGTGTATAAGGAGCTGTTCCATACTACGGTAAAAATCCTAAAAATTCGCAAACCTTAAGGACTTGCTGTAATTCTCCTGAAATTTTAACAAATACATTTCATGATCCAGCATGGAGTCCAAAAGGTACAGACAGAATGGCAAACAGTGTAGACCCTGATCAGACTGCTCCTTCAGGAGCAGTCTGATCTGGGTCTGCACTGTTTGCTTAGGCCTATCTGTCCCAATCCCTAGGATCATTACAGTATGTATATATGGCAAACCTTTTGGTGGAAAAGTAGGACAAAACAAGTTTTTACGTGGACCTCTGGTTCTTGCATGTGCATGGTTCTGTTTCGTTTTTAGGAGGTTGATGTTCGAGACAAACCATCGTCAACTCCTATCTCATCTCGTAAAAGTAAGAAATCCATAGGCAGCAATGTTCAGAAGTCAAACTCTTTCAGTGTAAGTGTTCCGGTAGAAATATATTTGGCACTTAATAACCTCACACACTTCAGCACTGTTGCACTTCACACTCCTGTTGAGCACTTGTTATTGAATGTTGTGTTATTATACGATCTTTTCATTGTTTGATCATTTACAATAAAATATCATATAAGGCGTTGGTACACTGTCGAGACAGATAAAGCTTGCCACAGTATTTGGGTTTCTTTGCTAACAAGGAACATAAGTCCAGATAAAAATGGATATTGAGAATAATTTGGGGATAATTAGGGCCCCGCACTGAAAGTGTGGGTGCCCTATAGTAATCACTCTGTCCGTCCGTCTGTCTGTCTGTCTGTCTGTCTGTCTGTCTGTCCGTCCGTCTGTCCGTCTGTCCGTCCACAAATTTTTTTATCCTCCATAACTTTTTATTATTCCTGGATGGATTTAAATATTACTTGGCATCATTCTGTCTGTCTGTCTGTCTGTCCGCACCAACGAAACGACATTTAGGGGGCAAAAAATTTGGACATTTTGACACTTAAGTATATATTCGTGAGTTCAAATGCGGTTTATTCCGTTATTTGGGTACTTAAGTGGCAAAAATTTGCTCTTAGGTGGCTTGCCACTTAAGAGAATTTGCCGCTTAAGTAGTCAATATGCCGACGCCTAGCCACTTAAGTATCCGTTCGTGAGAACGTCCGTCTGTCCGTCTGTCCGTCCACAAATTTTTTTATCCTCCATAACTTTCTTATTCCTGGATGGATTTAAATATTACTTGGCAGAAATGTTAACCATAATGTGATGGAGTGTTGCGCGCAAGACTCAGGTCCGTACCTCAAAGGTCAAGGTCATACTTAGAGGTTAAAGGTCAAAAAAGGGTCTTTCCTGTGTCCAATTAATAACTTTGTTATTATTCCTGGATGGATTTAAATATTACTTGGCAGAAATGTTAACCATAATGTGACGAAGTGTCACACGCAAGACCCACAGCCGTACCTCAAAGGTCAAGGTCATACTTAGAGATAAAAGGTCAAAAAAGCGTCTTTTTTATTGTGTCCAATCTATAACTTTCTTATACCTGGATGGATTTAAATATTACTTAGCAGAAATATTAACCATAATGTGACAGTGTGTCACGCGCAAGACCCAGGTCCGTACCTCAAAGGTCAAGGTCATACTTAGAGGTGAAAGGAAAAAAAAAACGTCTTTTTTAACATCAACATTTTCCTACTCCTCTGATAGCGCTGCCGGGGCCCTAGTCAGTTTCACTGACAGCTCTAGTTTTTCTTATTTCTTCAATGAAACATATGTTTTGGGTACATGTGAGAACGTTTTTTAACCATAACTTTTTGTGGGCACAAAATTTATGTACATTTCTAAGAATAATTTGCCTAAGATGTGTATCCATTGTCTGAAAGAGAGATAAATCGGCTACTTAATACTTGCAGATTTTATTTTTAAATTCCCAGTCTGATTGTTCAAAGCTCATGAAAACATTAGCTAACATAGTCAGCAAATACACTGATATTTTTACTGAAAAAAAAACAACACTTTTTTATCAGCAGAAATACGGATATATGGTATTTACCTTTTGTATTCCGACAGACAGGGCTGAGCAAACAATGTAGACCCAAATGAGACGCAGCAGATTGCGGCGTCTCATCTGGGTCTACACTGTTTGCTACTCATTTATCTATTTTAGGCTCGGCAGCTGATAGTACATTGTACTTGTTCAAATTTTAGAGCAAGTATGGAAAGGAGTTTATGTGTCCGAATACTTAGGGTAAATATGGTATAAGATAATGTGCTTTATGGAACATTTTAATATTACCGTGATAAAAGAGTTTCTAAAGCTTATGTTACTTTGAATAACTGGGCTCTAGCTTTGCAGTAGGAACAATTTTAATTGAAGTTTTAAGATTTGGATAATTCTCAGTTAATCCTGGAATCATGTTGATGTTTTAAAGCATGAAAAACTCACATCCACCAGAGAGTTCTGAAGTAAAGGCAAATATACCAATATACATGTATATCTTATATAATTTTTAAAATGGAGATAGATTTTGGTAACATAATTCATCTGATTGTAACACTGTTCAGCCATGTCATAGGCTGTGTCCATGTATATCATACTCTTCTATCTGTCAGCTTTGAAAAAAAAAATAGTCATTGCCTCCGCACATAGGGGCTTGAAGAAATATATGGGCTGCATGATGCTTCCATGCAGAGCTGAATCCGGCCCGCACACTAGTACTGGTAAACCGCTTAGAGGACCTAAGCCTGTCCAGGAACCACGGTGCAAGGCGGACCGTCCATGCTAATAAACCCTATTGGTTTCATTGGGCGACAGGGCTTGAGAGGTCATTTCATCTCAGTGTCGGGTAAAAGTCCCACAAAATTGGAAGCAACGTCTCCAAAATGACCTTCATAGTGTTGACGGGGACGTTAAACCTCTAATCAAACAAAAACAAACAAACGAACAAAAAATAGTCAAACAATTTAGAATAGGCCATCTCTGGAAAAATTTGACTGAAGCCTTATAAGCAGTCTAGTCTTGATATGAAGCCTCATATTATTTTACTGACTTGTCAGATACTGTAGTTACTGTTTAAAATAGCTGCTTAAGAGGCAGACAGTGAAGACCCTGATGAGACACTGCATTATACGGCATACGGGCCTCCGTGGACTAGTGGATAAGAGCGCTGACTCTTAATCATTAGGTCTCTCACCGCTTTGGGTTCGAGCCTCGCTTGGGTAACATGTGAGACGCCAAGTTCTGCAACGGAAGGTCAGGTGGTTTTTCTCCGGATACTTCGGTTTTCGCCCACCTCTGATTAATGATTGGCTCGATATGAGTGAAATAATCTTGAAAGGGCCGTAAAACCAAAAGGAAAAAAATTAGTCTGCCTCTCATTTGGTTCTATAATGTTTGCCCAGGCATGTCTGTCCAAATACATAAAGTAAATATGTAATAAGTACAGGCCTCCTAGCAAAGCCTATAAAACCTATAATAACCTATAATTTTGTGCCAAACCTATAAAACCTTTATTTTGTTCATAAAACCTAAAAAAAGCCTGTATTTTTATGAAAATACCTATATTTTTCACTTTTTGAACCTTCTTGCGACTCAACCCTAACTTTTCTTCAAAATGCACTACTATTTTTAGCTCACCTGTCACGTAGTGACAAGGTGAGCTTTTGGGATCACTTTTTGTCCGTCGTCCGTCATGCGTCCGTCCGTGCGTGCGTCCGTGCGTCCGTAAACTTTTTCTTCAAACAACATCTCCTCCTAAACCACTGATCGGATTTTGACCAAACTTCACAGGAATGATCCTTAGGTGGTCCCCCTTCAAAGTTGTTCAAATGGTTCTGGTCTGTTGCACATCTAGGTCACAGGAGCTAAAAATAGATTTTTTTACTGAAAATCTTTGAAAATCTTCTTCTCTGAAACCGCAAGGCCCAGGTCTTTGATATTTGGTATGAAGCTTCATCTAGTGGACCTCTACCAAGATTGTTCAAATTATAGCCCTGGGGCCAAAAAAGCCCCCGTCCCGGGGGGCCTTAGGTTTTACAAACGCTTATATAGGGAAAATCTTTAAAAATCTTCTTCTCTGAAACCGCAAGGCCCAAGTCTTTGATATTTGGTGTGAAGCTTCATCTAGTGGATCTCTATCAAGATTGTTCAAATTATAGCCCTGGGGCCAAAAATGCCCCTGCCCAGAGGGCCTTTGTTTTACATATGCTTATATAGGGAAAATCTTTAAAAATCTTCTTCTCTGAAACCACAAGGCCCAGGTCTTTGATATTTGGTATGAAGCTTCATCTAGTGGACCTTTACCAAGAGTGTTCAAATTATAGCCCTGGGGCCAAAAATGCCCCCACCCCGGGGGCCTTCGGTTTTACATAGGCTTATATAGGGAAAATCTTTAAAAATCTTCTTCTCTTTTACCACAAGGCCCAAGTCTTTGATATTTAGTGTGAAGCTTCATCTAGTGAGACTCTATCAAGATTGTTCAAATTATAGCCCTAGGGCCAAAAATGCCCCCGCCCCGGGGCCCTTTGGTTTTACATAGGCTTATATAGGGAAAATATTTAAAAATCTTCTTCTCCGAAACCACAAGGCCCAGGTCTTTAATATTTGGTATGAAGCTTCATCTAGTGGACCTCTTCCAAGATTGTTCAAATTATAGCACTGGGGCCAAAAATGCCCCCGCCCCGGGGCCTTTGGTTTTACATAGACTTATATAGGGAAAATCTTCTTCTCTGAAACCTCAAGGCCCAGTTCTTTGATATTTGGTGTGAAGCTTCATCTGGTGGACCTCTATCAAGATTGTACAAATTATAGGCCAAGGGCGAAAAATGCCCCCACCTGCCGGCTTTTGGTTTTACATAGCCCTAGGAAATAGAAGTCAAGGCAATGAAAACCTTTGAAAATCTTCTTGTCTGAAAGCAGTAGGCCAAGGTCTTTGATATTTGGTATGAAGCTTTGTCTTGTGGATTTCTACCAAGATGGTTCAAATTATAGCCCTGGGGGCAAAAATGGCCCGACCCGGGAACCCCAAGGTTTATAATGACTTATATAAGGAAAACGTTTAAAAATCTTGTCTGAAACCAGAAGTCTCCATTCTTTGATATTTGGTATGAAGCTTCACCTTTAAGACCACTACCAAGATTAATCATATTATAGTCCAGGGCCAATAATGGCTCTCCCAGGGACCCACTTGATACCCTATGGATCAGGTGAGCGATCCAGGGCCATCATGGCCCTCTTGTTTACTTTTTAGTCCCATAAAAAGTGATGAAAACTGTCAAGAAATTGTAATTTTTTTCCTCGCTCGCTTCGCTCGCTCGGACTTTGTAAAATTCAGATCAATTTTATCTGAGTAATTATTGTGGTACAAAAATTTATCAAATATTTTTTCTTCAGTTTTAAATCTTTATGTAAGTTTGGAAGACTCTTTTTTTAACCTGTATTTTTATTGAAAAACCTGTAAATAACCTATATTTTGAGTAAGAAGAACCTATATAAAAACCTATATTTTCAAAGTGGGCCACTTGGAGGCCTGTAAGTATTTCCAGGAGCCTACTTAGGTGAACAGTTTTTAGACTTAAGACAGTAAACAATAATGACCCCAATAAAAAAAAAACAAAAAAAAAAAAACAAGGCTTAAGACCATAAATGACAGTTACCAAAAAAACAAACAAACAAGAAACAAAAAATAGCAACTCCATCAGCTTTATTCATTTTATAATTAGCAATTGTTTTAAGAAAATTCAAATGGTTGCATTTTAACTTGGAATTAGTGTTCATGTCTGAGAAGATGTTATATTGTCTTGTAGATATAATATGCAGATCTTTTGTGCTCAGTATTCAGATTATATAAAATATTAACTTAATTACGCTAGTCTGCCATTATTCTGCAGCTTTTCCCAAAAGAAATTAGTAATGTAGAATATGTTTACTTCACTTTTGTTGACATTATGAAGAACTCTCATTTCATCATACGCATACATATTTATAATTCTAACACATAAACATGATCTGCGTTTTGATATTTTATGCAAGTGTTGTCCAGCTGAACACAACAATCCCTACAAACAATGTAGATCCAGATCAGTAGCCATCTGATCAGGATCTACACTGTTTATAATGCAGTTTGTGAATTGAACGCATACATTATATGAAGTAATTGGATTAGTTGATAGACAGAAATGGTTGTTGTAACATTAATTTATTCAGCAGGATAAGGGTTAACTAGGTTTCATTATGCAAACCAGTGTTAAACAATATTGCTATTATCAATTTGTCCCATTTGTCACCAAAAATGCAATAGACAACAATATCCTACTTCTGTAATCTTACATCCTAACAAGTGATAAACAAGGTGTTTAACCCTATCTTGGTGAATAATTAATTTAGTTACACCCATTTAGGGCCCCGGCTCATCGGGGCGTGAAGAAATAGATGGGCTGCATGATGCTTCCACGCAGAGCTGAAACCGCACACGAGTACTGGTAAAACCGCTTAAACCATCTAAGCTTACCCAGGCAAAGCTAATAAACCCTATTGGTTTCATTGGGCGACAGGGCTTGAGATGTCATTTCATCTCAATTTCGCTTAAAAGTCCCACAAAATTGGAAGCAACATCTCCAAAATGACCTATTCAGTGTAGACTGGGACGTTAAACCTCAAATCAAACAAACAAATCACATTACTTGATGTAATTTATTCCTACAAATTCACAGACTGAATGTCAAAACACTTGATGTAATTTATTCCTACAAATTCACAGACTGAATGTCAAAACAGTGTAGATCCCTTGACAAGCCATCTAATCTGTATCTATACTGTTTGCAAAAGTAGGGGTTGTTGTGATCAGCAGATGAAGGGTTAAAATTAATGTTTTTGAAGACTACTGCTGTGAGGTGCTGTAGACAAACTGATGCATTTTTTTGCCTGAGGCCACAGGCTGAGGGCTGCAGTAAATCAGGCCATCCACAGCATATGAGGTCAGCCTGAACTTTCGTTCTATATCTGTTTCATGACTCAACAAGTATTCAGCATTACTGCTGACAATCAGAAAGCCAAGTTACATCTTGAAGCTCTACTTGTTTGATCTCTTTGGCCCCCGCCCATAGGGGCTTGAAGAAATATATGGGCTGCATGATGCTTCCACGCAGAGCTGAATCCGGCCCGCACACTAGTACTGGTAAACCGCTTAGAGGATCTAAGCCTGTCCAGGAACCGTGGTGCGAGGCGGACCGTCCATGCTAATAAAACCCTATTGGTTTCATTGGGCGGCAGGGCTTGAGATGTCATTTCATCTCAATATCGGGTAAAAGTCCCACAAAATTGGAAGCAACGTCTCCAAAATGACCTTTACAGTGTTGACGGGGACGTTAAACCTCAAATCAAACAAACAAAACTTGTTTGATCTCACCAACTGTGACATAGGCAAAACAATAGCATGCTTGTTTTACGTTACGTCCTCTCAGGTGAATTCACACATTGTGGTGTAGTCAGAACTATTACTTGATTTGCTCCAAAATGACCTCTATAGTGTTGACGGGGACGTTAAACCTCAAATCAAACAAACAAATATTACATGATTTGCAACATGAATCAAAATGGCTCAAGTTAACAGGCTAAACTGTGTCATTTCTTTGTATGTAGCAAGTACAGTTGTGATAACAACCAGTTTACTTGCCCAGTTAGTTAACCCATTGCAAGCGGGAGATCCCTAAAGGAATATCTATGCAAACAGTGCAGGCCCAGATCAGACGCCGCAGAATGTGGCCTCTGATCAGGACCTGCACTATTTGCTTACAGAATTTTCCATCAAAAATAGAATAAAAACGAAAAAATTAGCCTACCACCCCTTATATGACAAATGGACTTGTTCAACACATAGCAATGGAAGAGTCCAAAGTATAGAATGGGTTAAACCATGGGAGCCACATTCATTGCATTTTAAAAAAAAGAAGAAAAAAAAGGATCTGATCAGTCTGATCAGCTTCTTTGTATTCATTGCTTGCGTATGACAGTGCCTCTTCATTTTAGCAAGTCAGCAGCTCAAGTAATTCATTTGAGACACAGTTGCAATAGATGGTTTCACAGCTCTATTTTACAATAACACACTCTTGTGGCATAGTGTTTTCTTTCTTATCTCCAAAACAGTTTTCTTGTAACAATTTATGATTTTTTTTCTTATTTTTAACCCAAACATAGGTTGAGGGTACTCATTAGAACCGCCTCATTGAGGCGGTTCTAACAAGTACCAACAACCTATGTCATGAAGTAGAAATAAGAAAAAATAATGTTTATCCTTGTAAACCACAATTTTCTCTTTATTAAGTTGTTGTTTAAGGGGTTTTTCATTTCATGGGCATGTTAACGTGATTGTTTGGGTTAATAATTATGTTGTCTTATATTCATGTAAGCAAAATAAATGTGGTGGAATATAGTATTTATTCACTCACAAATTCTATTTAGTTTGGTATGTGGCAACTCAGTTTTCTGCAAAAGGTGATTTAATTTGATATTGCATGACATTTCCTGCTTTTCAAGAGATTTGGATAAAAAAAAAAGAAAAAAAAAAAAAAAGAGAAAGAATTAAAACACCCTCCTCTTCGTTTTCGACCTATCCATTTTCCTTCTTCAGCAGAAGAGTGTTACGAAGAGGAGGGAGGTAAACTATAGATCACATTTAGAATGAAGAAGAAAAATATTTTTTATTTTACTTGTGTTACTTGTGTAATACACTACAACCTCTTGTTTGGGTCCAAAGCTGAAACTATGTTAGTTCAACAAATACAGTCCAACTTCAATGGCTTCAACACCTTTGGGACAGCAAAAATCTGTTTGGGCCACTGAGGGTTTCTGCCAGGAGGCATAATGGGCGTTCATTTTTGGGCACGTTTTCGGTGTTCTATGATAAAATAATTATACTGCGTGTACTCATTAGAATCGCCTATTGGTTTCATTCTGCTGCAGGGCTTTGAGATGTCATTTCATCTCATTGTCGGGTAAAAGCTCATTGTCGGGTAAAAGTCCCACAAAATTGGAAGTAACATTTCCAAAAGGACCTAAATAGTGTTGACAGGGATGTGATACCTCAAATCAAACAAACAAAAGCAACAATAAGAGTAAAACAGTAGAACTTTGAAAACTCTAACTCAGATAGCTCATTTACTATGGTTAATTTGAACACATTCTTGAGTCCCTAGAATTCACCCAATGCCTCCAGATATCCATATACACCTCAACCTCGTTATAACACGGAACTCCGGGTCCAACCAACGGACCGTGTTAGTTAACCGAATCGTGTTATAAACGCCGACCGTATTTGTCACAGATCAACCATTGACACAATGGTGATCAATAGTTTCCCAAACAAGATGATGTGCGGTCCGGTTAATGACCGTATTTCCCGACTAAAATGTGTTAAGAACTAATCAATGGCAGTAAATACCATGGCCCATCAAGTCAAACGAGTCACTTTAATCGAAACCAGCTGACAAACCATGTTTTATATCCAGAAATCGTCTGATCTGACAACGAGTATGACGCCATTTTGATAGCTGGTTCCCGGCTAACTTTGTTGTTACTGAGAATCCGGACCGTACCGAACTACAGTACCGTTAATAGATTTCAATGGTAAAATTACCGGGTTAGGGTTCGGAACCGGACAATGATCAACGCTTACAAGAAATTTGAATTACTTCCCTTGAAATGTCTTACCCTTAATATTTTAGCCATTTGAAACGATTTTAATGGCGCACATGGTTTTAAATGATTTTTTACCGCGAAAATCGATATTGAATATGTTTTATCATTTGCTTTTAAGCTGGAATAAATCTGACTTTCTTTTACATGCGGCTCAAGAAAATGAGTTTTATTGCAGTTGACCGATCACATCATCTGCATCGATGTTTAAAATTTCTGCTGAGCAGTGATCCTTAACAAAGCGTGATAAATATTTTTTCCGGTTGCGTAACTGAATTCTTTAATCTCTTTATCACACTAAGCCAACACTTTTGATTGTGCCGATGGCAGTTCACGTTTATCATGCGTGTCAAGCTAAACAAGTTTATATACTGTATATTCAACTCTGCTGGAGGCCTGCAATAGATATCAAAAAGTACCGTTATAAACCGTGTTAGCTACCGTGTTAGCTACCGTATTACCGCAGTCAAAAGTGAGAGGAAAATAAAGTTGTTGTGCTTAAAACCTGATACAATCCTTGTTAGGGCCCCGCACTGAAAGTGTGGGTGCCCTATAGTAATCACTCTGTCCGTCCGTCTGTCTGTCTGTCCGTCCGTCTGTCCGTCTGTCCGTCCACAAATTTTTTTATCCTCCATAATTTTTTTTATTCCTGGATGGATTTAAATATTACTTGGCATCATTCTGTCCGTCCGTCTGTCTGTCTGTCCGTCTGTCCGTCTGTCCGTCCACAAATTTTTTTATCCTCCATAACTTTCTTATTCCTGGATGGATTTAAATATTACTTGGCAGAAATGTTAACCATAATGTGATGGAGTGTTGCGCGCAAGACTCAGGTCCGTACCTCAAAGGTCAAGGTCATACTTAGAGGTTAAAGGTCAAAAAAGGGTCTTTCCTGTGTCCAATTAATAAGTTTGTTATTATTCCTGGATGGATTTAAATATTACTTGGCAGAAATGTTAACCATAATGTGACGAAGTGTCACACGCAAGACCCACAGCCGTACCGCAAAGGTCAAGGTCATACTTAGAGATAAAAGGTCAAAAAAGTGTCTTTTTCATTGTGTCCAATCTATAACTTTCTTATACCTGGATGGATTTAAATATTACTTAGCAGAAATATTAACCATAATGTGACAGTGTGTCATGCGCAAGACCCAGGTCCGTACCTCAAAGGTCAAGGTCATACTTAGAGGTGAAAGGAAAAAAAAAACGTCTTTTTTAACATCAACATTTTCCTACTCCTGATAGCGCTGCCGGGGCCCTAGTCAGTTTCACTGACAGCTCTAGTATTTATAAATGTTGGTTGGGGAAAATTTGGGGTCCAAACCAAAACCGTGTTATATCCGAATTCGTGCTGTAACGAATCGTGCTATAACGAGGTCCGGGTGTATTTGGATATTTCAGAGAGGTTTTCCTGATAATCTTGAAAAGGTGTTGTTGTATGTACTCACTAGAATCGCCCCTATTAGAACATACCTTTATATTTTAGAAGATCATAAAGGTACTATATTATGCTCCATGACCTGAAACTACAATTAAGCTTCAGTAGTTCAAACTACCCCTATTTCTAACAAATTTTTATGGCCTTAAAAGCCTTCGGGACATTGAAGTTCGACTGAATATCTCAAATATGCTTTTGTTCCTCTAAACTTGATTGACTTAAATTTTATATCTGAATCACAGAATTTCTTTTTCAAAATACCATTTATGTAGCCCTTGCCCATCGGGACTTGAAGAAATAGAGGGGCTGCATGAAGCTTCCATGCAGAGCTGAAACCGACCCGCACACGAGTACTAGTAAACCGCTTAGAGGATCCAAGCCTGCCAAGGCAATGCGGTGCGAGTCGGCCCGTCCATGCTTATAAACCCTATTGGTTTCATTGGGCAGCAGGGCTTGAGATATCATTTCGTCTCAATGTCTGGTAAAAGTCCCATATAATTGGAAGCAAAATGACCTTTACAGTGTTGACAGGGATGTTAAACTTCAAATCAAACAAACAAAAACAAACACAAAACAAATGACCTTTGATGTAAAAAATTGTATGCAGTGGCTCAGACCTGCATTCTGATCAGTGAATTCACATGGGTTATACACGGGCTAATCTTTGTTATCACTGATCAGAGGGTCACCCAAAGATATTTCCTTTGATGTAGCTCTGATTGATTGCCATGAACCTAAATTAACACACTTGCCTGTGTTTATAAAAAGCACAAGTGTACTCATACAAATACTGAGGAGATCAGCAGTTAAGATACCTAGAATAAAGAAACTTTCTCAAAATGTCCACTTGGTCTGAATATAGATAATGAACATCAATAGACAAAGTGTCTTTTAGTATTGACTATATATATATAGAGAGAGGATCTTACATGAGTGCTCATGTATTATTGAATTTATTAAACGATTTGAGGAAAAGGGATAAAATGCGGGGCTTTGCCGAGCATTTTATCCCTTTTCCTCAACGAGTTTAATAAATTCAATAATACATGAGCACGAATGCAAGATTCTATTTATCGTATGACATTTAAAACGCATTTTATTCACGTTTGTTTACAAAAATGTCAATATTCCGCCATTAGTAAAGACGACTTCGTTAAGGACTTCGTAGATGTAACGTTATGGGACGGATCTACCTAATTTGCATATTTAATCCACTAGTGGATTAACAAAAATATTACATGGCGTTATTACACTCTCAGACGCGACGTCATATGATAAATATGTATAAATAGGACAAATGTAATTGCCTGATGATTCGAGCATGCAAACAGACTAATATTTGTTTGCCCTTAAATAGCTGTCCTTTAAATAGCTAGGATTTTTTGTCATAGCAACTTGGTGGCTGGTGCTTTCTTAATTCTTGAATGGAAGTTGTTCCAATGTAATATGCAAATCTACATAGACTCTTGTCATACATGTGTTTTGTGGTTTCCTTCTGTCATATTTATTACCTTTATAGGATTGGTGTATTATAACTCAGCTCTTGATTGCCTATCAGCTCTCACAAGTGACACATTATGTTAACATGGAGTGATAAAATCTATTTCTTTCTTGTGCTCCAGTGCCTTTAGTAATTCCTTGAAGTTGCTTGGGTATGGTGAGTTTGTGAGAATACAGTATAAGGGGAACTTCAGTTGAATATTCTTCGATATAAAATGATAGGGTACAACATTGAGGATACCACAGACTGCATGCATTCATGTATTCATTTGATTTTTATGTTCTCAGAGATGTTGCACTGATGGGTTAGAAATCATTCATGCGGACTGAACAAATTATTTGTCTACATGAAGAGAGAACCAAAGGCGAGGATTGTGGCCACATAAAATTGATTTAAGCCCCCCAGTTGAAAAAAAAAACAACATTTTACTGACCATTCCAAGGAAGTTCTTTTGTTGTGATTTATAAGTTTTATAGTTCCTCTTTGCATGCATGCTAATATCTTCCTATTTTGGATTGCCGTTTGGATTGCCATTTGGTCATTTTTTGGGAAAGTAATTGTCTTTTTCGCTTTCCACTTGTGACGTTTTCATTATGGTGAAGTTTTTTATGTTGGTGTTTCTTTCCCTCTGGTATCTTGGATTGGAGGTGTAAGGTAATTGTATAGATTCCTGATCATTGCCTTCACTTCTGTTTTGGAGTCTTAGGAAGGATGAGGGGCTTGAAGAAATATATGGGCTGCATGATGCTTCCACGCAGAGCTGAATCCGTCCGCACACTAGTACTGGTAAACCGCTTGGAGAATCTAAGCCTGTCCAGGAACCGCGGTGCGAGGCGGACCGTCCATGCTAATAAACCCTATTGGTTTCATCCGGCGACAGGGCTTGAGATGTCATTTCATCTCAATGTCGGGTAAAAGTCCCACAAAATTGGAAGCAACGTCTCCAAAGTGACCTTTACAGTGTTGACGGGGACGTTAAACCTCAAATCAAACAAACAAAACAAAGACTGGTGTAACCATGTCTGTCAAGAAAAAATCAACAAAAAATAATTAAATAAATTTAGCAATTCATTTCTTATTTCATGTCATAGTCAATGTGTAGTTTATACACTAATAAATATGATAGTTAAGAAGCCCAAGGCACAAAATACCCAACAATAATTGTAACATATACAATACATAACAAGCATTTTGAGACTATACATCTCGATATAACCTATAAATTAATCAAGAGTGCACTTGCAGTCAGGAGCTTTATGATATTTATGTTACTTGGTGTATCTAACCATATTATAGCCAGGGATTTATGTCTGTGTCCGTACTCCTGCTTTTTTCCTAATTAGCTGTTCTTGATGGGTGCTTGCAAAATTTAAACTGATTTCAGTGAAAAATGCTATTAATTTTACTGTATCTGTACTGTTTCATTCTAAAGTAAGTTAACAAAGGCTGTGTCTGTGCCAAATGAAATTACTGAAATGTAGGTGTTGCATTTTCAAATCCACATGGCATTTCACTAATTCATCCTAAATATTGATATGCTTTGATTTACATAAGCTAACATTCCATGGAATGGAAGCATGTAAATGATGTTTGGATTTTTGACTACCAATAGTGTTTTGAGCATAGATAGACACACTATGTAATATCTTAACATTAAATACATTTAATATGATTTATAAATTTGTCTGATGCAGAATAAGCCTTGTTTATATGTAGGTAAGCATGTGTCCATGATCTTTAAAATGTTCAGAATAGATTGAATAATGGTATCTTAATGTTTTGCAAGCCCCCATCACCAGAAAAAATAGTAAGCCCAGCAACTTTGAAGCTGCTGAAGTTACGTTGTGGCAGAAACTTCCTGTACAAATCATTCAATTTCAAGATAAGGTCAACAACTCAGAATTGGATACACGAGTCTCTGAAGCCATGTGGACATCAGCTTGACGTTAAAGATACACAAGAGACATCAGGATTTCAGTCAAAGGTGTGCACCTGATAATGTATTAAGCTTTATGATATAAACAAACAGGATACATAACCCATTATGTTTTATCTTGCTTTTATAATTTATATCATTGAGTTTATCTGGTAATTAGATTCAGTTTGTCTGGGAAAGCAGGAAAAGTTATGCACTTATCATGGAATAACAAAATCATACTAAATCAGTTCAAGGATAAAAGGATCCTACATTATCAAAACACAGAGAACATTGACAAAATCCATAACCGAATAAATTGGCAGACAGAAATGTTAGGAGAGAGGGGTTTGATTTTGTTCTTAGTATTAAGGCTGGTGTTTCCATTATTGTCACACCTGCTTTAACCATGGAGCAATATAGGTTTTCCATCTGTCCATTTAGGTTGGACATAGCATTTGGTGGAATTCTTGTAGAGTGTGAAGTTAACACTGTGGGATGATGTACCCTCCAAGAGGCTCTTTTTACTGAAGTTACGTGCGAGGCGGACCGTCCATGCTAATAAACCCTATTGGTTTCATTGCTCGACAGGGCTTAAGAAGTCATTTCATCTCAATGTTGGGTAAAAGTCCCACAAAATTGGAAGCAACATCTCCAAAATGACTTTTACAGTGTTGACGGGGATGTTAAACATCAAATCAAACAAATTAATAGCCTATGCAATATTTTATTTTTATGAGAGAAACTTCTCAAACAGCTTCTTGTCTGCCCTTTTATATTTGATCCTATCCTTTCACTTTAATCTGTCACACATAATCTAATCGTATGAATGGATTTGCATGTTTTGTTTCCAAAAAAGAGTGTATACACTGCATCTTGATCTGATGTATGTTTTTGGAGAAGTGATACATGTATATTCAAATGAGCAGTTCCATGTTTTAGTTTCAGTCAAATGGTTGTTTGCAAGAATAAGTCTCCAGAAACTTGCAGCATCAGCTTTTAGGAAGGTTATTGTGCAAATTTGCAAAATAGCTGTTATCTTGCAGAATCACCCACCAGCATTAACCCTTCTCAAATGAGAAATAGGTCACTTGATATTATTTACTCAAACAGCACTCTGCTATGACAGAGAAAGCAAATAATCAGTCTAGACCCAGTGGTTCAAAGCTAATGAAAACCATAGCTAACATAACATTAAAACTTCAGCAGCTCATCATGACATCAACACTTGGTATTTTTGTTGAAAACAATGTGAGTAGCTTCTTGGTGGCAAAAGCTGCTCACATATTGTTTCAGCAGTAACACTAGATAAGGTTTTTCCTGGAACAGTTATTGTTTTCACCACTTATGGGTTGTTTAGCTAACAGTTCTTTGAACTAGACCATATTCACTTTCTGAAAGTCTTGAAACTAAAACATGAGATTGCTTAACACAGAATTATTTCACGGCACATGGATATTAGAATGGCGATGAGTGCAATCACCTACTTTTGTCACAGTGCTTCAATAGGCCAGTGAAAAAAGCCTTACTGTTGCGTAGTGAGAAAACCTGTTTTATCATATGACGTCGCGTCTGAGACTGTAATAACGCCATGTAATATTTTCGATAATCCACTAGTGGATTAAATATGCAAATTAGCTAGATACGTCCCGTAACGTTACATGTACGGCGTACTTAATGACGTCGCGTTTACTAACGGCGGAATATTGACATTTTTTGTAAACAATCGTGAATAAAATGCGTTTTAAATGTCATATGATAAATAGAATCTTGCATTCGTGCTCATGTATTATTGAATTTATTAAACTCGTTGAGGAAAAGGAATAAAATGCTCGGCAAGCCTCGCATTTTATACCTTTTCCTCAACTCCTTTAATAAATTCAATAATACATGAGCACTCATGTAAGATCCTCTATTTACAACATGTACAGCCAGCCAATCTCATATCAGTCTGAGCATCTGTGCAGTCTTGAGAGAGCCTTTCTAGTCCAGCATTAAGCTTTTTTCGAACCCAGTCAAACTCTTATGACTAAACACTAATGAACCATATATGGCTTGATATATTCAGTCCGATATGGTTGTCTGCTGGTCAGACAACGTTTTCTTGTGAAAGCCCCAATAGGAAGGTATGCAGGAATCAGAAAAGCTACCTCTCATTTCCAAAAGATATATAGTCTGTATAAACATGTTTCAAAATCATGAGGAGCACTTGAAACAATGCTACAAAGAGAAAGTACACATAGTACCGTATTCAACCTATTTACCGCACATGCTCCTCCTATAAGCGCACACCCAAGCTTTTTCTGGAAAAAATACACAAGCGCACACTTTACAGTAACCTCCCAACAAATTTATATTGGGTTTTGCTGCATCTTTGACCCAGACAATCATATGTATATGTGGTGAACCCCTATGCTGAAATTCAACTCTATAAAATAATCATATTGGAAGCTTTTTTTTTTGTATTTTTTTTTTTTCGTATTGAGTGTAGGTAGATTTTTCACCACAATATTTTCATGAAATTTTGAAAAAAAACTAAGTGCACAGTGCGGTAAATATGTCGAATACAGTAATTATATTATAAAGTAGTAGTTGGTGTAGAATTTTGTGTAGAAAGTCACTTTCTATTGCTTACTGTGCATCTGGTCATGAATGTTGCAGTAGTTTTTGCTTCTGTTTATATTCCTTTAGCTATTGAATGTGTTTATTTTATGTTGCTGTGGGTATATTCTGTTGCCTTAGAAACTGCATGTTATATCCATTTCCATCTAACAGGGTGCCACAAATATTCGGCAGTTCCAGCAATCCGCTACTACACCAGTATTGAATAGGAAAAACTCAAAGTTTTCAAAATCAAATTTCTTAAGTGTAAGTGAGTGTGTAGTTAGTTGTGAGACAGCACTTGTTTGGTTACCATAGCAACCAGACATGGTGGAATCACTGAGGAGAGTGTATGGGACAACATTATTATTGGTTGTTGTAGCACACACTGTCAGTAGCTTTTCATTATTATTGCTTATTTAATCAGTTGCCTGTGTTGCCATTTCAATGTATAGGCAAAAATATAGCACCAGGCAATGTTGGTTGTGGTAGGACATTCCAACTGAAATAGAGATTAGACAACTGTAAAAGTGTCAAAAATAATGGAACAGACATTTTCAAATTGGGAGACAAAAAGGCTTGAAATTTCAATTTAATCTTATGGTACTCTGAACATATTTTGAATACCTAACATTAGGGCTGGCTAATCGGAGCTGAAAAAATAATCGATTATCAGTCCTGTCATTGAGATCGATAATCGATTAGTAATCGCTAAGATTTTTGTCATTATTTTACCTGTCTGGCTTTCTGTCTGAGCATGACTCTTACCATATGTTGCAATTTACCATATGTATATTTGAACAGACAGGCCTGAGCAAACAGTGTAGACCCAGATGAGACGCCGCATAATGCGGCGTCTCATCAGGGTCTGCACTGTTTGCCACTCATCCAGCTATTTTAGGCATAACTTTGGGTAGTAAATTGTACCTATCAAGTAATCGATTAAAAGCAAATCAGAAATGATAATCATTTTTGTGGAATTTATCGATCGATTAATCGATTGTACGATTAATCGTGGCAGCCTTATCTAACATACACTTATAATTCATACACCACAACCTTTTAATGATACCATTGTTTACAACCTCTTTATAACACTATTGTTGTGGTCCAAAGCAGAAACGCAGAAACTGTCTTAGTTAAACAACTGTGCGATATTCAAAGAAAAAGATATAAATTATACAGAAAAAAATATGATCATTTTTCGAGGTAATCTTTACATTCTCGGATCCTTCCTGAAACTGTTATGTACAAAGAGATTGTGGTGTATTTGCAAAATTATCATTTCTTTTATATTGAAAATGGCAGCACTTTTCATAATGTTGTATTTCCTTTATTCCATTAACGTATGTAGTCATTTAACCTTTTCATACACATATTTGTTCAATTTTATGTAAATTTTTATGTCAACTTATATTTTTTTGCACCGCCTTGCTATAGGCTTATTTCAGCATAAACTGATATTGCATGGGCACAGCACTTTTGTTTATTCACTGGATGATTTATATAAAAGATACAAACTTACACGAAGAAAACTCCAGCATGGGTTTATGCTTTGTTTTGAAGTGTAATGTAGAGTGAAGTTGAGCAAAATTGATATACAAAAGTTAACCCTTATCTTGCTGAATATTCATTTAAGCCACACCCATTTCTGTCTATCAACCAATGATGTAATTTATTGCTACAAATTCATAAACTGAATGTCAAACAGTGTAGATCCAGATCAGATGGCTTCTTCAGAAGCCATCTGATCTGGATCAACACTGTTTGCAAAGATAGGGGTTGTCGTGAACAGCAAGATAAGGGTTAAGCAAAAGTGATATACAAAAAATCAACTTCAGATATTTTTGTTACAATGAATTGATGTTTGAATTTGAGGCAACATGCTTTTTTAGCTCGCCTGTACGAAGTACATGGAGAGCTATTGTTGTCACCTCATTTGTGCATGTTTGCATTTGCGTTTGCCTGTGTGTTCCCGTCACACTGTGTTAAAGTTTTTCAAATGCCTATATCTCAGCAGTCACTCATCACAGATCACTCATATTTAGAACTTAAGTACCTGAGAGGGTCTTCTGATGTACAAAGACAACAGACCCCTGGGTCCATGCCCCGGGGTGGGACTAGGGGTTAAAATCTGGAACACCTCTGTCAAACTGTGTTAAAGTTTGTGAATTGCTTATATCTCAACAGACACTCATCACAAAGGATTCATATTTTACAAGTTGGATGCCTGGGAGGACGGATGGGGTGGGGCTAGGGGTCAAAATCTAGGACACCTTTGTAATTTGTAATATATGTTTCCAATATGCAAACAAGTTATAAACACAATTGGTTATATATCAGCCAACCATGTGACATTGGTTCAAGTGTAAACGGGTGAAGGTCATAGTGACCTACATTTCATGGTCCAGTGATTTTGCCTTATATCTTGAAGACTTTTTGTTGGAGAAATGTCATACCTTGGATATTAGTACCATGTGACCCCATGATTGACCTCGAAATATATCTAGGTCACTGTGACCTATATTTCATGGTCCAGTGATTTTGCCTTATATCTTTAAGATTATTTGTTGGAGAAATGTCATACCTGGGATATTAGTACCATGTGACCCCATGATTGACTTAAAAATTTATCTAGGTCATGGTGACCTATATTTCATGGTTCAGTGATTTTGCCTTATATCTTGAAGACTGTTTGTTGGAGAAATGTCATACCTTGGATATTAGTGCCATGTGACCCCATGATTGACCTCAAAATATATCTAGGTCACTGTGACCTATATTTCATGGTTCAGTGACTTTGCCTATTATCTTGAATACTATTCGAAGCAGAAATGTTATGGATTATTAGATCCATGTGACCCGATAATTGACCACCAAATGTATCTAAGTCACTGTGACCTGTATTTCATGGTTCTGTGATTTTGACTATTATCTTGAATACTTTTTGATGGAAAAATGTCATACCTGGATTATTTGTTCCATGTGACCCCATGATTGACCTCAAAAGATATCTAGGTCAGTGTGACCTATATTTCATGGTTCACTGATTTTGCCTATTATCTTGAATATTTTTTGATAAAGAAATGTCGTACCTTGATTATTAGTTCCATGTGACCTGCTGATTGACCTCAAAATATATCTAGGTCAGTGTGACATATATTACATGGCTCAGTGATTTTGCCTATTATCTTGAACAATATTTTATAACAAAATGTTATACCTGGGATATTACTTCAATGCAACCAGATGATGACCTCAAAATATATCTAAGTCAGTGTGACCTTTTTTACATGGTTCAATGACTTTGACTTATATCTTGAATACTACTGGATGGAGAAACTTCATATCTGAATATTCAATTCCATGTGACCAGATGATTGACATAGAAATATATCTAGGTCAGTGTAACCTATTTTCAAGGTTCAATGATTAGCCTTATAATTCAGACACAATTTGATTCTGAAATGTAATATATGGAATATATGTTCCATGTGACTTGATGATTGACCTTAAAATATATGTAGGTCAGTGTGATCTATATTTCATGGTTCAATAGTTTCACCTTATATCTTGAAGGCGCGAAACAGGCGAGCTATGCTGTCATGTGACAGCTCTTGTTTCTAAATGCTTTCAAATTATGACACAGGATTACATGTTTAAAGACAAGGAAGAAGGAAATTTGACTTGTTTTCTTATTTTAGCTTTCATCTTCATATCACTCAGAAATTAAGGTATTGTCTGCTGTATGAATGGCATAAGGCCGGATTAGAGTTAGTGAGTTAGTTTTATTGTGCTAGAAATAGTTTGGAGTTGATTTTTAGCTCACCAGAGCCTGGGGGAGCTTATAGGATAGGCAGTGGTCTGCGTCTTCAACATCTTCAAAGGACATCTCCGACGAAACTGCTAGGCCAATTGCAGCCAAATTACAAGTGGAACCTCCATGGGTTGGGAAAAAGCAAACTTGTTCTTGGGATCTTGGTCACATGAACAAGATGGCCGCAATGCCCATATACGGTAAAAACATTTAAAAATCTTCTACTCATGAAGTAAATGGCCAATGGCCTTGAAACTTGGTATGCAGCATTGGGGACTTGGGGCCGTATGAAGTTTGTTTAATTCATGGTTACCTTCAGTTGACCTTGACCTATTTTAGGTCAAGGTCAAATTTGGTCACTTAGACATGTGTATGAAAAAAGGCAAACAGTGGATTTGTCTGAATCTGTTGCAGACAGAGGCATCAGAATTGATACTTACAACCACCTGAATCGAAATTTATCAATTCAAAAGGTCAAGGTCATTTGCTCGCCTTTGTCCTGGACAGTATTTTTATCTTCTCCACCAAAACAGCTGGACTGATTGAAACCAGATAACATGTGGAGCTGCTATGGGATGAGGCAATGAAAATTTTTCGTTGGATTGTAATCACTTAACAAAGATCACTGCCATGCCCATAATTATATTGAAAAAACCCTTTGGAAATCTTCTTGTCAGGAACCAAATGGCCAGTGGAACAGTTTCAGAAAATTATTAAACGTTACAAACGCATTGTGTATACTATAAATGCTATTCAACAGTCTGCATGCATTAAGTTTGACCCAATCACACTTAGACATAATGCTTTCCTTTTTAATTGCACGCCATTGGATGGGGTTTCAGACTCCATGTCAACTTTTATGTCTGTTGCTTGGTCCAATGGGTTTCTACTGTTGGGTTTCCTTTGCTCCATTGTTCCTGTGGCATTGTGTTCGGCAGTGGATAGCTCAGTGCATTTTACTGTCGAGTCCCCATCCTTGTGTCAACTTGGCAGGGCCTGACAAATCCAAGTTTCAGTCACTTGCCCGGCATTCCAAAGCATCTTGAAAATGCCTCGGAATTAACAATATTCCCTATAGGAGGTTTTAGGAATTCCGTTTATGACGTCATTCTTGCGCATGCGCAAAATACTGGCCGTCAATTGAAACGGCCATTGCTATTCAAATGTATTGGTGGAACTTAAAATGCTAACAATAGCCAGACATTTTTAGAGAAAATATACCCGCTTTCATTGAAATAATGCCTCGAGAAGGAAAGAATGATATTTTACTTTCATTACCGAAATTCATTTATCCTAAATCCGTTTTTTAATTGACGAAAATCTTTTCGTGAATGACCCATGTCAATGGCTTGAGATACCGTTATTCACGAAATAAGTTTTTACGTAACTTTCGTTTTATTCGCTATCCAAGTCTATCTATCTATCTATCTATCTATCTATCTATCTATCTATCTATCTATCTATCTATCTATCTATCTATCTATCTATCTATCTATCTATCTATCTATCTTATCTATCTATCTATCTATCTATCTATCTATCTATCTATCTATCTATCTATCTACCTACCCACCCACCCACCCACCCACCCTACCTTCCTACCTACCTACCTACCTACCTATCTATCTATCTATCTATCTATCTATCTATCTATCTATCTATCTATCTATCTATCTATCTATCTATCTATCTATCTATCTATCTATCTATCTATCTATCTATCTATCTATCTATCTATCTATCTATCTATCTATCTATCTATCTATCTATCTATCTATCTATCTATCTATCTATCTATCTATCTATCTATCTATCTATCTATCTATCTATCTATCTATCTATCTATCTATCTATCTATCTATCTATCTATCTATCTATCTATCTATCTATCTATCTATCTATCTATCTATCTATCTATCTATCTATCTATCTATCTATCTATCTATCTATCTATCTATCTATCTATCTATCTATCTATCTATCTATCTATCTATCTATCTATCTATCTATCTATCTATCTATCTATCTATCTATCTATCTATCTATCTATCTATCTATCTATCTATCTATCTATCTATCTATCTATCTATCTATCTATCTATCTATCTATCTATCTATCTATCTATCTATCTATCTATCTATCTATCTATCTATCTATCTATCTATCTATCTATCTATCTATCTATCTATCTATCTATCTATCTATCTATCTATCTATCTATCTATCTATCTATCTATCTATCTATCTATCTATCTATCTATCTATCTATCTATCTATCTATCTATCTATCTATCTATCTATCTATCTATCTATCTATCTATCTATCTATCTATCTATCTATCTATGTCTACATGTGCAATTTAAATGTCCATACTGACAGTCAAAATAAACTAATGAGTGGACTGACGGAGGGGCATTGAGTCAATGTTGGTTCGACGTCATGCCTTTTACACCCACTCCAACTCACTTCATTGTCACATGACCATTGGCATGAGAGAGAGACAGAGAGAGAGAGGGGTTTGACTGACAAACTGACAGTAGACAGACAGACGACACACAGACCGACTGACTGAATGACCTAACAGACAAATGGACGGACTTTTAGACAGACAAATAAACATGCTGACAGTCGAGAAAAAAAAAACAAAAAAAAAAAAACAATGAGTGGACTTACCGATGGGCGTCGAGTCAAAGTTGGCTCGACGTCATGCCGTCGAAAACCAGTCCAACTCACTCCAATGTGACCGTTGAGATGGTTTGACTGATCCCTGTATCCAAGAAGCCCATACCCCTTTTTGTACCAAATGGAATCTTCCTCCTTATATATAGCAGGAGTCATTTTCAAAATTTAGGGGTGCCAGGTTGTGTTTTCTTCAGAATTGTTTTGGAAAATGGCCGAACTTTTTGCAAACAGTGTAGGCCCTGATCAGACGCCGTGTTCTGCGGCGTCTGATCTGGGCCTGCACTGTTTGTCACTTACCCCTTTTGGGGTTTCCGGTACCAAATGGGGTAAAAATGGGGTAATGTAGACCTAAGGGCTGGGCAGGTTGAACGAATCTACAAATCTACCAGATTTTACTGTAAAATCTTGCACTTGCGAAGGAGTGTTTAACATTCTTATGCTCTGAAAGGGTGTTCTACGTTTGTTTTGAATTTAATGTTCCAATCCCACTGAGTTTTGATGGGTCCGAGCACTGGGCAAATGACATTTTATTAAGCAACGCCGTATTATCGCCAACGAAACGTTTTGACGTTCCATCAACGTTGCAATGTCAAATTCAATGCATCGCTTTGAATTTGGTTTGATGTAGACACGACGTTGTTGACACCCTACTTGTCGGTTGACGTAGCGTCATTTAACGACAAACTGTAATTTACGTTTGCTGGCACGCTCGCTTATTGTTGGTGCGCTAAGAGAGAGAGAGAGAAAGAGAGAGAGAGAGATAGAGAGGGTACCCTGTTGGGTCGTATGTACAATATATCATTTTCGTAATGTGAAATTTCACATCTGGCAGCATATCGGTGTTTCTCCCATTATTAGGGCCCCGCACTGAAAGTGTGGGTGCCCTATAGTAATCACTCTGTCCGTCTGTCTGTATGTCTGTCTGTCTGTCTGTCCGTCTGTCCGTCCACAAGTTTTCCTACTCCTCTGATAGCGCTGCCGGGGCCCTAGTCAGTTTCACTGACAACTCTAGTCTTACATTAGAATTCCCCAAAAGTTTAAAAGAATTCCACTGTTTTACGCTGTAATTAACACTTTATCTGTCCCACTGCCTTTGAAGCAATACGACAGATGACGGCCAGGGCATTTCCCGTTCTATTTTTAGAACCAGAAGTACGTCACGAAAAAAGCTCCTATATATTCTATACATTTTTCTGGGCAAGTGAAATAAAAAATCACTTGCCCAGCCAAAATTTGGACTTGTCACGGGCAGCTGGGCAATGGATTTGTCAGGCCCTGCAACTTGGCCCTTATTATGATTTCTTTGTTTACCGAGTTGATTCACTGTTAGGTAGAAAACCTTCACACGGACCAAACAAATACGTGTTTGAACCAGAGTGAAAGTGGGGGTGAGGTTTGGGATTCCGTAAAGTTAAGTTAAACTTGCCAGTTATCTTTTCTGACCGTACCAAGTCGGTGCTGTTTTCTGTGGTTCCTTCATGTTTTGTGTTGGTGGTTCTGATTCTTTCTCTAATTATATATGTTGTTAAGTTGATGATTCTGAATCTTACCCCTTTTTGGTTGTTCGTTGTTAGTTACATTTGTTCTTCCAGTTTAACCCTTATCTTGCTGTTCACGACAACACCTATCTTTGCAAACAGTGTAGATCCAGATCAGATGGCTTCTGGAGAAGCCATCTGATCAGGATCTACACTGTTTGACTTTCAGTTTATGAATTTGTAGGAATAAATAACGTCAAGCAATCTGATTGGTTCAAAGTCAGAGATGGGTGTGGCTAAAATGAATATTCAGCAAGAGAAGGGTTAATGTTTGTCATGTTGGTGATTCAGGTTCTTTCCCCCATTATGTTTATTGCTTCTGGATATTCTGAGTCACCACCTGTTTGAGAAAGAGCTGCTGACTCGGTGTATTTGTGGTCCATTTTGTTTACTGTCATCACTCCATGTCGCGACTTCTTTCCCTAGTGATATTGTGGGAAGAATTTGGGGTCTGATTGTATCAGTTCCTGATCGTTTCTCTTTTTAATTTTGAAACTTGGTAAGCCGCATTGAGGACTGGGCCCTACATAGTTTGTTCAAATGGTGACCTTCAGTTGACCTTGACCTATTTTACTTTGGTCAACTTTGGTCGACCGGCCCCGATAGCTCAGTTGGTAGAGTGTCCGCTCCGGGGAACGGGAGGTCACGGGTTCGATCCCGGGCCGTGACATACCAAAGTCATTAAAAATGGTACTAGCTGCTCCTCGCTTGGCACTCAGATGTACGGGGAAGAGCTAGGACTGGTCGACCCAGTGTCAGGATAATGTGACTGGGTGTGGTATCATGTAATGTGTCTGTGAGGCAGCACTATAAAAGTGAGCATTGAGCTCCCTGTCGCAACCAGACACCGTCGTGATATGACTGAAAAATTGTTGAAAGCGACGTTAAACCCGAATTCACACACACACACAAACACTCAACTTTGGTCACTTAGACCTTTATATTGGGGAAAAAGGCAAAACAGTAGATTTCCCTGACTTTTTTAGCTCACCTGACCGAAGGTCATGGTGAGCTTTTGTGACAGTAAGATGTCCGGCGTCGTCGTGCGTCGTCCGTCGTCCGTCGTCCGTCGTGCGTAAACTTTTTCTTGTGAACACACTAGAGGCCACAGTTTTGGTCCAATTATCATCAAACTTGCTCAGAATGATAATCATGACAATATCTCGGTCAAGTTCGAATTTGGGTCATGTCGGGTAAAAAAGTAGGTCAGTAGGTCAAATCATAGAAAAACCTTGTGAACACTCGAGAGGCCACAATTTTGGTCCAATCATCATCAAACTTGCTCAGAATGATCATTGTGACAATATTTTAGTGAAGTTTGAATATGGATCATGTCGGCTTAAAAAGTAGGTCAGCGGGTCAAATCATAGAAAAACCTTGTGAACACCCTAGAGGCCACAATTTTGGTCCAATCATAATCAAACTTGCTCAGAATGATCATCATGACAATATCTTGGTCAAGTTCGAATATGGGTCATGTCCGGTCAAAAAGTAGGTCAGTAGGTCAAATCATAGAAAAACCTTGTGAACACTCTGAAGGCCACTGTTTTGGTCCAATTATCATGAAACTTGCTCAGAATGACCATTGTGACAATATTTCAGTCCAGTTCGAATATGGGTCATATCGGGTTAAAAAGTAGGTCAGCGGGTCAAATCATATAAAAACCTTGTGAACACCCTAGGGGCCACAATTTTGGTCCAATCTTAATCAAACTTGCTCAGAATGATCATCATGACAATATCTCGGTCAAGTTTGAATATGGGTCAAATGGTTCCGGTCCGTTGCACATCTAGGTCACAGGAGCCAAAAACAGATTTTTTTCACCAAAAACTTAAAAAATCTTCTTCTCTGAAACCACAAGGCCCAGGTCTTTGTTATTTGGTATGAAGCTTCATCTAGTGGACCCCTACCAAGATTGTTCAAATTATAGTGCTGGGGCCAAAAATGCCCCCGCACGGGGGCCCTTTGGTTTTACATAGGCTTATATAGGGAAAATCTTTAAAAATCTTCTTCTCTGAAACCACAAGGCCCAGGACTTTGATATTTGGTATGAAGCTTCATCTAGTGGACCCCTACCAAGATTGTTCAAATTTGAGTGCTGGGACGAAAAATGCCCCCGCCACGGGGCCCTTTGGTTTTACATTGGCTTATATAGGGAAAATCTTTAAAAATCTTCTTCTCTGAAACCACAAGGCCCAGGTCTTTGATATTTGGTATGAAGCTTCATCTAGTGGACCCCTACCAAGATTGTTCAAATTATAGTGCTGGGGCCAAAAATGCCCCCGCCCCAGGGCCCTTTGGTTTTACATAGGCTTATATAGGGAAAATCTTCAAAAATCTTCTACTCTGAAACCACAAGGCCCAGGACTTTGATATTTGGTATGAAGCTTCATCTAGTGGACCCCTACCAAGATTGTTCAAATTATAGTGCTGGGACAAAAAATGCCCCCGCCACGGGGCCCTTTGGTTTTACATTGGCTTATATAGGGAAAATCTTTAAAAATCTTCTTCTCTGAAACCACAAGGCCCAGGTCTTTGATATTTGGTATGAAGCTTCATCTAGTTGACCCCTACCAAGATTGTTCAAATTACAGTGCTGGGGCCAAAAATGCCCCCGCCCCGGGGCCCTTTGGTTTTACATAGGCTTATATAGGGAAAATCTTAAAAAATCTTCTTCTCTGAAACCACAAGGCCCAGGTCTTTGATATTTGGTATGAAGCTTCATCTAGTGGACCCCTACCAAGATTGTTCAAATTTTAGTGCTGGTACAAAAAATGCCCCCGCCACGGGGCCCTTTGGTTTTACATGGGCTTATATAGGGAAAATCTTTAAAAATTTTCTTTTCTGAAACCACAAGGCCCAGGACTTTGATATTTGGTATGAAGCTTCATCTAGTGGACCCCTACCAAGATTGTTCAAATTTTAGTGCTGGGACAAAAATGCCCCCGCCACGGGGCCCTTTGCTTTTACATTGGCTTATATAGGGAAAATTTTTAAAAATCTTCTTCTCTGAAACCACAAGGCCCAGGTCTTATATATTTGGTATGAAGCTTCATCTAGTGGACCCCTACCAAGATTGTTCAAATTATAGTGCTGGGGCCAAAAATGCCCCCGCCACGGGGCCCTTTGGTTTTACATAGGCTTATATAGGGAAAATCTTTAAAAATTTTCTTCTCTAAAACCACAAGGCCCAGGACTTTGATATTTGGTATGAAGCTTCATCTAGTGGACCCCTACCAAGATTGTTCCAATTTTAGTGCTGGGGCCAAAAATGCCCCTGCCCCGGGGCCCTTTGGTTTTACATAGGCTTATATAGGGAAAATCTTTAAAAATCTTCTTCTCTGAAACCACAAGGCCCAGGACTTTGATATTTGGTATGAAGCTTCGTCTAGTGGACCCCTACCAAGATTGTTCAAATTATAGTGCTGGGACAAAAAATCCCCCCCTGCCACGGGGCCCTTTGGTTTTACATAGGCTTATATAGGGAAAATCTTTAAAAATCTTCTTCTCTGAAACCACAAGGCCCAGAACTTTGATATTTGGTATGAAGCTTCATCTAGTGGACCCCTACCAAGATTGTTCAAACTATAGTGCTGGGGCAAAAAATGCCCCTGTCCCGGGGCCCTTTGATTTTACATAGGCTTATATAGGCAAAATCTTTAAAAATCTTCTTCTCTGAAACCGCTAGGCCCAGGTCTTTGATATTTGATGTGTAGCTTCATCTAGTGGACCTTTGACAAGATTGTTCAAATTTTAGCCTTTGTTGATGTTTGGTATGAAGCTTCACCTTTAAGACCTTCCTCAACATTATGTACATTAAAGCCCTGGGGCCAATAATGGCCCTCTCTGGGGCCCACTTGTTACACTATGGATCAGGTGAGCGATCCAGGGCCATCATGGCCCTCTTGTTTGGAGCCTGTGGCATCAGAATTGATCTTTGGAGTCAGCTGAATGGAAGTATATCAGTTTCAAAGGTCAATGTCATTAACACACTTCCTGGATGGCTCAGGTTCAGTGTTTTTATCATCTCAAATTAAAACTGAAGTGCTGATTGAAACCAAATTACATATATTTCTGTCGGATGAGGCAATGAAAATATATTCGTGGGATTGGAGTCACATAACCAAATGGCCAATGACCTTGAAACTTGGTATGTAACATTTGGAACTGGGACCCTAGCCAAGTTTGTTCAAATTTTGGTTGACATTGACCTAACATATGTCAAGGTCAACTTTGATCACTTAGTCCTTTGTATGGGAAAAAGGTAGAACAGTGGGTTTTCATATTCTGTCATAGCCAGTTGCATCAAAATTGATATTCCTGGCAAGTTTGTTGAAATGATGACCTTTTGTTGACCTTGACCTATTTTATGTCAATATTGATTTGGTAACTTGGCCATTTCTAATGGGAGAAAGGCAAAACAGTTGATTTTTCTGATTCTCTTGTGCTGCCTAGGCAACAGAATTGATATCTGTTGTCAGATAAACGGAAGTTGATAATTATGGCCAAAATGGCTACTGTGCCATATATAGTGAAAGGAACTTGAAACTCTTCATTTTAGGAACTGATAGGCCTATGACCTTGAAACTTAGTTTGCAGTATTTGGACCTAAGGCATCATCGGCATCAGATTTCAAAATAATTTGTCATCAGTGATCCCTGTGTGCACCTGTACTTAGAATTTTCAAGCCACAAAGTTCTCCAACATGAGCTCTGGTGAGTAAAGTGGCCCATGGGCTTCTTGTTTGTGTGAAAGATTTCATGTGTTTGTGTGAATGATTTCATGTGTTTGTGTGAATGGTGATGGGCTGAAAAAGCACGATGTCTGGATAATTATTTTTAGCTCGTCTGTTTTTTGAAAAAAAACTTTCGAGCTATTGTCATCACTCCGGCGTCTGCGTAGTCGTCCTGCGTCGTCCTGCGTCCTGCGTCGTTCCAAAAAAACTTAACCTTGGCTATAACTTAAAAAGTATTAGACCTAGCCTCATGAAACTTCATACACACACTCATCATCACAAGAGCTACATTTTGACCAAGGACCATAACAACATTGTTGATTTTGGCTGAATTATCTCCCCTTTTCCAATTTTTTTCTGAAACACATTTTTTGCTCTCATTTTAATACTATTCACAACAGAGCCTTCAAACTTCACATGAATGTTCCTTGGGACAAGACCTTTTCAATGATACCAGACTTTTTGATCTGTGACCTTGACCTTTGAACTTTGACCTATTTTTCGAAAATTTAACCGAAAACCTTAACCTTGACCATATTTCCAAAAGTATTTGGCCTACCTTCATGAAACTTCATACACATACTCACCATCACAAGAGCTACATTCCCTACAAGTTATATAACTCCATCTTGCAATTTGATTGAATTATCTCCCCTTTTCTCTCCGTTTTTTTTAAATTGTTTTTGTCTCTTATTTTAATACTATTCACAACAGAGCCTTCAAACTTCACATGAATGTTCCTTGGGACAAGACCTTTTCAATGATACCACACTTTTTGATCTGTGACCTTGACCTTTGAACTTTGACCTATTTTTCGAAAATTTAACCGAAAACCTTAACCTTGACCATATTTCCAAAAGTATTTGGCCTACCTTCATGAAACTTCATACACATACTCACCATCACAAGAGCTACATTCCCTACAAGTTATATAACTCCATCTTGCAATTTGATTGAATTATCTCCCCTTTTCTCTCCGTTTTTTTAAAATTGTTTTTGTCTCTTATTTCAATACTATTCACAACAGAGCCTTCCAACTTCACATGAATGTTCCTTGGGACAAGACCTTTTCAGTCATACCACGCTTTTTGACCTGTGACCTTGACCTTTGAACTTTGACCTATTTTTCGAAAAATTAATCAAAAAACTTAACCTTGACCATATTTCCAAAAGTATTTGGCCTACCTTCATGAAACTTCATACACATACTCACCATCACAAGAGCTACATTCCCTACAAGTTTTATAACTCCATCTTGCAATTTGATTTGACTTAGAACTTTTGTTTTCTAAAAGAAACTGCAGACGAGCGTTGGCACCCGCTTGCGGTGCTCTTGTTTATTTCCCCGTTGCAGGCAAGGTCTCTGGTTTTGTTCTTAACCCATTTTGTACCGGAAGCCCCAAAACGGGTAGTTGGCAGAACGCGGCATCTGATCAGGGCCTACAATGTTTGCAAAACGTTCAGCCATTTACCAAATAAATTGTGAAGAAAAACACAACCTGCCATCCCTAAATTTTGAAATGGACTCCAGCTTTATATAAGGAGAAAGATTCCATTTGGTACATAAAGGGTTAAAGAAAAAATATGCCTGGGAAAAGCAACATCAAATCACAGTCAACCAATACGATTTGAGCATCTTTCATTGCTAATAAAAACACTGACAGTGCTGATGGGTTAAGAGTCTCTCAGAGTAAGCTGGGAAATGTCATTACGAAAACACGCATATACAAATACATTGTAAAATTTACCTCCGAAAAATCGAAATTTTTTTTTGGATGAAAAATTGTGATATTTTTCTTATTTCTGCTCAAAATATAGATTGTGGGCACTCGTTAGAACCGCCTCGATGAGGCGGTACTAACGAGTACCCACAATCTATATTTTAGAGCAGAAATAAGAAAAATAATGTTTACCCCTGTAAACCCCAGTTTTACTATATAAAAGTGGGGTTCGAAGGGGTCAAAATTGTATAGGCGTGTTTTCCTGATGGAGCTGAAAAAGAACTTAGACTATTTATCCCTCACTCAGTTTTTCTTTAAGCAAACAGTGTATATCCTGATCACACAGTGCTTTCTGTGGTGTCTGATCTGGGTCTATACTGTTTGCCTAACCCAGATAATAAGTCAAGTCCAGGTTTTACAGATAACCCTCTTTACACAACACTCTACCTTTGAGGTTTCAAAACTTTTTCCATGCTCAACTCACACGAGCATGAAATTTATCCTGCTCATTAAATTTTAAAATGCCAACAAATGCTGGCATTTTTTTTTTTTCAAATTTATGAGCAGGATTACTCCAATCACAGTTGACCACTTTGCTTCCCCCTTTAATTGCATGCCGGTTGGTTAGGCCTCAGATTCTTTGACGATTCCAGCATAAAGGCTTACCGTAATTCCCTGTGTATACCACGCACTCATCTATAACACGCACCTCAATTCTGAGTCCAAGATATGTGAAAAAAAAATATTCCAGTCTAAAACACGCACATGCTTTTCCCCAGTATCACAGAATGCTTTTCTCAGACGTCATTTTGATTGAAAAAGAAAGTACACAAATTTTGATTGGCTACTATCAAAATAGCCTGACTGGTTATAGAATAGAATAGTGGTTAGTTTCTCTCTTGCAGCATAGGCAGTTCTCCGTTTACCCATAACGGTGGTGTGTGACAAGGTGACATTTTAAGGGTGCGGTTATTCATTTGTTATGAAAGATGACAATGCGTTTTCCCAGTTTTCTTTCACAAGGAAAGATAGAAACAGGTTTCTTTCCAAAGGTAAAATTGTGACAACATTCCTCCAAGGCAGGTGCTTCATAGCGTTATTGACAGAAATTTCTACAGGTAGATTGAGTATTTGAGTATTTTGACACCTCTGGTTATTCACACGTTCTCTATGCTAATCCCATAATTAACACCTTCTCAGCGTGAGTCAAACATCTCACTCAATTAAAGAAGCCCATTTTGCATTTACTGTTAATAAAACGGTGATTCATGCCTGACTTCAAGGAACCCGATTTCCTGTGCAATTTGAAACTTTGTTGACATGCATTAACTATCATAATTAATCAGAGTTCCCACTCACGCAAAATCTTACGTGAATCACACAAAGAAAATAAAAATCACGTACGATTTTTTTCCGTCGGGCGAGATTCCGCGCGTCCGAAATTGACTGGGGCGAACCGGCCGATTTTTTTTCGAGCGTCCGAAATTTACGGTATTCGCCCGATTCGCTGAAATAGATTTGGGACAAGCCGCAGACTTGAATCCGTCGCATAGTAGAGCTTCCGCGCATCCGAAATTGACTGGGGCGAACCGGCCGATTTTTTTCGAGCGTCCGAAATTGACGGGGGCGAATCGGCCGATTCGCTGAAATAGATCTTTGACAACCCGCAGACTTGAATCCGGCGCATAGAACTTCCGCGCATCCGAAACTGACTGGGGCGAATCGGCACGCAATCGGTAAATGACGTCATCGGACCCCAGCAACCCCACACGTGTCTATTGTTTTATCTTCATGGAGCGTATCTCTTTCATAAAAAATTGTTTGGAAACGGTAAAAAAATTCTCGATAGCAAAACGGTAGTGGAAAACAGCGCTTTCTGTAAGCTCCGTGTCAATAACCAACACCAGCATACAGATGTGTTAACACAATTTAAAGCGTTCAACTTTTCTCGCCAAGCGTCTGCTATTTGGCGCCAAAACATAATCATTCACGAGATAGTAGAGTAGAATAGTCGTAGCAACTCGTCTTAGGAGCAATTAAATAATTGTCACATTGATTGCGGATTAAATTTTATGATCGGGGAATAAACGCAAATTAGAGGCATAACTTGACCATATTTTCACACCTTATCGACATGCACCGCAGGGTGGCAATTATATGACAGGGATTAACAATAGTGTCATAATTGAACTGTTATAAATCATCAAACAGAGTAAATCCAAATCAGATGTCTGCGGCGTCTTTCTGAGGTGTCTGATCTGGGACTGCACTGTTTGCCGATGTCCCAAAAAGGGATGAAAGGTTGATGTCTGAGATAGGAATATTGATTGCATTTTTAATGGTATGAATGATTCAATGAATTTGATTCCAGGACATTTGCCCCCCAGGACATTTGCCCCCCAATGAATTAATCTAAAAATGGACATTTGCCCCCCAGTTGAAAATGCGACCCGGACATTTGCCCCCCAGAGCTTATTTTTGGTATGGACATCTGCCCCCCAGTGCTTATTTTACAGGTGGACATTTGCCCCCCACTGCTTATTTCAGAAAGGGACATTTGCACCCCCCCCCAGATAGACCAGGGCTAGCACAAAGGAGGAAAATAATGTATTTATTGGTTTATTATCATCAGAAATACAAAATGTTAAGCAATAAATTACTCCATCTGTATAAATAATTACCTGCTGTAAACGGCAACCCCTACCTTTACAAGCAGTATAGATCCAGATCAAAACAAAATGTTAGGCAACAAATTACTCTATCTATATAAATATTAATCCCATAATAACCTGCTGTTAGGGACAACCCCTACCTTAGAAAGCAGTATAGATCCTGATCAGATGCCATCTGATGGGGATCTATACTGTTTGTCAGTTAATAAAAACATGCATGTACCAAGAATGTGATGGTTAGTAGTTAACAATTGGAGATACTTAATTTATTCAGCAGGATAAGGGTTAAGCAAGTCACATACAGAACCATATATTGAGTTTGTGCCTCACTGAGGGTCCAATGTCAGACGCCTATTTCTACAATGGAAACTCAAGTGGTTTTTACACTGGATACACTGATGGTTAATTCTTGAAGTAATTGAAATGATCTTGAATGGGCTGTAAAACCATAACCAAAATGTTATCATGTAAATTAAGCAGCTATATACAAGTCTGTATAATGAATAGCCTTGCAAGTTAATGGTAATGCAAGACTTATTTTTATTTATTTTATTTAGAGATAATACAAAAATATGGAATGGTAGATGTATCAGGCAGTGGGTTGGGGGGCAAATGTCCCTTTCTGAAATAAGCAGTGGGGGGCAAATGTCCACCTGTAAAATAAGCCCTGGGGGGCAGATGTCCATATTAAAAATAAGCTCTGGGGGGCAAATGTCCGGGCCACATTTTCAACTGGGGGGCAAATGTCCATTTTTAGATTAAGTCATTGGGGGGCAAACGTCCTGGGGGGCTAACGTCCGGAGACCAATGAATTTATATGTCAAACAAACTTTATGAGGGTCTCAAAGTGTCACATTGTATTTGTAATGGGTTTTCGTGACCTGCCGACTTTTCGAGAAAAACAATGTCATTTTTCTATGCCATTGTATTACACGCAGGGGATTTGTTTTACCGTTTTCTGGGTGAAAAAAGTGCGTGGTATACACAGGGAATTACGGTACTGAGAATTAGAGAGAATTTAATTTTGGGTGATGTTGGTTGGTGCCTGGTGCTGTGCCATTGGTCGGCCCCACGGAGTCTAACTGTTCTTTTGCTCCAGCATTGCTGTGGTTTCTTGTTGCGTTTGACTCACGATCGAGAGGTTGTGTGTTTGAATTAGGCACCCGGTATCAAGGTGTGTCCTTGGGCAAGACACGTAATGACACTGCCTCACTCCACCCAGGTGTAAATGGGTAGCAGTGGTGTAATAGTCACCGCTTGTCTCTCACGCACGTGAAAACATCCGGAATGAGTGTTTGTGAGCAATTAAATAAGCTTAAAAGTTCCATCCAAATCAAACTAAAATAAATTAGTATAAACTAATGTGTCAACTCAAATTTATTCACAAAACAGAAAAATTAATCTCCTTTTGCCTAATTCAAATCCTTACAGATTGTCATCTGCAGTGCAGTGTATCATATGAGCCCTGTCAAGCGAATTTGTGTCTTCGAGCATTCCGTCATGACAAATTGTAACTGCGCATGCCCAGCCATTCAGAGGGGCCAGGGATATGGCTTTCTGTCTGAAGGTTCCTCTTGATTCACTGCTCGCATAGGCGATAAGTACCAAAATCGCTTGACGGGGCCCATATAGCACTTCAATCGGTTCTTGTAGTTCATGATCTGCTATGTAATTGTCATATTTTGTCTCTCGTGATCCTTTTAAAAAAAAATTACACGGGACCATCTATATAACACTGTTTTTTTATAAGACAATTTTTTATATAACTTTAAAAGATGATCTTAAAATGTGTAGGTTATAAATGGTCATTTGTTATGAAATCTACAGATTTTTGTTTGGCAATAACACTGGCTTTTTTTAATAACACAGTTTCTGTTTTGGACCCGTGCAACAGTGTTATAAAGAGTTTCTGGTGTTTAAAAAAAATGAAGAAAAATAAAAAATAATGTAGGACAATTAATAGGCTAAATGTAAATGGTACTATTTTGTGTGGTGGAGGTGTAAAGTGTTTAATGGTAGCTGGTCATGTACAGTAGAACAAAATATATATATTAATATAATATGTCTAATATTGACTTAATTCTAAAATGAAAAGGTTTGTAATTTAATGGTGATTTCTAATATATTAACTTACTAAAACCTAAGTAATTGAGTAAATTCCATTGATTGATTAAATTTTGAATGATACCGGTAATAGTTCTAAAGAATCTTAAATAATTAATTGTAGCTGCATGCATTTTGACGTCACTGACTTATAGACTAGAGTTTTACTTTATCGAGCCCCTGTCAAGCAAAAATATGACTTTGGGCAGTCTGATCAGAGTCCTTGATGTTCTATATTGATACAGTATTTTCCCTAGTATTCGGACATGTCAGCACTTCACTAAACTTGTTCTAAAACTAATAAGTACAAATTACTACAAATGTTGTCTAGAAATAGCTAGATGAATGGCAAATAGTGTAGACCCTGATGAGATGCCGCGTTCTGCGGCATCTCATCTGGGTCTACACTGTTTGCTGAGGCCAGTCTGTCTCATCTCAGATTCTACACTGCATGCTGAGACCTGTCTGTCTGGTTACATTGTTTGTACAGTTCCCTGCTGACACAAAGTAAACTTAAATAGACAGTTAAGTTTACATTCTGTGGAAGTGATGATGCTGGCTGGTTTTTACATTGTATCTTGCATGCGCACACAAACTTGGATGACAGATATTTTGCTCTGTGGGGCTCATATAGGCTCATGATAGAGTTATACTACAATAGGGATGGAACCTAGACAGTTTTTGTTACAGCATCTGTAGGATTTTCAAATTTTCCACGACAAACATTTATTACGCACATGACTGTGACAACTGTACAGTTATTCAGTTATCATAATCATTTGGGTTAACCCTTACCCTGCTGTCCACGACAACCCCTTCCTTTGCAAACAGTGTAGATCCTGATCAGATGGCTTCTTCAGAAGCCATCTAATCAGAATCTACAATGTTTGACATTCAGTTTGCCAATTTGCAGGAATAAAGTACATCAAGTAATCTGATTTGTTAAAAGTCGGAAATGGGTGTGGCTAAATTAATTATTCAGCAGGATAAGGGTTGAAATGATAAATGAGCCAGGCGCATGACAAAACCTACAATAAGCCCTTTGCTATGGTGGAAGACTCAGGTCAACCTGGTCGGAGCATTCTCTTGTTGTCCTATGAATAGCCCAGAGACTATAGAAGGCTCATGCCAAAATTGAAGACTGATCAGACTGCACAGATGTGCAGGCACAGATCAGATGTGCAGGCTGATCTGAGTTTTGGCTGGTCCCACAGGCCTTATTGTAGATTTTGTCGTGTGCTGGCTCAAATTTCATAAGCCATATGTAGAAAAAGACAAGACTGTGTCATATATTAGAGTCATGATTCTGCAGTTGTCTGGTATATACAGCTTCTGTGAAAATTGGCAAGTCATCCAGATGTTGTAATGTTCCAAGTTTGATCCAAATTGTAACATACTTAGCTATGACTTTTAGGTGTAGACTATTATTTCAATATTTTGGTATTTTACTCTATATAATATATATTAGACTATAACTTAATCAAAAACGTTTTTTTCCCATAATTCTTAGTTTCTTTGGTATGCATCACCAACATTTAATGTAACTTTTTCATAGTCTTGTGTAGCAGATCTAACCTTCAATAACACTCATGATCATATATAAACACACACATGATTATCAAAAGATTTTCAAACTTTGTAGGATAAGATGGATAGGTATAGAATGGAATTGCAAGTACATGAAAATGTGCCAGTTACACCAAATCTGAACCGAACGTCACGGGTACGATCGCATTCAGTAGCTGTAAGTTTTAGTCCTAGCATGTTTGCCAGTTACTATTTAGCTGTATATTTATATATTCATGATATAGGGTGGAGTTTCTTCCCCTGGTTACTTGGTTTCACTTCTTGTTAATTGATGCTGCTACTGCTACCGTTTGCATGATCGCAAATGAACCAATAAAAGATGGCTTCCCTGACTAATAAATATTCTTCACAGTGATGGGAATAGAATCTACAACTAAATAAAACATTGTTATAATTCTCTTGCTATACCATGATGCATGCCAGTCTGATCTAGGCATGTTTTAATCTACAACAATAACTTTATACAGGTCAAACTGTAATATATGCACATACATAATATGCATGTAGTGCTGCTATTAGTACACCACGACCTCATTGCAACACTATTAATGGGGTCCAAAGCAGAGGCCATGTTAGTTAAACAACCATGTTATAACCAAACAAAAATGTATAGATTACATAGAAAAATGACCATTTATGGTCATTTTTCTATATAATCTATACATTTTTGGGATCCACCTTGAAATCGTGTTATATCCAAAACCGTGTTATAACAAACCGTGTTATAATGACGTTGTGGTGTACTTCAGTCTAGTGCAGTTATGCTTAGTGAATGGCTGTAAAAATGTTGCTGGTTGAGTTAATGCCATAACTAATGCTTTGTAGAAAAAGCCTAACAATTACTCTAAACAGATCCAAGTGGGTTTAGGTGGCAAATTCAGTGGCAAAATTTAAAATATCAGACAGAAAAGGAAGCCTTATATTTCTAATCCTGATGTTACTACACAAGTTGAAGACAGCACCACAAGTTTGTAATGCTCAGTAATTCTGCATTCTAACATTTTAATCTTGAAATAGAACTTAGTATCTTGTAACATGTTTTGCTCTAAAGCTCTTCCGTTATCCTTTATACTCAAATATACAGTGTATATGCCTCATATATAGTATATAAACACCACTATTGGGATGATGAATGCTTATAACTCCATACTATAATTTTTTTACATGTATATGAAGTCTAATTTGCCTGGCTCAATTGTTTTTAATCAGATTATGTTTATTAATAGTATCATTTTTAAACTTTCTACTTAATTAACACTAAAACATACCAGTAATTAACAAGACAGTAATATGCAAGAAATAGTTAAATAGTTTCCTTTATTTTTATTTATTTTTTTCCAGTTTTGCTTCCTCTTAGAACAGTATTGATAAACTTTGCGATGTTTCACAAATAATATTTTGTTCCAGTTAATAATGTACCACGAATTATGTTTTCTTAAAATTTTTTATTTTTTTTTTGTTAAGCTTAGTTTCATGTTCTCTTGTTTGTATCTATATTTGTGTTTTATTCCTTTTCATTTTTGCTAACTGAATGTTTGAATAAGTTACTTGTGTTTAAGTATTTGTTTTCGTTGGTGTGTTTTCTTTGCATAACAGTGAAACTGTAACATGTGTTTTGTAGAATAGTTTTAAATGTGTAATGTGTGTCTGGAATGTTTTGTCAGTTTATGAAATTAAGAAAAAGGTGGATTGAGTGTGTATTGAATTTTTGTCGCGCCTGCTATTAGCATGGCGCGATATAGGCGCTCGGTTTTCCGTCCGTTCGTTCGTCCGTTCGTTCGTCAAGGCGTCAACATTTGCGACCACCCTAGCGTTCACCCTAATGGTCAATTTTACCACAGGCGCGACATAGCCTTCGGCGGAATTCTTGTTATTATGAAAACTACAGAAAAATTATCTTCAGCATAAACACTAGAGCCTTTACTGAAAATAGCAAAATAGTGATATATTGTATAAACAAAAGAACAACAAAGTCAGAAAAAAATCCTTTGTTTAACAGTACACTGATAAAAAATTATTGTGAATAAAAATGAAATGGATTTTATATTTTAATTTGCCCATTTAAACTGACATGTTAACTTTAAGGACATTGAAATCTTTTCACCTGACAAAGTCAGTGGGAAGTTTATGAATGGGATTCATTTATAATGGTTAGGTTTGTGCACTTTGAGGTCATGACATCTTGGAATCTTGGACGATTTCTGCATTTTCACATCAGGATTACCTTTGATAGAAAATAGAAGTGAAGGCAATGATTAGGAATCGATTCAGTTATCTCACACCTCCCATCCAAGACACCAAAGGGAAAGAAACACAAACTTTAAATAACTTCACTATAATGAAAACTTAACGAGTGGAAAGCCTAAAGGACAGTTACTTTCCCACAAAATGGCCAAACTGCTATCCAAAATAAAAAGATATTAGCAATACTTACATGCAAAGATGAAGTAAATCAATAATAAACCACAACAGAAGAACTTTCTTGGAATGATCAGTAAAAAGATTTTAAAGAAACTTTTGTAACTCATATATGGAGCCATTGTGGAATTTTGAAAATATTTGAAGGTCACTGATGAGGCCACAATATGCTGAAACTATCTAGGTTGGCTCAGGAAAGATTGTGCACAGAACAATTTTCAGTTCTGTAATTTATTCCAGGCTTCCAAGGGATAAACTTTTTAGAACATATTGGCAACTTTAACAGGTCTTGTTTATTAGCACCAAATGAGTGGTAACAAGGGTTATTTTTTAATATTATTAAATCATGTTGAGGATACTTGTTAGAATTGCCTCATTGAGGTAATTCTAAATTCTTACAAGTAACCACAACATATGCTTCTAGAGAAAATCACCCCTTATCGTCTGTACTGCTATGGTCAAAGAAATGTCTGTTATGAAAACTTGAAATTCATCAAGACCTCATAGCAGTGATCATTAACTCTTATCCCTCTGCATAAATTAATTAAGTCACACCCATTGCGGACTATCAACCAATCGGATTACTTGATATATTATATTCAATTCACAAACTGCATGAAAAACTGTGGGTCCTGATCAGATGGCTTCTTAGAAGCCATCTGATCTGGATCTACACTGTTAGCAAGGTAGGGGCTGTAGTGAACAGCAGGATAAGTGTTAACATATTGGCTTAACTATGAATAATTCAAAAGGTTAAAAAAATTGAAGGTTGTTTATCTGTGGCATATTTTTATGACCAATGACCGGTGTTAATTGTACTTCAGTTTCTAAGAGCTACTCTTAAAATTGAGAATCCACCTTTTTCTGTTTACTAATGTGTGTTGGTGTAGTTGTATATACCCCTCCTAAAGGCTGTATCAGTATGTAGCGATGATACTAACTCACTTACCCGACATCTATCTTACAGGATAAGCCGGATCCAAAGGAACTCCCGACTCCAACAAGCACCCCTACGCAGAGTCGCAAAAACAGACGACGCTCAAATCTTTTCAATGTAAGATTTATACATGGAAATTCCTTGTTTCCTTCATTGAAGTTAATATATTCCAGTTCCATTCTAATAATAACCAAACTTCAGTGTCATTTGGGTGTTGTTTGATTTCACACTGACTTAGCAGTAACAGAGTTTCCTCGGTTAATATGCTTTGTTCGTTATATGCTTATCAATATTGTGGTGTGGGTGTTGTTCTTTCATGCATGAGAAAAGTTCTTTGGCTTTCAAAATTCCCTTATTCTAAAGTTATAAAAATATGAAATGTGCAGGTAAAAGGCATAAACAAATATTACAACGCAACCTCTTTATAAAGCTACTCTTGGGGATCCAAAACCAATTCAGCTAAACAGTGACAATCAAAATTCATGAAAATTTGTTCGAGACAGGGGTAGTTTGAGCCATTGGGGGTTACTACTAGTATCATTACGGGGATAATTTTGAGATATCTTTTCGGCCTTTTATGATATAAATGTATGCTGTGTGTGCTCATTAGGTTTGGAAGGTAAAAGAAAGCGATCTCTCCAATCTTTCTGGCAAGAAGGTGCATCTCCGATATTTCTTATCTTGAGGAATTCCCAAGGGTCTCAAGAACGGGTTTGACTCAGCCATGGTAAAAGAGTCATTGGTGTTTGAGCCATCGAAGTTTTACTGTATACAGATACATATATTATGTACAAAACTTAGAGGATTATACTACATCATGGGGTGAAGGGCCTCTGGGTGTGGGGTGTGCATAAATCCGTCATTTTATGGTTGCAAATTTATTTCACAAAGAGGCAGAAAACACCAGCAAGTGCCCATAATGTTTTACCTCGTGGCAATTTTGGAAAATGCATAAGTAGCTCAGTCTGACTGCTGATCAGGTTACCAGTTTGACACCTACCGGCCCCAATAGCTCAGTTGGTAGAGTGTCCGCTCCGGGGAACAGGAGGTCATGGGCTCGATCCCTGGCCGCGACATACCAAAGTCGTTAAAAATGGTTCTAAACTCCGTTCAGAAAATCTGAATCATCGATTTTTTCGTTTCTTGCTGTTAATACTCATTTAAGCCCATACATCACTATGGGAAAGTTTTAGACCTGACCCTCCGCCGATTTCTCCAGCAAGTCGTATGCCTCTGTGGCAACCAGGAAAGGCTGTGATCATTTGGAGAAAATTGCAAAATCGAAATTTCCATTCTCAGACTAAGACATTTTGACAGGTTCGGCACACCCATTTAAACCATATATAGAAGTGGTTACTGCACTTGTAAATTACAAGGGCGTATATGGTTTATTTGCACGATCACTTCATGGAAAATCATTAGCTGTGACACCACGTCTGATATCGGTATAATTCTTTTAGACCACTGTTGACAGTACATCGCATTTTTATCCCCAGCCGTGAAGCGGAACGGGGATTATAGGAATGGCCTTCGTCTGTCCGTCCGTCCATCTGACTGTCCGTAACACTTTCTTGTCCGCTCCATATCTCCTGAAACCACTGACAGATTTTCATTAAACTTTGGTCAATTATTCGTCTCATTGAGCTGATGTGCAGAACTCATAAATAAACCATGCCGACTCAAGGTCAAGGTCACAGTTTAAGGTCACAACTTTGAAACTTTTTTGAATTTTGTGTCCGTTCCATATCTCCTTTACCCTTGGAAGGATTTTAATTAAACTTTCGTCAGATATTCTTTTGAGTGAGCTGGTGTACATGCTGACTCGAGGTCATGGTCACATCTGAAGGTTAAGAGTTTGAAACTTTGAATTTTATGTCCGTTTCATATCTCCTTTACCCCTGCAAGGATTCTCATCAAACTCTGGTCAATTATCCCCCTCAAAGAGCTGATGTGCAGAACCCATAAATAAACCATGCCGACTCAAGGTCAAGGTCACATTGGAAGGCCAGGAGTTTGAAACTTTGAATTTTGTGTCCGTTTCATATCTCCTTCACCCTTGAAAGGATTTTCATTAAACTTTGGTCAAGTGTCCTCCTTAGTGAGCTGATGTGCAGAACACATAAATAAATCATGCCGACTCAAGGTCAAGGTCACAGTTGAAGGTCAAGAGTTTGACACGTCGAATTTGTGTGCGTTCCATATCTCCTTTACCCCTGGAAGCATGTTCATTAAACTTTCATCAAATATCACTCTCAGTGGGCTGATGTACAGAACCCATAAATAAACCATGCCAACTCAAGGGCAAAGTCACAGGTGAATGTCACGAGTTTGAAACTTGGAATTTTGTGTTCGTTCCATAGCTCATTTACCCATGGAAGGATTTTCATTAAACTGTTTTGGTGAAATATACCCCCTCAGTGAGCTGATGTGCAGTACCCATAAATAAACCATGCCAACTCAAGGTCAAGATCACATGGTTGAGCCCTTATACAAAGTGAGGCGGGGAATTTGGTTGTTCCTGAGACTGCATTCTTGTATATTTTAAACTTCTAGGACTGCCACAGACTGGCGTATTATTTGTTTGTTTGTTTGTTTGTTTTGAGATTTAACCTCCCCGTCAATGCTGTAAAGGTCATTTTCGAGACGTTTCTTCCAATTTTTGGAATTTTTCGCCGGACCTTGAGATGAAATGACATCTCAAGCCCTGGCGCCCGATGAAACCAATAAGGTTTACAAGCATGGACATACCGACTCGCACCGCTTTGCCTTTAAGCGGTTCACAAGTACTCATGTGCGGGTCGGTATCAGCTCTGCGTGTAAACATTATGCAGCCCATCTATTTCTTCAGGCCCCGATGGGCGGGGCAGAACTGGCGTAGGAGCTGCAGAAATTCTTTCAAGAGACATATGTATACACCAGTGCAACTTTATTCTGAAATTCAAAGCACAATGTCTTTTTTCATCCCCCGCTCATCGGGACTTGACGAAATATATGGGCTGCCTGATGCTTCCACGCAGAGCTGAAACCGACCCGCACACGACTACTGGTAAACCGCTAAGGGGATCTTAGCCTGCCCAGGCAAAAATGTGCGAGTCGGCCCGCCCATGCTCAAAAACCCTATCGGATTCATTGGGTGGCAGGGTTTGAGATGTCAATTCATCTCAATTTCGGGTATGAGTCCCACAAAATTGGTAGCAACGTCTCCAAAATGACCTTTAAGGTGTTGACGGGGACGTTAAACCTCAAATCAAACAAACAAACAAACAATGCCTTTTTTGCACTCTCTCTCTCTCTCTCTCTCTCTCTCTCTCTCTCTGATTTGCACGAAGGTGAGCGAAACAGTGATAATTAATTTGTTACGACAGTGAATGCTATGCCTTGTGGTTAAGACCTCGTCGGGCCGGCCAGTTACAAGTACTGATGTGAGATCGCACCCCCACCCCCGCCGTTATAAAAAACGGTGGTCAATGGCCGAGCCTAGTAGAGCCATTCACCTTAAGCCGTCTTCCGAGAAAGGTACCATCGAAAGATGGAATGATGGGGTAGAGAAAAAGAAGAAAGAAACTAGAATTGAGTCCATAGGACATGGGTGCCCCGCCATATGACATTGGACATAGAAATGAGTGTTATGTATAGTCTGTGTGAGGAAAACATTTATGACTTCACCTTTGAGCTACGGACCTGAGTGTTACGTATGCCACATCATCTGATAATGATTAACATTTTGGCCAGGCGATTCTAAAATCCATGCAGGAATACGAAAGTTGTTGACAGGACTCAAAAATACCTTTTTTGCTACTTGACCTCTAAAGATTACCTTGGCCTTGGTGGCATCTACCTGGGTCTAGCAAGCCACAAGATTCTTCTCAGGATGGTTAACAAAAACGAATGTTACTGACTGGACACGGAAAATGCCTTTAATTTGACATTTGACCTCTAAGTATGACTTTGACATAAGTCTTGCGCGCGACACATCGTCTTATGATGGTTTTACATTTCTGTCATGTAATTTTAAAAATAATAATAATAGGTTATTGATCGGACATGATAAAACAACTTTTTGACCTTTGACTTCTAAGTAGGACCATGACTTTGGAAGTACCGACTTGGGCCATTCGTGTGACACATCATCTTGCAATATTTATCATTAACGTTATTTGGAAATCCATCCAGGCATAAGAAAGTTTTTGTCCGGACACGAAAACAATCGCTTTTTAACATTTGACCTCTAAGAACGACCCCTACCTTGAAGGAACCATCCCCCCCCCACACACACACATACATACATACATACATGCATGCATACATGCATGCATGCCTGCCTGCATTGCATTACATACATACATACATACATACATACATACATACATACATACATACATACATACATACATACATACATACATACTTACATACATACATACATACATACATACATACATACATACATACATACATACATACATACATACATACATACATACATACGCACGCACGCACGCACGTATTGCATTGCATTGCATTGCATACATACATACATACATACATACATACATACATACATACATACATACATACATACATACATACATACATACATACACATACATACATACATACATACATACATACATACATACATACATACATACATGCATACAAACATACATACATACATACATACATACATACATACATACATACATACATACATACATACATACATACATACATACATACATGCAGCATCCATCCAGCCAGTCATCCTCATCCTTTTTATCATCCTCATCCTTATCCATCTATCCACCCATGCCACAACGACCCAGTCTCCCATGAGGCTGATCTTCATTTGCAAACGAAACTATGCGGAGTCACAGCCTTTAATGCTGCATACCAATTTTTAATACCGCTGACAGTTTGATTCCAAACAAGATGAGTTTCATAGTGTTTGACCATACATTGGCGTAGCGGCCAACGTGGTCATTTCACCCGAATACGGGGACAAAGTAGAAGTAAAACAAAGATCAGGAATCGATACAATTAACTTACTCAACCCATCAAAGACACCAAAGGGAAAGAAACACAAACATTAAGCGACCAGACCATAATGGAAACCCAAACAAAGGAAGGCCATAAGGACAGTTACTTTCCCACAAAATGGCCATATGGCCATCCAAAATAAAAAGACACAAGTGATACACACAGTAAGCAACAAACAACACCATAAACAAACCGCCACAGAAGAACCGCCTTGGAACGGTCAGTGGAATGATTTCCACTGGGGGGGAGGGGGCTTAAATCGACTCCACGCGGCCACAATCCCCGCCCCCACTTCCGTCGCGATTTAGACAAACAATTTGTTCAGTCCGCATGAAGGCCTCCTAACTCATCAGTGCAACATCTCCGTGAACACAAAAAATCAAAGAACCACATAGGTGAGACAACGGTGAGGACTCGACAGCAAGAAACCACTGAAATGCTGGAGCAAAAGAAAACCAACAGCTAGACTCCGATGGGCCCGACCAGAGACAGAGCATCAGGCACCAACCAACATCACCTTGAATTAGATCTCTCTAATTCTCAATAAGCCTTTACGTTGGAGCCGTCATAGAATCTGAGGCCTGACCCACCGGCGTGCAATTAAAGAGGGAAGCAAAGTTGCCAACCGTGATTGGGTTAACTACAATGCATGCAGTCTGTCGTATAACATCCATGTTGTACCCAATCTTTTTATATCGAATAATGATCCGTTCACCCATCCACTAGAGGTCCCGTCTGAACTTGTCTTCCAATCGAATTTTCACATGACTGACCTATAAACAGGTGGCCGAAAGGACTAAGAAAACGTATCAAGAAGAATGACCTTTCTAGAGGCTCCATGTTCATATTGAGCCTCTATCTAGCCATTCGAATGTAAAGTGTGTCGTAATTGCCTATCTATTTATATAGTGTGTCATATGTATTTGAATATTTATTATTTCACCTGACAATCATCGTCAAATGGACTTAGTCTGTGGTCTCATTTCTTTGTTTTGCAATTTTCTCCAAATAATCACAGCCTTTACTGACTGCCACAGAGGCATGCAGTTTGCTGGAGAAGTCGGCGGAGGGTCAGGTCTAAAACTTTCCCACAGTGATGTATGGGCTAAAATGAGTATTAAAAGGAAGAAACGAAAAAATCGATGATTCAGATTTTCTGAACGGAGTTTAGCTGCTCCTCGCTTGGCACTCAGATTTACGGGGTAGAGCTAGGACTGGTCGACCCAGTGTCAGGATAATGTGACTGGGTGTGGTATCATGTAATGTGTCTGGGACATGATACTTCAGTGAGGCAGCACTATAAAAGTGAGCATTGAGCTCTCTGTCGCAATCAGACACCGTCATGATATGACTGAAAAATTGTTGAAAGTGACGTTAAATCCGAATTCACACACACACGCAAGCACGCACACACAGTTCAACACCTGTGGCAGATCAGCAACATTCTTTCGTGGGGATCAATCATGAAATCTTTTCCACAGTCATTCTCTCCCATCCGCTGATTCAAGAAAGGCAGTTGTCAGTTTCTGGCGAGAATGTGCACTGTACTGGTTTCCACTTAAGAAACTCTGGAAAACGGCCCCGCCCATAGGGGCTTGGAGAAATATATGGGCTGCATGATGCTTCCATGCAGAGCTGAATCCGGCCAGCACACTAGTACTGGTAAACCGCTTAGAGGATCTAAGCCTGTCAAGGAACCGCGGTGCGAGGCAGTCCGTCCATGCTAATAAACCCTATTGGTTTCATTGGGCGACAAGGCTTGAGATGTCATTTCATTTCAGTGTCGGGTAAAAGTCCCACAAAATTGGAAGCAAAGTCTCCAAAATGACCTTTACAGTGTTGACGGGGACGTTAAACCTCAAATCAAACAAACAAAACTCTGGAAAAGTAAGGTCTGGTAAACTGAATGGCTCAATATGACCTAAATAGTGTTGACTGGCCCGTTAAAATGTGAACAAACAAACAAATTAATAATTCCTAGTCTGTTGCACTTTTCATTTGTTTCTTTTAAAATTGTATTACCAGTACAATGAAAGGCAGGTGCTGCCAGTGGTTTAAAGGCTGCATTTTCAAGTTTTGGCATTTTGTTATAAAGAGGTTTGAGTGTACTTAATTGGACATTTGTCATTCATAGTACATACATAATGTCATAAAAATTGGAAATAATTGTAGAAAGGGAGAAAACGGTTGAAAATGAATGACATTAAACAGGTATTGCATTTCATTGACTAAATGTCTTAAGACGCTACTCCATAATTCTGATGTCAGACATATATCAGAATATATATTTGCCTGTAATCTAATTGTAAAATATAGTAAAATTCCGCTATTAAGACAACCGAATTGAGACTAATTCTGCTTTAAAAAGCTTATTTAGCTTATTTAGAAAGTTTCCGTTATTCTTTCTTTATGTTTTCTGTATACCGTGTCATCTGGTCAGAGACCACCTTTGAGACTGTTCAAAAGTGGTCTTTAAGACCACTTTTGAACAGTCCCAAAGGTGGTCTTAATATAGGAATTTTACTGTATATATACATATACTTTCTTTAGCCTCACCGTTACCAGTCAAATCCTATGCAGCTCAGTGTCTTTGTGCCAAAAGTAGTAAGAATTCAAGTGTTGGTTTAGTGTTTTCGAGTTGTTCTTTGTTCTCATTTTTTTTCTCAGAAACTTACTGCTAGTTTAAACAATGGTGAGGGGAAATTTATAGTGTGACTTAGTAGGAGTGGTCTCTTTCACACTAATATAAGATAGTTTCACATGAAGTCACCTAGAAGAATGGTTTAACAGGGTTGAACTGGGGATCCTGTTTTCACACTACCCCTAAGTCACATCTAACACATAACTAGGCCCCTGTCAGATTCTGCAGGTAAAGTCTAATTGACCTATTTTAACCCTCATCCTGCTGAATAAATTAAGCACCATGAGACGATGTGCAGAGCACATGAACCATAACTCTGGATTGCCTTTTTACCACCTTTAATTAGAGGCTGAAAGCTGAAAACATTTTTTTTCTTGTATTTTTCTTTCCTGATAGCGCTATAGCGGAGCTATAGTCAGATCCTCTGACAGTTCTAGTTTATTCCTACAAATTTGCATATGAATGTCAAACGGTGTAGATAGTGGTGAGATGGCCGGCCCCCACCCATTGGGGGCTTGAAGAAATAGATTGGGCTGCATGATGCTTCCACATATAGCTGAAACTGACAGCACATGAGTACTGGTAAACAGCTTAGAGTTTCCAAGCCTGCCCAGAAAGGTGGTGGGATTGTGACACTCCATGCATTTTAACCCTATTGGTTTCATTAGGCAGCAGGGCTTGAGATGTCCTGTCATTTCAATGTTGGGTAAAAGTCCCACAAAGTTGGAAGCTTCATCTCCATAATCGTGTATACAGTGTTAATGGGAGCCAAACAAACAACAGGTGAGATGGCTATTACCAATTTCCGATAACGGTGTCGACAGAAATATGGCTGCCAATTTTCACGGCTGAAAACACTTTTTGAATGTATTACAATAATTTGTGGATCAGTAGGCTCAGTCAACAGCACAGGTAGAGAAAATGGTATCACCCATGAAAATATTCCTTGAAAATACTAGCCTCAAACTATATCCCTTGTCCTGTTGAATACATTAATTTTGCCACATACATTTCTGTCTATTATTCACTCAAATCGCCTGATTTACAGTAATGTATTCATTAAAATTTGCAATCTGTTCAAAGAATGACAAAACAGTGTAGATCTTGATCAGATGGCTTCTTCAGAAGCCATCTGATCTGGATGTACACTGTTTGCAAAGGTAGGGGTTAATATACTTCAAGAAAATTAACAGACATTTTCAGTCAGCATTTCGGAATTCACATGTTGGATCTGTTATCTAAAATTATAAATCCTTTTTCACACTTCTTCATCCTAGCTTATACTTATTAACCATTCTAACCTAAATGAACTATTATCTGTGTTTTATGTGCATGCTCTTCTGTGTGTAGGGGTATAGTGGAATCACATGGTCATTTTCTGTAGATGTCTGTATCCACAATTTCTTCTTTGTACACATATCTCTTTATATATCTTTTTAAAGTCTACACTAATCTGTTCTGGGCTTTTCTAGACATTCGGGTGAGTCTTTAAAGCGAGGTCCTATCTCCATTTTGACCGGACGTAAAACTCAAACACGCACCTTAAACAGTTTTAGCTTTGGCTGTGACTGTCCATGATTGATAGAGGGGACATGGTAACCATGGTCAGTCACTGGTTTTTGTTTGTTTGTTTGATTTTAGGTTTAACATCCCCGTCAATACTATAGGTCATTTTGGAGACGTTGCTTCCAATTTTGTGGGACTTTTACCCAACATTGAGATGAAATGACATCTCAAGCCCTGTCACCCATGAAACCAATAGGGTTTGTAACCATGGATGGTCCGACACTCACACTGCTTTGCCTTGGGGAGGCTTATATCCTCTAAGCGGTTTACCAGTACTCATGTGTGGTAGGTTTCAGCTCTGCGTGGAAGCATCATGCAGCCCATCTATTTCTTCAAGCCCCGATGGGCGGGGGCGGCTCAGTCACTGGTCATTGTATCATATTACTGTACTACAAATGCCTACATTGTTTTCATGAATTTGGCATACATGTGAATGCTGGCCGTGGCAGCTCAATCTGGCAGGAGATAGGAGGTTGCAGGTTCAATCTCTGCTTGGTCGGCAACATTCTTTGGTGGAGATCAATCATGGTCATTCTCTCCCTTCTGCTAGTTCAAGAATGGTGGATGTCAGTTTCTTGTGAAAGAATGTGCACTATACTGGTTTACCGCAATAGTATAAGTGTTGATCGGTTAAATGACCTGCTCGTCTGCTGGTCTGATAAATTCCAACCAACCTACCATACATGAAAATCCTCCATGTTTACTCCTTATATTTCCTATGCCCTAGTGGTTAAGAGCCCTACCTCCTATGGTAACCCTTATCTCACTGCATTCATTTAGCCACACCTATTTACATTTCAACCAATCAAATTACTTGATGTAATTTACGGTATACATTTATATTCACAAACTGAATGACACCACCGCGGGGCATGTTTGGATGCCAAGTTCTGCAGGGGATTTTTGTCTTGCTTGCTATTGGCATGGTTGGATATAGGAGTCCAATTTCCAATTATCAAACTGTCAACATTTGGGACCACCTTAGCTTTCACCCAAATGGCCAAGCTTACTACAGTCGTGACATAGCTTTCGTCGGAAGTCCTGTTCAGTACTTGGTCTGGTTTAACCCACCTCTTATTAATGAGCAGCTGGATGTTGAAACAGTTGCAAAACCTGTATTTATAATATTACATTGTAATCTTAGCCCCCGCCCATCGGGGCTTGAGGAAATAGATATGCTGCATGATGCTTCCATGCAGAGCTGAAACTGACCGGCACATGAGTACTGGTAAACCGCTTAGAGGATCTAAGCCTGCCCAGGCAAAACGGTGCAAGTTGGACTGTCCATGCTTATAAATCATATTGGTTTCATGGGGCGGCAGGGCTTGAGATGTCATTTCATCTCAATGTCGGGTAAAAGTCGCACAAAATTGGAAGCAGCGTCTCCAAAATGACCTTTACAGTGTTGCTGGGGAATCAAACAAAGAAAACATTGTTATCTACATTGTGGTGTTGTTAGTTGCCTATCATCCATGATTGTGACAAACTCTGGGGAACACCAGTGTATTGGGTGTTCGATTGCCATAAAAATCCTAGAAATTTAGACACCTTGAGGACTTGCTGTAATTCTACTTAAAATTTTAACAACTTTGTTTCATGATCCAGCAAGTAGTTCAAAAGGTGCAGACGGAATGGCAAACCGTGTAGACCCTGATCAGGCTGCTCCTTCAGGAGCAGTCTGATCTGGGTCTGCACTGTTTGCTTAGGCATGTCTGTCTGCTTGCTTAGGCCTATCTGTCCCAGTACTTACAATCATTACAGTAGTTGTAATTGTTGTGTTGTTTCCTACACCCTAGGTTGGATGGCTGCAGTCAGTGCCATCACAGTGATGCATTTTATGATAGAAGCATGTGCTTTGTGATGCATTAGATGCACAAAAATTAAATCTGAATACCTGACAGTTATTAACAAAGTCATTTATAAAACCCCCGTTCCGCACATAAAACATAGAACAATGGCAAGTTTATGCAGTAGAGGAGCCACACTCTTTCAAATTATGCTGCAGATCCTGGCTGGTTTGTTGCAAAATATAACTCTCGTCATGCTTTAGCCACACCCATTTCTGGTTTCCAGCCAGTGGATGTAGTTTATGAACTGAATGACAAACTGTAAATACTGATCATTTGGCTTTTACAAAAGGCATTTGATATTACTGAGCATTATCTTTGTGGGCATGTTCTTTCAGAATTATAATGTATAATGGAAGACTGTTTAATTTTAAATTGAACATAAACATGACATGTAATTCAGTATTAACACTTATCCTGGTGAACAAGACAACCCATTCATTTGCAAACAGTGTAGATCCAGATGGCTTCTGAAGAAGCCAGCTCTTCATGATCTACAGTGTTTGTCTGTATTTTATTCATCATGTTCATTAGTAAAAAGGTATGTAGTGTGAATTCATTAGAATACCTTCATAGAGGGGATTCTAATGAGTGAACACAACATACCTAATGAGGTGATTCTAATAAGTACACACAGTAATACCTTTTCAAGATAAACTAAGAAGGAAAAATGGAAGGAAAAATTGAGACGCACCACAGTTTATCCCTAATACAAATTCTGGTATGCTAGGAAGAATTTCCAGGGGACTGCAAATTAGTTCAATGCAACGATAGTAAATGTGTCATCAGTGTTGATTCCAGTGAAGTTGCTGCAAATCCTAGCAATAAGTTTCATCTTAAAAATGTAACAGTTCTTTGCCCACAAAAGATAACATTCTGAAATTGAATAGGTTCTTACTTTGTACAGAACATATACATTGTACATATAATTTACTTAAAATTAAATCAATGCTGTAAATGCCAAAAATTGCAATGTATTGGGTTGTGGGTTTTGCTTAATTTTCATTTGCTTTCATTCTGTTCTCTTGGTTCATTTTGTGACAATTTATTGAATTGGTTGCAGTGCTTCTTTTATGTTTTTTATGTAATTCATTTTGTAAAAAGTCGCTATAGAGAGCTGATATATCTAATTTTTGACAAACATTTATTATGCTGGAGATGATGCATCTTCAGATCAGATCATGCATTCGTACATTTCTGTAATCTGCATAAACGTCTGTGAAAATATTTATGTTCACTGATAGAAAATATTTATGTTCACTGACAGAAAATATTTTTGGTCTGGTCCTATGTTTTCAATCTGCTATTTTCATTGAACTCTGAGGCATTATGTTAAGTTGTGGGGCTGAAAATTATTATACGCTTTGTTTATTCAGAGATTCATGAACATTTGGCTAGAAATATTGAAATAATCTTGAAAGCGCCATAATAACCAAACCAAGGAAAAAATCATAATCAGTTTGTATCAGGAAGCCAGGCAAATCATTAATTTTTTTTTCATACATTCTGACATATTTTCCCGCCATTTTTAACAAGGGAGACAAGTTTTGTGACTTCCTGTTCGGTTTTCTTTAAAGTGAGTCCATCCAAAAATAGGGCTTACCATTGAAGGAAAGAATTTGCTCATCAGGAGCAAATTCTTTCCTTTAAGAGTAGGCACCTATTTAAAAGGAAAGAATTTGCTCCTTTAAGAGTAGGCACATATTTAAAAGGAAAGAATTTGCTCCTTTAAGAGTAGGCACCTATTTAAAAGAAAAGAATTTGCTCCTTTAAGAGTAGGCATCTATTTAAAAGGAAAGAATTTGCTCCTTTAACCCTTGTCTTGCTGTTCACAACAACCCCTATCTTTGCAAACAGTGTAGATCCAGATCAGATGGCTTCTGAAGAAGCCATCTGATAAGGATATACACTGTTTGGCATTCAGTATATGAATTTGTAGCAATAAATTACATCAAGTAATTTGATTGGTTGATAGACAGAAATGGGTAAATGAATATTCAGCAAGATAAGGGTTAGGAGTAGGCACCTATTCAAAAGGAGAGAATTTGCTCCTTTAGATTAGGCACCTATTTAAAAGGAAAGAATTTGTTCCTTTAAGAGTAGGCACCTATTTAAAAGGAAAGAATTTGCTCCTTTAAGAGAAGGCACCTATTTAAAAGGAAGGAATTTCCTCCTTTAGAGTAGGCACCTATTTAAAAGGAAAGAATTTGCTCCTTTAAGAGTAGGCACCTATTTAAAAGGAAAGAATTTGCTCCTTTAAGAGTAGGCACCTATTTAAAAGGAAAGAATTTGCTTCTCAGGGACAAGGACCCTATTGATGAGGAATGAATTAGCTCCTCTGGGACAAGGCCCCTATTGATGAAGAAAGAATTTGCTCCTCCAGGACAAGGCCCCTATTGATGAGGAAAGAATTTGCTTCTCAGGGACAAGGCCCCTATTGATGAGGAAAGAATTTGCTCCTCAAGGACAAGGCCCCTATTGATGAGGAAAGAATTTGCTCCTCATGGACAAGGCCCCTATTGATGAGGAAAGAATTTGCTTCTCAGTGACACCCCTATTGATGAAAGAATTGCTCCTCAGGGACAAAGCCCCTACTGATGAAAGAATTTGCTCCTCAGGGACATGGCCCCTATTGATGAGGAAAGAATTTGCTTCTCAGGGACAAGGCCCCTATTGATGAGGAAAAGAATTTGCTCCACAGGGACAAGGCCCCTATTGATGAGGAAAGAATTTGCTCCTCAAGGACAAGGCCCTTATTGATGAGGAAAGAATTTGCTTCTCAGGGACAAGGCCCCTATTGATGAGGAAAAGAATTTGCTCCACAGGGACAAGGCCCCTATTGATGAGGAAAGAATTTGCTCCTCAAGGACAAGGCCCCTATTGATGAGGAAAGAATTTGCTCCTCAGGGACAAGGCCCCTATTGATGAGGAAAGAATTTGCTCCTCAGGGACAAGGCCCCTATTGATGAGGAAAGAATTTGCTCCTCAAGGACAAGGCCCCTATTGATGAGGAAAGAATTTGCTCCTCAAGGACAAGGCCCCTATTGATGAGGAAAGAATTTGCTTCTCAGGGACAAGGCCCCTATTGATGAGGAAAGAATTTGCTCCTCAAGGACAAGGCCCCTATTGATGAGGAAAGAATTTGCTCCTCAAGGACAAGGCCCCTATTGATGAGGAAAGAATTTGCTCCTCATGGATAAGGCCCCTATTGATGAGGAAAGAATTTGCTTCTCAGTGACACCCCTATTGATGAAAGAATTGCTCCTCAGGGACAAAGCCCCTACTGATGAAAGAATTTGCTCCTCAGGGACATGGCCCCTATTGATGAGGAAAGAATTTGCTTCTCAGGGACAAGGCCCCTATTGATGAGGAAAAGAATTTGCTCCACAGGGACAAGGCCCATATTGATGAGGAAAGAATTTGCTCCTCAAGGACAAGGCCCTTATTGATGAGGAAAGAATTTGCTTCTCAGGGACAAGGCCCCTATTGATGAGGAAAAGAATTTGCTCCACAGGGACAAGGCCCCTATTGATGAGGAAAGAATTTGCTCCTCAAGGACAAGGCCCCTATTGATGAGGAAAGAATTTGCTCCTCAGGGACAAGGCCCCTATTGATGAGGAAAGAATTTGCTCCTCAGGGACAAGGCCCCTATTGATGAGGAAAGAATTTGCTCCTCAAGGACAAGGCCCCTATTGATGAGGAAAGAATTTGCTCCTCAGGGACAAGTTTTTCCAAACCTATTGGTACAGAAGACTGCATGCATTTGTCTCCCTCGAAGAAGTATTCATTCCCCATAATAGCTGAATTTGTTCTGTCTCTAACAAGCTGTCATATTAGTTTTATACCTTTGGTGTTGATAAAATTTGTTATTACGGTAAATCTCGGGTACCGTAGCACTGGACAATTGCATTTTGCTTACACTTTCTAACAAGTGGCCATGAATCTATTCAAATTTCTGAGCAGGTGGAGTGTCTTTTTATTTGCAGAAGGTGGCTTCCATTCTGAAATCATTAGGGCCCCGCACTGAAAGTGTGGGTGCCCTATAGTAATCACTCTGTCTGTCTGTCTGTCCGTCCGTCCACAAATTTCTGATAGCGCTGCCGGGGCCCTAGTCAGTTTCACTGACAGCTCTAGTTGTTAAACTGCAAAGAAATGATGTCCCTTTGGAATACATTGCAACAATGTAAAGATTCTCGTCAAAAAGCTTTCTAGTATAACAAATTTGTTATTTTGATTCTTGAAGAGTAACATGGGATTTCATCTCCACCTGAAAGCAATATTTACCCTCCCCTAACGGCTCGGGCAAATAGCGCTCTCAGGCGGGGAATGTGATCACATGTTTCCTGTCAAGAATCAAAATAACTTATACACCACAACCTCATTATAACACAGTTCATTATAACACGGTTTTGGATAGAACACAGGTTCGAGAGGTATCCCAAAAACGTATAGATTATATAGAAAAATGACCATAAATGGTAAAAAAAAAAATTTTTGTTTGGATATAACACGGTTGTTTAACTATCACAGTTTCCGCTTGGATCCCATTAATAGTGTCATAAAGAGGTTGTGGTGTAATATACAGGTTGTGACCAGTTTTTCTGACCGATTTTGCTTGATTACGACTGACCCAATATCTCATATTTATCATATGACGCCTCGTCTGAGAATGTAATAACGCCGTATAATAAATTTGATAACCCACTAGTGGATTAAATATGCAAATTAGTTAGAAACTTTCCGTAGCGTTATATGTACGATGTCCTTAATGACGTTGCGTTTACTAATGGCAGAATATTGACATTTTTATAAAACAATCGTGAATAAAATCTGTTTTAAATGTCATATGATAGATAGAATTTGCATTCGTGTTCATGTATTATTGAATTTATTAATGTCGAGAAAAAGGGACAAAATGCTCTGCTTTTGTATTATTGAATTTATTAAACCCGTCGAGAAAAAGGGACAAAGCCTCTGCTTTGTCCCTTTTTCTAGACGAGTTTAATAAATTCAATAATACATGAACACTCATGTAAGATCCTCTATGTCAACAATTTACAGTAGAACTTCGATGGCTCGAACAGCGATGGCTCGTTTACCATGGATGTGTCGAACCCATTTTTTGAGCCCCTACCAAAATCCTCTACATAAGAAATAGTGGGGGATAATTAAGGAGATTTTAGTCTATTATCTTGCAAATGTATGCTGTGTGTACTCATTAGAATCGCCTCGATGAGGCGATTCTAATGCGTACACACAGTATAAATTTTCATTATAGAACACCGAAAAGATGTCTAAAAAGTATCTCGTTATGCCTCCTGACAGTAACCTCAGTGGTTCGAACTACCCCTGTCTCGAACAGATTTTCGAGGTCCCAAAGGTGTTCAAGCCATTGAAGTTCGACTGTATTAAACTTGTTGTCGTTGTTGAGGAAAAGGGGTAAAATGCTCGGCACAGCCTCTCATTTTATCCCTTTTCCTCAACTCATTTAATAAATTCAGTAATACATGAACACTTATGTAAGATCCTCTATGTCAACAATTTATCAAACTCGTTGAGGAAAAGTGATGAAATGCTAAATGCTTGGCACAGCCTCACATTTTTATCCCTTTTCCTCAACTCATTTAATAAATTCAGTAATGCATGAACACTCATGTAAGATCCTCTATGTCAACAATTTATTAAATTGTTGAGGAAAAGGGATAAAATGCTCGGCACAGCCTCACATTTTATCCCTTTTCCTCAACACATTTAATAAATTCAGCAATACATGAACACTCATGTAAGATCCTCTATGTCAACAATTTATCAAACTCGTTGAGGAAAAGGGATAAAATGCTTGGCACAGCCTCGCATTTTATCCCTTTTCCTCGACTCATTTAATAAATTCAGTAATACATGAACACTCATGTAAGATCCTCTATGTCAACAATTTATCAAACTCGTTGAGAAAAAGGGATAAAATGCTAAATGCTCGGCACAGCCTCACATTTTATCCCTTTTCCTCAACTCATTTAATAAATTCAGTAATACATGAACACTCATGTAAGATCATCTATGTCAACAATTTATCAAACTTGTTGAGGAAAAGGGATAAGATGCTGAATGCTCGGCACAGCCTCACATTTTATCCCTTTTCCTCAACTCATTTAATAAATTCAGTAATACATGAACACTCATGTAAGATCCTCTATATCAACAATTTATCACACTCGTTGAGGAAAAGGGATAAAATGTTTGGCACAGCCTCGCATTTTATCCCTTTTCCTCAACTCGTTTGATATATTCAATAATACATGAACACTCATGTAAGATCCTCTATGTCAACAATTTATCAAACTCGTTGAGGAAAAGGGATAAAATACTAAATGCTCGGCACAGCCTCACATTTTATCCCTTTTCCTCAACTCATTTAATAAATTCAGTAATACATGAACACTCATGTAAGATCCTCTATGTCAACAATTTATCAAACTTGTTGAGGAAAAGGGATAAAATGCTAAATGCTCGGCACAACCTCACATTTTATCCTTTTTCCTCAACTCATTTAATAAATTCAGTAATACATGAACACTCATGTAAGATCCTCTATGTCAACAATTTATCAAACTCGTTGAGGAAAAGGGATAAAATGCTTTGCACAGCCTCGCATTTTATCCCTTTTCCTCAACGAGTTTAATAAATTCAATAATACATGAACACTCATGTAAGATCCTCTATGTCAACAATTTATCAAACTCGTTGAGGAAAAGGGATAAAATGCTTGGCACAGCCTCGCATTTTATCCCTTTTCCTCAACTGGTTTAATAAATTCAATAATACATGAACGCTCATGTAAGATCCTCTATTTTGACAGCCGAAGAACAAGGAGAAGGAAAAGGAGAAAGACAAAGGTGGTGGACAGCCAGAGGAGGAGAAGAAGGTTGTGGAGGGGGAGAAACTAGGGAGTGGGCGGCTCATACCAATCAAGCAGGGCTATCTATACAAGAAGAGCCATGGCTTGAACAAGGAGTGGAAGAAGAAATATGTCACTTTGTTAGACGATGGACGTCTTACATATCATCCGAGTCTGCATGTAAGTGATTGTTGTTCACAAACAACAGTTTAAATATTTGCTGAAGGCAAAACAGTATTCCACTCAGTTCAATGCAAACCTAGCAACTTTTATGCTCTGCCAGTTGAAGAACGGTGGAAAAGGCATATAGTGTTACACCTGACCATCTGTCTGCATCCGAGATGGCGTTAGCAATTTGCTTTTTTTTCATCCACTATTGGGCAACATTTGAGTGTTTGGTAAATACTATTATCGCTTTAATATGCATGGCCTCATTAAATTTATACAATATCATTCAACTTTTCCAAAACAGTAAGAGGTGGAGAGGTTATAGATACCAGAAGACTGGGAGAAGACTCAACTACTTAGGGAAGTAATTACTTAAGATGTTGATGATGATGAGCTGTGTAAACATGACAAAAAGGAAAACCCCAGTATCTTAATATTCTCACACAAGTATTGGCTTTTGAGAAAAGATAGCAGTTAGCTAGGTCCAGATGAATAATGTTTGCAATTTAGCTACAGTTTTGCCCACAGAAAATTGCAAGAAACATTACCTTTCTTAAATGCATTTGACTTTGTCCAAAGCTTGAGGTAAGATTTAGGTACAAACATTGACCATAGCACCAAAATTAATTGCACTTAAAGCATGTTATAACACTGTTCATTATAACACAGTTTGGGTTAGAACAGGGTTTAAAGATTGATAAAAAATAAATTGTAAAGAAAAATTAACATAAATGGTATTTTTTCTGTATAATCTATACATTTTTGTTTGGAATGAACATGGTTGTTTAACCCTTATCTTGCTGTTCACGACAACCCCTATCTTTGCAAACAGTGTTGATCCAGATCAGATGGCTTCTGATCAGGATCTACACTGTGACATTCAATTTATGAATTTGTACGAATAAATTCCACCAGGTAATCTGATTGGCTCAAAGTCAGAAATGGTTGTGGTTTAACTGAATATTCAGCAAGAGAAGGGTTAACCAACAGCAATGTTACAGAGAGGTTGTGATGAATGTTGAAATGCTTTTTCAGGATTATATGGAAGACATCCATGCTAAGGAAATCTCACTGGGTCATACAACGGTGAAAGTGCCTGGAATGTTGAGACCGCGTGGCTCTCGGACGGCCAGTACCACAAATGAAAACACCAATAATGGGAATATTAATATGGAAATGAACAATTTATCTATAGGAGGTGAGTGTTGGATACTGTATACAGATAAAGCATGTGAAAATCATGTGACTATTCACTTTGGTCATGTGACTTCACTTTTGATGGGTACCAGGAGGAATAATTAGGATAGTTTGGGGATAATTTTCCTTATTTGTCCGGTAAAAGCATACATTCCAATCTCCGTATGACCTTAGCTGTTGGTGGGATATAAAACTCAAACACACACACAAATTCTGGGAACTCCTTAGAATCATTTTCGTCTGGACTTCTCAGGTTGTGTTCCAGCAGATTTTCAGTTGTATCACAGATTACCCCAATGATCCTAACCCTTGTTCTGCTGAATATTCATATATGCCACACCCACTACTGATTATCAACCAATCAAATTACTTGATGCAAATTATTGCAACAAATTCACAATCTGAATGGCAAACAATGTAGATCCTGATCAGATGGCTTCTTCAGAAGCCATCTGATCTGGATCTTCATTGTTTGGAAAATAAGGCATATATGGGCTCCGCAGGACAAGGGTTAAGTATTGGGATAGATAGGCCTAAGCAAACAGTGCAGACCCAGATTAGACTGCTCCTGAAGGATTTTGTTTAAAAATGACAAAAAGAACTTTTTTCTGCAAAGCAATTTGATTGGTTAATAGTCAAAAATGGATGTGACAAAATGACTTTATTCAGCAGAGTGAGTGATTGTTTGAGTTTTTATGTCTCACCAACAGTAAAGGTCATACGGAGACGGAACCTCGGCTTAAAGACTCATCCGAAAGTCTGGAGAAGCCCGGGATCGATCCTGTGACCCCTGGTTTACAAGGCGAGTAGCATAACCACTACACCACGGAGGCTTCTTTTATTTAGCAGAACAGTGGTTAACACCAATGACAAGTAGTTTTAGCTTTAGATTGTCCAAGTGAGTGAGTGTTTGAGTTTTATGTCTCACCAACAGCTAAGGTCATACGGAGACGGGACCTCGGTTTAAAGACTCATCCGAAAGTCTGGAGAAGCCCGGGATCAATCCTGAGACCCCTGGTTTACAAGGCGAGTAGCATAACCACTACACCACGGAGGCTTCTTTTATTAGCTCACCTGAGCCGAAGGCTCATGTGAGGTATTAGTATACCACGAGCCGGCGTCCGTCGTCCACACTTTCAACGAAGTATATCTCTGGAACCAGTGGGCCGGCCTTGATCAAATTTCATATGAACCATCATCAGGTAGGGGGAAAGGCTGTATTAGGTTTTCGTGCAGATCGAATGAGAACTCTGGTTGCCACAGCAACAAAGAGCTCCCATAGGCTTAACATAGGAAAAAGCTTGTCATCACTCTAGCTCTGTCAATTTTTTTCTGATCGACTTCATTCTTGCAGATAACGAGGACAGGCATGAAATCTCGATCAAGTTCGATTTTGGGCTGAATCGGATTATTCACTCAGGCCCTTGAGCGTTGAAAAAATTGCCTATTGACTTAACATGGGGAGAATGTTGTCATCACCGTAGCTGCTTCAATTATTTTCAGATTGGCTTTATTCTTGCAGATAACCAGCACAGCCATGAAATCTCGGTCAAGTTCGATAACTGGCAGAATCGGATCATTCACATAGGAGTTACCTGCCCTTGTGTGTTTTTGCATTAGGGTTAATGGGAATTTCAAAAATGTATATCTTAAAGACTACTTGGCCAACTTTGATCAAATTTCATGTGTCGCATTATTGGGCAAGTGGAAAGGCTTCATTAGGTTTTCAGGCAGATCTGAGTGGAACTCTGGTTGCCATGGCAACATCTAGCTCCCATAGACTTCACATATGTAAAAGCTTGTCATCACTCTAGCTCCGTCAATTTTTTTCTGATCGACTTCATTCTTGCAGATAACCAGTACAGGCATAAAATCTCGGTCAAGTTCGATTTTGGGCCGAATCAGATAATTCACTCAAGAGTTACGTCCCCTTGAGCGCCCGAAAAATTGCCTATCGACTTAACATGGGGAAAATGTTGTCATCACTAGCTGCTTCAATTTTGTTCGGATTGGCTTCATTCTTACAGATAACCAGCACAGCCATGAAATCTCGGTCAAGTTCGATAATTGGCAGAATCGGATCATACACTTAGGAGTTACCTGCCCTTGTGCATTTTTGCATAAAGGTTAATGTGAATTTCAAAAATGTATATCTTGAAGACTACTTGGCCGACTTTGATCAAATTTCATGTGTAACATTATTGGGCAAGTGGAAAGACTGCATAAGGTTTTCATGCAGATCTGAGTGGAACTCTGGTTACCATGGCAACATATAGCTCCCATAGACTTAACATAGGAAAAAGCTTGTCATCACTCTAGCTCCGTCAATTTTTTTCTGATCGACTTCATTCTTGCAGATAATAAGGACAGGCATAAAATCTCGATTAAGTTCGATTTTGGGCAGAATCGGAATATTGACCTCGGAATTACGTGACCTTGAGCGACAAAAAATTTGCCCATAGACTTAACATAGGGAAAATGTTGTGACTACGATAGTGACTTGAATTTTTTTCAGATCAGCTTCAAACTTGCAGGTAACGAGGACAGACATAAAATCACGGTTAAGTTCGATTTTGGGCCGAATCAGATTATTTGCCGAGTCACCTGCCCTTGAGCATGAAAAAATAAGTTGTGACCACGATAGCAACTTTATTTTTATTCAGATCAGCTTCAAACTTGCAGGTAACGAGGACAGGCATAAAATCCCGGTTAAGTTCGATTTTGGGCCAAATCGGAATATTGACCTTGGAGTTACGTGACCTTGAGCGACAAAAAATTTGCCCATAGACTTAACATAGGGAAAATGTTGTGACTACGATAGCGACTTGAATTTTTTTCAGATCAGCTTCAAACTTGCAGGTAACACGGACAGACATAAAATCTCGGTTAAGGCAGATTTTGGGCCGAATCGGATTATTTGCCTTGGAGTTACCTGCCCTTGAGCATAAAAAAATACGTTGTGACCATGATAGCAACTTTATTTTTATTCAGATCAGCTTCAAACTTGCAGGTAACGTGGACAGGCATAAAATCTCAGTTAAGTTCGAATCGGAATATTGACCTCGGAGTTACATGACCTTGAGCGACAAAAAATTTGCCCATAGACTTTACATAGGGAAAATGTTGTGACTACGATAGCGACTTGAATTTTTTTCAGATCAGCTTCAAACTTGCAGGTAACGAGGACAGACATAAAATCTCGGTTAAGTTCGATTTTGGGCCGAATCGGATTATTTGCCTTGGAGTTACCTGCCCTTGAGCATAAAAAAATACGTTGTGACCACGATAGCAACTTTATTTTTATTCATATCAGCTTCAAACTTGCAGGTAACGAGGACAGGCATAAAATCTCGGTTAAGTTCAATTTTGGGCCGAATCGGAATATTGACCTCGGAGTTACGTGACCTTGAGCGACAAAAAATTTGCCCATATACTTAATTAGGGAAAATGTTGCGACTACGATAGCGACTTGAATTTTTTTCAGATCAGCTTCAAACTTGCAGGTAGCGAGGACAGACATAAAATCTCGGTTAAGTTCGATTTTGGGCCGAATCGGAATATTTGCCTTGGAGTTACCTGCCCTTGAGCATAAAAAAATACGTTGTGACCACGATAGCAACTTTATTTTTATTCATATCAGCTTCAAACTTGCAGGTAACGAGGACAGGCATAAAATCTCCGTTAAGTTCGATTTTGGGCCGAATCGGAATATTGACCTCGGAGTTACGTGTCCTTGAGAGACAAAAAAATTTGCCCATAGACTTAACGTAGGGAAAATGTTGTGACAGAAATAGCGACTTGAATCTTTAGCTCACCTGAGCCAAAGGCTCCAGTGAGCTGATAGTATACCAAGGCTCCGGAGTCCGTCGTCTGTCGTCCGTCCATCCGTCGTCCACACTTTCAATGAAGCATATCTCAGAAGGCAGTCGACCAATCTTGTTTAAATTTTATGTGTAGCACCATTGGGCAAGGGGAAAGGCTGCATTAGGTTTTGGAGCTAGTCTGGTTCATTTGTTCCTTCATTCTTCTTTCTCTCCATATAGAGATAATAGACCAATGTTAAATTTTTAATCAAAGATTTCTCAGGAACTATAAAAGCTAGAAGCATCAAATTTGGTATTCAATAGAATAATGATGACTTATTTTGTGTAAGAGACATTGGGCTTTCTCAGCTTATTTGTTCATCTGTTCTTTCATTCTTCTTTCTCTCCATTTTAACCAATGTTAAATTTTCGTCAAAGATTTCTCAGGAACTATAGAAGCTAGAAGTCTCAAACTTGGAATGCAATGCAATAATGATGACTTATATCCTGTAAGGGTCAATGGGCTGGATTCTATTAGCAGATTTAGTAGTCAAGTCTGTGAATTGTTAAAACTTAAGTTCCTCAGGTGAGCGGTTTAGGCTCATTGAGCCTCTTGTTTAGCAGAACAGTGGTTAACAACAATGACAAGTAGATTTAGATTTAGATTGTCCAAGTGGGTGAGTGTTCGAGTTTTATGTCTCACCAACAGCTAAGGTCATACGGAGACGGGACCTCGGTTAAAAGACTCATCCGAAAGTCTGGAGAAGCCCGGGATCAATCCTGCGACCCCTGGTTTACAAGGCGAGTAGCATAACCACTACACCACGGAGGCTTCTTTTATTTAGCAGAACAGTGGTTAACAACAATGACAAGTAGATTTAGCTTTAGATTGTCCAAGTGAGTGAGTGTTTGAGTTTTATGTCTCACCAACAGCTAAGGTCATACGGAGACGGGACCTCGGTTTAAAGACTCATCCGAAAGTCTGGAGAAGCCGGGATCAATCCTGCGACCCCTGGTTTACAAGGCGAGTAGCATAACCACTACACCACAGAGGCTTCTTTTATTTAGCAGAACAGTGGTTAACACCAATGACAAGTAGATTTAGCTTTAGATTGTTCAAGTGAGTGAGTGTTTGAGTTTTATGTCTCACCAACAGCTAAGGTCATACAGAGACGGGACCTCGGTTTTAAGACTCATCCGAAAGTCTGGAGAAGCCCGGGATCAATCCTGCGACCCCTGGTTTACAAGGCGAGTAGCATAACCACTACACCACGGAGGCTTCTTTTATTTAGCAGAACAGTGGTTAACAACAATGACAAGTAGATTTAGCTTTGGATTGACCAAATGACCAGAGCAAGGGCTGAATGCATTTTCTCTCGATATTCCCAGGCCTTGGTACCTTGTTACGAAAACACGCCTGTATAATTTTGACCAGCTCGAACCCCACTTTTATATAGTAAAACCGGGGTTTACAGGGGTAAACCTTACTTTTCTTATTTCTGCTCTAAAATATAGATTGTGTGAAATTGTTAGAACCACCTCGATGAGGCGGCTCCAACGAGTACCCACAATTTATATTTTGAACAGAAATAAATCGAGGCGATTCTAAATAGTACACATAATCTATATTTTAGAACAGAAATAAGAAAACAATATCACAATTTTTCATCTTTAATTTTAATTTTTAAATTTTCATGTTTTTGGCGGCAAAATTTACAATGTATTTGTATAGGCGTGTTTGCTTAATGAAGTCAGATGCTTGTTCAAATGGTGATCACGAGGTATGGGGTTCGATCTATCACAATAGTTAGGATCATTATGGTATACAGTGTGTACTGAAGCTTGGAATGAGACATGCAGAGGCTGATCCATACATTTCCTGTGTGCATAAGTCCAGAGACTTAACCCTTCTCTTGCTGAATATTCATTTAAGCCACACCCATTTCTGTCTGTCAACCAATCAAATTACTTGATGTAATTTATTGCTAACTATTCATAAACTGAATGCCAAACAGTGTAGATCCTGATCAGATGGCTTCTTCAGAAGCCATCTGATCTGGATCTACACTGTTTCCATAGATAGGGGTTGTTGTGAACAGCAAGATAAGGGTTAATTTCATGCATGGCGGTTTGGCTTGTTGATCCTAGTCTTTACAAATTGTTTCCTGGTATAATTGGACAGAACATTTGTTGGCCCATATGTTAGTTACATTTGCCATTCTATTATTTAACTGTGGTCAAGATTGTGTATGTGTGTATCTTCTTTTGTGTATGTGAAATTACATAAATTACACAATGTAACACCTGTGTAGTATTACAAAATGCATCAGCTGTAAAGTTGCATTATGCAACATCAGTCCTGTGTAGTGTTACCGTGTACAAACAATGTACATTTATTATTTTAAAACATTTTAGGCTCCATATTCTCGAAATTTGGTAAACAGTTCACTGGTACAAGGTTTAGACAAAATATGCAATATAACTTCCATAGCACCCAATAGATTACCATATTTTGCTGTGTATAACATACACACACAAACGTGTATAATATGCATCAGGGGCCAGTTGTTCAAAGCATCATTAGCTTAGCGAACTCATTATAGTGGTCATATTGTTAACTGTTCTAGCAAATATAGCTGGTTCAATTTGACACAAGATTGACCTTTATGAAAAGGTCGGTTTCCATAAACTTCTCGTGAATTTTCGGAATCTCGTGAATGGCGACCGATTTACCGACCTTTATGTTTTGAATAACAATATCGACTTCTTCGGAATAGGAATAATAAGATAAATATATGCACTCAGCAGGGTGTGAAATTATGCTAATAGAGGTCACCAGTCTCATGTCAAATTGTTCAAACTATACAACCACATGATGCTTCCACTCTGAGCTGAAACTGTAGGCACACTAGTTCTGGTAAACCCCTTAGAGGATCTAAGCCTGTCCAGGAACCACGGTGCAAGGCGGACAGTCCATGATTATAAACCCTATTGGTTTCATTGGGCTACAGGGCTTGAGATGTCATTTCATCTCAATGTCGGGTGAAAGTCGCACAAAATTGGAAGCAACGTCTCCAAAATGACCTATACTGTGTTGACGGGGATGTTAAACCTCACATCAAACAAATCAAACTATACAACTTCTAATATATTGTAATTTTTTTGCTGACAAAATGAGGGCAGCTTTTGCATTTGCAAAAGCTGCTCATATTTTTTCAGCAAAAATATTAGCACATTTACCATATTAAATGATCAAAGTTTTAATGATACGTTAACTAACGACGTCATTGGTTTTGAACAACTGGTCCCTGGTTTTTAGCATGAGACTGGTTGGAAAAGGTTCAATTTGTGTAAACAACATGCATCAGTTTTGAGGCATTGGATCCAAGGTGCCAACCTGCTAGATATCAGTTCAGGTGCAAGTTGAGTATAGGCGCTTGTTATATCTCCCGATTAACATTTCAGTTGTCATGCTTCTAATCCAGAAATTAACAACACAAGGCAAACTTTAATCAGTGTTGATAACTTGTCACTTTAGCACTGATAGTGTGCTTGCGGGCAGAACTGAAACAGACCGAACTTGAGTTCTGGTAAACCACTTAGAAGGCCTTAGCCAGGAAAAGTGGTGCGAATCAAACTGCTCCTTAAATGCTAGCTGTTTCTTTGGGCGGTAGGGCTTGAGATGTCATTTCATCTCAGTGTCGGGTAAAAGTCCCACAAAAGCAGAAGCAATGTCTCCAAAATGACCTAAATAGTATTGACGGGTGTAAAACCTCAACACAAACAAACAAAATGAATTATTAATTTTTGTTTTCTTCAGTAAATTTTGGGGGAAAAAGGTTGAAAATTCTGAGTTCTTTTAACTTATAAGCACCAAATTTTAATGACAACTGATTGTGTGAAAAAAGTGAAATACTGGTATACATAGCAAAATATGGTGTAGCTCATTCCAAAAATAATATATACATGTATATAATCACATTTTAAGAATAAAACAATAACTTAAATAAAATGTATGTATGCATTTACATAATGCTCCCATGCAGTACAATGTTACCTATCAATGGCTATAGCACTAACATTTTTAGGCCCCACAAGAATCTTTGATTCGGGAGGCATATAGTATTTGCCCTGTCTGTCTGTCTGTTTGTCTGTCCGCACAAAAACTTGAACCTTGATCATAACTTCAAAAGTATTTGACTTAGCCCCATGAATTTTCACACACTTATTCACAATCACAAGGGCTACATTCTGACCAAGGACCATAACTCTGTTATCATTTTTGGCTGAATTATCTCCCCTTGAGATTTTGCCTGTCTGTCTGTTTGTTTGTCTGTCCATCACAAAAACTTTAACCTTGATCATAACTTCAAAAGTATTTGACCTAGCCCCATGAAACTTCACACACTTATTCACCATCACAAGGGCTACATTCTGACCAAGGGCCATAACTCTGATGTCATTTTTGGCTGAATTATCTCCCCTTGAAATTTTGCAAAAACTCAGAAATTGGCTCCCATGGGGGTCATTGGTCACCTAGTGACAGCTCTTGTTCATATTGTCCATAATTGTTCCATATTTTGTTATTCCTGATCCAAACTGTTTTCGGAGAATACAAACCACCTCATTTAGGCTTCACAAACTCCATAAATGTACAATGTATATTTTGAAGATATGTAAAATATTGTATTTATATGATTTGGGGATTAAGGTTTTAAGGAATGATATTTTCCAAACTCTTGAACAGGTTGAGGTCATATTGTCTCTTACTTTTGGCTTTGGGCATGGGCCAAAGAGGTTTGGTGCCTATATCTGTTATTCAGTATCAACATCAATTTCCCGGCTTGAAATTGTGAAAGTAGTTACGATAAAGTTGACTTTCTGGGTTTTAGCCTTTTTTCCATAGAGTTTCTGAAGTGGAATCTTCGAGTTTGAATTGGACACATCTGTCATTGTAAATTTAGTCAAATCATAAACAGGCTGGCAAATAATGTAGATTTACACAGTTTGCATACCTGCACCAGCCAACAGGCAAAGTTAAGAGAAAAAGTTAACCCTTATACCACTGAACATGACAGCCCCTACCTTTGCAAACTGTGTAGATCCAGATCAGATGGCTTCTGAAGAAGCCATCTGATCAGGATCTACACAGTTTGTCATGTAGTTTCTGAATTGAATGAATACATCATATGCAGTAATTTGATTGGTGGATAGTTGGGAATGGGTGTGGCTAAATCAATTATTCGGCAGGATAAGGTTTAAGCTTCTATTTGAATATCTTTTTACATTGACTTAGGTATCCTTTTACATTGACTTTAGATTCTTTTTACATTGACTTAAGTATCTTTTTACATTGACTTCAGTATCTTTTTACATTGACTTCAGTATCTTTTTACATTGACTTCAATATCTTTTTACATTGACTTCAATATCTTTTTACATTGACTTCAGTATCTTTTTACATTGACATTGATATCTTTTTACATTGACTAATTCTAATTTACTGTATGGTGTAGGTACTTGTAGCTAGTATAATAATAACATACCATAACATCTTTATTGACCCATATTGTGCCCAGTCAAAACTATGTAGAATTAGAAAGTAGAAAAAAATAGTCATTCTTTCTATTGATGGAAATAGTTTGTAACTTAATAAAAAAAAAGAATAGTTGCTTCACAGAAAAACAACAGATTCGGTTATTTTTCAATGTAAATTATTTTTGTGGGATATTATTTAAGCAGTCCATCTTTAAACATTTTGATATTAAAATCCCTTTAAGATCACCTGGACTAAGTCTAGGAAGAGCTATTGCATTACTGTCGGTGTCAGTGTTGATATTAGCATTGGAATTGGCACTGGTGTCCACATTCACGTTAAAGTCTTGTAAGAGCTCTTTTCCAAACCATATGCGCCCCGCCAAGCGAATTTGTGTCTTCGAGCATTCCGTCATGACAAATTTTAATTGCGCATGCCCAGTCATTCAGTGGGGCCAGGGATATGGCTTTCTGTCTGAAGGTTCCTTTTGATTCACTGCTTGTATGAGCGAGCAGCGAAGGTTCTGGCGAGACTGCGCGGATGCGCAGACTCGCCTGAACCTTCGCTGCTCGCATAGGCGATAAGTACCAAAATCGCTTGACGGGGCCCAAATATGGATTTGGTTCATATTTGGTATGACGATAGAAAAAGGTCAAAAGCTTTTTTCAGCGATTCCCCCACCCATGCCCATTGCCTCAAGGTCAAGGTTACAGACTTTGAAAATTGCTTTATTCAGCAATTCCACCACCATTGCCCATGACCTCAAGGTCAAGGTCACATACTTACAAAGTTCTATGTTAAAGTTTTTTTTCAAGAGCACATATTTTCCAAACCATATGATGGATTTGCGTCAACCTCAAGGCTCTTGTTGTTATGAACAGTTATAACAAAAAGATATTGGTGTGTAGTCAAGGCAGTTTTAACCCTTGTCCTGCTGAATATTTTAATCTGCCACACCAACTACTGATTATCAACCAATCAGATTACTTGATGCAATTTATTGCAGCAAATTAACAATCTGAATGACAAACAATGTAGATCCTGATCAGATGGCTTCCTCAAGCCATCTGATCTGGATCTTCATTGTTTGGAAGCTAAGACATATCCGGGTTCAGCAGGACAAGGGTTAATGTTTATAGGAATGTATTTACAATGAAATATTACAGTGTTGGTACTATTTAATGCTAAATTATGCATGTTTTGGTATAAACCATAGCCATTATTTTGTTAGAAATACTTGTATGTTCGAAGTTTGATTTGTTTGTAATCATTTCACTCGGTATGCTTTGAACACAAACATCTTCCGCAATGACCCTAAGTATTGGGACAGATAGGCCTATGCAAACAGTCCGGACCCAGATGAGCGGTCTGATCAGGGTCTACACTGTTTGCCATTCTGTCTGCACCTTTTGGACACCTTGCTGGATCATAAAACTACTTTGTTAAAATTTTTGGAGTATTTCAGAAAGTCCTCAAGGTGTCCAAATTTTTAGGATTTATACATTACTCAGAAAATAGTATGTACAACAAAACCTCCTTATAACACAGTTTGTTATAACACAGTTTTGGATATAACACGGTTTCAAGATGGATCCCAAAAATGTGTAGATTATATAGAAAAATGACCATAAATGGTCATTTTTCTATATAATCTATACATTTTTGTTTGGTTATAACACGGTTGTTTAACTAACACGGTTTCTGCTTTGGATCCCATTAACCCATTCAGTACCGGAAACCCCTAAAGGGGTAATTGGCAAACAGTGCAGGCCCAGATCAGACGCCCCAGAACGCGGCGTCTGATCAGGGCCTCCACTGTTTGCAAAAAGTTTAGTCATTTTCGAAATAAAATTTGAAGAAAACACAACCTGACACCCCTAAATTTTGAAATGGACTCCTGCTATATATAAGGAGGAAGATGCCCTTTGGTTCAAAAAGGGTTAATAGTGTTATAAAGAGGTTGTGGTGTATTGGTAAAAGTTGTCTTGGTTCTATAATTAACCCTTGAAGTGCCACAGATTATTTTTTAAAGCAGACGGCAATTTTACATTTTGAATTATTCTCCAGAGAAAATAAGGGGTTTGACATTACATGAATTATCAGCCAGCAGATGATTCACATGTAGTGTCTTTTTTCTCAAAAAAAAAAAAAAAGAAATAAGAAAAAAAAAAAACACACCATAATCTCTTTATAACACTATTAATCGGGTCCAAAGCAGAAACCGTGTTAGTTAAACAACCGTGTTATATCCAAACAAAAATGTATAGATTATATAGAAAAATGACCATTTATGGTCATTTTTCTATATAATCTACACATTTTTGGATCCATCTTGAAACCGTGTTGTATCCAATCTGTGTTATAATGAACCCTGTTATAATGAGGTTACGGTGTATTTGAAAATGATTGCTGCAAAATTTTGATGCCTAGATATTGGCAGTTTTAGGGTTAATTTATATACTCATTCAGTACCATATTATATACTTACAAGACAGTGTCAGTGGTTTGGAGTCTGTACTATTTGCTCAGAATAGAAGTGAAAGCAATGATCAGGAATCAATACAATTAACCCACAGCTCGGATCAGAGACACCAAATGGAAAGAAGCACAGACATGAAACAACTAGACCCTAATGGAAATATCGATAGCGGAAAGCCAAAAGGACAGTTACTTTCCCACAAAATGGCCAATTGGCTAGCCAAAACAAAATAATATAAGCGATACACACAATGAGAAACCATACTAAAAATAAACCGTGACAGAAGAACCACCTTGGAACCATCAGTGAAACTAATTCCACTGCCTACCTTATCCAAATACATTTGGTAAATGGACCGCCCCCACCCATAGGGGCTTGAAGAAATATATGGGCTGCATGATGCTTCCACGCAGAGCTGAATCCGGCCCGCACACTAGTACTGGTAAACCGCTTAGAGGATCTAAGCCTGTCCAGGAACCGCGGTGCGAGGCGGACTGTCCATGCTAATAAACCCTATTGGTTTCATTGGTCGACAGGGCTTGAGATGTCATTTCATCGCAATGTCGGGTAAAAGTCCCACAAAATTGGAAGCAACGTCTCCAAAACGACCTTTACAGTGTTGACGGGGACGTTAAACCTCAAATCAAACAAACAAACAACAAACAAATGTGGGAATCTTCACTATAAACACCTGAGTCCCTTTAAGGACTAAGCCCCTTTAGTAGCTGGCATTTTCAACATTTGTTTTTGCCCCTATTTTTCAGCAGCTCTTGAACTTTATGTTAAATTCAAGTGTTAAACTTCAGCAAAAATATTCATGTGGAAATGACAGTTGATTTAAGGACATTGAAACTTACTCAGAGACATGTAGAGGAGGCTGTATAGGTACAAATGCACATTTGAAGAGTATAAATGGAAGAATACTAACCTTTGTGCCGCTGAACTAGACTACGCAGTAAAACCTGTCTTAGCAGATACCTCTAATAAGCAAGCAATCTGTTTTAAGCAAGCATGTATTTGGTTACTGAAAAAGGAAAATGCATTAAATTCCACCTGTTTTAAGCAAGCACTTGTCTTAACCAAGTAAATTTTGATTGTCCCTTGAGTGCTTGCTTAATACAGGTTGGACTGTACTACCTTTTGCAAACAGTGTAGATACAGAATAGATGGCTTCTGAAGAAGCCATCTGATCTGTAACTACACTGTTTGACATTCAGTTTGAGAATTTGTAGGAATGAATTGCATCAAGAAATCTGATTGGTTGAAAGTCAGAAAGAGCGACTAAATTAATTTATTCAGCAGGACAGGAAATTGCTGCAAGTCGGTCCGTCCATGCTTATAAACCCTATTGGTTTTATTGGGCAGCAGGGATTGAGATGTCATTTCATCTCAATGTCGGGTAAAAGTCCCACAAATTGGAAGCAACGTCTCCAAAATGACCTAAATAGTATTGACGGGGACGTTAAACCTCAAATCAAACAAATCAGCAGGAAAGGAGCTGAACGCATATCAGGTGTATCATCTCAGATAATCTCCATTGAACTAGCACTGTCATGGAATGTTAGATTAGATTAGGCATGTCACTGTTTCAGGTAAAGGCTCTAAAGAAAAAGAGAATGTGATGTTAACGGGCTATGATCCCCTGCGAGACAGACCGCCCAATTTAGACGATGCATTTGTTATATCTAACAACTCTGTAACTCCAGGTTTGTTGCTTTGTTTTATATCACTACTTGCCATAAATGATTTCTTCAAATAATGAGGGTGATTAAAATGCTTAAGAAATTGGACAATATCAGCGGAACAAATAAGGTCCATTTACTTCTCATCAACCCTACCTTTGTAAACAGTGTAGATCCTGATCAGATGGCTTCTGAAGAAGCCATCTGACCAGGATCTACATCCTTTTTCATGCAGTTGATAAATTGAACAAAGTACTTTGTACTTTATATCAAACTTTGATTGGTGGATAGTCAGTAATTTAATTAATTTATTCAGCAGGATAAGGGCAGGGCGTCAAGTTACCTATATTTACCTATATTTTCCTATATTTCAGGCCATTACCTATAATAACCTATAAAATCCTATATTTTACCAAAATACCTATAAATACCTATAATTTGGAATTTTGTGTAAGCAAGGAATACAAAGTTTCTAAAGAATCTTTGACTGCAGATGTTTTCTATAATATTTGAGCTTAGTAAGCTTTTTCCTTTTAGGAATTTGTATTCTGTTTTGGTCCAGCCTAGCTTTTGGAAATCTTTAGCTAGTGGAAGTTCTGCTGTTTTTCAAATTTGAAATGTTCCATTTTGTTTTTATTATTGTTTCTTTATGAATATTAAACAAGTTTTTGTCGTTTTTTTAGCAGGCGAGCTATTGTGATCAGTCACCATCCACCGTCTTCCCCCATCTGTGCGTCCAATCTGTCCCTCCACAATTCCTTCAAATGACATCTCCTAAGCCCCTGGATAGATTTTGGCCAAACTTGACAAAAACCATCTTCGGGTGGTCCTCTCTCAAAGTTGTTCAACAAATTTCAGTCCAAGCTGAATTCTCACAGGCTAGTTTAGTTTATATTTTCTTGTCCTTTGGGATCATTGATTCCATTGTGGAATTTTGAAAATATTTGAGGGTCACTGATGAGGCCTAAATGGCCGAAAGTAGCTAGTCTGGCCTAGAAAACATGTACACTCCATATTTTCCAGTTCTGTTGTGTAGTCCTTGCTTCCAAAGGAAAACCCTTTCTAGAACATATTTGACGTCACTACAGCTGTTGTCTGGGAATGTGAGGCGGCCATAAAAGTCTCCCTGCTCTACATCATAATGTAGTTTATATTTTCTTGTCCTTTTGGCTCATTGATTCTATTGTGGAATTCTAAAAATATTTGAGGGTCACTGATGAGGCCTAAATGGCCGAAACTAGCTAGTCTGGCCCAGAAAACATGTACACTCCATATTTTTCAGTTCTGTCATGTATTCCTAGCTTCCAAAGGAAAACCCTTTCTAGCACATGTTTGTATGAAATTAAGTTGCAGTATTTCTGCAGAAATATTGTGAGAGGATTCTGACATGAAACCTGTATGAAAAATTTTCAAATAGAATTTCCACATAGAATTTTCACATAAATTTTGTATTTGAGTAGGGATTCGGTTGGGAATCTGTGTGGAAATGCTTGTGAAATATTTAAATTAGCAGGAAAATTGATCCAGTAAGCCTGTAGAAAAAAACAGACTGGATTCCTGTGTAAATTACTGACAGGAATTCTTCATGGTTCCTGTGTGAACTATTGGCAGGATTCCTGAATGAATTATTGACAGGATTTCTGCCTGAGCTTGTGACAGTATTACTGTCTGTATATTCCTGCAGGATTCCTGCTAATTTAAATATTTGGTCCAGTTTCATTAACATAACACAATCATCTTAACATACACTGTAAACATTTGGAGTTTTTATCTATACACAATAAGGAAGGAATATACTTGTGCTGGAAAAGAACATACAAAAACCTGGCATTCTACTTATATGTAAACTTTCATGTAGCTCTTGAATTTGAATCCTTGGCTTTCCAAAGATTCATTGTGATCTAATAACTTCAGTCTGCAAACACATACATAAATATGTGAGTGGGGTGCAATCTTTGCAGTTTGCAAACATAAAACTTTTGACACCCCAATAGTTAAGCATTTAATCAATTTAAAACACTGTTAATCTAAAATACTAAAAGTAACTCACAGTGTCATCCAAAATATAGTTGGAAATTCTTAGAACAGCTTTATACTTGTAAAGTTGTAAAGCAACACTCAAAGCTAGCCAATATTATGTTTCAGGAAGTGATTATGCTCTGTTTTCTTGCCAGACTTTTAAACAGAGATTTGGTTAACATTTTCATGCAGAATTTCTGCTATGATCTGGCCATTTTCCTTGTGGAATCTGTATCCAAATTCCATGTACTGCTAGAGTCAGACAGGAAAAAAGAGTTCATTGCCTTCACTTCTGTTTTCCACCATGATTTCTGTAACTGTCCACAAAGACTCCATGTGGAATCATGTCTGAATTTTTTTCGGGTGGTTGTCACAGCACACAAAAATAGGGGAAAATATGAAAAAAGCCTTTAAAAATCTTCTTGTCTGAAACCAGAAGGCCCAGGTCTTTGATATTTGGTATGAAGCTTCATCTAGTGGGTCTCTACCAAGATTGTTCAAATTATAGCCCTAGGGCCAAAACTGGCTCTGCCCCAGGCCCCACTGGTTTTACAAAGGCTTATATAGGGATAACCTTAAAAAATCTTCTTGTCTGAAACCAGAAGGCTCAGGCTTTGATTATTGGCATGGTGCTTGGTATAGTGGACCTTGACCAAGATTGTGCAAATTATAGCCCTGAGACCAAAAATGGACCCTCCACGCGGCCTACATGTTACACTATGGATAACTTGAGCAATCTAGGGCCATCAAGGCCCTCTTGTTTAAAGGGAAGAATGTCCCATGTTTTGATTCTGCCTGAATTATCAGATAGACACATCTCTTTTTCCAAGAAATAGATAAGGTGGTTATCTGATGATATTCAAGTAGATCACTCAGTTCTGTATAAAACATACATTGAGGGCATTCATTAGAATCACCTACTACTAAGGACTGATTTTTATGGAGATTAATTAAAGATTTTTTCCTTAATTATAACCAGCTGACCACCTTGTCTATTTCTATATGTTGTATTATTAATAAAAGAGAGAGCTGGTAGGTGGTGGTGGTGGAAAAATACAAATCTGGCTTGTTTTCTTCAGTGTAGGCAACCTATAATATCCTATATTTCTGGCCGCTAGATACCTATATTTCTGGACCTAACCTATATTTTTGACTCCTAATGTCACTTGACACCCTGTAAGGGTTAGCAGATATCTTCTAGCCACTGCCCTCTTCTTTGTTGTACAAAATCTAAACCTCTAGCACTGTTCATTACAACAGTTTTGGATATAACATGGTATAAAGATAGACCTAAAAAATGTATAGATTTTATAGAAAAATGACCAGAAATGTCAGTCTTTCTTCATAGTCTATTCTTTTTTTGTTACGATTTAACACTGTTGTTTAACTATGGTATTTCCATTTATGGTCATTTACCTATATTATAAGCTATACATTTTTTGGATCCATCTTGAAACTGTGTTGTATCCAAAACAGTGTTATAACGAACAATGTTTTTATGAGGTTGCCTCTGAATGTTAAGTATAGAAATGAGAGGCAATGTTAGTGCATTATCACCAAAAGTCCCAGAAAAAGAACCAGTGAAGTGGACAATGGAAGCCAATTTATGCAAATCTTTTATTAAAATAGGCTTGATTTTCAGTACTGCAACAGGTCAGGTGTTTGTTTTCCATCTACTACAGTTTTCCCCAATTTCTGATTAGCAATCAGCTTGATATAAGTGAAATGATCTTTAAACCTTAGTAATATCCATACCAATAAAAAAAAATCTAATCCGTTCGGACAAATTACCTTATGGCAAAAGGTGTTGAAAAACTAGGGAAATTTTTTACAAGAAGCAGCATGTAGTGACAGTTAACTGTTGCTTTACTTCAGAACAATTGAATTGTAGAGAACTGTGTATATAGAGGATCTTACATGAGTGCTTTTGCATTACTGAATTTATTAAAGGAGTTGAGGAAAAGGGATAAAATGTGAGGTTTGGCCAAGCATTTTATCCCTTTTCCGCAACGAGTTTAATAAATTTAATAATACATGATGCAAGATTCTATTCATAACATGACATGTAAACACTTTTTATTCACGATTTTTAACATAAATATCAATATTCCACCATTAGTAAATGCGACGTTGTTAAGGACGTCATATGTGTAAAGTTATGGGACGCATCTAACTAATTTGCATATTTAATCCACTAGTGGATAACCAAATTTAATACATGGTGTTATTACATTCTCAGACACAACGACATATGATAAATATTTTTATTTGTTTGTTGATAAAAGTAAATGAAATCATAGATCTTTATGTGTCTATGGTGGAAAGCTGTATAAAATTTGAATAACCTATTCCATAAAAAATATCTTTGTCTAAAATCACTGATTGAATATTACCTGCAAACTATATAAATTTATTTGGTTTTGAACCAGCAGATACTGAGACGGTCTGGGAAAGACGCAAAAGTAAGAACCCCCAAGTTTACCATGGACATTTTATATACATTAGTTGTATTTTATTCTTAGACGTCCACTCACAAAAATGCCTAAACCTTCATTTATGGCCAGTATTGGTTATTATTCTAATACTTTTTATTGCTCGCTAACTTATGCATGCTTTTTAACTATAGCAGACATAAGACCAATAGATAATTTGACATAGCTTCAGAAAAGGTGGGTATTTTGTGATGATTAAAGGATAAATAAAGGATAATTAAGGGGAATGGGTCCACCTGGCAGATTTTTCTGCCATTTTTCAAAGGGAGACAACTTTCAAGACTCCCTGTTCAATGTTCTATAAGCCCTGTTGCACTGAAAGAGGGGTCTACTCTTAAACGAAAAAAATTGCTCCTCTACTCTTTATGAGTTGACCCCTATTAACATGGAAGACAAAAACACTTTTGCAGGAGTTGTCTCCCCTGAAGGTGTTCCCATTTCCTGTAAAGGCTAATTATCCTTATTTCTCCGTATAAACCTATGTTGTGGGTATTCATTTGACAACAACATAGGTTTTATGGAGAATTAAGGATAATTATGCTTTAATTATTACTACATACCCACCTTATCTGTTCCTATGTTAATCATGAGCTTCAGATAATGAGTAATATTCAGGATAATTTAGAGAGAATTTTTTCTCAGTTCTGGGTAGAGCAGTAAAACCACATTCCAAGATCATCATGGCACTATTGATGGGGTTCCAAAGCAGAAACCATATGAAAAAGAGATACTGTTTTGTTGAAAATGGATCAAAATATGCTGTTAAGGGATGGGTCAAAATATGCTGTTTATGGGTGGGTCAAAATATGCTGTTTAGGGGATTCATTTCATCACGAATACCATATTTACCTTAAGTATTTGGACACCTCAGCTCCTAACCATTCTTGTTGTAAAATTTGAGCAAGTACAATTTACAACAAATGTTGTGTCTAAAAATAGTTGGATGAGTGGCAGTGTCTAAAGATAGCTGGATGAGTGGCAATGTCTAAAGATAGCTGGATGAGTGGCAATGTCTAAAGATAGCTGGATGAGTGGCAATGTCTAATGAGTGGCAATGTCTGAAGATAGCTGGATGAGTGGCAATGTCCAAATATAGCTGGATGAGTGGCAATGTCTAAAGATAGCTGGATGAGTGGCTATGTCTAAAGATAGCTGGATGAGTGGCAGTGTCTAAAGATAGCTGGATGAGTGGCAATGTCTAAATATAGCTGGATGAGCGGCAGTGTCTAAAGATAGCTGGGTGAGCGGCAGTGTCTAAAGATAGCTGGATGAGTGGCAATGCCTAAAGATAGCTGCATGAGTGGCAGTGTCTAAAGATAGCTGGATGAGTGGCAATGTCTAAATATAGCTGGATGAGTGGCAATGTCTAAAGATAGCTGGATAAGTGACAGTGTTTAAAGAAAGCTGGATGAGTGGCAGTGTCTAAAGATAGCTGGATGAGTGGCAGTGTCTAAAGATAGCTGGATGAGTGGCAATGTTTAAAGATAGCTGGATGAGTTGCTATGCCTTAAGATAGCTGGACGAGTGGCAGTGTCTCAAGATAGCTAGATGAGTGGCAAACAGTGTAGACTGTGTAGGCCCGCAAAACATGGTGTCTCATCTGGCTTTACACACTGTTCCGGCCTATCTGTCCAAATATATAAGATACAGTATTTCACATATAATGGAAAGGTCATTTTTCTGGCATTATGGCTCAGCAGTAGAGAAAGTTGTAGCTAAATTATCCTGAAATATCCCTCTTATCTGTTCCTCTGTAAAAAAATAATCACGAATCATGTAAACTATATACACCAGTACATTAGTTATAAGCACAGTATACACAGCATAATCATCACACATATGACAGAAAATGTTCTACCAGTCTGAAAATTATGTAAGTACACCACAATCTCTTTATAACACTATTAATTGGGTCCAAAGAAGAAACCATGTTAGTTAAACAACCATGTTATATCTAAACAAAAATGTATAGATTATATAGAAAAATGACCATTTATGGTCATTTTTCTGTATAATCTGTACATTTTTGGGATCCGTTGCCACTCATCCGGTTATCTTTAGACATTATATCCAAAACCATGTTATAATGAAGCGTGTTATAATGAGGTTGTGGTGTACTGATTTATTATTAGAAAATCTAATGAGAGCAAAAAATACATGATGTCATTTATATATATTTGGTCAGTCTGCTTGTTTTGTTAAGCACCTTATGATAAAATGGTTCTCAAGGTTTCTGTTCTCATGGTTGGTCCCCCGCTTGTCCTTTTCCTTTGGTTATTGATCTTGGAGAAGTGTAACTGTATCCCTATGTATCATACTCTCTGAAAATCTTCGTTGAAATTGCTTTCTGTTGTGGTTTATGGACAATGATTTCATTAGTTGTATATGAACCTCATGTGCAAAAAGGCTGTTTGCTTCTAATGGGACTAGAAACGCCATTGAAACAGATAAGGTGGGTATTGTAAAAGTCCTAAAAATTTGGACATGGTGAGGACTTGCTGTAAATCTGCTAAAATTTTAACAAATTTGTTACATGACCCAGCAGGGAGTCCAATAGTTTTGCGTACTTACGTACGTTTGTATGGGAGTGTGTTTGTACGTATGTAGGTGATCGAATATCCTCAGGTTAAACCGCTTAGGACTAAGTAGAAGTAAAACAAAGCTCAGGAATCAATACAATTAACTTTCGCCACCCATCAAAGACACCAAAGGGAAAGAAACACAAACATGAAGCGACCAGACCATAATGGAAACTTAAACAAAGGCCTGCCCAAACAAAGTGTTGTGAGTCAGACCTCACAGTGGATACAAGCCTTTTGGTTGCATTGGATGGCAGGTCATTTCATCTCAGTGTCTGGTAAAATGCCTACAAAATTGGAAGCAACATCTCCAAAATGACCTAAATAGTGTTGATGGGGATGCTAAACATTTCTAGTTTTTGCCTATGTTTCATCTAGCTCCACATATAGCAGTCAAGGTTTTGGCAATACCTTTTAGATGAGTGATGTTGTCTAAGCCTTGACTGTTTGTGTGTGCTAAATATTTTATGCATGGTGAGGTTCATATTTTGGCTTCTTTTTGAAAAGGATCCATATTTCTGTACTGTATCCTTGGTTACAACCTGGTTACTGGAAATACTCACTTCCCTTTCAGTTGGTGTAAAAAACTTTCTTATACACCCTATTAAAAATAGAATTGATATCAGGTGAAAACCTGTAAGCTTAATATTCACCATCTTATTTATTCTGGAGGGGTGAATCTACAAGGTAGGTAGGTTTCTCTGACATAAAATTATTTGCCTTCTTCTAAAAAAGGAACAAGCTTGTATGAATTCTTCCATATATCATTAGGCATACAGGAATAAATGAAGCAGCTTCATTTTTTTTTGCAAGGGAAATGGAAAATAGAAGTGAAGGCAATGATCAGGAATCAATACAATTAACCCACATCACCCGTTAGAGACACTGAAGGGAAAGAAACACAAACAATAAATAACTAGACCCTAATGGAGACATCTATAGCGGAAAGCCAATAGAACAGTTACTTTCCCACAAAATAGCCAATTGGCTGCCCAAAACAAAAAGATATAGGTTAGTGATACACACACACTCAAAGATAAACGATAACAAAAATAAACTGCCACAGAAGAACCGTCTTGGAACGGTCAGTGGAAAGAATTTCATGTGTGGGGGCGGGGATAAAGGCTCCCTAACTCATACGCGCAACATCTCAGAGAGCACAAAAATCAAACAACCACAGAGATGAAACAATGGTGAGGACTCAACAGCCACAAACCACTGAAATGCTGGAGCAAAAGAAAACCAACAGTTAGACTTTGATGGGTCCAACCAGAGACAAAGCGGGAAAAATCCATCCCTAGGGTCACTGTCAGGTATCACGAGGCTTGCCGAATATCAAGTGTTATTGTGAAATGCCTCACATAATAAAGCAGCTGTTTTTAAGGTTTTTGAGTTTATTTATGTTATGTTATACATTGAACCAGAGTCACTTGTCATATGTTCTATAAAAGGTTTATCCATTGGAACCAAAGAATACACTACAGAATTGAAAAGCATGGAGTGTAAAAAAAGTTCGGACCATACCAGCTTCATGTAGTTTCAACCAATTAGGCCTCATCAATGACCCTCAAACATACTCAGATTCAATGAAAATGCACCACTAGTACTATACCTCAAATTTTAATTGATTCACAATATTTCCAGCATTTGATCACATTTAATGAATTATCAGTTATTATCCACAGACTCACTACAGAGTTACAGCATTTCATTGGATGCAGAGATACGGAGACTCAAATAAGTCCACACACCCGAAAAATCAAAATCACATAATCCTAATACCGGGTATGTCCACCATTAGCATCAAGTGTTGCTTGGCATCGACACCTCATGCTTCGAATTAAATGCTGTATCTGGTCTTGTGTGATGTTGTCCCATTCTTCCTGTAGCACCATGGCAAGTTGCAGGCAGTTGATTGGCAGATGATGTCAGCTGTACACACATTTTCTGAGCTGGTCCGAAAGGTGCTCAATTTAAATCTGGCAAAAACGCAGGCCAAAGAAGAAAATGCACACCATTTTGATGGAAAAGTCCATCGTTAGCAGAATGAGCACGTGCATTGTCCTGTTGGAAAAGCGTAACGTCACCATTATTGTGTAAACACGGTACCACCTCAGGCTCTTAAGATTTCATTGTTATACAGACATGCTGTCAAATTGCCATCAACAACAATGAGTTGGGTTTTGTGGCGCCATGAGATCCTTCCCCACACCATTACCCTACCACCATCCCAACATGACACCTGTTTAACACAGCAGTCTTGAAAACGCTCCCCACGTCGACGCCATTCTTTACTCTGCCCATGAGACATTTCAACACAAAAATGGGACTCGTCCGTGAACAGTACACCACGCCAACGCTGTTGTGTCCATCAGATACACTGTTGACACCAATTAAAGCAACTGATTCAATGATCCCCCGTCAAAACGTACCCCCTGTACATCTTGTGGCTAGAAATACAGAGTTCCTGGAGATGCAGCCGTACAGCTAAGGCACTTAACACGTAGGTTATGGGTTCCCACTGTCTCCTGGGCAGCTTCCACAGACGTCCGGAATCGGTCTCGTAAATGACTCAAAACAATGTACCGGTCCTGCTGACGTGTCCGTCCAGCGCATTGTCAATCGTCCACAGACCCCGTTATGTTGTGCCTTTCAACCAATTGAGCAATCATAGTGTGCGAACAACCCATACACTCTGCAACTTGGCGGTTTAAAAGCCCACCTTCAACCATACTGAGAGCATGATGATGATCAAAATTACTTAAACGTCCCATTGGCTTGTTCTTATGAAATGTTTTGCTGGCTTATAGCGTTAAGAATCCGGACCTTATAATGACAGTAAAGAAAGTGCCAAAAATATCGTGATTACAAAAATTCTCTATTTATGCGTTTTGCTTGTGCACATGCACATCATGAAAATCACGCAGTATTCGTGTCAAACAAACTCATGCTTCGGTGGCGACTTTACAATACCGTATTTATCAGTTGAAAAAGTCAGTCATTTTTACCTTGAACTAAAGAAATCAAATGCGTTTTCATTGAATCTGAGTATATTTGGAATCATTGATCCCAAAGGACTAGAAAATATCATCTACACTATAATGAATGGCAAGATGACTTTTTACGGCTGCCACACATTACCTTAAGACGAGCTGTATTGACGTAAAATGTGTTCTACAGAAGAGTTATCCTTTGGTGCAAAGAATTCGCTGCAGAACTGAAAAGCATATATTAACCATTAAGATGCCATGAAAACTGCATCTTAAAATCTCTGTTTTTGTTATCTGCTGCATATTCTTGCAAACTTCTCAAAACGTTTATTTGCATGCAGGTAAACAGTGTGGACCCTGATCATACTGATATAAGAGGAGCAGTCTGATCTGGGTCAACACTATTTGCAAAAATGACTTTAAAAGTTAGTAGCAGATGACAAAGCAGACAACAATTATTGCTGCATTTTATGTGTTAAAAACAAGAATTGCAGGATTTGTTTTTTTCTTTAGAATAACAATGTAAATGCCGAAAATTTTTGGTAGGATCATGATTGTTTTATGTTATATTTTGGATTTTTAGACTCATCATTTTCAGAAGACTCAAACTTACTACAAGCATGCACCACTTCACTTATTGTGATCTTGACGATAAGTAAGAGTACAGTTGAACTTTGATGGCTCGAACACCGATGGCTCGTTTACCATGGCTGAGTCAAACTCGTTCTTGAGTCCCTAGGGAAACTTCTACAAAAGAAAAAGTGGGGGATAATTTATGAGATTTTAGTCATTTATCTCGCAAATGTATGCTGTGTGTACTCATTAGAATCGCCTTGATGAGGCGATTCTAATGAGTACACACAACATACATTTATAATGTAGAATGCCGAAAAGATATCCCAAAATTATCTACATTATGCCGCATGGTATGACACTAATAGTAAACCTCCATGGCTCGAACTACCGCTGTATCGAACAAATTTTCATGGCCCAAAAGGGGTTTGAGCCATCAAAGTTCAACTGTATTTGATGATGATGATGCTATACTCTATCGCTTTATCAAATTATCACTTGTGGGTATACTTTGTTATACTCACATTTGATAATTTTATGCAAACATGGAGCAAATTATCATCACACATTCACCTAAATATGTCCTCCTGTGTGTCCCCCTTGTATTTAGGACATTAACTGTGTGCCTTGGGACTAGCTGACTTTTTGGAAATACCTAAACCTAAATTAATTATTAATGGTATTTTTCTTTTACTGCATTATAACTTTATGTTTAATGTCCCCGTCAGCAATGTAAAGGTCAGTTTGGAGACGTTGCTTCCAATTTTGTGGGACTTTTACCCGACATTGAGATGAAATGACATCTCAAGCCCTGCCGCCCATGAAACCAATAGGGTTTATATGCACTGAGGGTCTGACTCGCACCGCTTTGTCTGGGCAGGCTTTGATCCTCTAAGCAGTTTACCATTACTTGTGTGCGGGTTAGTTTCAGCTCTGCGTGGAAGCGCACCGCTTTGCCTGGGCAGGCTTTGATCCTCTAAGCAGTTTACCAGTACTCGTGTGGGGGTCAGTTTCAGCTCTGCGTGGAAGCATCATGCAGCACATCTTTTTCTTCAAGCCTCGATGGGCGGGGGCATAAACACTCACAATGTATTCTAAGTGTTTATTCACTCACAAAGTGGTTCTTAGCGTAATGCAAAATGTGATGCATAATTTATTATAGCCCCGCTTGAAAAGTGGTTATAGCCCCGCTTGAAAAGTGGGGCTATATTAGATTTGCCCTGTCATTCCGTAATTCTGTAATTCCGTAATTCTGTAATTCTGTAATTCCGTAATTCCGTTATTCCGTTATTTTTTCGTCACAGTTTTCCCCGAAACTAAGAGAGCTAGAAAACTAAAACTTTGTATACACGTGGACAATGGGTGCCTCCACGGACCTTACCGAAATTATGACCAAGGGCCCATAACTCTTGGAGTTATCTCCCCTGATAGGTTTTTTTAAATGAAAATGTTTGGTCACAGTTTTCTCAGGAACGAAAGAAGCTAGAAAGCTCAAACTTTGCATAAATGTGGACAATGGGTGGATATAGGGAGCTTACCAAAATAATGGCCAAGGGCCCATAACTGTTGGAGTTATCTCTCCTGATAGGTTTTTTAAATAAATGAAAATATAGGTTTTTTTTAAATGAAAATGTTTGGTCACAGTTTTCTCAGGAACTAAAGAAGCTAGAAACCTCAAACTTTGCATAAATGTGGACAATGGGTGGATATAGGGAGCTAACCAAAATAATGGCCGAGGGCCCATTACTTTTGGAGTTATCTCCCCTGATAGTATAGTTTTTTTTAATATAAGAAAGCTCCCCTGATAGGTTAAAAGCTTTTAGAGTCAATGTGTCTTACTCCTCTGATAGCGCTATAGCGGGGCTATAGTCAGATCCTCTGACAGCTCTAGTTATGCATGGGCTCATTGATCCCATTCTTTAACTCACTGGCTTTAATTATACCCCCAGCATACGAAGTATGTCGCGGGTACATAGCTTTTGTCTTTCTGTCCATTCATCTGTTTGTTCGTTGGTTCATTTGGTCTGTCCATCCGTTCGTCAACCTTTACGTCAAAGTTTTGAGTTAAACCTTTTTGATTGCTCTTATCTCTGTAACTACATGTTAGATTCTCTTCATATTTGGTAAAAAAGATATCTCTATAGCATTACCTTTCATATGGAGCAGGGCTCTAGAAGTCCGATTTTTCACTGGTCCAGACCGTTTTTGGAAAATGAAAACCGATTTTGCTGAAAAATTTTGCTGAAAAATCGGTCCGAAAAAAAAACCCCAATAAGCTAAAATCAAAGTGAAAAAACAGAGAAATTATACCTGGTTAGGTGTCAAACTGTTTATTGTGCCAGTAATATAATCCAATTATCTCTCTTGGGGATGAATTTGAGTTTGACAGTAAACACGTTTTCGAGATCTCGCCAGGTATCGCAGACTCTCGCGGGATTAAGGCTAATGACAGTCAGTCAGCCAAAACGTGATTAGCGGTGCATGATTGTGATATATCAAAGAAGCCTTGATCGTGTTTGATCTGATTGCAATCAAACATAATTTGTTTGTTTGTTTTCGTAAACTGTTATACTAAACTATCCTTGTAAGAATTAAAAGTGTGTTAATTATATCGTCACTTTAAATGGCTTGATTGATCAGTAGCACTGGAGCAGTTAAAAAACATTATCATGTTTGGAAGTAATTAAAGAATTTGGGGTATAAAGTTGCAGATTTTCATTTGTTTTCGCTGTTCAATTTTATTGCAATGGCTCAACGTAGCATCTTATCGATGTTCAAAAAGTCAAACGACCGGATTGGCAACCCGGTTCAAGACAAAACCCGGCTTGGGGAACCGGATAAGGGCATAAACTGTCGGCCTGGCAAACCGACTGAAAAACAATCAGAATGTCGGATTGGCAACCCGACACTGATACATGAACAGGAACAAAACCGGCATGGGGAACCGGATCCTCGACGTGGCACAGGGGCGAACATTTTAGAAAGGCAATACTTGTTGTAATGGCTAACAGCAGCACAACGCATTATGAAGCTGGGTACCAACCAGTAATTCTAAAATACACCTGGGGAATTTCCAAAATATAATACAGGTACTGGTTCAGGAATAACATGGATAATAGAAAGCAAAATGTGGTACGACTTTCTCTTTATTTCAACTATTTATTTACATAATGAACAACAGATAAATATACACCAAATGATCAAAACATGCCTAAACGAAAAATGCACAAACAATCAAACAAAAAACATGCAAAACGAAGCATGCAGCAAAAAACTTGCAAAAAATAAGTCAGTGATGACGTCATCGGTCACCTTCTGGACCGATTGGAATTTAAAAATTTCTAGAGCCCTGATATGGAGTATCTAAGCCTCTGAGTCAAGCCCCAGGGTGGGCTGTCCGTCCGTTTGTCAATTTTTACGTCAGATTTTTGTGTTAAACCTTTTTTGATTGCTCATATCTCTGTAACCACATGTTGGATTTTCTTCATATTTGGTACAGGATATCCCTATAGCATTTTCTTTCATATGGAATATCTAAGCTCCTGGATCAAGCCCCTTGGTTGGCTGCCTGTCTGTTCATCAACTTTTACGTCAAAGTTTTGGGTCAAAACTTTTTCATTGCTGATATCTACGAGTATGTAACCATGTTTGATTCTCTTCATATTGGTACAGGATATCTCTATAGCATTACCTTTTATATGGAATATGGCCTGTATATGCAAAGAAGCTATAGACATTGCCATTTCCAGCAGAGGCAATGGCACTAGCCGGGAGTATATGTGCCCCACTGTGCACTTTGTCTAGTAATGTCTAGTTCTAAACCTTTGCACTCTTTATCTGGCGGTTCTGTTAGTCTGGAAGCATTTGCAAATGGCACCTTAGCCTCTAGATCATGACCAGCCGGCCTTGGTAGCTCAGTCCGATGGGTGTCTGATTGGTGATCAGGAGGATGCGTGTTCATTTATACATGCCATGGTCGGTAACATTCTTTCGTGGAGATTGATCATGAAATCTTTTCAAGGGTCATTCTCTCCCTTCCCCTGATTCAAGAAGGGCAATTGTCAGTTTCTGGCAAAAAGAATGTCTACTGTACTGGTTAACTGCTTACAAATAAGCCTGTTCAGGAAAAGTTTGAATTGGTAAGCTGACCGGCTCAAAAATGACCTAAAATAGTGTTGGCTGGGTTGTTAAACTCCAACACAAATAAACAAACAAGATCACGACCATTTTATGAGCATTGTAGCTGATTCAGCCATTCTTATTTCAGTTTAGTCTGAAATACAGTTTTCTCAAGCTTTTGTTGTCAGCCATTCAAATAATAAAATTATTTATGGTCCCAATTCCTGCAGTTTGTTCACTTGAGAGAATTTTCAGAGCTTAAAATACACCAACATGCTTTCAAAGCTCCCAGTTACTCCCTAATGCAGCTTGCACTGTGAACTGACAAAATGTGCAAAAAGTTTTAATTCTTATCATGCTGTTCACGACAACCCCTTTCTTTGGAAACAGTGTAGATCCAGATCAGATGGCTTCTGAAGAAGCCATCTGATCAGGATCTACACTGTTTGACATTCAGTTTATGAATTTGTAGGAATAAATAACATCAAGTAATCTGATTGGTTCAAAGTCAGAACTGGGTGTGGCTAAAATGAATATTCATCAAGAGAAGGGTTATGGCAGAAGGCCACATCTCCTGTATTTAATTTAGAGTGTCTTTGTCTAGCTTTTCACTGGAGAAAATATGTTCATAAAAACATTCTGAATGTACAATGCATGTACTAAAAAAAAAGTGAGAAAAAATAAAACATACAATACTTACTGGATCATCTTAACTTGCTGTTTTGAAGCTGCTGTGTCAATAAAACTAAGAGATTTTTAACCACTCATTGAATGTAAATAAGTAAATAAAATGCTAAGAAACTTACAAGTATTTATTTAAAACGTTTCTTGTCCCCCAGCTGATTACATATATTTTCCCCGTTATATTACATTCATTTTTATCAGGCAAGCTGTGTGAGAAATGAAAGGCTTTGCTTTTGCCTTGCTTTCTTTCCTTGTTGCAGTTTTTCTTTGATGTGAAAACAGAGTAAAGTGTTTAAGATTGTTTTGTTTCTTTTACTAGTGAACTAAGAATATAAAATTGAGCTGGTATTCACAACTTTCACTTCATTCAAGATTGCTCATAAGATGCCAATCACGACATTTTGTTGTCTAAGTCCTTTTTTGCAAACAGTGTGGCCCCAGATCAGACTGCTCCTGTAGGAGCAGTCTGATCTGGGGCCACACTGTTTCCCTGTATGCAAAAATTTTTTTTGAAAAGTTTGCAAAAACGTTCAGCAGACAACAAAAGCAAACAACATTTTCAGATGTAGTTTTTCTCTGCGTCTTAAGGGTTAATACTTAATTTAAAACTATCAACATAATTTTGAATGTTAGAAGTTGACCATGAAGCAAACTAAGATCCTTTTTCTTTATGAGGATGCTTTTTATGCCTTTTATCTGCACCTCCAAGAACACACGTATACTGTAATGATCCTAAGTTTTTGTACAGATAGGCCTAAGCAAACAGTGCAGAGCCTTCTGTCTGCACCTTTTGAACTCCTTGCTGGATTGTGAAACAGATGTTTTAAAAAATTTTGAATTACAGCAAGTTCTCAAAGTATCAATGTGACCGCTAACGAGCTCGTTAAGTTAATGATGCTTTGAACAAGTGAACCTTGGTGATAGTCCATTATCAGATATACTATAGTGGGCTCAGTGAGCCCAAATAAAGTTGAAATATAACCTTCACCATTTAAGTACATAATACCAATTGCATTAAAACTGGATTAAGCCATTTAGTACCGGAAACCCCAAAACGGGTGGTCTGGCAAACAGTGCAGGCCCAGATCAGACGCCGCGGAACGCGTCTGATCAGGGCCTACACTGTTTGCAAAAAGTTCAGCCATTTTCCAAGCAAATTTTGAAGAAAACACAACCTGACACCCCTTAATTTCGAAATGGACTCCTGCCATATATAAGAAGGAAGATTCCATTTGGTACAAAAAGGGTTTTTGTTTGATTTGAGGTTTAACGTCCCCATCAACACTGTATAGGTCATTTTTAAGACGTTGCTTCTAAATTTGTGGGACTTTTACCCGACATTGAGATGAAGTGATATTTCAAGTCCTGTCGCCCAATAAAACTAATAGTGTTTATAAGCATGGGCGGACCGACTTGCACCGCCTTCCCTGGGCAGACTTAGATCCTCTTAGCTGTTTACTAGTACTCGTGTGTGGTCAGTTTCAGCTCTGCCTAGACGCATCATGCAGCACATCTATTTCTTCAAGCCCCGAAGGGCCGGCAAAAAGGGTTAAATTGAAATGCAGTGAAGCTAAAACAGCAACCTTGGGAAACAAAGAACATATAACAGAAAGTAAGAAGAAGTTTCAGTTTTTCCGAGCTTCTTCAGTACTGTAATGTGAGCAAGACTACACTTCCTCAGTTTTCTTACCTCAAATGGACTCGACGATATAAATGGAAATCAGTTCAGCAATGTTTTTCAGGTATAAATAGCTTAAATAAGTCACTGGAGGAAATTATTTCTGCTAAAATCAATTGATGCATTGTTTTTTTATGTCTATAAAGTATAAAAATATCACCTGACATTTTTTATAACATTTATGTTCCAAAATGTGTTTTCTTGCTGACATTGGCGTTGCTTACAAATTGTTTATTAAGGGAGGACTACTACTTAGGGACGGTCATTAGTGAGTTTAGTGATTGGATACTTATACCTAGAAGAAAACTGATAAAATGTTTAGACCCTTAAAACTTTTGGCCTGAGGTTATAAATCTTTTTTCATACTTGACTCACTTGAGCATGAAATGTTGGCATTTTAAAATTGTTGAGCAGGACAAATAACATTCTTTGCTGAGATTGGAAAATTGCTCAATTTATTTGTATTTTAATTTTATGAGCACTACAAATTTCATGCTCAATTGAGTTGAGCATGAAAAAAAAAGTTTTATAACCTCGAGCCAGATAGAGGCAACATTCTACTTTTTGGGAGAAAATAGTGTTTGACATTTCCTGTGAATTTTCTGCCTAGCAGACAGTTAACATGTAATGTCAAACCTTATTTTCTCAGAAAAATAAGATCTTATTTGAAAATGTCGTCTGCTACGACAGGATTTGTGCTTTAAGGGTTGACATGCATATTAGGCTATTTCAGTATTTACCTTTTGTATGTGTAGTTCTGGAATTATATGTGGTCCATGATATTATAAGATATCAATCACGAAACTTGTCATCTGCTTTGCCATTTGCCGATTACCTTAAAAATTATTTTTTGCAAACAGTGTGGGCCCAGATCAGATTGCTCCTCTATTCTCCTGCATGCAAAAATATTTTTTAAAAAGTCTGCAAAAAGATTCAGCAGAGGACATAAGCAGACGACTTTTTCAGATGTTGTTTTTCAAGGCAGCTTAAAGGTTAAAATACAACTCGTGTTATTTTCATTTCAGGTATTCCCAATGGTGATTTTAATAAATTAGCTGTCAATGCAAATATTAGCTCAAAAATAGAAACGCCGAATGTGAAAAAGAGACATCGGCGGGCAAAAAGTGGAGGCCTTAAATCTACAGATCCTAGTCAAGGAGACGGTATGTATATTTAAATTTTTTTTCATTAGACTGCAAGACATAGATGGAAAAAAAAAAAAAAAACGTGCCTAGGAAAAGCCACAGTCAAAGATCACAGCCTGTTAACCCTTCTCTTGCTGAATATTAAGTTTAGCCATGCCCATTTCTGATTTTGAACCAATCAGATTACTTGATGTAAATTATTCCTACAAATTCATAAATTTAATGTCAAACAGTGTAAATCCTGATCAGATGGCTTCTTCAGAAGCCATCTGATCTGGATCTACACTGTTTGCAAAGATAGGGGTTGTTGTGAACAGCAGGATAAGAGCTAATGTCATAAAGATAGATAATTCTTGTATTGCCAAGGATATTAAACCTGCCAGGGTCGGCAACATTCTTTCGTGGGGATTGATCATGAAATCTTTACTACGGTCATTCTCTCCCTTCCGCTGATTCAAGAAGGGCAGTTGTCAGTTTCTGGCGAAAGAATGTGTACTGTACTGCACCATGGTTAACGGCTTGCGTATAAGCCTGCCCAGGATAAGTGTTAATAGGTTAACTGACTGGCTTAAAATGACTAAAATGACATAAAATAGTGTTGACTGGGCCGTTAAACTCCAATACAAACAAACAAACAAAAGATGTTAAAAAAGGTCACAAGAAAACTTAAGGCAGACCAAGTGATTTGATTACTGCTTCTGAAATTTGTTTAAAAGTTGTTGGCTAAAATTGTAGATGCTTAATATGCTCTCGAAGAAACTTGGTCTAGACTGTTTCTTCTTAAGGGGAATGGATACACCTTCAGGGGAGGCAACTCCTGTGAAAGTATTTTTGTCTCCCATGTTAATAGGGGTCAACTCTTAAAGGAAAGAATTTGCTCCTGAGGAGCAAATTCTTTCCTGTAAGACAAGACCCTTTTTCAGTGGGACAGGGCTTATAGAAAACCGAACAGGAAGTCCCGAAAGTTGTCTCCCTTTGAACAATGGCAGACAAACCTGCCAAGTATTCCCATTCCCCTTAAGTGAGCATATTTTGGTATATTTCTGATTTGTAAACAAACTAAGTAGAATTTTAGAGTCCCAACATCACGTGAACAAGTCCGTGAAATGAAGACCCCCCTATACCCCACTTTATATAGAGAAAACTGGGGTTTACGGGGGTATTCATTATTTTTCTTATTTTTGCTCCAAGACTTAGGTTGTGGGTACTCGTTAGAACCGCCTCAATGAGGCGGTTCTAAGGAGCACGCACAACCTATGTTTGCAGTATTTATAAGAAAAATATCACGGATTTTCATCAGGAGAATGACCATTTTGGAGATGTGAAAAAATGCACTATGTCGCACAGGTGTGTTATCGTAATGATATTTAAGATATTTTAATGTATTGTGCAATATCGTATGTTAGTGTAATATACATTTTCAAGGAGAACTTCTAATTGTGTTATATTATTGTCTTCTTGGTACACTTCATATTGGTAGTGTATCCTTTAAGGAAGATACCATTTGCTCAAAGCATTAATTTGATGAATGATTTTAATTTTAAGATTCAGATGACTGTGAGTTTGTTATCGTGTCACTGTATAATAAGCAGTGGCATTTTGAGGCAAATTCTCATGAGGTTAGTTGTCATGGTAACTGTATCAACACAAGATCTACAGCTCTACAAAATACTAAGTTACCTACATATATTATAGAAAGTCTTCCTGTTTCTGAGATATTTTGTGATTGAAGACCACTGATTCACAGAAAGTTTGAATCAAAACAATGTGAAAAGACAAATTGCAAGAATGGCTAAAAGTGAAAACAGTACAGCTTCTGTTTATATATACTGTAAATTGCAAGAACAGATTAACCCTTATCTTGCTGAATTTTCATTTAAGCCACACCCATGTCTGTCTATCAACCAATCAAATTACTTGATGTAATTTATTGCTACAAATTCATAGACTGAATGCCAAACAGTGTAGCTCCTGATCAGATGGCTTCTTCAGGAGCCATCTGATCTGGATCTACACTGCTTACAAAGATAGGGGTTGTCGTGAACAGCATGATAAAGGTTAAAGTGGAAACAGTACATCTTCTATCAACCTCATTATAACACTGTCCGTTTTAACACAGTTTTGGATATAACATGGTTTCCAGGTGGATCCCAAAAATGTATAGATTATATAGAAAAATGACCATAAATGGTCATTTTGTCTATATAATCTATGTATTTTTGTTTGGATATAACACTGTTGTTTAATTTAACTAACACAGTCTCTGCATTGGGCCCAATTAATAGTTATAAAGAGGTTGTGGTGTACATCTTCTATCTATACATTCATAGAGCTGAAGATCTTTGTGTCCTAAATGTCTTGTTGTATAATCCCTTAGCTTGCATTTCCATGCAGCATATTGTCATGTTGATTTCAATGCATGCCACTCACTCTACCTTTAGAAAACATTGTTTTTGGTATGTAGGATTGGGTAATATGTGAAGTGCAGATTGGTTTGGGAAAACAAAGTGTGATGTCAGCTTAAAAAGAGTACTTTGTGGGTTTTGCATTGTAAATGAAACAAAAGGAAATAGATGAGCAAATAAAACATTAAAACAAATTGTGGAAGAACATGATTCTAATAAATATGCATTGTGTTATACCCAGAGCCTTCATCAATATATGACATCCAGTGTCTTCTCAATGACAGCACCTACCCGTATTTTGACTCTTGTGTAGTAATGTCTACTTTGGACACTTACTTGTCACCTATTCTTCAAAGATCTATGCTCCAGAGATTTTAAAACATAGATCAGTCTTTACACTGTGTAGGAATGCAAGTTTTCATTCGTCTCACACAGTCATTGCCCGTGTATGTTCTAGTTTATCTTCTAGAAGCATAAATTAGTCGTATTACAGAAAACCTTGGCCCCGCCCATCGGGGCTTGGAAGAAATAGATGGGTTGCATGATGCTTCCATGCAGAGCTGAAACCGACCTGCACACAAGTACTGGTAAACCGCTTAGAGGATCTAAGCCTGCCCAGGCAAACGGTGCGAGTGTCGAACCGACAATGCTTATAAAACCTATTGGTTTCATTGGCCGGCATCTTGATGTCGGGTAAAAGTCCCACTAAATTGGAAGCAACGTCTCCAAAATGACCTTTACAGTATTGACGGGGACGTTAAACCTCAAATCAAACAAACAAACTGTTTATTGTACATTCTTCTCATTGGAAACGCAGATACAGTTGTGAATTTCATTTCCTAACAAAATGACCTATACAGTGTTGACGGGGACGGGGACGTTAAACTACAAATCAAACAAACAAACAAATACCCAGAGCCTTTGGCATTGTGGGAACACCCAGTGTCTTCTGAATGACAGCATCTACCTTATATTTTGACTCTTGTGTAGTACTGTCTACTATGGACACTTGCTTGTCACCTATTTCAAAGATCTATGTTTCAGACATAGCAACAGATGAGGTTGGTATTTTGTGATAGCTGAAGGATAGTTCTTGTCAATTCTCCATAAAAACCTGTGTTGTGGGTATTCATTAGAACCACCTCAATGAGGTGGTTCTAATGAATACCCACAACATAGGTTTATATGGAGAAATAAGGAAAACTATCCTTCAGTTATCACAAAATATGCATCTTATCTGTTGCTATGTTCAGAGATTTTAAAACGTCGAAGCATGTATTCATTCAATCTTTACTCTGTGTAGGAATGCAAGTTTGCATTCGTCTCACACAGCCATTGCCCATGTATGTTCCAGTTTATCTTAAATTACTATCTTGTTACAGAAAATTTCCTAAGGGTTAAATGCTTCTTAAAATTTCAGAAAATACAAACCTTCGTATAGCGTCCTCAGAATAAACACTCATGCACAGTACTTTTATCATATGACTACATGTAGTTACTTCAGTTCCCATTGAAGTCATTTTTTGCAGCCATTACAAATGAAAATATGTCTCTAGATTACCCAGCTTTATCAATTGTTTTTGGGGGAAGCTTATGTTTTAGTACGGGTAGGATCTGCCTTGTCAGATGCAGGGTGTTCTGCAAGGTGTTATTCTTTTAACTATATTATTTAACATCAAAATAAAACATATTGTAGCAGAGTAATTGATAAGGGTCGTTTCTTCGTAAATACGACTCTAAAATCGAGCAAATACGCCCAGAAATGAAGAAAGAGTGGTACCAAATACGACCATCAAATTGGCGATACGCCAAGGTTGTTCCATTGCAGTCGTATCGGCAATGCAAAAAAAATGTGACGCCTGACAAAAAGCAATCGAAATCGCGGTAATTTTCGCCGCAAAATAGTCTTCAACAAAAACTGTACCAATCTTCAAGAACGATTCGAGATTCGTCCATTCATGAATGATGGCATTTGTTTTAATTACGCTGAAACACTTCAACCTAACCTTTTGACGATCATATATTGAATACCAATCCACTTATATTTAATCAGCCTCAAGTTATGACAGCTATCAACATGATTAGGAAACCGATTATTGATGCGTGATTACATAACGGTATTTATTATGCCCCCAACTTTAAAAAAGTTGGGGGGCATATTGCTTCTGGCTTGTCCGTCCGTTCGTCCGTTCGTACGTCACGCTTTCTTGTGCATAGCATATCTTTAGAACCGTGTACCAACTTTAAAAAAGTTGGGGGGCATATTGCTTCTGGCTTGTCCGTCTGTTCGTCCGTTCGTACGTCACGCTTTCTTGTGCATAGCATATCTTTAGAACCGTGTATGCTAGTGTTTTGAAATTTCATATATGGGTTCCTCATGAAAAAATAGTTGACCCGTATTTTTTTTCTTGTCCAAATTATCTCCCCTTCTTGAATTATTTCCCCTTTAATTAAATAACATAGAATTCTCGTTAGCAAGATATCTCAAAAAGTATTTGAGCTACAGCCTTGATATTTGGTATAGTGATTGGGACTAAGGAGGAGATTACCTGATTAAATTTTCAACCAATTCTATAAAATTTTGTTAGAGTTATGGCCCTTTGTAATTTTTTGCCACTCAATTGTGTTGCTTTCTGGTGCATAGCATATCTTTAGAACCGTGTATGCTAGTGTTTTGAAATTTCATATATGGGTTCCTCATGAAAAAATAGTTGACCCGTATTTTTTTTCTTGTCCAAATTATCTCCATTTCTTGAATTATTTCCCCTTTAATTAAATAACATAGAATTCTCGTTAGCAAGATATCTCAAAAAGTATTTGAGCTACAGCCTTGATATTTGGTATAGTGATTGGGACTAAGGAGGAGACTACCTGATTAAATTTTCAACCAATTCGATAAAATTAGAGTTATGGCCCTTTGTAATTTTTTGCTACTCAATTGTGTTGCTTTCTGGTGCATAGCATATCTTCAGAACCGTGTATGCTAGTGTTTTGAAATTTCATATATGAGTTCCTCATGAAAAAATAGTTGACCCGTATTTTTTTTCTTGTCCAAATTATCTCCCCTTCTTGACTTATTTCCCCTTTAATTAAAAAACATAGAATTCTCGTTAAGAGTTTCATTGATGATACTTGGTACATGCTTGGAACTAGGAGTGAAATTTTTATGCAGGCATCCATGTTTGACCTTGACCTAGATTTCATGGTTTGGTGACTTTGCGCCTCCACAGGCGCGACATAGCCTTCGGGGGAATTCTTGTTGTATGTTTTTGAGTCTTTAACAATATTTGTTGAATATTTTGCCATCTAAGGACAAGCAAAGGTTGGGGGCATTGTGTTTTACAAACACCATTTCTAGTTACCTAAGGGAAAGCCGCCTGCATTATTAACTTTATTAACAATGCCTGAAGCATGAACAGTAACTTTATGACAAGCGTGCATAAAAATACAATCCTGAATATTGTTAGGCAACCACATTGACTTCTACGGAGTGTCATCTTCGAGAAAAAAAATTGGGTTCGACAGATCTACAGATTCACATTGTCACGTAGTTAGGAATAAAATATCAAAACAGACGCGCAGACGATAAAAAGTTAAGACCACTTTTTCTTTTTGTGGAGAACTTGACAAAGTTCCTCCGGAAAAACGACAGAAAAAAAAAATCAGATGCATGAGACATTTCTGGCGGCTATTTCTCCCAAATCGCAGAAATTCACGTTGAAATGGATTACTCTGTATTTTGTGGAAAACAAAACAGAAGCAACAACAACTGGGCTAGGAAAGTTATAATTAATGTAACAGCGAATATATATCCGACCAGGCAGCGTTAGCGCTAGCACTTTCTGCTTAGCGTCCGCAGGCCGCATATGCAAGAAATTTGCGTCCATGAATATTTTTTTTCGGGTCCTTTGGCCATTGGCGAAAACTCTTAACCGGAGGCTTAAAAACCTTGTTTATTGCCGTTTTCCGACACTTGTATGTCGGCGCCTTTGATTATTGCATCATGGTGGTTGTTTACTTTTGACTCCACTTCTAATTTTCATACTTTTATCATTTTGTCTCGCAACAATGTCGTCAATGCACGTCTGAGATAGCACCACCAAAATTATATTGAGTCACAATTGCAGGATTAACCTGTAATACTTGGGTACTCATAAATCTAATTGTGAATCACAGGTGGTCAGCAGGCAGTGCATGCTAATTTACCGCTATCTATCAAGAAGCCGATTAAATTAACACCCTAAGATTTCTCGCCGGCGTCTTTGAACATAAAGCAGAATGACTGGCAGCACATCATAAAAGAACGCAAACACAGCAACTGGGACAGACTGATTAGCTTTCACAGATGCGCTTGCTGATCTGAGTCTTCACTGGTCGCATGTTTTATTGTATTTTTGCTGAGCGCAGAATTTCTCGCCATTTACCAATCGCATGCAGTTGCAACAATTAGTGGAGATTTCCCGCCTTTGAACGCGTAGCACATAAGGCCGCTGCAGACACAAAACATGGGTTTGAAAACGTTTTGATGACAATATGATATGTGTGACGGCTGAAGACTCCAACCAGCCTGTACAGTCTGATCAAAACGAGCCTTCAATGGCGTCTGGGAAATTCCAAAAACACATGCGAAGACTACGACCACATTGGCTGGATTTACATTCGTTAGAAGAAAAAGTAAAGTAATTTTTCATTTTGCTGTCCGCCAGCTTATTAACATGAAAATGTAAATCGGTATGTTACGATGATAGAATATGTGTTTAACGTCTTTTGCATATGGCCATTGCCACGTCTGACATTAATATAAGTGCACTTAGAAGTCATCCTGTGATGACAGATGAAGATACGACCCTAGTTTTGAATTTAGGAGTACCGATACTCTCAAAGAATCACAGGATACGCCTATGTCTTTGGTTGAAGGAGTAACAGTACTCCTCGGACAAAAGCTTATCAATAACACTGTTGTAGACAACAAAATATATTCTTTATTTGTTAACTCTTATCCTGGTGTTCACGACAACCCCTACCTTTGCAAACTGTAGATCTATATCAGATGGCTTCTGATCAGGATCTACACTGTTGGACATTCAGAATTTGTAGAAATAAATTAAATTAAATCAAGTAATCTGATTGGTTCAAAGTCAGAAATGGGTGTGGCTAAATTAATTTTGCTGTGGGATAAGGGTTTAGGATTTCTGCATATATAACAAAAAAAAAAAATTAAAGCAATAGAATAGTGCCCACAATCTGTATTTTGAGCAGAAATAAGAAAAACATCACTTTTTCACTGCAAAATTGTCATGGTTTACAATGCATTATTATATGCGTGTTTTCGTAATGGCGTTACATGCATATAGTGCATAGCAAAAGCTCTGATCCTGCTTTGTTGACCGGCCCCGATAGCTCAGTTGGTAGAGTGTCCGCTTCGGGGAACGGGAGGTCTCGGGTTCGATCCCGGGCCGCGACATACCAAAGTCGTTAAAAATGGTACTAGCTGCTCCTCGCTTGGCACTCAGATTTACGGGGTAGAGCTAGGACTGGTCGATCCAGTGTCAGGATAATGTGACTGGGTGTGGTATCATGTAATGTGTCTGGGACATGATACTTCAGTGAGGCAGCACTATAAACGTGAGCATTGAGCTCCCTGTCGCAACCAGACACCGTCGTGATATGACTGAAAAATTGTTGAAAGCGACGTTAAACCCGAATTCACACACACACACACCTGCTTTGTTGATGCACACGCTGATCTTAGTCTTTGTTGGGTGTACATGTCAAAAGACATATTTTTGCTTGTCATGGCTCATGAATTAAGAAATCATCATTAAAATTTATTCATATTGCATTTCAGTCTTGTAACATCGTACCGCATTTACCTTATGTATTCAGCCAGATAGGCCTGAGTAAATAGTGTGGACCCCAGTGAGATGCAGCTGAATGCGGCGTCTCACCAAGGTCAACACTATTTGCCATACATCCATCTATTTTCCGTCACAAATTGAGAATCTGCGGTGGTAAATTGTATTTGCTCAAATTTTAGAACATGTATGGTAGGGAGTTGAGGTGTCTGAATATTTAGGGCAAATACTGTAACTCAAGCTGGTGTAGTCATATGATAAAAGTCATTCCTGTTGTTTACCCATAAAAAGCCAATCATGACAATTGTTGTCTGTTTTGTTGTTTGCTGGTTACTTTAAAAGTCATTTTTTGCAAGCAGTGTGGAGCCAGATCAGACTGCTCCTGTAGGAGCAGTCTGATCTGGGCCCACACTGTTTGCCTGTATGCAAAAATATTTTTAAAAAGTTTGCAAAAAATTGTGCAGACGACTAAGCAGACGACATTTTCAGATGTAGTTTTTCTAAAGGGGAATGGGAAACCCTTTAGTGGAGGCAACTCCTGCAAAAGTATTTTTGTCTCTCATGTCAATAGGGGTCAACTCCTAAAGGAAAGAATTTGCTCCTTGTGAGCAAATTCTTTCCTTTAAGAGTTGACCCCTTTTTCAATGGGACAGGGCTTATAGAAAAGCGAATAGGAAGTCCCAAAAGCGGTCTCCCTTTGAAAAGTGGCAGAAAAATCTGCCAGGTGTTCCCATTCCCTTTTAGAGTTAGACAATATGATTTCACTGCCTTTAGATGTAGAGTATAGTAGCATGTTTTATATTATGTTTTGTTTATATGTTGTGTTGGGTAGATTCGGACGGTTATGAGTTCCAAATTGTCTCGCTAAACAACAAAGAGTGGCAGTTTGAGGCCTCTACACATGAAGTAAGTCTGACAATGAAAATCTGTAACTATATGAATAATAAAAACTTTTTGCTGTGAATCAACGTTGGTATGAAGTAAATTTGTAAAATTTTACATGAAATCAGCACAGATCAGGTTGCTCATTTGCACTATTGCCACACTGTCTTCTTTAAAAGCATCAGAGGTGAAGTGGTTACCATATAAAGAAGCCTCCATGGTGTAGTGGTTTAGCTACTTACTCGCCTTATAAACCGCAGATCCTAGGTTTGATTCTGGGCTTCTCCCTACTTTCAGATGAGTCTTTTAACTGAGGTCCCATCTCCATATGACCTTAGTTGTTGGGGAGATGTAAAACTCAAACATAACCACCTCATAAATCAGGTGTTCATGGTTTGATTCTGGGATTTTCCAGACTTTCAAACGAGTCTTTAAACAGAGATCCCATCTCCACATGACCTTAATTGATGGTGGGACATAAAACAGTTTCACATCATTTCTTAGCACATTATGCTTCAGCCCTGGCATTGATCCTTTCGAATCTTAAACTATCATTTTCTGATTAGAATAACTGTTATTTTTCTTATGTAAGCTACAAACGTAGATCGTGGGTGGAAGTTTAAACCCACGCTCATTGAGTTGATTCTCATGAGTACCCATAATATGTATTTTTGTCGAAATAAGAAAAATATTGTATATACTTGTAAACCACACTTGATAAAATAAAGTGGGGTTTATAAGGGTATGCGTTACACTGACTTGTTAATGATGGAAACATCTTAGTTTGGCTACTTGTTAATGTCACTTACTGAGCACTTCTTCTGATGTCAGGGTTCACAAAACCATGGTTAACTAGCCATCACAGGCACACGGATGCCCCTGCCCATAGGGCCTTGGAGAATGGATTGGGCTCAATGGTGCTTCTGTGCAGGGCTTAAACCGACTGAACATTTGGGTACTGGTAAACCACTAAGAATGTCTAAAAAAGAAGTGGAAGCAATGATCAGGAATCAATACAATTAACCCACAGCTCCAATCAGACACACCAAAGGGAAAGAGACACAAACATGGAACAACAGACCCTAATGGAAACATTAATAGCGGAAAGCCAAAACGTCAGTTACTTTCCCACAAAATGGCCAAAAAAAGCCTGGAAAAAGGTGCGAGTTGGACTTTCCCTGCTTATAAACCCTAGTGGTTTCTTTGAGCGGTTGTTTCATTTCATCTTGATGTTAAAAGGGCTACAGAATGGGAAGCAATGTCTCCTAAATGACCTAAATAGTGTTGATGGGAAAGTAAGAACTCAACACAACAAAAACAGCCAGTTTGCTGTGTATGTTTTGGTCAGTAATATGGCTAAGGCCAAAAAGGCAAAGACTCCAGTTGTCAGAGATGATTACATAGATGTTAAGCCTGTGATTCAAAATTACCTGTTTGCACATAAAATGACATAGTTCATATCTGAGGTTGCAGATTTTCATGCAAGTCCTGTGTAGATAAACTAGAAATAGAGTTACTGAATTCATACTGTATCTATTTGGATGAATTATTCTTGATGTATCTGACAACATTTCAAGTAACCTGCTTGCTAGTGGTCAAAATGCTAGCTTTTCTAGCCAAATAGTAGTGGAGGCAAAGATCAGGAATCAATACAATTACTTCACATCTCCTATGCAAGACAACGGTAGACATAGTAGATAAGCAAGTTCAATATCTAGGTAAGTGTTAATTTTTGTTGAACAGATGTGAGTAGCTTTTGCAAATGCAAAAGCTACTCACATCTGTTCAACAAAAATATTAGCACATTTGCCATATTAAAATCAATTTGACATTGTTAATTTTGATAACTGGACCCTAGTCAAATGCATATACATGTATTCTTCATAAAGTATCCAGATGGGGTCGGCAACATTCTTCCGTGGAGATTGATCATGAAATCTTTTCTATGGTCATTCTCCCCCTTCCGCTGATTCAAGAAGGGTAGTTGTCAGTTTCTGGCAAAAGAATGTGCACTGTACTGCTGAACTGTTTTAAGTATAAGCCTGCCCAGGGAAAGTGTGGATATATAAACTGATGGCTCAAAAATGACCTATATAGTGTTAACTAGGCTGTTAAACCCAAATACTAACAAACAAACATAAAGTTGCCAGAAAAAAGCTATGTTTTGTCTGAAATACATACTAAAGTATAATTGATCAATAACAATAAAGTCTGTTTTTTGTATTGCAAGCTTGTTACACCTGCTTTTAGTATGGCATGATATAGGGATCAGATTTTCCATCCATTTCTTTTTTAATGTGCTCATTCATTTGTTAGGTCATCTGTCAACATTTGCATACACACTAGTGTCGACCATAACATTCAATTTATTTCTCAAGAACCATACCACCTTCATTAAGATAATTGGTACAAACTTGCATGTGGGGATGTCAACTTAAATGCACAAATCCATCGGCAGACTTTTTGTATAATTTTTCACAACAAAGTTGTATTAAAGTTGATTAAGACTATGACATAAGTATGGTGTGTATAAAGTTTCTCAAGTGCTTCTTGATACATAAAATTTATATACATTTACCTACAATCAAACATTCAAGATATATTTCCTTTTGATATTAATTTTGTTTTAAAGTGAAAGGTACTTTTCAGAAGAGGCAGCTGATTAAAGCTATTTTATTTCTATCTTAAAAAGAAAGGTCTTCTCTCTTCAACGCCAAAAAAAAAAAAAAGAAGAACGCCAATTTATACATCACGAAAACATGCCTACCATGAACCCCACTCTTATATAGTAAAACTGGGGTTTATAGTGGTAAACCTTATTTTTCTTATTTCTGCTCTAAAATATAGATTATGGGTACTCGTTAGAACTGCCTCGATGAGGCGGTTCTAACAAGTACCCACAATCTATATTTTGAGCAGAAATAAGAAAAATATCACAATTTTTCATCTTAAACTTTTGTTTTTGTGGCGATAGCGATGAGGCGGTTCTAACGAGTACCCACAATCTATATTTTGGGTAGAAATAAGAAAAATATCACAATTTTTCATCTTAAAATTTGTTTTTTTTTGTGGCGATAACGTTTACAATGTATTTGTATAGGTGTGTTTTCGTAATTGTGTTTATGTTTACGTTTGTACAGGAGCGTGATGAATGGGTTACTGCAATAGAACAACAAATCCTAGCCAGTCTTCAGGGCAATGAAAGTAGTAAGAAACAGTCATCAACAGACCCAGCTGGTATTCTTGCCATTAGAAATACCAGGGGGAACAACTTGTGTGCCGACTGTGGAGCTGCTAGTAAGTAGACTGTGATATGTGTCTCTGGGCTCAGATGCTTAAATCTTTTCCTGCTGAATAATTTAATTTGCCCCAGTCATTGCTTACTCTCAACCAGTCTTATTTATTGATATAATATATTCGTTCATTTCACAAACTGAATGATTCTGATCAGATGGCTACTTCAGAAGCCTTCTGATCTGAATCTACTCTTAGATGCCTCCGTGGTGTAGTGGTTACGCTACTCACCTTGTAAACCAGGGGTCGCAGGATCGATTTCCCGGGCTTCTCCTGACTTTCGGATGAGTCTTTAAACCGAGGTCCCGTCTCCGTATGACTTAGTTGTTGGTGGGACGTAAAACTCAAACAGTCAGTGAATCTACTCTTTTTGCAAAGGTAGGGGCTGTTGGATCAGCAGTATGGCAAGTAGTGATTCTTGCAGGGACATGTATAATAAACTTAAACGTAAAATGTTGGTGACATAATCTAATGATACTCTCCACCAAGTTGTCACATATGGGCCTTGAGGCAAGAAAACGTCCTTTCGGACAAAATTGCATGGGTATGCTATATTTAGGTTTCCAGAAAGACGAGTTTTTTTTCAAAGCACAAAACATTTTATTTTACTCTGATACTCTGTGTTAAGCGCTTAAATTATTCAATATTTTATGATAGTACCCTTATTGACGTCGATTTCGAGAATGATGACGTTAAAATGAAGTAAAGTATTTTTTGGCTTACAAAGTGTTGAAAATACTAAAGACTGGCTTCAAACTATGTATTGCATGAATAGAAAATATGGGTTCAATGGAAGAAACCAACCCTTGACGATGAAATCAAATGCATGTTTTTGTTTTTGCACTTGATGTTTCGGTTGCCTTGGTGACTGCAAAATAATAGCAGTATGCGAAAAAAATAGAGGGTTGTGCAACATGACTGGCAATTAAGCATGTGCAAAGCATGTCATCAAGGTTTTAAATATTTCGAGAAGCCAGCTGATCTGGATCTACACTTTTTAAAACAAGGATATATCCAGGCTCAGCAAAGTGAGGGTTAATTTGTTTGTTTATTTTTGATTTATTGATTGTCTGTCCATATGTTTGTCGGTTGCAAATAAAATGTGTAAATTTCAGGTCCGGAGTGGGCAAGTCTCAACTTGGGAACATTAATCTGTATAGAATGCTCAGGAATCCATAGAAATTTAGGAACTCATTTATCTAGAGTTAGGTCCCTTGGTCTAGATGAATGGCCGTAAGTACAATATATATTTTTACTAAGCTTTTGTTATCCCCTCGCAACAACGTTGCGAATGGGGATATAGCATCGGTGCCGTGCGTCCGTGTGTTAGTGTGTGTGTGTGTGTGTCTGTCCGGAACCTTGTGAGCAGGATAGAAGACACAGTATTCATCGTAGAAGCATCAAACCTTCCACAAATGTTCACCATGTACAGAGGATGAACCCTATTGAATTTCAAGGTCAGGGGTCAAAGATCAAGGTCACAATGGACTTGACCTTGAAAACCTTGTGAGCAGGATAGAAGACACAGTATTCATCGTAGAAGCATCAAACCTTCCACAAATGTTCACCATGTACAGAGGATGAACCCTATTGAATTTCAAGGTCAGGGGTCAAAGGTCAAGGTCACAATGGACTTGACCTTGAAAACCTTGTGAGCAGGATAGAAGACACAGTATTCATCGTAGAAGCATCAAACCTTCCACAAATGTTCACCATGTACAGAGGATGAACCCCATTGAATTTCAAGGTCAGGGGTCAAAGGTCAAGGTCACAATGGACTTGACCTTGAAAACCTTGTGAGCAGGATAGACGACACAGTATTCATCGTAGAAGCATCAAACCTTCCACAAATGTTCACCATGTACAGAGGATGAACCCTATTGAATTTCAAGGTCAGGGGTCAAAGGTCAAGGTCACAATGGACTTGACCTTGAAAACCTTGTGAGCAGGATAGAAGACACAGTATTCATCGTAGAAGCATCAAACCTTCCACAAATGTTCACCATGTACAGAGGATGAACCCTATTGAATTTCAAGGTCAGGGGTCAAAGGTCAAGGTCACAATGGACTTGACCTTGAAAACCTTGTGAGCAGGATAGAGGACACAGTATTCATCGTAGAAGCATCAAACCTTCCACAAATGTTCACCATGTACAGAGGATGAACCCTATTGAATTTCAAGGTCAGGGGTCAAAGGTCAAGGTCACAATGGACTTGACCTTGAAAACCTTGTGAGCAGGATAGAAGACACAGTATTCTTCGTAGAAGCATCAAACCTTCCACACCTCAGTTCCTTTGACCCAATAAAACCAATTGGGTTTATAATCATGGACGGTCCAACTCGTACCGCTTAACCTGGCCAGGATTAGATCCTATAAGGGGTTAACCAGTACTCATGTGCGGTCGGATTCAGTTCTGCATTGAAGCATCTTGCCCATACTTCTTCAAGCCCCGATTAGCAGGGGCGAAGTCAAAGGTAATCTATTATGTCTAATTTGTCTAACATATTCAGATTGGATTTTCATGTTAATGAATGGTATGCAGTTGCATTTTTTTTCTGGTTTTTATCTTCATTGCATACTCCTTTGTCATATGTACACTTTTGGAGCCAAATACAGCTTCAGAACTTTGTGAAAATGATCGTTTTCATTCGTGTTTACCCTTCGCTCTGAAGATGTGTTCGGAATTTCTGTTCTAAAAATAAATCTGTCACTTTACACATACATGGCGACAGTATTCTCTCTGAGTGTCATTACTTATGGCATGGTATTCAGGGTCATATTTTTTCCGATTCAGGCATGGCCTAAGCAAACAAGGCCAAAAATGAACATCGCATAATGTCATATATGGGGATTCTATTTTTGTCACGAACTAAAAATAGATCTAACTAGTGTTCGAAACCTAGTTAAGGAATCCCTCTCAAACTCGTTTACCTGTCATCATAATTGGTCGCATTTTTGCATAAAATGCATTCATTTGTATTGTTTTAAAGAAAAATACCGGCTATATGTATTTTATTTGTGGAAGCATTTTTTCCGGATAGCTCAGTAATGCACCTTTAAGGGTCTTGATTGTGATAATTCTTTTTGGCAGTCTAGACTTGATTATTTGTGTTTGAATATATGACTTAAGTTCTCATTCCTTTCAAAATATCCAGAATATAGTCATTTTGGAAAGTTGAAAATTTTTAGCCTTGTCTTTGGGGAACATTCTTTATAAAGAGTCTCTGATGTTTCATTTTAATGTTTCAGAAACTTGCAGCAACCATTTTAATTGCATGCCCCTACTCCCAAGATAGTATATCAGACATGATGTTTAGGAAAAAAGCTAACAATAATTTTTGTGTTGTATAAACTAGCCAGTGCGGGTGGTGTAGGTTCAATTTCTGACTTCAATCATTGCCTCCACTTCTGTTTTGTCCAAATTTCCAGATTAGTATTTGTTTGTTTGTATTGGAGTTTAATGGCCTAGACAACACTTTTTAGGACATTATTGAGCAGGTCAGTTTACTTATCCACACTTTTCCTGGGCAAGCTTATAAGCAAACGGTTAGTCAGTACAATGCACAATCTTTCGCGAGGAACTGACAACTGCCCTTCTTGAATCAGCAGAAGGGAGAGAATGACCGTAGAAAAGATTTCATGACCAATCTCCATGAAAGAATGTTGTCAAACCCATGTCCACCTGATCAACAATAAGATGCGCATCAGACCAAGCTATGGATGAGTTTTTAAACGAAATTTCTGACTTTTAAACTGCAGATTTACAATGACAATTTTGAATATACTTGTCTCCTTATTTTCTCATAATGAGGTTATTTTGTTTTTAATTTTCAGCTTAGATTTAATACAAGTGATGACATCCATAGGTAACACTGTAGCCAATTCTGTTTGGGAGGCAAATGCTAAAGGTCGGCTTAAACCAACATCCACGGCTCCTAGGTAAGTCAGCTGTGTACTTCAGTGATTACTGAATTTCGATAGTCCATCCATATGATATAGTGAATTCTTTCATATCTCCAAGACATTTTTTTCTGAAGATGATTTGTGATATTTTTCTGTTTTACACACCCAACATAGGTTGTGGGTGCTCATTAGAACGAGTACCTACAACCTATGTCTTGAAGCAGAAATAAGAATAATAATGCATACCCCTGTAAACTCCAGTTTTCCATGTATTATGTGGGGTTTACAGGGGTGTTCAGTACATGGTCTTGTGCTGAACACAACAGCCCCTACCTTTGCAAACAGTGTAGATCCAGATCAGATGGCTTCTGAAGAACCCATCTGATCAGGATCTACACTGTATGTCATTACATTGTATCAAGTAATTTGATTGTGTGATAGCAATGGGTGTGGCTAAATTAATTTATTCAGCAGGATAAAGTTTAACAGGATGGTTTATACCGCAATCAGGCATTTTAGTAACCTAATAAAGGGGGTCGAATATCTGCACGCTATAATCGCTAATGACCTATAATACCTTCTACTGTCCTATACGTCTAATGACCGTTTATAGACATGACCTACTTTTTAGATCTGTAATTTGCTAGTGTAAACAATAACATGCAACCTTTTATGCCCGGGAAATCAACCAAACTGCAAGTATTCATTTTAATAAATTTTAAGTAATTTTGGCTAGATTCTTACCTTCTCGGGCTTTCGTGGTTTGAACGGTCCGTTGGAATAACTGCGCACTGCTACTGCGGTTGTGTCTAAACCTCGAAAATAATTTCCAAAGCTAAAATAAACTATTTATTTGCAAATTTTCATACAGAATGTAAAGCGCTGAGAAATTTTTATTCGAGCGTCCATGTTGTTTCTTTCGTTTCTGCGGCATGGTGATGTCAGAAACTTTGCACTCCTTGCCGTCACGTTATTATACCCCCGGCATACGAAGTATGTCAGGGGGTATATAGTTTTCGTCTTTCCGTCTGTTCGTCCATTTGTTCATTCGTTCGTACTTCTGTCCGTCCCACCGTTCGTCAACCTTTACGTCAAAGTTTTGTGTTAAACCTTTTTGACAGCTCATATCTCTGTAACCACATGTTAGATTCTCTTCATGTTTGGTAAACGATATCTCTATAGCATTTCTTTCATATGGAATATCTAAGCCCCTGGTTCAAGCCCCTGGGTGGGCTGTCTGTCTGTTCGTCTGTCTGTTCATCTACTTTTACGTCAAAGTTTTGTGTTAAACCTTTTTCATTGCTGATATCTCTGTAACCACATGTTAGATTCTCTTCATGTTTGGTAAAGTATATCTCTATACCATTACCTTTCATATGGAATATCTAAGCCCCTGGGTCAAGCCCCTGGGTGGGCTGTCTGTCTGTCTGTTCATCTACTTGTACGTCAAAGTTTTGTGTTCAATCTTTTTCATTGCTGATATCTCTCTAACCACATGTTAGATTCTCTTCATGTTTGGCAAAGTATATCTCTATTCCATTACCTTTCATATGGAATATCTAAGCCCCTGGGTCAAGCCCCTGGGTGGGCTGTCTGTCTGTTCATTTACTTTTACGTCAAAGTTTTGTGTTCAATCTTTTTCATTGCTGATATCTCTGTAACCACATGTTAGATTCTCCTCATGTTTGATAAACGATTTCGTGATGCATGTCCCTGCCCCCCACCCATGTTGACCTTGACCTCAAGGTCACAGACTTAGAAATTTTACATTTGGTTAAACTTTTATGTCAAAGTTTAAAGATGCCTGTATGTTCTAAACTCTAAGAAAAATTCAGTTGATACTTACATCAATGTTGCATACCAGTCCAAAGATTTCATTGATGCATACCCCACCCTGCTGCTTCATTAACTTTGATCCCTCACTCCCTTGGTCCATTTAGAAATTTTAAGTTTGGTTTACCGGTAGCTTTTACAAGCACATTTATAGATTCTTATAGCTTCTTGACTTCATTCATATTACATACAAGCTCGAAAGATATATCAGAGGGTGGCACTGGCCGGGGGTATACGTGACCCACTGGTCGCTTTCTCTAGTGTTACGGGTGCGCGCCATGGCACTGAATAATGTTTAACACTGGAACGCTGTCTGCTGTCTTTAATGGTTAAATTTGCTAAACTATTGGAAAATCCCTTGATTTTTAGCTCACCTGAGCCTTTAGGCTCATAGGTGAGCTTATAGTATAGCCATGGTCCGTCCGTCCGTCGTCCATCCGTCCGTCTGTCCGTCCACCATTTTCAAAGATCTTCTCCTATACTGCAGGGCCAATCAAAGCCAAATTTCATATGGAGCCTCAGTGGGATGGGGGAACGAAAGTTTGTTCGCGGGGTCTGGATCACATGACCAAGATGGCCGCCATGCCCATATATGGTAAAAAGCCTTCAAAAATCTTCTTCTCCAGAACCATAAGGCCAGTGGCCTTGAAACTTGGCATGTAGCATATGGTACTCGGGCCCATCATGGTTTGTACAAATGGTGACCCCGGGTTGACCTTGACCTATTTTACAGCAATGTCAAATTTGCTGAAGTAGGCTTTTGCATGGGGCAAAGTGAAAATAATGGATTTATAGGAAAACCATTGAAGACAGTCAGTGTTCAATCTAGGCTGCGCCATTGCGCCCTGGGCCCGTTTTTTACATGAGGGGTGCACTAGAGATCATTCAATGGGCCCGTTGGGCGCAACTGTAGAATTTAGAGACTGTTTCTTCTGGAGTTCATTTTTGCGATTTTCTCGCGGTTTTTCGGCTGCCTGTTGCGTATTGTTGAGTTGATCAAAAACCGCATGTTGCCTGATCAAAATAACTTAGAAAAACATTTTGTTTCAACTGTTTAACTAGTAACAATTCTTGTTTTTATAAACCCAAATCGACGTTTTGTTTACCGGGGATGCGGCCATGTTTGGTATACTTGTGTGCGCCGGGCGGCTTACGCCAAATTCGTGTGCGCCGTGCGGCTTATGCTAAATACCGGACCGAAATACCGCAATATACCGAGACAGGTGCTATTTATTATAGAGTTCTTGTCTTCCAGAAATATTTTTTAGGCATTCATTCTAGATAAAACATGCATTTAGCACTTGAGCAAGACACTTTATCCAAATTGTTTTGAACTGGTTAAATGAGGTAATGAGCAAATGTGACCAACTCAGTATTAGATAAACTAAATAGATTTTGTCTGTGCTGTTAAACTTGTTTTGTATCAATTTTTATTATGCAGCTAAAACCTTAAGATAAATCTGGTAACTATTTAAGGGCCCCCTAAATTTCTAAATGGCCCCCTTTTCCAAGGCCTGTGGGCCCAGAGGGCCCCCAAACCCCAAATCCTGGATTGAACACTGGACAGTGTCACCAAAATTTGTAGATCAGGTAAAGTAACTGAATACATGAAGATCTATGGGTCAGAAAGGTCAAGGTCATTCATTGGCCTTAGACCAAGGTCATTCAGGATCCATATTTCAAACATTTTTTTTCTCCAAAACTGCTGAGCCAATTTAAGTGAAATTTAATATGGAGCCTTTGTGAGTTGAACAAATGAAAAAATGCCAATACGGTCTAGATCACATGACCAAGATGGCCGTCACGCCTATATATATGGTAAAAAGCCTTAAAAATTCTTTTTCTCCAGAACCGTAAGGCCAATGGCCTTGAAACTTGGCATGTAGCATATGGTACTCAGGCCCATCATAGTTTGTACAAATGGTGACCCCGAGTTGACCTTGACCTATTTTACAGCAATGTCAAATTTGCCGACTTAGGCTTTTGCATGGGAAAAAAGTGAAAATAATGGATTTTTAGGAAACCATTGAAGACAGTGTCACCAAAATTAGTAGATAAGGTAAAGTAGCTGAATACATGAAGATCTATGTGTAAGAAAGGTCAAGGTCATTAATTGACCTTAGACCAAGGTCACGCAGGTTCCATATTTCAAACATTTTTATGCCCCCGCATCATATGATGCCGGGGGCATATAGTTTTTCGGTTTTCTGTACGTGCGTACATGTGTACGTCCGTCTGTACGTGTGTGTGTACGTACATACGTACGTACGTGATCCTGTAACCTCAGGTTAAAGTTTTTGTAACAGGTAGCGCCTGAACTTTTAGAACTCATATCTTCCTAACCATTTGATGGAACTGGTTCATATTTGGTATGATGATAGATATAGGTCCAAACTTTTACTAAGCAATACCCCCACCCATGCCTGTGACCTCAAGGTCAAGGTCACAGACTTAGAAATTTTCAATGTTAAAGACTCAGGTTAAGGTTTTTGTAACAGGTAGACTTGAACATTTTAGAACTCATATTTATACCCCCGGCATACGAAGTATGTCGGGGGGTATATAGTTTTCGTCTTTCCGTCCGTTCGTTGGTTCGTTCGTTTGTTCGTTCATTCGTTCGTATGTTCGTTTGTTCGTTCGTACGTTCGTTCGCCAACCTTTACGTCAAAGTTTTACGTTAAACCTTTTTGATTGCTCATATCTCTGTAACCACATGTTGGATTCTCTTCATATTTGGTACAGGATATCTCTATAGCATAACCTTTCATATGGAATATCTAAGCCCCTGGGTGGGTTGTCTGTCTGTCCGTCTGTCTGTTCATCTACTTTAACGTCAAAGTTTTGTGTTAAACCTTTTTCATTGCTGATATCTCTGTAACCACATGTTAGATTCTCTTCACGTTTGGTAAAGGATATCTCTATAACATTACCTTTCATATGGAATATCTAAGCCCCTGGGTCAAGCCCCTGGGTGGGCTGTCTGTCTGTCTGTCTGTTCCTCTAATTTTACGTCAAAGTTTTGTGTTAAACCTTTTTCAGTGCTGATATCTCTGTAACCACATGTTAGATTCTCTTCATGTTTGGTAAAGGATATCTCTATAGCATTACCTTTCATATGAAATATCAAAGCCTCTGGGTCAAGCCCCTGGGTGGGCTGTCTGTCTGTCTGTTCATCTATTTGTATGTCAAAGTTTTGTGTTAAACCTTTTTTCATGGCTGATATCTCTGTAACCACATGTTAGATTCTCTTCATGTTTGATAAATGATTTCATGATGCATGTCCCCTCCCCCACCCACGGTGACCTTGACCTCAAGGTCACGGACTTAGAAATTTTACATTTGGTTAAAGTTTTATGTCAAAGTTTATAAATGCCTGTATGTTCTATTTGATGCTCTCACTCCCTTGGTCCATTTAGAAATTTTATGTTTGGTTTAGCTTTTACAAGCACATTTATAGGTTCTTATAGCTTCTTGACTTCATTCATATTACATACAAGCTCGAAAGATATATCAGAGGGTGACGCTGGCCGGGGGTATACGTGACCCACTGGTTGCTTTCTCTAGTTTCCAAATCATTTGATGGAATTGGTTCATATTTGGTATGATTATAGATATAGGTCCAAAGTTTTATTCAACGATACCCCCAACCATGCCCATGGCCTCAAGGTCAAGGTCATGGACTTAGAAATTTTCCATGTTAAAGACTCCAGTTAAGGTATTTGTACCTGGTAGAAACTGAACTTTTATGATAGCTTTGGTTCATATGATGATAGATATAGGTACAATGTTTTATTCAGCAATACCCCCACCCATGCCTATGACCTCAAGGTCAAGGTCACAGACTCAGACAATTTTAATATGAAAGATTTTAAAGAGCTCAAATTTTCCAAACTACATTATAGATTTGGCTTATGTATGCTATGATGATAGATACAGGTCCAAATGTTTATTTGGCAATACCCCCACTCATGCCTATGGCTTCAAGGTCAAGGTCACAGACTTAGAAATTTTTAATTAGATATTTTAAGAGTTGATATTTTCCAAATCATGCGATTGATTGAGTTGATATTTGGTATGATGTTAGATACCTGTCCATTTTATTCAGCGATACCCCCACCCATGCCCATGAGCTCAAGGCCAAGGTCACAGACTTAAAAATTTTTTAATTATCCCCTGGCACAACATAGCTCTAGCGTCTATATTTCTTCACTGATTTCAATATAACTTCACACAAATGTTCCTTATGACAATATCTCGAGCGAGTTCAAATTTCAAGGTCATGACCTCAAGGTCAAGGTCACTGTGGCTATTTTTAGAAAAACTTTGTCATTGCTCTAGCGCTTACATTCTTCACCGATTTCAATATAACTTCACACAAATGTTCCTTATGACAATATCTCTAGCGAGTTCCACTTTCAAGGTCAAGGTTACTGTAGCTATTTTTTGAAAAACTTTGTCATCGCTCTAGCGCTTACATTTCTTCACCGATTTCAATATAACTTCACACAAATGTTCCTTATGACAATATCTCGAGCCATTTCGACTTTGAAGGTCAAGGTCACTGTGGCTATTTTTAGAAAAACTTTGTCATCGCTCTAGCCCTGCATTTCTTCACTGGTTTCAAAATAACTTCACACAAATGTTCCTTATGACAATACCTCGAATGAGTTTGACTTTCAAGGTCAAGGTCACTGTGGCTATTTTTAGAAAACCTTTGTCATTGCTCTAGCGCTTACATTTTTTCACCAATTTCAGTATTACTTTACACAAATGTTCCTTATGACAATATCTCTAGCAAGTTTCACTCTCAAGGTCAAGGTCACTGTGGCTATTTTTAGAAAGGCTTTGTCATCGCTTTAGCGCTTACATTTCTTCACCGATTTCAATATAACTTCACACAAATGTTCCTTATGACAATATCTCGAGCGATTTTGACTTTCAAGGTCAAGGTGACTGTGGCTATTTTTAGAAAAACTTTGTCATCGCTCTAGCAACTACATTTCTTAACTGATTTCAATATAACTTCACACAAATGTTCCTTATGACAATACCTCGAGCGAGTTCGACTTTCAAGGTCAAGGTCACTGTGGCTATTTTTAGAAAAACTTTGTCATTGCTCTAGCGCTTACATTTTTTCACCAATTTCAATATAACTTCTCACAAATGTTCCTGATGACAAGGTCACACACTTAGAAAATTTTGTTGCAACATGGATTTTCGAGGTGGGGCGGGGCCCTTGGCGGGGGCATCTGTGTCGTCTGGACACATTTCTAGTTTCTCAGAAACTACTGAGCCAATTGAAGTGAAATTCAATATGGAGCCTTTGGGAGTTGAACAAATGAAAAGCTGCCAACATGGTCTAGATCACATGACCAAGATGGCCACCATGCCCATATATGGTAAAGAAACTTCGAAATTCTTCTTCTCAAGAACCGTAAGGCCAATGGCCTTGAAACTTGGCATGTAGCATATGGTACTCGGGCCTATCATAATTTGTTCAAATGGTGACCCTGGGTTGATCTTGACCTATTTTACAGTAATGCCAAATTTGCTGTCTTAGGCTTTTGCATAGGAAAAAGTGAAAATAATGGATATTTAGGGAAACCATTGAAGACAGTGTCACCAAAATTTGTAGATTAGGTAAAGTAACTGAATACATGAAGATCTATTGGTAAGAAAGGTCAAGGTCATTCATTGACCTTAGACCAAGGTCACTCCGATTTCATATTTCAAAAAAAAACATTTTTTCTCAGAAACTAATGAGCCAATTTAAGTGAAATTCAATATGGAGCTTTTGTGAGTTGAACAAATGAAAAGTTGCCAGTACGGTCTAGATCACATGACCAAGATGGCCGCCACGCCCATATATGGTAAAAAGCCTTCAAAAATTTTCTTCTCCAGAACCGTAAGGCCAATGGCTTTGAAACTTGGCATATATCATATGGTACTCGGGCTCGTCATAGTTTTTACAAATGCTGACCCTGGGTTGACCTTGACCTATTTTATGGCAGTGTCAAATTTGTCAACTTAGGCTTTTGCATGGGAAAAAGTGAAAATAATGGATTTTTAGGAAACCATTGAAGACAATGTCACCAAATTGGTAGATCAGGTAAAGTAAATGAATACATGAAGATTCATGGGTAAGAAAAGTCATCATTCAGTGACCTGGGACCAAGATTAACTAGGTTCCATATTTCAAACAGTTTTTTCTCAGAAACCGCTGGCCCAATTCAAGTGAAATTTGATATGGATCCTTTATATGATGAACAAATGAAAATTTGCTCATATGGTCCAGGTCACATGACCAAGATGGTGGCCATGCCCATATATGGTAAAAACACTTCGAAATTCTTCTTCTCCAGAACCGTAAGGCAAATGACCTTGAAACTTGGCAGGAAGCATCTGGTACACGGGCCTATCATAATTTGTTCAAATGGTGACCCTGGGTTGACCTTTACCTATTTTACGGCAATGTCAAATTTGCGGACTTAGGCGTTTGCTTGGGAAAAAGTGAAAATAATTGATTTTTAGCTCACCTGAGCCTTTAGGCTCATAGGTGAGCTTATAGTATAGCCATGGTCTGTCGTCCGTCCAGCCGTTGTCCGTCCGTCCACCATTTTCAAAGATCTTCTCCTCCAAAACAGGGAGGCCAATCAAAGCCAAATTTCATGTGGAGCTTCAGTAGGATGGGGGAACGAAAGTTTGTTCGTGGGGTCTGGGTCACATGACCAAGATGGCAGCCATGCCCATATATGGTAAAAAGCCTTCAAAAATCTTCTTCTCCAGAACCATGAAGCCAATGACCTTGAAAGTTGGCTTGTAGCATCTGGTACTTGAGCCCATCATAGTTTGTAAAAATGGTGACCCTGGGATGGCCTTGACCTATTTTATGGCTATGTCAAATTTGCAGACTTGGGCTTTTGCATGGGAAAAAGTGAAAATAATGAATATTTAGGAAACCATTGAAGACTACGACACAAAAATAGGTAGCTCAGGTAAACAAAATCAATACATGAAGATTTATGGATAAGAAAGGTCAAGGTCATTAAATGACCTTGGACCGTCGTCTGTCCGTCCACCATTTTCAAAGATCTTCTTCTCCAAAACTGAAAGGTCAATCAAAGCCAAATTTCATTTGGAGCCTCAGTAGGATGAATGAACGAAAGTTTGTTCGCAGGGTCTGGGTCACATGACCAAGATGGCTGCCACACCCATATATGGTAAAAAGCCTTCCAAAATCCTTTTCTCCAGACCCGAAGGAATATATAATACAAAATTGGGGTTAATGCAAAAATTCAATCAAATAGGTCTCATCTGCTGTTTCTGGTCACAAAGTAGATAAAATGCAATGACCAGGAACTGATTAAACAAATTCACGTTGTGTCCCAGCCACCATACTGCAAAGAAACACCTATAATGTGGATGGTATTAAGTAAAACTGTACAAGTGGAAAATCAAGGAGTCAAGTGCTCTTTCCCAGCACATTGTCAATCATACATTCCCTAAATAATATGAAAAGTTAAAAAAAATATGACAAATGGAATAAACCATAATGAAAGCATGGCCTTCGAACTGTCAGAAAGGTAGGAATAGGTGGAAAGTTTTATCACATTGTTAGACATCAAAATTTTGTCCCCACAAGTTGTGTACCCCTGCTCTGAGGCTATATACATATATAAAAACATTAAAATGTACACCAGGACCAGGTGTCAGGTGAGCATTTACAGGACCACTGGTCCTCTGGTTTTTGATTTCGGTATAAACTATATAATCGGTTCGCAACGACAATTTTGTAAGGGCTCGCTGAAGCTGGCCCCAATAAAACTGTCTAAGGCTCACCGATTATATTTTATTATTAAAGACACTAACCATGTATTTACTATATGGAAGTGCTTGAAACACAGAGGGTGTCAGTGTCTCACAGAAACTTGTAAACATCTTTCTTTTCAATTTCTGACACAAAAATACAGCTTGAAAGCTATTAACTGGTTAAGAAATAATCTAAGGATAATTTAGAGCAGATGACAAAATATTTTTGTGTTGTCTTCCCAGCAGAAGTTTCACATGAAATGTCAAGACTTATTTTCAATGAAAAATGAGAAAAAAATCAAAATAATGACTGAATATTTTCTGCCATTTATTGTAAGGAAGATAAATTGGTTGTTCTGAACTTTTCTAATAGATAAAGGGATCTACTATTAAAGGAAATGATTTGCTCCACAACTTAAGGAGAATGGCTACTCCTGGCAGATTTTCTGTCATTTTTCAAAGGGAGACAACTTTCGGGACTTCTTTTTCACTTTTCTATGAGCTCTGTCCCACTGAAAAAAGGGTCTACACTTTCTTTTGAGAGCTGACCCCTATTGACATGGGATGTAGGAGTACCCTCCACTGTGAAGCAAATCATCCCTTTAAGAGTAGACCCCAATTGATGAGGGAGATAGAAGCCCCAGTGGTGTAGTGGTTACGCTACTGGCCTTGTAAACCAGGGATCGCAGGATCGATCCCGGGCTTCTCCAGACTTTCGGATGAGTCTTTAAACCGAGGTCCCGTCTCCGTATGACCTTAGCTGTTGGTGGGACGTAAAACTCAAACACACACTCACTTGATGAGGGAGACATATCTTTTATCAAGAGTTGGTTCTCCTGAATGTACTGTAGTACATATTTTTGCAGATAAGATTGACAGGGCGGAGCTATCTCTATTCTATTAATAAAAAGGTAAACCAAGGCGCCCAATTATGTGAATTCAACTGTAACACAAACAAAGCTATGGTGTGTTTGGCCATTAGGCGAAAGGCACTCTACCAAATCTTCTTTTGGACTCAGTGAATTTGACATTTATTGACAACACCTGAACTGTTTTGCACTGTCAACATTATCTGTGACTACTATACCATTCCCCATAGCCCTCACCCATCGGGGCTTGAAGAAATAGATGGGCTGCATGATGCTTCCACACAGAGCTGAAACCGACCGCACATGAGTACTGGTAAACCGCTTAGAGGATATAAGCCTGCCCAGGAAAAGCGGTGCGAGTTGGACCGTCCATGCTCATAAACCCTATTGGTTTCATTGCGCAACAGGGCTTGAGATGTCATTTCATCCCAATGTCAGGTAAAATTCCCACAAAATTGGAAGCAAGGTCTCCAAAATGACCTACAGTATACAGTGTTGACGGTGACGTTAAACCTCAAACAAATACCATTCCCCAAATGATAAAAGATTTTTATGCCTCAGTCATCTGGGCCTCGTCAAGCCATTTTGGTACTTATCGCCTATGCGAGCAGCGAAGGTTCAGGCAAGCCTGCGCATCCGCGCAGTCTCGCCAGAACCTTCGCTGCTCACTCATACAAGCAGTGAATCAAGAGGAACCTTCAGACAGAAAGCCATATCCCTGACCCCTCTGAATGGCTGGGCATGCGCAGTTAAAATTTGTCATGACGGAATGCTCGAAGACCCAAATTCGCTTGGCGGGGCTCATCTAATTGTCCAAGTCTTTCTGTATTTTCAGAGATGAAAAAGAGCGGTGGATCAGAGCAAAATATGCTGATAAAGAGTTTTTACCTCCCCCTCCTTATGTAGATATCCCCTTAAATCAGGTAAGTGGGTCTGGAATAAGGTGTTCACTCTGTCTTCTGCTCATTGGTGTAATTTCTTTTGCAATGCATATTATACCGGCCCTGATAGCTCAGTTGGTAGAGTGTCCGCTCCGGGGAACGGGAGGTCACGGGTTCGATCCTGGGCCGTGACACACCAAAGTCGTTAACAATGGTACTAGCTGCTCCTCGCTTGGCACTCAGATTTAAGGGGTAGAGCTAGGACTGGTCGACCCATTGTCAGGATAATGTGACTGGGTGTGGTATCATGTAATGTGTCTGGGATATGATACTTCAGTGAGGCAGCACTATAAAAGTGAGCATTGAGCTCCCTGTCGCAACCAGACACCATTGTGATATGACTGAAAAATTGTTGAAAGCGACATTAAACCTGAATTCACACACATTCTTTTGAAATGCACCTTTTTCTGACAGCAAGGATACGCAACAAATGGTAGAACTTTTAACATATGTTTAACCCTTTTTGTACCAAAGGGTTAAACAGATTCTTCCTCCTTATATATAGGTATCTCAAAATTTAGGGGTGTCAGGCTGTGTTTTCTTCAAAATTTATTTGGAAAGTGGCTGAACAGTGGAGGCCCTGATCAGACGCGGCGTTCTGTGGCGTCTATTCTGAGAACACGGTGTCTGATCTGGGCCAGCACTGTTTGCCAGGGTACCCATTTTGGGGTTTCTGGTACTAAATGGGTTAGCTAAAAAGTTCCTTAGCTTGACCTACTGGATAAGAGTGCTGGCTCTTATCATTACCTCTTTCACCGCTGTGGGTTTGAGCCTTGTGTGAGACACCATGTTCTGCAATGGTCAGGTGGTTTTTCTCTGGTTTATGCCCACCTCTGATTAAGGATCGTCTCAAAATAAATGAAATAATCTTGAAAGGGTTGTAAAACCAAAACCAAGAAAAACGAAATGTGCCAATGATTGGGCCCTGATGAAAATAAAAAACTCTTTCTCAATATATATGGGGTTTTCATTTCAGGATCATCCTTCCTTAGATTTGTCTGAGTGCATTCTTAAAATGATGCGCAATTCACATCCTTATTTAGAGCTATGCAAACCCCAAAAACAGGTTTTCTTGTGATAGAATATAAGAATCTTATATGGGTGTAGGGGTGGATGGAAAAATCCGTCCCAAGGGTAACGGTCAGGCTTGCCTCGTGATGCCGGAGACTGATCTCGAGATTTTTCCATCCGTCCCTCACACCCATTTAGGATTTTTTTCTTGCATACCTTCCATTTCTTAGCGCGGATATTTAATGCTGCAGTCACTTCGGTAACAGACGTCCGCCATATTGTGATGACACTATAGGAATGTTTAGTGACGTCACATAAAGTGCATAATAACAAAGTCAACCTTAACGATGGCGCATATGAGGTCGTAATCAACCAGTACATTTATCAAACACGCGAGAATATTCGATTTAGGGTAAGAAGACCAGAGTTAGAACAGAATTTCTATCCCAAGCTAAAACCACGGATTTCCTTATCTGGTGTGCAAGAAGTCATGTATTGCAATGTTTTATTGACACTATTCTGAAGCCACCTTCAGTATTTGATCTTGAATACATTTCCTGTTTATATTTTCAGCAATTGATAGATGCTCTTGTGAGAGAAGATATTAGAAATATAGTGTTAATATTAGGCCACGCTCACGCAGAAGACATCACAGCCCCCTACAGCAAAGATGATGGTAGAACAGCTCTTCATATAGCTGCTGCCCTCGGCAATGTTGTTTTTGTTCAGTTGTTATTGTGGGTAGGTATAATTGCTACTTTCTTCTCGTCTTCATCATGGTATTTTCAACAGCCCAGTTAACTTTGTTTGGGTCATGTTGCTGGACTGATTTTCAAGATGAAAGCAGTTTTGGAAAGCTTTGAGAGTTCCCTTTCAATCTGCTTTAAACATATGTGTACACATACAAAAGCAAAATATTTTATTTTTATGTCCCTGGTAGCGATAGCAGGGACATATTGTTTTTGCCCTGTCTGTTTGTTGGTTTGTAAGTGAACAACTTTAACGCACTTTTGAACCGTTTGAGATAGAGCATTCATATTTGGCATGAAGGTTCCTTGTGACAAGAGCTTCACATTCATGCAAATAAAAATTTGACCTTGACCTTGACTTTTGACGTACTTAAAAGAAAAAAATAACATTGGTCATCATTTTTTAACCACTTGAGATACAGCCTTCATATTTGGCATGTATGTCCCTTATGGCAAAAGCTTTCATTCATGCAAAAAATTGACCTATGACCTTCCCCTTGACCTTTTTACCTACTTAACCCTTTACCACTCAGATACGTATTTTCCCCGACTCGATCCATTACCACTCAGACCCGTATATTTACGACTTTACCGATTAACGTACAGATACGTATATTCCTGTGTGTCGCCATTTGAACAAAAACGTGTTTGCCCGTGTCTCAAAATCAATCGCGTTATTTTTACCTTTTTCCTAAATATAAAAACGCCGGATGTTTATTAATGTTAAGTTTGGCTTTTGCCAACAATATTTGCGAAAAAAACAAATATGGTTCTATACAAAGTTTTTGTGTAATTTACAACCAAACACACCAGGGGTTTCTTCTACTGAATCACGATGACCTTGCCTGACCGTAATGGAAAATTACTGGGTTGAGTTACTGAATGACGCAATAATTGTGTGTCGGTCGCGCATGATTTGCATGATTTATGTAGAGACAATTAGCACTGTATAATCAGTGAGCTTCAAGGGATTTATGGTCCAAGATAATTAGTTAATTGGGGATTATGATACCCTAGGAATGTTTATTCAACGGATGCCACCTGGAGCGTGCCGAGCATTGAGCCGCAATAAATTACGTAACAGTACCCAAAAGTGTACCCAGGTGGTCATCGGAAGGGCAATAAAACCCACAGATGGGTAGAAGGCCTTTCATTGGTCAATAGTTTCAGCCCCTATAATGAATATTAATTTCTACAACAAAAAAAAAAAATTGCGACGTCTGATCAGGGTCTCACCGCCGACACTTTACAGACAGACAGATGCAATTATAAGCGGCACCTGATCAGGGTCTTCAGGTTTTTGGACCTTATAATGCTACGGCACCCGGATCAGATGCTCCACAATTATCGCCGCGACGTCTGATTCAGCTCCAACCGCCGACGGTTCATTTTATTTTATTTTCCGCGACCGAATAGGTATGGAGGATATAGCGACCGTCCAAATGTCTGTCCGTCCGTAGACACAACAGACAGATGCAAACAATGCAGACCCGGATCAGACGCCGTACTATTATTGAACGGCATCTGATGAGGGTCTACATGTTTAAAGAAGGCATCGGAGACGGCGCAGACCCGGACAAGACCCTGCGCAATGGTAATGCGGTGTCTGATCAGGGTCTTATCGCCGACGGTGGTGTTTTTTAATCCCTAGTCTGAACAGGTTCGGAGCCTGACGTCCGTTCATTCGCCCGTTCGTAGACACAAAATTATGAGTGGAGTCCGTTCAAATGTTCGTCCGTAGACACAACAGACATGAAAACAATGCAGATCCGGATCAGATGTACAATTATTAAACGGCGTCTGATGATGGTCTACAGGTTTGTAGACGGTATCTGAGACGGTGCAGACCCGGACAAGACGTTGCGCAACGACAATGCGGCATCTGATCAGGGTCTTATCGCCGACAGTGGTGTTTTTTAACCCTAGTCTGAACAGGTACGGGGGATATAGCGATCAGCTCGGCGTCATCCACCTGACCGTCTGTATAACAAAAGACAGAACTCAAAGGTGCAAACAGTGCAGATTTGAATTAGACGCCAAACAATTATAATACGGCGTCTGGATAGGGTCTACAGGTTTGTAGACGGCATATGCGACAGCACAGACCCAGAGCAGACGCTGTTCAGTGATCATACGACGTCTGATAATGGTCTGACCGGCAACGGTGCGTTTTATTTTTATCCCCTGACCAAATAGGTTCGGGGATAAAACAATCAGCCTGGCGTCCGTCCATCCGTCCATCCGCAAACAAAATTATGAGTCTGGCGTCCGTTCACATGTCCGTCCGTCCATAGACACAACAGACAGATGCAAGCAATGCAGGTTCGAATCAGACCCTGTACAATTATTAAACGGCGTCTGATGAGAGTCTACAGGTTTGTAGACAACATATGGGTCGGTGCAGACCCGGACAAGACGCTGCACAACGATTATGTGTCGTCTGATCAGGGACTAATCACCAACGGTGGTGAGTTTTATCCCTAGTCTGAACATGTTCGCGGGATATAGCGATCAGCCACCCAATTGTCTGTATAACAATAGACAGAACACAAAGGTGCAAACAGTGCAGATTTGAATCAGACGCCTCACAATGATGATGCGGCGTCTGGATAGGGTCTACAGGTTTGTAGATTGCATATGCGACGGCACAGACCCAGACCAGACGCTGTACAATGATCATGCGACGTCTATTCATGGTCTGACCGCCGACGGTGCGTTTTATTTTTTATCCCCTGACCAAATAGGTTCGGGGATATAACAATCAGCCTGGCGTCCGTCCCTCCGTCTGCAAACAAAATCATGAGTCTGGCGTCCATTCACATGTCCGTCCGTAGACACAACAGACAGATGCAAGCAATGCAGATTCGAATCAGACCTGTACAATTATTAAATGGCGTCTGATGAGGGTCTACAGTTTGTAGACGGCATATGGGTCGGCGCAGACCCGGACAAGACGCTGCACAACGATAATGCGGCGTCTGATCAGGGACTTATCACCGACGTTTTTTTATCCCTAGTCTGAACATGTTCGGGGGATATAGCGATCAGCCTGGCATCATCCATCCGTCTGTCTGAATGACTATAGACAGAACACCTAGGTGCAAACTGCAGATCGGGACCAGAGCCCAGAAAATTATTATAAGGCGTCTGATCAGGGTCTACAGGGTTGTAGAAAGCACATGCGACGGCACATACCCAGACCAGTAGCTATCAGCCTGGCGTCATCCACCCATCTGTCTGTATGACTACAGACAGAACACAAAGGTGCAAACAGTGCAGATCAGGATCAGAGCCCAGACAATTATTTTAAGGCGTCTGATCAGGGTCTACATGGTTGTAGACAGCACATGCGACGGCACAGACCCAGACCAGACGCTGTACAATGATTATGCGCATCAGATGTCATTTCACCTCAGTGTTGGGTAAAAGTCCCACCAAATTGGAAGTAACATCTCCAAAATGTCCTAAATAGTGTTGACGGGGGTGTTATACCTCTAATCAAACAAACGAATCTTTTGCTAAAAAAAAAAAATAAAATAAAAATACAGAGACGGCTCTTTGGGGTGAGCTGGCTATGGGGTGGTTGATACACTGATTTAAAAAAAAAAAAAGTAAAGTTTAATCTTATGCAAAAGTACTGAACTTTTCATAAAAAAACACACCCATGGGTCATAGTACATTCTTTTATTTCCCCAAAATGGCTAGTTTTCCATTGAAAACTTTGATATTTTTCTTATTTATACTCAGAACATAGGTTGTGGGTGCCGATTGAGGCAGTTCTAACGAGTACCCACAACCTTGGTCTTGGTGCAGAAATAATGAAAATAATGTATACCAGGTTCAGATAGATGTTCATTTCACAGACTTATGAACATGATCTTATTTCTGCATAAAAAAGGATGTTATGGAAACGTTGGAAGAGCCTCAGTGACATGCCCTAATGATTACCTACAAAATACGTTTTTGTACGGAAATAAGAAAAATAATACGTGGATACCCCCTCTTTTCTGGGGCTATGGTGGTTAAAAATACTTTCTCTGACCAACCCAAAACAGAAATTTTTGCTCAAGAAAACATTTTGCTTAATTTGACACTTCATATTTTCAAAACGCAAAGAGAAACTATAATAAATTTAGTACCATTGGAAAGAAAATTTAATTTCCTAGAAACTTTACATTTACATAATTATTGTCAAATGTACAGAAAATACTAAAATAATCATTATTGTAACATAAGGGTGTAAATCACACAAAAATGCCAATATCTCTGTTCAGATAAGACTGTCAGGCCTATCAGCCATATATGGACTATTGATTATTGATTTACCTATATCAGTGTTCTGTTAAGATACTATATTTGCTAATTTTCTGAGTGGTAAAGGGTTAAAATAAAAAAATAACATTTTGATCATAACTTTTGAGATAGAGCCTTCTTATTTTGCATGTAGGTTCCTTGTGACAAGAGCTTTACATTCACACAAAAAAATTTGACCTGTGACCTTGACATTTGACCTCTGGAAAGAAAAAGTTAACATTTGTCATAACCGTTTGAGATACAGCCTTCGTATATGGCATGTAGGTTCCTTGTTACAAGAGCTTTACATTCTTTCAAAAAATTTTACCTGTGACCTTGACCTTGACTTTTGACTTCCATAAAAGAAAAAGTTAACGTTGGTCTAATTTTTGAACTATTTGAGATAAAGCCTTCGTATTCGGTATGTAGGTTCCTTCTGACAAGAGCTTTACATTCATGCAAAAAAAATTGACCTGTGACCTTGACCTTTGACCTACTTAAAAGAAAAAATCAACATTTTGGTCATAACTTTCGAACCGTTTGGAATAGAGCCTTCATATTTGGCATGTAGGTTCCATTTGCTTTACATTCATGCAAATTTATTGACCTGTGACCTTGACCCATGACCTACTTTAAAGAAAAAAAATGGCCGTGCCGGGGACATGTTCGTGTTTCACAAACACATCTTGTTTGCATTTGTCTTTCTATGCAAATTAGGTTGTTAGATCTAAACCTATTGCCATATAAATATTGTGTCAAATATTCCCTATAAAATATCTGAATAATGCCGTTATCTTTTTTCAGTTCAAAAGTTAGCACATTCAGACATCAAAAAAATCCCTTTTATCTGACAGGCCAGAAATATGTTTAACCCATTTTGTACCAGAAACCCCAAAACAGGTAATTGGTGAACAGTGCAGGCCCAGATCAGACACCGCAGAATGCAGTGTGTGATCAGGGCCTACACTGTTTGTAAAAAGATCAGCCATTTTCCAAATAAACTTTGAAGAAAACACAACCTGACACCCCTAAATTTTGAAATTGATTTGTAAATATAAGGTGGAAGATTACATTTGGTACAAAAAGGATTAAACTAAAAAGGGCTTGGCATTTCATATAATAATCTGCTTAGCAGATGATTCTACGGAACCAGGAAGGGACATGCAATTTATTTTAATATGTTGCACGAACAAGATAATATCTTGTGTGCACAACACAAGATATTATGCACAAAATATTATCTTATGTGTACAACATAATATCTTGTGCACACAAATCATTAATATCGTGTGCACACAAGATAATATCTTGTCCGCACAACTAAAATATCTTGTCCACACAAGATATTATCTTATTTGCGCAACATCGATCTTGCACAGACAACATAATATCTTGGGTGCGCAACTTATTATCTTGTACGCACAACATAATATCTTGTGCGTACAAGATATACATGATATATGCACAAGATATTATCTTGTGCGCACTACATATTATAAACAAGGAGTCCAAAAGGTGTAGACGGAATGGCAAGCAGTGTAGAACCTGATCAGACTGCACCGTCTGATCTTGTTCTATACTGTTTGCTTAGGCCTGTCTGTCCAAATACTTAGGATCATTACAGTAATACTTGTCCTGCTGAGGCACTTTGCAAACAGTGTAAATTCAGATTAGATAGCTTCTGGAGAAGCCATCAGATCATATCAGGATATTTTTAGGATTTGCCATAAAAATCCTAAAAATTCGGACACCTTGAGGACTTGCTGTAATTCTCCTAAAATTTGAACAAATTTGTTTCACAATCCAGCAAGGAGTCCAAAAGCTGTAGGTGGATTTGGAAACACTGTTTGCTTAGGCCTGTCTATCCCAGTACTTAGAATCATTACGGTATTTAGGCCTTATCCTGCTGAACCAGAGTATGCTCTACTTTTGCAGACAGTGTAAATTCAGATTAGATAGCTACTGGAGAAGTCATCAGATCAGGGTCCAGTTCAGAATAAACAATGTTAATCCATCGCACAAACTTTGATCATTTAATATGGCAAATATGCTAATATTTTTGCGGAAGAAATGTGAGTACGGTAGTTTTTGCAGATGCAAGACCTGCTCACATTTTTCAGCCAAAATAGCAGAATTTTAGATATTGTATTTGCTAGAACAGTTAACAATTTTAGCACTAACGAGCTTGTTAAGCTAATGTTATTTGGAACAACTCGACCCAGATATACTGTGTTTGTCATTCATTTAGCGGATTTGACTGAATGAATTACATCAAGTAAGAAATCTGATTTTTTGAAAGTCAGAATTGGGTTTGGCTTAATTGATTTATTCAGCAGGACCAGGGTAAAAACATAACTAGAATGGTTCTTAACCCATTGCATGCGGGGAAACCCCTAAAGTGGTACCTTGGCAAACAGTGCAGGCCCAGATCAGTCGCCACAGAATGCGGCATCTGATCAGGGCCTGCACTATTTGCTAACAGAATTTTCTGTCAAAAATAGAATCAAAACAAAAACAATAGGCTTGACACACCTTATATAACAAATGGGTTTGTCCAATATATAGCAATGGAAGAGTCCACTAATGTACAGTTGGTCAAAAGTTAAACTGATCTATTGTGATAATCACGATACAGTCGAACTTCAGTGGCTCAAACACCTTTGGGACCTCGAAAATCTGTTCGAGACAGGGGTAGTTTAAGCCACTCAGGTTACTGTCAGGAGGTATAACGAGATACTTTTAGACATGTTTTCGGTTTTCTATGATGAATATGTATGCTGTGTGTACTCATTAGATAATGAGTACACACAGCATACATTTGCACGATAAAAGACTAAAATCTTCTTAATTATCTCCCACTATTTCTTATGTAGAGGATTTCACTATGGGCTCAAGAATGGGTTCGACTCATCCATGGTAAATGAGCCATCGTTGTTCGAGCCATCAAAGTTCTACTGTATATATATTTTTTGTCTCTTTCAGTACAACGCCAATGTAAAAGTGGTTGACCATGAAGGACGGAATGCTTTGTGGTATGCAAAAAGTTCTGGCTCCCAAGAATGTGTGGACTTACTCATGAACAGTGGCTGTCCTGAACACCCTACGTTGCCACGGCGACGAGGGAGCTCTCACCAACAGGGTGGCAAAAGTGACGTGTTTGAGAAACTGCCAGCAAGTGTGATCTAGTATTAACTCAAATTTTTAACCGCCATCATGATTTTGAGATTCTTAGTATAACACATTCATCACATGAGATGTGACAGATAAGTCCATTGTGCTTTTATCCCGTCCACTGGTACAAAATGGAAGGAGCCTCTTTCTAAATATAAGGCCCATGTGATCTGTCATGTGATCTGTGCCATGTGACTTGAATCAAAATGATACAACAGCCTAAAGAGATCCGTAATCTCAAATGCCAGTATTGGTTTGGAGAGACTGAATCGGTAGAAAAAAAGGTCATTTTGGGGGCAAGGATGGTGTAAAGGAATGAATCGCCCCACAAGAAATCCTGTCTTTCGGAGTAGTCAAGACACACAACGACCTTTGTGTAAACTGTGGAGGACAGAAGTTATCTTAATGGCAAAAGTTAGGGTCCATAGAAGCCTAGTGTGGCCAGCGAAGGCTCAGATCAGACTGCGCAAATGCGCAGTCTGATCTGAGCCTTCATTGGCCAGATGTGTTACAAGCACATTTCTCATCAAGTGACTCAAATATCTTTATCAGTGCTGTGCTTCATTAGTGTTAAAAAGGATAAAGATTCATCTTTTGTCTGATGTGGTCATCTGTGATCCTAAAAAGGACAATGTTAACTGATAATGGCCATGGCTGGAGTTTCACTCTGGCACAAATAGGATGCCGAAGGTTGCCAGTGAAAATAAGGTGCCTTTTCTCCAGCTACAGAGGACCCGTGTTATAAAGACAGTAAATGTTCCATATTATTGTTTCGTTATAATGAATTTGGCATTATAAAGAAGCCCAGTTTAGGAGTATGATAGGTTGTAAAAGGTCTTTCCACAGCATTACTTCAAGAAACAAATGTTATAGACATTTGTTAGAATCGCCTCAATTAGGCGATTCTAACAAATGTCTGTAACATTCGTTTCTTGGAGTATTAAATTACAAGAATCTTTCAGGACTATGGATTAGATTTGGGCATTTCCAACCCGAGGGAAGCCCAGTCCGCTCGAAATCTTGAGCTAAGAATTCATTCCATTGAAATTGTCGTTAAAATGAGTTTTGCCGTTGTAACGAATGTCGTTATAATGCGGGTCCTCTTTACTTTGTGTTCAATCTTCTGATTGACTAACATCTTGATATATGTGATTCATTGTTGAAGGGCCATACATAATACCCTAATCGGAAAAAAGAAAAGATAAAAAGAACAAGATTATGTGCTATTGATAAAGCACAATAAATGTGCTGTTACCTTAAAATGCAAATTTTATTTGTTGTTCTGTTTAGTCAATTTTTTGTAGAAAGAAATTACCATATAAAATTCATGTATGGTAAATGTATTTTAAGCAAGTTAGATTGCTGAATTTAAGAAATTTAGTGCTAAAATACTGTTAAAATCTATTGAGACAAACATGCTGGGGCAAAGCTGAGGTCTTGCGGTTCCTTTTTACATGCTCAGCTGAGAATAATATTTGTCTGGCTCATGAATGAAATTTATAAGGCTCATCAGTTAAAATACAAATAAATAGCCTTTTTAATGCTCAGATCAGCAAAACCTGATCCCATTTCTGCTATTTACTGCTATAAGCAATTTAATAGCAAAATAGACCACATTCTTTACTGATTGCAGCATTTTGTGAATGCTTAGCACACTTGGTAAAAATTTCAGCAATTTCTCTTAATATTTTGCTGAAAAAAAAATGTGAGCAGCTTTTGCTAATGCAAAAGCTGCTCACATCTTTTCAGCAAAATAATACTATATTTATTAAGATGCTGAACTGTAACTGCTGAACAGTTGAAACTAACTCGCCGCTGGTTTGTTAAAAATCTGTTATGTATCTGTTTGAGCCAGTGAATTGGAGAAAAAAAAACAATATGATATTTAAACAAGACTTCTTCACAGAATATTATTCTTTTTGTTAGCGAGTTCATAAATAATCTGGAATAAGAAAGAAAACATGTTGAAGAGATACACACCCCTAAGGGATGGTTACTCTTACATAAAGATTGATCATGAAATCTTTTCTGTAGTCACTCTCTCCCTTCCACTGATTCAAGAATGGGGTCAAATTTTCCATGCCAAATACTGCAAAGGAAAGTCGGGTGTTTTTCTCTGGGTACTTGGGTTTTGGCCCACTGAATTAACTATCAGCTTGTTTTTGTTTGTTTGTTTGATTTAAGGTTTAACGTCCCCGTCAACACTATTTAGGTCATTTTGGAGACATTGCTTCCAATTTTGTGGGACTTTTACCCGACATTGAGATGAAATGACATCTCAGTCCCTGCCGCCCAATGAACCCAATAGGGTTTATAAGCATGGACGGGCCGACTAATTTTCCTGGGCAGGCTTAGATGTTCTAAGGGGATTACCAGTATCAGCTCTGCGTGGAAGCATCATGCAGCCCAATCTATTTCTCCCAGCCCGGATGGGCAGGGACAGAGTTTGTTTTAAGTGAATTAATCTTGAGAGAGGCATAAAACCCAAATATAAAAAAGAGGAGAAATTAGGAAGGACCAAGATGGCCATGTTCTCTTTCCAAAAGTATTTTTTCTTAGGGGAAAATGATTGCAGTTGTTTTAAGTGTATCCATAAATTCATGAAGAAGGAATATAGATATTTGGAGATAAGAACACTGGAATACATGTATGTTTTGTGTATGGTTTGTGAAATAAAGGTTAGTGCTAATTATATCCCTCCTACACAATATTTTTGCCGAAATCTGCCTTTACAGTGACAAGTAGATACAGTGGCTTAAGAATCTCAAATAACGTCACTCAGTTTAACCCTTGTCCTGCTGAGCCTGGATATGTCTTATCTTTGAAGAAGCCATCTGATCAGGATCTTCATTGTTTGTCATTCAGCTCATGAATTTGCTGCAATAATTTGCATCAAGTAATCTGATTGGTTGATAATCAGTAGTGGGCGTGGCATATATAAACATTCAGCAGCTCAAGGGTTAACCCTCACCATGCTGAATATTTCAATGTACTACACTCCTCCCCCATTTTCATTTGTGTTGCATGATTTCAATTTTTATCGTTAAAGCAGATTGGGAAGCATTACAGATCCTGATCAGCTGGCTTCTGAGAAGCCAGCTGATCACGATATGCAATGTTTTCAAGAAAGGATAATAAAATCTGGGGTTCAACATTTACCATTATCTTGTTGTTGTTTTTTCTTTCCTCTCTTGTGCAAAAAGAAGGAAATAATGCATGTGTGAAATTTGTTATATTTAACATTTTACCAGTATAGACCAATACTTTCATGACAGTTGTTTAGCTTTTGCTATTGGTAGCTTTTTCACATCAAATGGTATTCACCCCTTAAACTCTACTTGGTAAAAAATTACAAATTGGGCAGTTGCACTACCCCGGCATTGGTGCTAGCATAAGTAAATAATTTTTAAGTTGTTACCTGTCAGATCATTTATAGAGGCCCTTTTAAGAACAAAAACATTGATTTTCAGTACTGATAGTCACTACCACAACAACCTGTACTCCCCGCTTCCGCCCATCGGGGTTGATGAAATATATGGGCTGCATGATGCTTCCACACAGAGCTTAAACCCACTGCACACAAGTACTGGTAAACCGTTTAGAGGATCTAAGCCTGCCCAGGCAAAGCAGATGAGTCAGACCGCCCATGCTTATAAACCATATTGAGTTCATAGGGCGACAGGGCTTGAGATGACATTTCATCTCAATGTCGGGTAAAAGTCCCACGAAATTGGAAGCAAAGTCTCCAAAATGACCTATGCAGTGTTGATGGGGACGTTAAACCTCAAACAAACACAACAACCTATAGTATAGAGAGCTAAATAAGGGTCAAAATCTCTTGTACAGTCCCTTGGGTAGGCAGGGTGTGGGTATGGTAGGGAAGTGGTGTTGACAAATGACTGGTATGGAATGGAAGGTCAAGTTTACAGGTGAGCTATCCTGTCCAACAACAATTTACCGTAATATTAGTCATGTGTAATTGATATAAGCCTAAAAAATTACTTAAACAACACTGAAAGACTGGGCTGTGATTTTTATAACTCATTAATAACATGAATATGCATAACTGCGGCTGTAAATTATGTAATTATTATTGTATTTATTTATAGGTTGGAAATTGTAGGATGAATTTATTTGTTATTATTGGGAGTTTATCAATACTGTTGTATTCATGTAAACTAGTGAGTGATTTTTACCTATTAACTCAAAATGAAAAAAGTGCTTATATTTTTCATTTTATGCTAAATTTATAGGAGAAAGATTTTTTTTTTTTTTTTCAAGTAAATCATAGCTATGGTTAAGGAGGAATTATGAGGATAATTCAGAGATAATTTTCTTGGTGTCATCATGTTAACAAGTCCATGCAATGAATGCCCCTCAAAACCCCACTTCATACAGAGAAAACTGGGGTTTACAGGGGTATCCATTATTTTTCTCATTTCTGCTCTAAGACAGGGTTGTGGGTTCTTGTAAGAACTGGTGGTTCTAAGGAGCACAAACAACCTATGCTCTGATACAGGTTGTGGGTACTTGTTAGAACCAGCGGTTCTAACAAGTACCCATAACCTATGTTTGGAGTAAAAATAAGAAAAATATTACAAATTTTCATCAGTAAAGTAACCATTTTGCAGATAGGATAAAATGTACTATGTCACATGGATGTGTTATCGTAATGTATATCAGCAACATCTTTTGGGTACTCGTTAGAATCGCCTTAACGATATACCTTACATCCAAAAAATTATGAGACATTGTAGACCCTGCTCAGATGCTGCACAATGCGTATCAGGGTCTAGACTGTTTGCTTAAATTATTGGAGTCTTTTTTACATTTATCACAAGTGAAACATAACTGACATGGCAATGAGGCAATACAAAATGTTTGAATGCAGAAACAAGAAAAAAATATCCAAAAAAATACACTTGCTACTTCCTTTTACCTGAAGTTATGTAAAATGCTCAATAGTATGTTTAGTAAGCTACGTAAATACAAATATTTTGTGAGCATGCCTGTGTGAAATGTACTCCTGACCAGATCATACTTGCAGAGGAGGCATGCCAACACATAGATATTTAGTTCCCAGAAATGGGTTACATTGGTTGTAAAATAGGTTGCAAAGGTTTAAAAATGAGTTTGAACTGGATCAGTTGTATAATGAGTTGAAAGGGTTTAAAAAAATGAGAAATAAACTCAGAATGGACATGAGCAAACAGTGTAAACCGAGATCAGATGATCTGATCAGGATCTACACTGTTTACTAAAATACTTAAAGTATATGAGTTTTGTAAAATTTTAAGTATATGAGTTTTGTAAAATTTACAACAAGTAAAAAAAAAATTAAGAACCCCAAAACTGGAAATGGACTTGTCTGAAGATGTTATGTGGATGATTGTGTTAGTCATCTATGGGTTAGACAGTTTCCTGACAGATTACGAAAACACGCCTATACAAATACATTGTAAACTTTGTCGCTGAAAAAACGAATATTTTAACCCTTCTCTTGCTGAATATTCATTGTAGCCACACCCATCTGTGACTTTGAACCAATCAAATTACTTGATGTTATTTATTCCTACAAATTCATAAACTGAATGTCAAACAGTGTAGATCCTGATCAGATGGCTTCTTCAGAAGCCATCTGATCTGGATCTACACTGTTTCCAAAGATATGGGTTGTAGTGAACAGCAAGATAAGGGTTAAGATGAAAAATTGTGATACTTTTCTTATTTCTGCTCAAAATATAGATTGTGGGTACTCGTTAGAACCGCCTCATATAGGCGTGTTTTCGTGATGGATGTTCCATTCACATTGCTGTTTGCCCCCCAAAAATCATTTTGCCAATTTTCGCAACTGCCCCTGGGTCATTTCTCTTTTCAATTATACTTTTATATGCTACAGTTCCAGTATTTTTTACAGCAAATGAAAATTCATGTTGGTTATTACATCCATCCTCCTCCCATCCATCCTCCTACCCATCCATCCTCCTACCCATCCATCCTCCTACCCATCCATCTTCCTACCCATCCATCCATCAATCCATCTTTCAAATTATGTATAAATATGATATTTTTGTTTGTATGGTGTTTCAAGATTATTTCGTTAACATGAACTGATCATTAACATATTTTATGTTGGGAAATCCCTAAACATAATGCCTGGCAAAATAGTGCAAACCCAGAGCAGACATGGCAGAAAGCAGCATCTGGGGCCAGTTGTTCAAAGCATTGTTAGCTTAACAAGCTCGTAAGTGGACAAATTGTTAACTGTTCTAGCAAGTACAAAATCAAAAAGTTCAGTATTTTTGCTGAAAAAACGTGAGCAGCTTTTGCATGTGCAAAAGCTGCTCGCATTTTATTCAGCAAAAAATTTAGCATATTTGCCATATTTAATGATCAAAGTTTTAACGATACGTCATCAAAAAATCATCAACGGATTTTTGATTAACATGCAGGTACAGGGGCAACGTCCAGATAAGTGGGCCCCCTTCCAGGTAGCTGGCTTGCTGCACGCATGGCAGATCTTACACCAGATCTCCAGGCTTGTCTATCATGAGGATCGATAGCAGAGAGCTTCCATTCTCTGCAATCTCTTTCTGTTAGCTGCTTCCAGGTCATCTTGGGCCTTCCTGGCCCCCGCTTTCCACTTACCTGTATGTCACAGGCAATCTTGATTGCACCGTTGGAGCGTTCCACATGTCCATACCAGCGAAGTCTTCTCTCTTTCAGGATGAGGTCCAGGTCCTCAATGCCAAGACGCTCCAGTAACTCACTGGACCTGATGGTGACAGTGTCCTGTGGCTTGACATTGCAGATCTGTCTGATCATTGCCCTGTCATTTCGCTGTAGGCGTTGGAGGTTTGGCTTTGTCAATGGCCATGTCTCACTGGCATGGAGCATTGCGCTCCGCACACAAGAGCTTTACACATGGCCACGTGTCTTGAACTAACAATGTCATTAGTTTTGAAAAACTGGCCCCTGATCTAAATAAATATCTAAAACAACTTGGCTAACACCCCTTAATTCAAAATTGACCCCTGCAATATATAAAGTGGTACAAAATGAGTTGAGGTTGGCATAAAAATGTTTTGAGATGCCTTATGATTGAAGTAAGTCAAAATCACTGTTGCCTGCTATTGTTCACTTACATGAACCAGTCAATAAGATTTTAGAACATGAAGATTCAAGTTGAAATGATCCAGCACAAGGAAGGCAAAATGACCCATTTTATGGGGGGCAAAACAGACAAGATGGAAATAAGGTTGATATTCATGGACTGTCCATCTCGCATCACTTTGCTGGGCAGGCTTAGACCTTCTAAACAGTTTACCAGTACTTTTATGTGGTCAGATTCAGCTCTGCATGGAAGTGCCATGCAGCCCAGTCTGTTTCTCCAAGCTCCAATGGGCGGGCATCATGAAAACATGACCCCCTTGAACCCCACTTTTATATAGTAAAACTGGGGTTTCCGGGGGTATACCTTATTTTTCTTATTTCTGCTCTAAAATATAGATTGTGGGTACTCGTTAGAACCGCCTCAATGAGGGGGTTCTAACGAGTGCTAACAATCTATATTTTGAGCAGATTTAAGAAAAATATCACAATTTTTCATCATAAAATTTTCATTTTTTCGGCGATAAAGGTGGCAATGTATTTGTATAGGCGTGTTTGCGTAATGGGGGCCAGTTTCTTCTTAGTGTGTAGAGCTATGGTTTGATTTTCGTACAAAGACTCGAGCATCAGGTTCACATTTTTTTTTCGCTAGTTTAAAATTTTCCTGTTTATTGAACATTGTGTGTTAATGACTTGACAAAGAAACATGACTGGATTCCGTATCCATTCAAGGGCATTTATAACTTTTAATACATCACCATGTGCAATTTAGTCCATTATTTTTGTCTCATGTACAGATAATATCCATAAAAATATGTGTAAACAGACTCAAAACTCGTAACAAGCAGTTAAACTGTGTTGTGAAAATAATAATAATAATACTGTTACTCTAGCAAATCTAGCATTACGATAACTCGTCCGTAAGACATAATGCATTTTTCACATCTCCAAAATGGCTACTTTTCTTACGAAAATCCTTCATATTTTTCTTATAAATGCTCAAAACATAGGATGTGGGTGCTCGTTAGAACCGCCTCATTGAGGCGGTTCTAACGAGTACCCACAACCTATGTCTTGGAGCTGAAATAAGAAAAATAACTGATACCCCCGTAAACCCCAGTTTTCTCTGTATAAAAGGGGGTTTAGGAAGGTCCTCATTTCACGGACGTGTTTACATGATGGACCCACTTGTTTGAAGCACATTTAGATAGCACACCCATGCAACATAGTGCATTTTTTCGCATCTCAAAAATGGCTAATTTTACGATGAAAATCTTCAATATTTTTCTTATTTATACTGCAAATATAGGTTGTGGGTGCTCGTTAGAACTGCCTCATTGAGGCGGTTCTAATGAGTACCCACAACCTATGTTTTTGAGCACTGTTTGCTTAAGCCTATCTGTCCCAATACTTTGGATCATTACAGTACTTCATAGAACAGTCTTCACAAGATCATTGTAAAAAGTGCTTACAGTATACATTTAATTCTGAAATGAGAAACAATTTACACAATATCATTTTAGTTGCTTCTTATTAAGGGGAATGGGAACACTTTCAGGGGTGGCAACTCCTGTGGATGTATTTTTGTCTCCCATGTCAATAGGGATCAACTCTTAAAGGAAAGAATTTGCTCCTGAGGAGCAAATTCTTTCCTTTAAGAGTAGACCCCTTTTGCAGTGGGATAGGGCTTATAGAAAAGTGAACAGGAAGTCCTAAAAGTTGTCGTCTCTCTTTGAAAAATGGTGGGAAAAATCTGCCAGGTGTTCTCATTCCCCTTAAATGGTATGAAAACTAGGGCGAAGTATTTTGCCTGTATCTGTTTCTTATGTTTTGAGATTAAATTGTGTATTCTCTGTTATCTGTTTTGACATTACCGTGTTTGTTTTATTGTTATTGATCAGAAATCCTCTAGATGTTAATGGTTATATATGTAGTTGTTGCGGCAGTGCTGACTTTGAGAAAGAAAAATGTCCCGCAATACACAGTTTTTTTTAGCCAATAGCTGCGGCTCAACAGTCAGTGGCTGTAAAAGGTTTGTTTGTTTGATTTGAAGTTTAATGTCCCCGTCAACACTGTATAGGTTATTTTGGAGACGTTGCTTCCAATTTTGTGGGACTTTTACCCGACATTGAGATGAAATGACATCTCAAGGCCTGCCTCCCAATGAAACCAATAGGGTTCATAAGCATGGACGGTCCGACATGCACCGCTTTGCCTGGGCAGGCTTAGATCCTCTAAGCGGTTTACCAGTACTCGTGGACGGTCACTTTCATCTCTGCATGGATGCATCATGCAGCCCATCTATTTCTTCAAGCCCAGATGGGCGGGGCCAAGGCTGTAAAAGGTAATGTAACACATAAGAGTAGTAATCAAGCTGCCCATCTTTGCGGTTTACATGACATACGACTATCATTGAATGGACTGAGTTTGATGTCTTTGGTATTAGTCTTCAATAACACATTTTTTGCCATTGTTCACAGTCCATGGGAAATACCTGTGAATATTTTCTGTTGTCTGGAGTAATTGTATTGGAGAGAAAAACATCATAATTTTTATGTGCCAAATAATTAGGAATACATTGGATATAGGAGCACAACAGAGCTCCGGTAAGCAGCAGAGGTAAAGAGAATAATTTATAGATAATTTTTCTTATTTGTCCATAAACACGTATGTAGTGTGTTCTTGTTAGAATCACCTCAGCGAGGTGATTCTAATAAGTACCCACAACATACACCACAACCTCTTTATAACACTATTAATGGGGTCCAAAGCAGAAACTGTTAGTTAAACAACCGTGTTATATCCAAACAAAAATGTATAGATTATATAGAAAAATGACCATTTATGATCATTTTTTTCTATATAATCTATACATTTTTAAAAAAATGTATAGATTATATAGAAAAATGACCATTTATGGTCTTTTTCTATAAAATCTATACAGTTTTGGGATCCATCTTGAAACCATGTTATATCCAAAACCATGTTATAATGAACAGTGTTATAATGAGGATGTGGTGTATATTTTAAACAAGAAATATGGAGAATTATCCCTCAATTATCATTTTTACTCATTGTTACCTGGAGTTAGTCACTAGAAGATAGTCCATATTTAGTTTCACAGACATTTCCTTTACATTGAATTGATAGTAGATAACATTACGATAACATACCCGTGCGACATAGTACATTTTTTCACATCTCAAAAATGGCCATTTTTATGATGAAAATCCTTGATATTTTTCTGATAAATACTGCAAACAGAGGTTGTGGGTGCTCGTTAGAACCGCCTCAGTGAGGCGGTTCTAACGAGTACCCACATCCTATGTCTTGGAGCAGAAATAAGAAAAATTGTGTATACCCCCGTAAACCCCAGTTTTCTCTATATAAAGAGGGGTATAGGGGGTCTTCATTTCACGGACTTGTTCACGTGATGGTTTGTATTTAGTTTCACAGACTCTTCATTTACAGTGAATGGATAAAAATGAAGCATTTTCATTGGTGCTCAGTGTACAGGAGACCAAACCTTAAATCCAATAAGTTATCGATGGCAAGAAAAATATGCCTGGTACCTTAATTCTGGATGAAATACGGTCAAACCTGTCTTTAAAGGCCACCTTTATTAACATGTCCCCTGCATAAAAACTGAGTTTTTCATATCCCTATAACCCCTGTCCTGTTGAACCAGGATAGTACCTTTGCAAACAGTGTAAATCCAGATCAGATGGCTTCTTGAGAAGCTATCTTGTCTTTTCATTCAATTGATGAATTTATAATATACACAGTGGCTGTGTAAACAAACGTATATTAATAAATTACATCAAGTAATTTTATTGGCTGATAGTCAAAAATCGGTGTGGTAAAATTGATGTATTCTGCAGAACAAGGGTTAAAAGCAGATGTGTATAAATGAACCTGTATTCAGTAAGCACCTGCCATAAACAAGCTCCTTTCCCACATGTGCTTGTGGAACATCAAAATTGGAATGTACATCAACTTGGTCAAGAGCACTGCCTTCCCGTACCTCTGCCTACTCTAGTTTATGGTTTATAGATATTGGCACAAATTTTATTTGGGCATACCATTTTTAGCTCACCTGAGCCGAAGGCTCATGTGAGGTATTAGTATACCACGAGCCGGCGTCCGTCGTCCGTCGTCGTCGTCGTCCGTCGTCCACACTTTCAAAGAAGTATATCTCCGGAACCAGTGGGCCAATCTTGATCAAATTTCATGTGAAGCATTATCAGGTAGGGGGAAAGGCTGCATACTGTTTTCGGGCAGATCGGATTGGAACTCTGGTTGCCATGGCAACAAATAGCTCCCATAGACTTAACATAGGAAAAAGTTTGTCATCACTCTAGCTCCGTCAATTTTTTTCTGATTGTCTTCATTCTTGCAGATAATGAGGACAGGCATGAAATCTCGATCAAGTTCGATTTTGGGCTGAATCGGATTATTCACTCAGGAGTTACGTGCCCTTGAGCGTTAGGAAAAAGCTTGTCATCACTCTAGCTCCGTCAATTTTTTTCTGATCGACTTCATTCTTGCAGATAACGAGGACAGGCATGAAATCTCGATCAAGTTCGATTTTGGGCTGAATCGGATTATTCACTCAGGAGTTACGTGCCCTTGAGCATTGAAAAAAATGCCTATTGACTTAACATGGGGAGAATGTTGTCATCACGGTAGCTGCTTCAATTATTTTCAGATTGGCTTTATTCTTGCAGATAACCAGCACAGCCATGAAATCTCGGTCAAGTTCGATAACTGGCAGAATCGGATCATTCACTTAGGAGTTACCTGCCCTTGTGTGTTTTTGCATTAGGGTTAATGGGAATTTCAAAAATGTATATCTTAAAGACTACTTGGCCAACTTTGATCAAATTTCATGTGTCGCATTATTGGGCAAGTGGAAAAGCTTCATTAGGTTTTCAGGCAGATCTGAGTGGAACTCTGGTTGCCATGGCAACATCTAGCTCCCATAGACTTCACATAGGAAAAAGCTTGTCATCACTCTAGCTCCGTCAATTTTTTTCTGATCGACTTCATTCTTGCAGATAAGCAGTACAGGCATAAAATCTCGGTCAAGTTCGATTTTGGGCCGGAATCGGATTATTTGCCTTGGAGTTACCTGCCCTTGAGCATAAAAAAATACGTTGTGACCACGATAGCAACTTTATTTTTATTCAGATCAGCTTCAAACTTGCAGGTAACGTGGACAGGCATAAAATCTCAGTTAAGTTCGAATCAGAATATTGACCTCGGAGTTACATGACCTTGAGCGACAAAAAATTTGCCCATAGACTTTACATAGGGAAAATGTTGTGACTACGATAGCGTCTTGAATTTTTTTCAGATCAGCTTCAAACTTGCAGGTAACGAGGACAGACATAAAATCTCGGTTAAGTTCGATTTTGGGCCGAATCGGATTATTTGCCTTGGAGTTACCTGCCCTTGAGCATAAAAAGTACGTTGTGACCACGATAGCAACTTTATTTTTATTCATATCAGCTTCAAACTTGCAGGTAACGAGGACAGGCATAAAATCTCAGTTAAGTTCAATTTTGGGCCGAATCGGAATATTGACCTCGGAGTTACGTGACCTTGAGCGACAAAAAATTTGCCCATAGACTTTACATAGGGAAAATGTTGTGACTACGATAGCGACTTGAATTTTTTTCAGATCAGCTTCAAACTTGCAGGTAACGAGGACAGACATAAAATCTCGGTTAAGTTCGATTTTGGGCCGAATCGGAATATTTGCCTTGGACTTACCTGCCCTTGAGCATAAAAAAATACGTTGTGACCACGATAGCAACTTTATTTTTATTCATATCAGCTTGAAACTTGCAGGTAACGAGGACAGGCATAAAATCTCGGTTAAGTTCGATTTCGGGCCGAATCGGAATATTGACCTCGGAGTTACGTGACCTTGAGAGACAAAAAAATTTGCCCATAGACTTAACGTAGGGAAAATGTTGTGACAGAAATAGCGACTTGAATTTTTAGCTCACCTGAGCCAAAGGCTCCAGTGAGCTGATAGTATACCAACGCTCCGGAGTCCGTCGTCTGTCGTCCGTCCATCCGTCGTCCACACTTTCAATGAAGCATATCTCAGAAGGCAGTCGACCAATCTTGTTTAAATTTTATGTGTAGCACCATTGGGCAAGGGGAAAGGCTGCATTAGGTTTTGGAGCTAGTCTGGTTCATTTGTTCCTTCATTCTTCTTTCTCTCCATATAGAGATAATAGACCAATGTTAAATTTTTAATCAAAGATTTCTCAGGAACTATAAAAGCTAGAAGCATCAAATTTGGTATTCAATAGAATAATGATGACTTATTTTGTGTAAGAGACATTGGGCTTTCTCAGCTTATTTGTTCATCTGTTCTTTCATTCTTCTTTCTCTCCATTTTGACCAATGTTAAATTTTCGTCAAAGATTTCTCAGGAACTATAGAAGCTAGAAGTCTCAAACTTGGAATGCAATGCAATAATGATGACTTATATCCTGTAAGGGTCAATGGGCTGGATTCTATTAGCAGATTTAGTAGTCAAGTCTGTGAATTGTTGAAACTTAAGTTCCTCAGGTGAGCGGTTTAGGCTCATTGAGCCTCTTGTCCTTTGTGTGACCTGGAGGTCAAGGTCATGGACTTAGATTTAAAGGAAAGTCTACAGGCTATGCTTGGAGTAACAATGTCAAAACTGAAATTTTCCCAACTTTATTGTAATAAATGTGAACTCTGTGCTTGTAAAACAGTCATTCATACACCATAAACATTTACCATCATTGTCATTGTTTTTGTTACAGGGATTATTTGGTGCCAGTATTTGGTTTTATCAGTCACCCCCTATATTAATTACATTGTAGCACATTGACCTGATAAAGATATGCTACCTCAGGGCAAGTGAGCTTTATCAGGTCAACGTGCCATTGCACTTTTATGAATGAACGGGACTACCAGAAAAATTGACAAAAATGTTATTATTACTGGAAAAAAAATGGAAAAATTATTTAATAAATATCACAGGAAAAAAATATCGTCAGCTGATACTAAATGTATCGACCGCCGGAATGTTGGGATGCACTGAGGATCATCTATAACTGATTGTAAATTGAAAATTTAAGAGTGTACAAAGGGATAAACTGATAAAAAGAATACCAGATCCGTGTCTTTTGATATCAAGTTTATCAGGCTCGGCTTCGAGAACGCATGTAGAATCACTCGGCAAGCCTCGTGATTCTACAAGCATTCTCAAAGCCTTGCCTGATAAACTTGATATCAAAAGACACTCACCTGGTATTCCCTATAACCCATTTTCTTACTCATTATATATAGGAGGAGTCCATTTCAAAGTTAAAGGGTGACAAATTGAGTTGGTTTTAAACATTTATTTGGAAAATGGCTGAACATTTATTTTTCCAAACAGTGAAGGCCCTGATCAGGTGCCGCATTCTCTGTCATCTGACCTGGGCTTGCACTGTTTGCCAATGATCCATTTTGCGGTTTCATTGTCACTGTAGACATTTGAATGGTACTTCTTTGCTTTTGGGTCAAAAAAATGTTTCTAAAAGCCATATATACAGTGGAAGTATTTTGTTTCCATATACATGTTATTCATTTTCAGATATTATATTAACCCTTGTCCTGCTGAGCCCGGATATGCCTTATCTTTGAAACAATGTAGATCCAGATCAGATGGCTTCTGAAGAAGCCATCTGATCAGGATCTTCATTGTTTGCCATCCAGTTTATGAATTTGTTGCAATAATTTGCATCAAGTAATCTGATTGGCTGATAATCAGTAGTGGGTGTGACATATTAAAATATTCAGCAGGACAAGGTTTAATATACATTTAATAGTAGACGGGCCTCCATGGTCTAGTGGATAAGAGTGCTTACTTGTAATCATTAGGTGAGACACGAAGTTCTGCAATGGAGGTTTCATCCATCCATCCATCTTCTGATACTGCGTCGGTCATATTTGACCATTACCGCAGGTGTATATTACATACACTCCAGTTTTGCAGGATGAAAGCCTACACAGTAATCATGTAATTACGGCAGGGATCTTTAACCTGCACAGGGGATGGTTCTCCCTGCACAGGGGGCCTCCAGTTAACGTCCCGATCCGAAGGACGGTGCACTTAATGACATTCATCCCTGCAAATGATGCCAATGGAGCGCGCTCGGACACCGAAATTTTATCGCCGCTGCCGGGGATCGAACCCGGGACCTCTAGCATCAGAGGCAAGTGCACTAACCACTGAGCTATCACGCTCACTATTTCAAGTTTTTGTCTGGGTACTCGACCCACCTGAAAGGCTCTTAAAACCAAAGTATCAAAATATTACCTGTCATTTTCTCCGCTTAAAATAATACAGCATACCAGACTTTCATTTGTTAGTTAAATCTGCAGTTTTAGTTAAGTCTTATCCCTTAAAGTGCTAAGTAAAATTTAAGCAGATGACATTCTGAAGTTTTTATTATTTTTCAAGAGCAAATCGGGCTTGACATTTCATGTGAATCATCAGTTTGGCTGACAGTTTCATAGCTACTGTTGAATTGTAATAAGGCTGATTTAAGGAGCATTTTCATTACTGTAGTGATCCCAAGTATTTGGACAGATTGGCCTAGCCCTAAGCAAACAGTGCGTACCCAGATCAGACTGCTCCTGAGTTGCATGAAGTGTCAATCTCTCTCTCCTCTGAAAAATAAGAAATTTGAAAGATGAAAATATCTGACCTAATTTTGCTAATCACTTCTAAGGATTATTATTGTACTGTGAATAGCTGTATATTACATTGTACATGTAAATCACTAACTTACTCATGTCAGTATTTATTTCAAGCATGGGCTGCTTTGTTTGAAAATTACATGTTATTCTGGTAACATGAGTACATTCTAAGGGGAGGCAATCTGAAAAAAAATGTTTTTTTGTCCCCCTTGCTAGTACAGGTCTACTCGTAGCCCTTATCCTGCTGCATAAATTAATTAAGCCACTCCCATTCCTGAGTATTAACCAATCAAAATTACTTGACATAGTATATTTGTGTAATTCACAAACTACATGACAAACAATGTAGATCCTGATCAGATGGCTTCTTCAGAAGCCATCTGATCTGGATCAACATTGTTTGCAAATGTAGGGGTTGTTGTGATACTGCTGAATAATTAAATTATCCACACCCCCATCAGAATCATTTCTGACTTTGAGCCAATCAGATTAGTTGATGTAATTTATTCCTACAATTTCTACAAATTTACAAAGTGAATGTCAAACAGTGTAGATCCTGATCAGATGGCTTCTGATCTGGATCTACACTGTTTGCAAAAGTAGGGGTTGTGATGATCAGCGGTATATGGGTTAAAGGAAAGAATTTGTTACGAGTAAATAAGGGCAATTGTCAATTTCTGACCAAAGAATGTGCACTGTACTGCTTAACTACAAATGTACAAGACTGCCTAGGAAAAGAGTTGTTTGGTACATGTTAATTGACCAGCCTGATATGACCTAACTACTGTTAATTAGGCTGTTAAACTCCAAACATTGCCAGTAGTAGAATGTGATTTTCCTCTGAAGTAGCTCAGCTGTATGTCTGTCTGTGATGCAAATGCTTGTAAATTTCATATACTGTATTTACGCTAAATACTTGGACACCTTATAATTTTCCCGTAAATGCCTGGTAAATTGGAGGTCATAGTTTTGATCCTGAGTTTTTCTGTCTTTTGGATGAGAAACCAGGGTCCCATCTGCATAAAACATAGGTGTCAGTGAGGAAATTAAACACATACTAGGACAAAGCATTGGTAAAAGTTCAGATTTAAGTAGACAACAATTTGTCAAAAGAGCTAGTGAAATGTCATTTAGAAAAAGAGATGTGGTGCAAAAAAGTCAGTGAAATGTCAATGGAACTATCGTGGTTATATGTCATTTGGAACCAGTGATTTACAATTATTCAGTTATATGTCCTGTTAAACAATTGCCATGACTTCAAGGTACTTAAGGAATGACGGACCGTGAAAACCCAATTCATACTCCTCCTGCAGGAGCAGTCTGATCAGGGTCTACACTCTCTGCCCAGTGATATCTGTCCAAGTATGTAGTGTAAATATTGTATGAATGACTGTGGCTGACTGAATGCATTTAACAGTAGTAGATTACTGTATGTGTAAACATCATGCAAAAATAAAACTTCAAATTTGACACTCAACTGAATTTGTGTTTTTGTAAATAACCAGATCTACAATGATATACAGTAAAATTCCGCTATTAAGACCACCTAAAATTTAAAAAGCTTATTTAGTAGGTTGCAGTTATTCTTTCTTTGTGTTTTCTCCATACAGTGATCTCTGGTCAGTGACCACCTTTGGGACTTAAAGACCACTTTTGAAAGTCCCAAATGTGGTCTTAATATAGGAATTTTACTGTATATGACTAGTTATACAAGTACAGTGTTTACTTGTATATCCTCACCAAGCCTTACAGAATTAAATTGAAGCCCTATCATAGCTCCCAATTAGGTGCTTCCATGCAGAGCTGAAACCCAATGAACTTGAGTACTGGCAAACTGCTAAGAGGGTGTAAGCCTGGCCAGGAAAAGTGGTGCTCCTTAAACCCTAGCAGTTTCATTGGGTGGTAGGGCTTGAGATGTCAATTCATCTCAATGTTGGGTAAATGTCCCACAAAATCGGAAGCAATGTCTCCAAAATTACCTAAATGGTGTTGACGGGGACAAAAAACCTCGAACACATTCAAAAACTAATGACAAGAGGGCCCAGAGGGCCCTGGTTCGCTCACCTGTGTGTCACTGTCTCGAGTTCATTCTATTCTGGTGGCCATCTTGTTCATCAGCAGAGTGATTTTAGCTTATTTGGTAGGGAATAACCTAGGCAACATTTCTGTGAAGTTTGAATCAAATTGGCCTTAGGGTTTAGGAGTTCACGTTTGAATCAAATTTACAACATTTTTCTATTTTCAGCTCCGGTGGCCATTTTATTCATCCTAGCCTTTTTGGTAAAAGTTCGTAAAGATAAATATTCTGACAAAGTTTCATGAAGATTGGATCAAAAATGCTCCTTCTAGAGTGTACACAAGGTTTATCTAAGATTTGACCTACTGGCCTAGTTTTTGGCCCAACATGACTCAGTTTCAAACTTGGCCTAGGTTTCATAGAGATAAATACTCTGACAGAGTTTCATGAAGATGCAATCAGAAATGAATGAGTTATGCTGGTCACAAGCATTTTACCATAGTAAGTTAGCAATGGGAACCTATGGAGAATACTGTCATAAATCTAAAAGGGGTCATAACTCCACCAAAAATGATCGGGCCTGACCCGTTTCCGAACCCGCCCAGATTTTTTTGATCTCTACAATACATCTGTTTCAGAAAGATCAGGCCAAAAAATGAATGCGCTAAAGTGGGTCCAAGCTTTTGGTAAATGGTTGCCATGACAACCAGACTTTGCAATTGATTCTCACAAAACTTACTATGCCATTATTCCGCCATCCAGTGTACACCACATATGAAGTTTGATTGAAATCAGCCTGCAGGTTGCTGAGACATTGCAGTTTGAAAGTGTGGACGACGACAGACAACGGAGGCCTGCCATCTTATAAGCTCCCCGGGAGCCTTCGGCTCTGGTGAGCTAAAAAAGTGCGGACTAACCCACAAACCCACAAACAAACGGACAGTGCAAAAACTATATGCCCTCCTACGGGGCATAAAAAATACTTAATCTGAGCCTTCAGGATAAAGGTAAGTAAATGACCTTGACCTTTGGAATTGATAAACATGGATTAAAAATAAAATCCACTGTTTTGCCTTTTTTTTCATACAAATGTGAGTGACCAAATTTGACCTTGCCGTAAAGCAGGTCATGGTCAACCAAAGGTCATCATTTAAAAAACTTGGAAGGCCCCCAAGCCCCTGATGCTGGATACCAAGTTTCAAGGTCATCGGCCATTCGGTTCCTGAGAAGAAGATTTTTAAAGGTTTTTACCAAATATGGGCAATGACCGGTCACAGATCAAAAATTTTGCATGGGTGGGAAGCCCTTGTCACAAGGTACATACATGCCAATTATGGAGGCCCTAACTTAAATGGTTCGAAAGTTATGAGAAAGAAGGTCAAGGTAACAGGTCAAAATTTTTGTATGGGTGGAAAGTCCTTGCAACAAGGAACATACATGCCAAATATGAAGGCTCTATCTCAAATAGTTCTAAAGTAATGATAAAGTAGGTCACATGTCAAGGTCAAAGTCACAAATCATTTTTGTATGCATAGGAAGCCCTTGTCACAAGGAAACTACATGCCAAATATGAAGGCACTATCTCAAATGCTTCAAAATTATGACAAAGGAGGTCAAAGGTCAAGGTCGTAAGACAAAATGTTTGTATGGGTGGGAAGACCTTTTCACAAGGAACACACATGCCAAATATGAAGCCACTATCTAAAATAGTTCGAAATTTATAATAAAATAGGTCAAAAGTCAAACTAAAGGTCACAGATCATTTTATGTATGAATAGGAAGCCCTTGTTACCAACCTACATGCCAATTATGAAGGCTGTATCTCAAATACTTCAAAAGTTATGACAAAGTAGGCCAAGGTCATGGGTCAAAAGTTTTGAATGGTTGAGAAAACCTTGTCACAAGGAACATACATGCCAAATATGAAGGCTCTATCTCATATGGTTCAAAAGTTATGATAAAGTAGGTCACAGGTCAAATCTTTATATGAGTGGGAAGCCCTTGTCACAAGGAACCTATATGCCAAATTTGAAGGCTCTATCTCAAACGGTTAAAAAGTTATGACAAAATAACCTACTGATCTACTTTTTGATTTGACATGACCAATATTCGAACTTTAGATATTGTCCAGATGATCATTCAGAGCAAGTTTGATGATGATTTGACTAAAACTGTGGCCTCGAAGAGTGTTCAAAACGTTTTTCTACGATTTGACCTGCTGACCTACTTTTTGACCGGACATGACCCATATTCAAACTTGACCCAGATATTGTCAAGATGATCATTCTGAGCAAGTTTGATGATGATCGGACCAAAACTGGGGCCTCTAGTGTGTTCACAAGGTTTTTCAACAATCTGACCTACTTATTGACCAGACATGATCCATATTCAAAATTAAAGAGATATTGTTCAGATGATCATTCTGAGCAAGTTGATGATGATCGGACCAAAACTGTGGCCTCTAGTGTGTTCAGAGGGTTTTTCTATCATTTGACCTTTTGACTCGACATGACCTATATTCAAACTTGACCGAGATATTGTCAAGATCATCATTCTGGGCAAGTTTGATGATGATCAGACCTAAACTGTGGCCTCTAGTGTGTTCAGGTTTTTCTATGATTTGAAGTACTGACCTACTTTTTGACCCGACATGACCCATATTTGAACTTTACCGAGATATTGTCAAGACTATCATTCTGGGCAAGTTTGATGATGATCGGGCCAAAACTGTGACCTCTAGTGTGTTCACAAGGTTTTTCTCTGATTTGACCTACTGACCTACTTTTTGACCCGACTTGACCCGTATTCAAACTTGACCGCGATATTGTCAAGATGATCATTCTGGGCAAGTTTGATGATGATCGGACCTAAACTGTGGCCTCTATTGTGTTCAGAAGGTTTTTCTATGATTTGACCTACTGACCTACTTTTTGACCCAATATGACCTATATTCGAAGTTGACTGAGATATTGTCAAGCCTATCATTCTGAGCAACTTTGATGATGATCGGACCTAAACTGTGGCCTCTAGTGTGTTCACAAGGTTTTTCTCTGATTTGACCTACTGACCTACTTTTTGACACAACATGACCCATATTCGAACTTGACCGAGACAGTGTCAAGATGATCATTCTGGGCAAGTTTGATGATGATTGGACCAAAACTATGGCCTCTAAGGTTTTTCTATCATTTGACCTACTTACCATCTTTGTGACCGGACATGACCCATATTCGAACTTGACCCAGATATTGTCAAGAGGATCATTCTGAGCAAGTTTGATGATGATCAGACCAAAACTGCATTCACAAGGTTTTTCTATGATTTGACCTACTGACCTACTTTTTGACCCGACATTGACCCATATTCGAACTTGTCTGAGATATTGTCAAGAAGATCATTCTGGGCAAGTTTGATGATGATCGGACCAAAACTTTGGCCTCTAGAGTGTTCACAAGGTTTTTCTTTGATTTGACCTACTTGTTACCTGCCATGACCCATATTCGAACTTGACCGAGATATTGTCATGATGATCATTCTGACCAAGTTTATTGATGATTGGCCCAAAACTGTGACCTCTAGTGTGTTCACAAGAAAAGTTTACGGACGCACGCACGACAGCCAATGGACAAAAAGTGATCCCAAAAGCTCACCTCGTCACTATGTGACAGGTGAGCTAAAAAGGGGGGAAAAAGGTAGTTAAAGGATTACTGTTCTAAATTTTTCTAAGAAAAACTGTATTGTGGGTACTAGTCAATCTCTTTATTCTAGTGCTGAGGTATTGGGTCCCTGTCTACACTTTTTAGTTCATTTTGGAGAAATTCCCTGGTTACAGGTGAAAAAGTCTTGAAAGGGCCATAAAACAAGAACTAAAATAGTCAATCACTAAAGGTGATGAATGCCCCCTGCCATATGCCACACTAGATAAGTAATGTGTTTGATATATGCAGTAGACAGGAAAACATTTTAACCTCAACTAGAAATTGTAACATTCTCCAAATAACTTATGGCCAAAACCTTTGCCGTTGAAGGGGAAATAATTCTGCAATAAGGTGCTGGATCAGAATCCTGTTTCCTTTTTGCACATGCTCACTGCATGTCTGAACTGTGTTGCAAGTTTCAATGCCCTGCATCGAGTACTGTAGTAGGAGTTGCAGAGACACGCACAGTACATGTACTATTTAATATTAGAAGCCTCCGTGGTGTAGTGGTTATGCTACTCGCCTTGTAAACCAGGGGTTGCAGAATCAATCCCAGGCTTCTTCAGACTTTCGGATGAGTCTTTCAACCGAGGTCCAGTCTCCGTATGACCTTTTTTTTTTTTTTTTTGGTTTGGGTTTTACGGCCCTTTCAAGATTATTTCACTCATATCGAGCCGATCGTTAATCAGAGGTGGGCGAAAACCAGAGTACCCGGAGAAAAACCACCTGACCTTCTGTTGCAGAACTTGGCGTCTCACCCGTATGACCTTAGCTGTTGGTGAGATGTAAAACTCAAACCCTTAGACTATTTAATATCCTGTGCTACACATATGGCCAAAATGTTTGTTATTCAAGGGGGACATAATTCTGCAATAAGGGGATAGCTCAGAATTCTGTTTCCTTTATACACGTGTTCAATGCACTGTTTGAACTGTGCTGCAAGTTTCAATGTCCTGCATTAAATACTGTAGGAGTTACAGGGACAAAAATAGTACTATTTAATCTCCGATGCTACACATATGGCCAGAATGTTTGTCTTTCAAGCGGACATAATTTTGCAATAAGGGATTGGATCGGAACCCAGTTTCCTTTATGCACATCTGAGAGGCCATCTGAGAAGGATCTACACTGTTTGCTGTTCAGTTTGTGAATTGAACACATATCATCATGTAATTTGATTGAAGGATAGTCACAAATGGGTATGGCAAATTTAATTTATTCAGCAGAATGAGGGTTAACTTTTGAAATTTCATAAATCTCATATAAAATGGAAACTCGTGTACGATCCTCAATTTATGATGTTCAAAATGCCACAATCAAACAGCAGAAAAATAAAACACAACAAACAGCAGAAAGCTAGTGTTTTTTCTGTGTTTATTTCATTTCTTACAATATCATACATTAAGCCACTGTAAAGCCTGCTAACAATATCACTTTAAGATGACAATACATCTGTGGTATCACACAGGACTGAAACCCTGTAATCCACACAACTGGTTAAAATTTTTGGACATCTACAATTTACATATGTTGAAATCTCGAGTTACCGTAAAAATACTAAAAATTGGGGCACATTGAGGACTTGCTGTAATTCTCCTAAACTTTTAACAAATATGTTTCACAATCCAGCAAGAAGTCCAAAAAGTGCAGAGGGAATGGCAAGCAGTGTAGACCCTGATCAGACTGCTCCTTGAGGAGCAGTCTGACCTGAGTCTTACACTGTTTGCTTGGGCCTGTCTGTCCCAACACTTAGGATCAATGCGACACACAACACAACAATGCTTTTAATACAAAAACCCCTTAAAAACCCATTCATAGACCCTTTATGCAAAAGTGCAGTTGAGTGCACATTAACCTTTACCCTGCTGTAGGCGACAAGCCCTATCTTTGCAAACAGTGTAGATCCAGATCAGATGGCTTCTGAAGAAGCCATCTGATCAGGATCTATACTGTTTGTCATTCAGATTGTGAATTTGAACGAACTCATTATATCGTGTAATCTGATTGGCTGAAAATCAAAAAAAGGTGTGGCTAAGTTAAATATTCAGCAGGTTAAAGGTTAAAACTATTTAAAGAAAAAGATGCAAAATATGCATGTCTATACATACACAAAGCTCCTTTAATATTAGGGCTTGAGAAACTGAGGATTGCCAATCAGTCCAACCAAATTTGGATACATTTTCAGTTTACTGAGTGGTTAACCTATTGCATGAGGGAAACCCCTAAAGGGGTACTTTGACAAATAGTGCAGGCCCAGATCAGATGCCACAGAGCGCAGCATCTGATCAGGTCATGCACCATTTGCTAACAGAATTTTCCATCAAAAATAGAATACAAACGAAAAAATAGGCCTGACACCTCTTATATGACAAATGGACTTGTCCAACATATAGCCACTAGTATACATAGAAGATCTTACATGAGTGTTCATGTATTATTGAATTTATTAAACGAGCTGAGGAAAAGGGATAAAATGCGAGGCTTTGCCGAGCATTTTATCCCTTTTTCTCAACGAGTTTAATAAATTCAATAATACATGAGCACGAATGCAAGATTCTACTTATCATATGACATTTTAAAACGCATTTTATTCACGATTGTTTACAAAAATGTCAATATTCCGCCATTAGTAAACGCAACGTTGTTAAGGACGTCGTACATGTAACTTTACAGAACGTATCTAGCTAATTTGCATATTTAATCCACTTGTGGATTATCGAAAATAATATATGGCGTTATTACACTCTCAGACGCGACGTCATATGATAAAATGGGTTAATACATGAAGGGTTAAGGGATGAGCACAAATTTTCGTCACAAATTTCGGATACTTCTTCACAAATAACACAGATTAGCATGTGATATGTTTAAACAACTGTAAACTACAAAAGCACTTTCAGTTATACATGTAATATTAATATCAAGGGCAACAACCTGTTTCATGATGACATAATATTTTGGTTCCACCGGCAATATTGATTGTACATTTCTATAGAACTCATTAACTCTTATCCCGCTGAACATGACAGCCCCCAACTTTGCTAACAGTGTAGATCCAGATCAGAGGATCTACATTACCATAAAAATCCTGAAAATTTGGAGACCTTTAGGCTTTGCTGTAATTCTCCTAAAATTTTAACAAGTTTGTTTCTTGATCCAGCAAGGAGTCCAAAAAGTGGAGACCTAATGGCAAATGGTGAGACCCTGATCTGGGTTTGCACTGTTTGCTTGGGCCTGTCTGTCCAAATACTTAGGATAATTACAGAATTTGTCATACAGTTTGTAAACTGAATGAATTTACTTCATCAAGTAATTTGATTGGGTAATAGTCAGAAAATGGTGTGACTACATTAATTTATTCAGGAGGTGCAAGGTTAAATTGTGAAGCATGTTTTAGGAAAGTAAATGGTATATCAAATGCATGTACAGTGCTTCTAAGCTAGTAAATATCCAAAAATTCAATCCAATGATAACTCTTTAATATTAGAAGCCTCTATGGTGCAGTGGTTACGCTACTCGCCTTGTAAACCAGAGGTCCCAGGATCGATCCCGGGCTATACCAGACTTTCGGATGAGTCTTTAAACCGAGGTCCCGTCTTCGTATGACCTTAGCTGTTGGTGGGACGTAAAACTCAAACACTCACTCACTCAACTCTTTAATATCGTCAACAGTCTGACTGAAATTGATCGACCTTACATAATGATGACTTTGGTCAAAGTGCTGGAAATACAAGAAAGGCTTTGAAAAACAGGTTGACGTGAAAGGTACGACCACATTGTTTGGACACCATTCAAAATGTAACAGTTTGCTTAATTCACAAAACACTAGTAACAGCTGACATTACTATAACACTCCCGTGTCTTAACCCTTACCCTGCTGTTCTCGACAATCTCTACTTTTACAAACAGTGTAGATACTGATCAGATGGCTTCTGAAGAAGCCATCTGATCAGGATCTACACTGTTTGACATTCAGTTTGTGAATTTGCAGGAATAAATTACTGCACAATCTGAATGGGTCAAAGTCAAAACTGGGTGTGGCTAAATTAATTATTCAGCTGGATTAGGGTTAAAATGTTGTTTTAATATCCTAGAGCTAGAACTGGCAGTTTTCAGAAGAATTTTTATATACTTTTCCTATTTCCTATTCAAATATAGATTGTGGGTGCTGATAAGAACCGCCTCATTGAGGCTGTCCTAACAAGTACCCACAACCTATGTTTTTGAGGAAAATGAGTAAAACTAGAGCTGTCAGTGATACTGACTAGGGCCCCGGCAGCGCTATCAGAGGAGTAGGAAAATTTGTGGACGGACAGAAAGACGGACAGAGTGATTACTATAGGGCACCCACACTTTCAGTGCGGGGCCCTAATAATGTATATCCTTGTAAACCCAACTTTTCTCTGTATAAAGTGGGCTCATAGGGGCATTCATTACATGGACTCGTTAACATGACAAACAATAGGAAACCTCAAAATGAATGACCTAGGTTGTTTAGGTAAATATGTTTTAGCTAAAATGGGTACATGGTAAAATATATGATTAATATATATAATATCACATCAATAGAATGTATGTGCTAATTAATACATGTATATGTTAACCCTTAAGATGACGAGAAAAACTACATCTGAAAAGGTCGTCTGCTTATGTCGTCTGCAGAATTTTTTTTGCAAACTTTTTGAAGATATTTTTTCACACAGGCAAACAGTGCGGGCCCAGATCAGACAGTATGGGCCCAGATCAGACTGCTCCTATAGAAGCAGTCTGATCTGGGTCCACACTGTTTGCAAAAAAAATTACTTTTAAGGTAACTGGCAGACAGCAAAGCAGACGTCAATCATCGTGATTGGCATTTTATGGGTTAACTGTAACTCACACACAGTTCTAGTTTCTTATATACAGATTTTTTTTCACAATAACTGACAGAGCCATAAACTTTATCAGCCTACAAATTCATTTTTTTTTCAATTCAGGATTCAGTTTATGGTTCATCATTGCTCAAGCTTACTGGAATGTCCTCGGGTATCCCACAAGCCTTCTGATACAGACTTCCGTCACCTGTCAAAATACAGGTGTGAATCAAAATACAGGTGTCAATCAAAATACAGGTGTCAATCAAAGCGCACATAGCTCCAGGTGAGGCGATGTAACAAGGATAATTTAGGGGAATGGCTACACCTGGCAGATTTTTCTGCCATTTTCAAGGGGAACAACTTTCGGAACTTCCCGTTTGCTTTTCTATTTACAGTGTCCAACTGAAAATGGGGTCTACTCTTAAAGGAAAGAATTTGCTCCTCAGGAGCAAATTCTTTCCTTTAAGAGTTGACCCCTATTGAAATGGGAGACAAAAATACTTTAGCAGGAGTTGCCTTCCCTGAAGGTGTATCCATACCCCTTAAGAATTTTTTTCTCTTTATTTATAGAAGCCTCCACGGTGTAGTGTTTATGCTACTCGCCTTGTAAACCAGGGGTCGCAGGATCGATCCCAGCTTCTCTGGACTTTCGGATTTTTCTATAAACCGAGATCCTGTCTCCGTATGACCTCAGCTGTTGGTGAGATGTAAAACTCAAACACTCACTCTCTTTATTTCACGTTGTATGTTGTGGGTATTTGTTAACAAGGCGATTCTAACAAGTACCCACAACATATGTTTTGATGGAGAAGCAGGGAAAAAAAACATCCAAAAATTATCCATGTTATTAAACATCCTAGGCGCTCATACCATCCCACAGCTCTACTGAAGGATTTATCAACAGAACAGTTCACTTTGACAAATTTTTTATAATACATCCTTAACAGGAGATATGCGCTCATACCATCCCCCGCTCTACCGAAGGATTTATCAATAGAACAGTTCATTTTGACAGTTTTCTCTACATGAAAAGAAAAATCAGTGTTACATGAAAAGAAAAATCAGTGTTACATGAAAAGAAAAATCAGTGTAGTTAAAAGCACAAAAACAATTACGGTAAAATTCCTATATTAAGACCAGTTTTGGGACTGTTTAAAAGTGGTCTTTAAGACCACTTAACAGTCCCAAAGGTGGTCCCTGACCAGAGGACACTGTCACTGTGGGCAGGAATCAAAAAGAAAAATTAAGTGAAGCCTTCAAAATAAGCTCTTTAAAGCAGAATTATGGTCTTAATAGAGAAATTTCACTGTACATTTACATTACGACATTACGATAACTCACCCGTGGGACATAGTGCAAATTTCACATCTCCAAAATGGCTACTAATCTGATGAAAATCTGTGATATTTTTCTTATATATGCTCCAAACATAGGTTGTGGGTGCTCGTTAGAACCGCCTCATTGAGGCGGTTCTAACGAGTACCCACAACCTATGTCTTCAAACAGAAATAAGGAAAATAATGTTTACCCCCGTAAACCCCAGTTTTCTCTAAATAAAGTGGGGTTTAGTGGTGTCTTAATTTCAAGGACTTGTTCACGTGATGTCTGTAAGCTACAGCTCAAATTTCATAAGTAAAATCCCTACTACATCTAATTAAAATAAGATACAAGTCACAACTTCTGAACAACTCTGTAATGCTTGTGGAATTCAGACTAGTAATTATCGTAATGATCCTATGTATTGGGACAGACAGGACTAAGCAAACAGTGCAGACCCTGATCAGACTGCTCCAGCAGGATCTACATTGTTTGCCATTCTGTCTGCACTTTTTGGACTCCTTGCTGAGTCATGAAACAAATTTGTTAAAGTTTTATGAGAATTACAGCAAGTACGTATACTCAAGGTGAATTTTTAGGATTTTTTTTGCATTAATTACTCTATATATGCCATAAATAGCCGGCCTCGGTAGCTCGGTCAGATGCGCGTCTGACTGGTGATCAGGCGGATGCAGGTTCGATGCCTGCTGGGGTCGGCAACATTCTTTTGTGGAGATTGATCACAAAATCTTTTCGACTGTCCTTCTCTCCCTTCCGCTAATTCAAGAAGGACAGGTGTCAGTTTCTGGCGACTGTGCACGGTAATGGTTAACCGCTGAGATATAAGCCTGCCTGGGAAAGTGTGGATAGGTAAACTGACTGGCTCAAAATGAACTAAAATAGTGTTGAGCGGGCTGTTAAACTCCAATACAAACAAACAAACAAACAATACAAGGACTGTTCAAATATGAATGCAACTAAGCACATAAAAATGATTCCGTGATAGATTTCGATGAAAAATTTATTTGTCCCCTCAAAGTATTCCCCTTTAACAGATACATGTATACAAACTTTCAATCTTCTGATCCAATCATTGAATGCATTTTGGTAGTCTTTTCGAGGTACACTACAAAGGCACTGGAATATTGCAGAACCGAGGTGTTAGCGCTGTACAAATTTTCAACCAAAAGGTATTTTTTCAGCCGCGGGAACAAAAAAAGTCACACGGGGCAAGGTCAGGGGAAGGAGGGTGAGGGAGTTCAACAACCTTTTCCTGCTTCAGATAGTCTTGCACAATGAACGCCTTGTGGGATGACGCATTGTCATGTAGCAATCTGACATTGGCAAAACCAGTTGCGGGTCTTCGTTATTTGAAATTATTTCTTCAATTTTCGAAGAACTCTATTCTTGTAAAACTTCGCATTTACAGATTTGCCTTTAGGCACAGCAACCTGAATAGCAGGGCCCTGATTTGAAAAGAATATGGCATACATTACCTTCTTGACGCTCATGGTCCGCTTTGCAATGCATGGTCTTTTGCAATACTTTGTTGCCCATATTTTGTTCTGAATCTTTCGTTTTGGTTCAAAAAAGTGAACCCATGTCTCTTCACCTGTGATGACAGTAGAGAAAGACCGTGCATTGTAATTTGGAAACTTTTTAAGCAACTTCTTGGCGCACTGAACGCGTGTCTTTTTCTGCTCATCTGTCAACAGATGGGGAATCCATCTAGCACAGATCTTTCTCATTTTCAAATCCTGTTTCAGAATAGTATGAGCTGCTCCTAATGAGATGCCAACCATACTAGTTATTTGCCTAGTGGTGTATCGTGCATCGGTAGCAACTATTTCTTTCACTCTAGCAACCATCTTGGCAGATGTTGCTCTTTTCGGCCGACAATCATGTGGTGCATCTTCTGTTGAGCCTAGCCCACAGCTAATTTCTTACACCAACGAAAAAATGTCGGAAAAGACATTTCATTATGCCCATAAAATGTACATATTTCATCAAAAATGTCTTTGCACTGTATACCAAGAATACAACGATTCTTAATATAGGACCGTTTTTCAACGGCGTACTCGGACTTCTTCCAACCATGTTTTGTATTAGTATACAAGAGTAGACAGTGTTTATCGAACGATATACATGGCTAAAGTGCACGGATTTTAACAGGTTTGGTATCAATGTATAGGTAAAATGTTTTTCTACGCTGTGATATTTATTTCCAGGTGATTTTCTCATTAGTGCATGAGAAAACTTTCTACTTGCATTCATATTTGAACAGTCCTCGTATGCCATAGTTAAGGCACATGCTCAAATACGTCCACACAAATTCTTTTTGAAGGAGTATAGTTGAAACAAATTTAGAGAGCAAGATTCTGCAGTCTGTTAAGTTGAAACTTCTGATAATTCACCCTAACTTCAAATATTATGCTTTTTGTGATACATCACAAAAACACGCCTATATAATTAAGACCCCGTTGGACCCCACTTTTATACAGTAAAACTGGGGTTTCCAGGGGTTTTCCTTATTTCTGCTCTAAAATATAGATTGTCGGTACTCATTAGAACTGCCTCGATGAGGCAGTTCTAACGAGTGCCCACAATCTATATTTTGAGCAGAAATAAGAAAAATATCACTATTTTTCATCATAAAATTTTCATTTTTTTCGGCAATAAAGGTGGTAATGTATTTGTATAGGCGTGTTTGCGTAATGATGGTTCACCTGAATGTGCGCTTTGTTTTTATGATAAGAATGAAATGTCTATGTGCACTGTGTTCTTAAAAAGGCAAATAAGGTACTGAAAATCATAAACATTCGGACCCCTTTAGGACTTGCTGTAATTCTCCGAAAATTTTAACAAATTTGTTTCATGATCCAACAAGGAGTCCAAAAAGTGCAGATGCTATGGCAAACAGAGCAGACCCTGATCAGACTGCTCCTGATATGGGTCTGCACTGTTTGCTCAGGCTGATCTGTCCCTGATCTGTCCCAATACTTAGGATCATTACAGTACTCTAAAACTTGGGACACTTGGCCATTTTATTCTGACATTCTTATGAGTGATGGTTTTTTTTTTAAAGAAAAAGAAAAAAGCATCTGGGAGAATTTTCTAACTTTACAAACTTTCGCCCATTTATTTTATGGGTTTGATGACCACTGAACCAGATTCTTGCTTGCCAAAAACATCAGAAATATAAAAGCACTGCATCATGCCTCATCACTACACATACATCAAGTAAGTGCCATAACACCGTCAAAAAGGAATTCAAAGTGAAGGTGCATGAGTATTTCTCAAAATAAAGTTGGCATGAATACATGACTGAGATGACTATTTTCAAAGATCAAAGGGCCATAGCTCCAAAAGGAAGTGAACCAGAATTACATTTCTTATTTCTAAACCAGAATTACAATTCTTATTTCTGCAGAACCTCTCATGGTGCTTGACATCTGTGTGCAGTTGACGGAAAATATCTCAAAATAGTTCTCTATTTACAGAGTAGATACAACTATACCAGTATCACAGAAACCGTTATTTTCAAGTTCAAAGAGACAAAAACTTGTACCAAGCTTGACCAAATTCATCAATTCGTTCATGTGAAAGGGTGCAGACAAGCATTTTCTGGTCCAAAACTGATAGTTTGGGGGGGGGGGGGGGGGGGGGTGGTTGTGACCTTGCAAATAAGGAAATACTGTAGAAAGTTTGACCAAATGTCATGTATTCGTTCAAGAGACAGGGTGCAGACAAGCCAAAATTGACAGTTGTGGGGGCTCTTGTTCTTGGAAATAAGATCATGGTCTACAAAATCTAATCAAATCTTTGGTTGGTTGCAATGATACAAAGTTTGTTTCCAATTTCATTGATTTGTTCATGAGATAGGGTGCAGACGCCATATTTGGTCCAAAATTGACAGTTTTGGGGGGCTTGTGCCCTTGAAAATAAGGTCAAGGTCATCAAAACCTAATGGGTGTTTTCCCCTATCCTAGTGATATGGCCATGCAACTTTGGTCCGAATTCATCAATAGGTTCAGGACATATTATAGTGCTTCAAACAGACTACAAGATAGAAATAGCTATGTTTAATGTTCAAGGGTTAATAACTCCCAAAGTAGCACAATCAAAGTTATGGTTCATATGTTGTGCACGTCTCATAGTGCTCTACATATCTGTGAAGTTTTGTGAAAATGTCTCAAATGGTATCAGAGTTATGTCGTGGACATGAAACTATGATAGAAACTATGATAGAAATGGCTGTTCAATGTTCAAAGGGCAGTAACTCCAAATGAAGGAAAAAAAAGTCAGAGTTACAGTTCATATGTTCTGCATGTCGTCTCATAGTGCTCTGCATATCTATGAAGTTTCGTGAAAATATCTCAAGCGGTATCAGAGTTATGGAGCAGACATGAAACTTTGAGAGAAATGGCTGTTCAAAGGGCAATAACTCCAAAAGTAAGAAAATCAGAGTTATGTTCTGCACGTCGTCTAATGGTGCTCTACATATCTGTGAAGTTTCTTGAAAATATTTCAAAAGGTATCAGAATTATAGATACGAATCTATGAGGTGCTGATGGATGGACAGACACTCAAAATTTCAGAGGGAATAACATAATACCCTGCCATTTTTTTGAGTGGCGGGGCATAATGAGGCAAAAATCTTTTTGTTATAACATGTACATAATCCTGAACCTTGAATGTAGTTAATAATAAACTGAATCTGGACTTATCAGTTATGGCATATAAATATGGCAGTCTTTGAAATGAACACATAAACAAAATATCAGGTAATCTTCACGCAACAAATATGCCACATCAGCACTGGAATAACTACATAAAGTATTATTTGCTTAAAACATAATTGCATAAAAACGTCCCAAGATAAAAAATGTTGAGATGACATCAATATATTTTTGGTATTTTTTCTGAGAAAATCCGACTTGACCTTTCATGTGAATCATCTGCTAGAAAGACGGTTAACATGACCTATTATGTCTTACTTTTTCATTATAACACGGTTTTGGATATAACATGGTTTCAAGATGGATCCCATAAATGGTCATTTTTCTATATGATCTATACAATTTTGTTTGGATATAACACAGTTGTTTAACTAATATGGTTTCTGCTTTGGATCCCACCAATAGTCTTATATAGAGGTTGTGGTGTACTGTTGGAGTCCAAAGCTGAAACAACTGTGTTATATCCATACAAAAATGTACAGATTATATAGAGAATCTTACATGAGTGTTCATGTATAATTGAATTTATTAAACGAGTTGAGGAAAAGGGATAAAATGCAAGGCTTTGCCAAGCACGAGTTGAGGAAAAGGGATAAAATGCAAGGCTTTATACATGAGCACTAATGCTAGATTCTATTTATCATATGACATTTAAAATGCATTTTATTCGCGATTGTTTTATAAAAATGTCAATATTCCACCATTAGTAAATGCGACGTCGTTAAGGACGTCGTACTTGTAAGGTTACAGGGTGTATCTAACTAATTTGCATAATTAATCCACTAGTGGTTTATAGAATTTATTACATGGCATTATTACATTCTCTGACGTGACGTCATATGATAAATAGAAAAACGACCATTTTTTACCATTGAAATCTGTTAACGGTACTGTAGTTCGATACGGTCCCGGACGCTCAGACACATTTTAGTCGGGAAATACGGTTATTAACCGGACCTCACATCATCTTGTTTGGAAAACTTTTGATCCCCATAGCTCTTGGGATACAGAGGTTATGCTCTGGCTTGTTTTGCTGGTTGCTTAGATGTGATAAATATAGGATCATATACACCTCAACCTTGTTATAACACGGAACTTCGGGTCCAACCAACGGGCCGTGTTAGTTAACCCAATCGTGTTATAAACGCCGACCGTATTTGTCACAGAGCAACCATTGACACTAAATTTTCTTCGTTTTTTTTCGGCAGTAAAATTTACAGTGTATTTGTATATGGTTGTTTTTGTTATGCTATTAACTGACTGTGCATGCATATTTGAATAACATAAGTTGGAGAATATGAAGGGCCCTTTACTCACAAGTAAATGAGTAAACTCATTTTACTATTACTAACCACCATGATTTGTGGACAAATGACTTTACTAGTCTACTGCAGGTTATTTAACCCTTGTCCTGCTGAACGAATTAATTCTGACACCTTGATTTTTGTCTATCATCCAATCAAATTACTTGATGTTATTTATTCCTGTAAATTGACCAACTAAATGAGAAACAGCAGAAGCCATCTGATCTGGATCTACACTGTTTCCAATGGGAGGATGGATCCCAGTTCAGTGGGACAATGGTTAAAGAAGTTCCACAGCCTATGAGTGTATACTGAGATACTGAACAATTGGAGTTTTCTGGATTTCTCTGACAAAAATTCTTTATCAATACTGATGGGTGACGCAATGTCAGAGAGGTAGACAATACAATTAGTGACAGATTATGGTTTTGTGGAGACAAATACAAACTTCGATGGCTTGAATACCTTTTAGACTATGAAAATTTCTTGAATACCTGTCAGACCATGAAAAGTTGTTTGAAACAGGGGTGGTTTGAGGTACTCATTAGGATAACACACCCATGCGACATAGTGCATTTTTTCACACTTCCAAAAAGGCTACTTTTATGATGAAAATTTGTGACATGTTTCTGTATTATACTGCAAACATAGGTTGTGGGTGATCGTTAGAACCGCCTCATTAAAGCGGTTCTAACGAGTACCCACACCTTATGTCTTGGAGCAGAAATAAGAAAAATAATGTATTCCCCCATAAACCCCAGTTTTCTCTATATAAAGTGGGTTTTACGGGGTGTTCATTTCACAGACTTATTCACGTGATGCACTGTACTGCTAATATCAGACTCGGTAAAGAATGCCTCTTTAAAAATAATTTTATTTTTAAAAATAGCAGGCCTCAGTAGCTCAGCCAGATGTGTGCCTCAGTGTCTGGCTGGTGATCTCCATACCTGCTGGTGTCAGCAACAGTTTTTCAAAGAGATTGATCAGGAACTCTATTCTAGGGTCAATCTCTCCCTTCCCACCATCAGATTCAAGATAGGCAGTTGTCACTTTCTGGCAAAAGGCTGTGCACTGTACTGGTTAACCATATACAGTCAAACTAACCACTTACATTTAAACCTGTCTTAGGGGTCACACTGTTAAGGGTCACCTGTATTGAACAGCCACCTTTTTGGGGTCCCCTTAACCAAAATACAGTGTAAATGAACCTGTATTAAGAGGCCACCTGTCTTATACAGCCAGTTTAGTGTGTCCCCCTGGGTGACCCCTTAAGACAGGTTTTACTGTACATATAAGCATGTCCAGGAAAAGTGTGGTTAGGTAAACTGACTGACTCAATAAGGCCAATAGAGTGTTGACTGGGCAGTTAAACACCAAACAAATAAATACCAGCCTTACAAAGGCAGAAAAATATGAAATCTCATATGGTCTATGTAGATGATCTGTAAGTGGGCTAATCTGTGAATCTGTCTCTTTTTGCCAGAGTGCTTAGCTACTAACAACATTGCTGGTTTGCAGTGAACTGGCTAGACATGAGGCGAACACACTTTGAAGAAAAAAAAAGACTATTTGCATTGCAGTAGCAATCAGTATCTTAACCCATTGTATAGTAATGGACTCTTTCATTGCTATATGTTGGACAAGTCCATTTGTCATATAATGGGTTTCAGATCTATTTTAAGGTTTTTATTTTATTTTTCATGGAAAATTCTCTTAGCAAATTGTGCAGGCCCCGATCAGACGCCGCATTCTGGGCCTGCACCGTTTGCCAAGGTACCCTTTTAGGGGTTTTCCCGCATACAATGGGTTAAACAAAGACCTTTCCAAACCATAATTCTGAAATATTGCTCTGTTTTTCCATTACATCATATGTTGTGGTACTTATTACACAGGACCATCCTTATATAAGAACAGTATTTGTTCTCTAATATTGTACCTTTATATAGAGGATCTTACATGAGTGTTCATGTATTATTGAATTTATTAAACGAGTTGAGGAAAAGGGATAAAATGCGAAGCTTTGCCTCAACGAGTTTAATAAATTAAATAATACATGAGCACGAATGCAAGATTCTATTTATCATATGACATTTAAAATGCATTTTATTCACGATTGTTTACAAAAAATGTCAATATTCCGCCGTTAGTAAACGCGACGTCGTTAAGGACATCGTGCATGTAACGTTACGGGACGTATCTAGTTAATTTGCATATTTAATCCACTAGTGGATTATTGAAAATAATACATGGTGTTATTACACTCTCAGACACGAAGTCATATGATAAAACAGGTTACAAAAGGCCTTTTTTCCCTTCATTACTCCAACAAACAAACATAATAGACATTTGGAAACAAATATTATAGACATTTGTTAGAATCGCCTCACCAAATGTTACAGACATTTGTTAGAATCGCCTTGATGAGGCGATTCTAACAAATGTCTATAACATTTGTTTTTTCGGAGTATTAAAATCCAAGAATCTTTTATGAGTATGGATTCGATATGTGCGATTCCAACCTCAGGGCAGCCAATGCCAATTGTAACCGATGCCATTGACATTGTTGTTATAACAAAATATGTTGTTATAACGAATGTCGGTATAAAAAGAGCTGACTGTAGAATAATCTCATTTTGCCGATTTGGATGATCCTGCAGTTCTAGAAGATAGCATAGTAGACAGACAGACAGAACCCAGCACTTTTTTTAGAAACTGTGGGGATAATGACTTAAACCTATTCAATGTGTTTCATAGCCCATTGTATGCTAGTGGACTCTTCCATTCCTATATGTTGGTCAAGTCCATTTGTCATATAAGGGTTGTCAGGCCTATTTTTTCCTTTTTATCCTGTTTTTGACCGAAAATTCTGTTAGCAAATAGTGCAAGCCCTGCAATGTATGCCAAGGTACCCCTTTAGGGGTTTCCCGCATGCGATGGGTTAATGAACAAGAACTCTGCTGAAGGCTACATTGTACCAGTAGGGTCTTTAACATTCAGGAGAAAGCTAGGGTTCTCGCTTGCCAGTGGGGTGGAAAGCCAGACTCCTAGATCACAACATGCTTTAAGCAGGCGCGACAAAAAATGGTCTCAATTTAAGCTGGTCTTAATAGTGGAATTTCACTGCAGTGATTATTAAAATTGTCTCATAAGTACCGCAACATACATTTGTATGGAAACCAGGAGAAAAATACCACCAAACTTTTATTTAACACCAGCACACATGTGACCATTCACCATATTTGCATTATTTGCTGGCTCCCAGCTTGCACATTGTCAATATTGGAAAAACAGGTAACCAGACCCCCCTGACCTTTCAAGGTCAGGGGGTCTGGTTACCTGTTTTTTCAACACTGATAACCTTCAGACTAGGAACCAGCAAATAATGCAAATAAGGTGAATTACTCGCAAAACTAAAATTAAAATCGCTGTAGTAACTCCACTTGAAGCACGCTGTGGAAAGCACAAGTCCCCTATTCATCGTCCATCATGGAACTTTTGTAGCTAAATCTCCGGCTAGTGAATCTGTGTCCAGATTTTGAGATATATTTTGCACTTTAACGAAGTCCTGTGACAATTCTTGAACTAAATCCAACAACGGTTCACAGAGTTTTTGATAGCCTTGGGTGGTAAGATGAACGTAGTCATGCATGTCCATATGACTAATTTTGTTATCTTTAATAAATAACGCAGGATCAGTGGCCAGGAATGTAGTATTTGGAACCTCGGACAACTGTTCGGAGACTATGGAATTGATTTTTGCTATTTTTTCTCTTAGAGGATTAGGGTCTTCGCCTCTTGGTGGAATCCCCTGAAACATACAAATTGTAGATAAAAAATAAACACACGGTCCAAATAGAACATCATCCGGTCATAACATATTAAATTTATGACACAAGCCAGAGGCTTATGGTCAGTATATATGAAATTTATCAAACAAGCCAGAGGCTTATGTTCATATGAAATTTATGAAACAAGCCAGAGGTTATAGCTATTCCACATCAAATTTATGAAACAAGCCAGACGCTTATGATCATTACATATGAAATTTATAAAACAAGCCAGAGGCTTATGGTCATTACATATGAAATTTATTAAACAAACCAGAGGCTTATGATCATTACACATGAAATTTATTAAACAAGCCAGAGGCTTATGATCATTACAGATGAAATTTATGAAACAAACCAGAGGCTTATAGCTATTCCACATCAAATTCATGAGACAAGCCAGAGGCTTATGGTCATTACATATGAAATTTATTAAACAAGCCAGACGCTTATGGTCATTACATATGAAATTTATTAAACAAACCAGAGGCTTATGATCATTACACATGAAATTTATTAAACAAACCAGAGGCTTATGATCATTACACATGAAATTTATTAAACAAACCAGAGGCTTATGATCATTACACATGAAATTTATGAAACAAACCAGAGGCTTATGATCATTACACATGAAATTTATGAAACAAACCAGAGGCTTATGATCATTACACATGAAATTTATGAAACAAACCAGAGGCTTATGATCATTACACATGAAATTTATGAAACAAACCAGAGGCTTATGATCATTACACATGAAATTTATTAAACAAACCAGAGGCTTATGATCATTACACATGAAATTTATTAAACAAACCAGAGGCTTATGATCATTACACATGAAATTTATTAAACAAACCAGAGGCTTATGATCATTACACATGAAATTTATGAAACAAACCAGAGGCTTATGATCATTACACATGAAATTTATGAAACAAACCAGAGGCTTATGACCATTACTCATGAAATTTACGAAATAACCAGAGGCTTATGATCATTACACATGAAATTTATGAAACAAGCCAGAGGCTTATGATCATTACACATGAAATTTATTAAACCAGCCAGAGGCTTATGGTCATTACACATGAAGTTTATGAAACAAACCAAAGGCTTATGATCATTACACATGAAATTTATGAAACAAACCAGAGGCTTATGATCATTACACATGAAATTTATGAAACAAACCAGAGGCTTATGATCATTACACATGAAATTCATGAAACAAGCCAGAGGCTTATGATCATTACACATGAAATTAATGAAACAAGCCAGAGGCGTATGATCATTACACATGAAATTTATGAAACAAGCCAGAGGCTTATAATCATTACACATGAAATTTATGACACAAGCCAGAGGCTTATGATCGTTACACATGAAATCTATGAAACAAACCAGAGGCTTATGATCATTACACATGAAATTTATGAAACAAACCAGAGGCTTATGGTCATTACACATGAAATTTATGAAACAAACCAGAGGCTTATGGTCATTACATATGAAATTTACGAAACAAGCCAGAGGCTGATGATCATTAAACATGAAATTTATGAAACAAACTAGAGGCTTATGATCATTACAAATGAAATTTATGAAACAAACCAGAGGCTTATGATCATTACACATGAAATTTATGAAACAAACCTGAGGCTTATGATTATTACACATGAAATTTATGAAACAAACCGGAGGCTTATGATCATTACACATGAAATTTATGAAACAAACCAGAGGCTTATGATCATTACACATGAAATTTATGAAACAAACCTGAGGCTTATGATCATTACACATAAAATTTATGAAACAAGCCAGAGGCTTATGGTCATTACACATGAAATTTATGAAACAAACCAGAGGCTTATGATCATTACACATGAAGTTTATGAAACAAACCAGAGGCATGCAAAATTACCCATCATGCAAAGAGTTCAAGAAATGACTGGAGACATACCATGACAATAACTTGTGCCTGAGGTTGTTTCTGTTGTAGAACACTAACAATCTCAACTAGTCCTGCAGCCACTTGTTCAGCTGTGTGACCGTAATTGTTTGTCCCCACCAATAATACTATAACCTGAAAAATATCACATTTTTGTAAACCATTTGATCAGTGACCATAATTGTCCCAATCATTAACCTGTGAGCCTTGTCCTGCTGAATATTCATATATGCCACACCCACTACCGATTATCAACCAATCAGATTACTTGATGCAAATTATTGCAACAAATTCATAAACTGGATGGCAAACAATGAAGATCCTGATCAGATGGCTTCTTCAGAAGCCATCTGATCTGGATTTACATTGTTTCAAAGATAAGGCATATCCGGGCTCAGCACGACAAGGGTTAAGATGCCTAGAAAAACTGCATCTAAAAATGTTGTCTATTTATGTCGTCTGTTAAATCTTCTTGCAAACTTTTCAAACATGTTTTTGCATCCAGGCAAAGTGTGGACCCTGATCAGACTGCTCCTAGAGGAGCATAAAATGACTTTAAAAGTAACCAGCAGACAACAAGTTTTGTGGTTGATACTACAAATTTGTTACAGACTGCAATATCCACCTTGGCAAATAATGCATAGCTTGTAGGCTTATTTCATCAGGGAGCTGACTTAAGAGCATTGGATTTTCCCTCTAAGCGGCTTATGTTGGAGGGGATTTTTCAGATATTCTTCATCCCTTGGTGACGGGTTTCATATCATAAGATGTGGGGTAATCTTGGATCTGACTTTACTACAGTCGAACTTCAATGGCTCGAACATCTCCTTAATCATCCCCCACTATTTCTTCTGTAGAGGATTTCGCTAGGGGCTCAAGAATGGGTTTGACACATCCATGGTAAATGAGCCAACGGTGTTTGAGCCATAGAAGTTCTACTGTATAAGGCCCAAAATGGCTTTGCTTCATCATAATGTCAACTAGAAATGTTTTCAGAGGAAAATAATGTCCCCTACCATAAATACTCATTAAACATCCATTTGACCTTGAAAACTAGGTTAAGGTCACCAAAATCTAAGGTGCATACAAGCCATTTTTTGGCCATAAACTGACAGTTTTGGAGAACTGTGACCTTTAAAAAAGGTAAAGATCACCAAAATCTAATCAAATCTTTGGTAGGTTGCAATCTATATTGTACCAAGTAAGACCAACTTTCATCAATTCTTAAATGAGACCGGACGCAGACAAGCCATTTTGCCCAAAACTAACAATTTCCAGGAGCCTGTGACCTTGAAAATATGGTCAATGTCACCAAAATCTATTCAAATATTTAGTAGGCTGCAATGATATATTGCACCAAGTTTGACCATATTTCATCAATTGGTTAATGAGATAGGGTGCAGACAAAACTGTCAACTTTTGGGAGTCTGTACCCATAAAAATAAGGTCAAGGTCCCAAAAATCTAACTAAATCTTTGGTAGGTTACAATGATATATTGTACCAAGTTGACAAAATTTCAGTGATTCATTCATGAGCCAGTGTGCAAACAAGCCAATATTGACAGTTTTGGGGTCTCTGTGCCCTTGAAAATATGGTCAATGTCACCAAAATCCATTCAAATATTTGGTAGGTTGCAATGATATATTGTACCGTTTGAGCAAATTTCATCAATTTGTTCATGAGATAGGGTGCAGACCAGCCAAAATTGAGTTTTAGGGGACCTGTGCCCTTGAAAATAAAGTCAAGGTCACTAAAATCTAATCAAATCTTTGGTAGGTTGACCAAATTTCATCAATTCTTTCATTGGATAGGGTGCAGACAAGCCATTTTTGGTCCAAAGTTAACAGTTTGTGGGAAGGCCCCCGCCCATAGGGGCTTGAAGAAATATATGGGCTGCATTATGCTTCCACGCAGAGCTGAATCCAGCTCGCACACTAGTACTGGTAAACCGCTTAGAGGATCTAAGCCTGTCCAGGAACCGCGGTGCGAGGTGGACTGTCCATGCTAATAAACCCTATTGGTTTCATTGGGCGACAGGGCTTGAGCTGTCATTTCATGTCAATGTCGGGTAAAAGTCCCACAAAATTGGAAGCAACGTCTCCAAAATGACCTTTTCAGTGTTGACGGGGACGTTAAACCTCAAATCAAACAAACAAACAAAACAGTTTGTGGGAGGCCTGTGCCCTTGAAAAAAATGCCAAGGTTATCAAAACCTAATGGCTGTTTCCTCCCATCCTAGTGATGTAACGAAGCATGTTTGGTCAGAATCCATCAATAGGTTCAGGAGATACATGTATAGTGCTTCAAACAAGCTGTGCAAGGCTGATGCCAACTTAAATGGGATCTGCACCAAGAAACTCTATGTCCCCCTCACCGTTGGCAAGGGGACATAAATATGTTCTCCTCACCGTTGTGAGGGGACATAATGATAACTTCCTCGAAGAAGAGGAATGTTACAGACCACAACTGCTACCTTTAATTATCTCCTTTGCAGATTATGCATAGCCTATAGCCTTATAACCAATCATTGATATCTATGTCGGGCAGTCTTCTCTTTGGCTCAGTGGTGACAGCAATGGATTTTCATCTGAGCAATCGGGGTTCGAATCTCACAGGAGGGCAGGGATATTTTTTCAGCTATGCTTTATTCTTTTGTGATGGCTTTTATGTCACATCACATTTTAGTAAACCATTTTAAGGACCACAATAGTTAGTCCCAAACATTACTACTACAAACCGTAAAACATCACATTTAATCCTTAAGATGGCGAGAAAACTACATTTGAAAATGCCATCTGTTTATGTCATCAACTGAATCTTCTTGCAAACTTTTTAAAAATATTTTTGCATACAGACAAACAGTTGTGGGCCCAGATCAGACTGCTCCTACACTCTGATCTGGATCCACACTGTTTGCAAAAAATGACTTAAGGTACATGTGACCTGCAGACGGCAAACCATTTTGTAGTGGAAACCCCCAAACGGGTAATTGGCAAACAGTGCAGGCCCAGATCAGATGCCACAGAATGCGGCATCTGATCAGGGCCTACACTGTATGCAAAATTTCAGCCATTGTGCAAATAAATTTTAAAGTAAAACATAACCTGTTAACCCTGCATTTTGAAATGGACTCCTGCTGTATATAAGGCAGAAGATTCCATTTGGTACAAAAAGGGTTAAGCTAACAATGAGTTGAGTGCTACCTTTGGTCTGATACAGTCTAGTTCTCCATTTTGTACCCTCCATAGTACATTTTGTGTCTGATCACCACCTATACCAAAGTTCAACGAATGCAGAGGCTCAAACATACTATTCCACAGCTGAAAAGGGAATGACATTGTCGTTACTTTTAACCTTTACCACGCGCTGGGCTAATTCAGCAGATGACAAATAGTAGATATTTTTCTTATTTTTCTGAGAAAACAAGACTAGACATCTCATGCAAATTGTCATAGGAGACAATTGCCAGAGATGTCAAGTCATGTTTTCTCGGAAAAATAAAAAAAATATTTCAAAGTGTCATCTGCTGAAAAAAAAATATTCCCAGCATGCAATGGTTTACAGACATTATGGTATCTAGCCTTTGCCCTACTGAGCCAAGATACATGTACTCATTAGACGCCTCAGTGGTGCAGTGGTTACGCTACTCGCCTTGTAAACCAGGGATTGCAGGATCGATCCCGGGCTTCTCCAGACTTTCGGATGAGTCTTTAAACCGAGGTCCCGTCTCCGTATGACCTTAGCTGTTGGTGGGACGTAAAACTAAAACTCACTCACTCACATGTACTCATTATAACTGCAATATTAATTGAACAAATCCTTAGGTTAAGAATAGATGTATAAATGGAGATAAACATATTTATTGAAGTATGAACAACATTAATCCTTAGCCTGCTGAAAAAAAAAAATAATTTAGCCATCTGATCAGGATCTACACTGTTTGCAAAGGTGGAGGTTGTCCTGAACAGCAGACTAAGGGTTAGTTACCATGAACTTGCAAAAAGACTTAGCAAAACAGCCAGATAGCTGGCAAACTTTTTGGCATGTGTAACCACAGTTTGTCCCAATAGATTGTCCAAGAATATCGACCAATCAAAAGTAGTTGTGTTCAAGCAAGTCATCAATGATTACCCATGGTGTTTCTTTAAATATTGATAATTGCCCGCTAAATTCAACTGTCATGCATAAAATATCCAGATGTGAGAGAAGAATCCATAGCTAGGACTTCCAGAAATTAAATCATTCCAAAAATGAATGAGAAGGATGCCAATTTGGAAAACTAGGATTATCATTTGAAGAACATTTCTTATTGCTGCTACTGATCCTGATGTTCATTCACTGTCGTCAGTTTGTGAAACAGGCGTGATGACTGCTCTAAATTTTACCAAAAATAACTTCAGTAACACACGGACTGTGATCAAATGACAGAACAAGTGTAGTGCATATATCACACAGTTTGCTAAATCTTTCTGAAATGCGTAGTATAATAATTACGATATTCTTTCTGTAAATCCACTGAGAATGCAAATATCAAAAAACTTACTTGTTTGTTCGTTAGACAAAGGTATACATACCTCAGTGTGAGCTAACTGCTGGATGAGGGAGTCCCCTATAAACAGCACCTCTGGTTCCCTTTCTTTTGATTCAAATACAAATCTTTTGTGCTGCAATCATAGAAAGTTCATATAAATCATTTTGTTAACCAACTGTAAACTGGTGGACTCATCCATTGCTATATGTTGGACCAGTCCATTTTGTATTGTCGTTAAACCCATTTTGTACCAAATGGAATCTTCTGCCTTATATATAGCAGGTCGGCCCCGCCCAACCCGGCTTGGAGAAATATATGGGCTGCATGATGCTTCCACGCAGAGCTGAAACCGACCAACACACGAGTACTGGTAAACAGCTTTGAGGATTTAAGCCTGCCCAGGCAAAGCGATGCAAGTTGGCCCGTCCATGCTTATAAACCCTATTGGTTTCATTGGGGGGCAGGGCTTGAGATGTCATCTCAATGTCGGGTAAAAGTCCCACAAACTTGGAAGCAACATCTCCAAAATGACCTTTACAGTGTTGACGGGAACGTTAAACCTCAAATCAAACAAACAAACAATATAAAGCAGGAGTCCATTTCAAAATATAGGGGTTTCAGGTTGTGTGTTCTTCAAAATTTATTTGGAAAATAGGCTGAACTTTTTGCAAACAGTGTAGGCCCTGATAAAATGCAGCATTTGGCGGTGTTTGATCTGAGCCTGCAGTGTTCCCAGGCTTTCAAGTGACTCCTTGTGAAAAAGTAGGAGAAAAGTAGGAGCCTGAGATATTAAAAAGTAGGAGAAAAGTAGGAAAAAAGTAGGAGCCTGATATAAAAAGTAGGAGCTAATGGACATGAACATACCACCATATGTCTGAGATTTTAACACTTTTTCATATTGGACAGTTTTGTTTGTGCATTTGAGTCTAATGTTTTTACATCCAAGTTAGCTGGCACCTGTAAAATATTAGTAGCTAACCCATCTAGTTCAGTTATTCATGCCTGCAGCTTGAACTTCTGATGCTTTTGTCAAGATTTTGAAACAGACAAATATAATGTACCTAGATATGACATATGTCAAAATATAAATTCAAATGAATTGACTAATTTTGAAAAATTACATTTGTGAGAAGCATCAGCTACAAGTTGTCCAGGTGAAGGCATCATAGCACTGCTACAAAGAATTCCTATCATGCTAAACAAGACAGCATTTCAGTTGCTCACTGAAGTCAAGGCATTAAAGTATTGCTGCAATGAATTTCTGTCTTGCTAAACAAGACAAAGCTCCAGTTGGTCACTTCAGTCATCACAGCATTGCTGCAATGAATTTCTGTCATGCAAGACAAGAAAGATCTCTGGTTGGTCGATCACTGCAGTTAAGACATTGCATTACTGCCGCTTTGAATTCCTGTCATCCTCCATTAGACAGATCTCTAGTTTTTCACTGCAGTTAAGGCATTGTCACAGTACTTCAATGATATTCTGTCATGCTAAACAAGACAGAGCTCCAGTTGGTCATTTCAATTAAGGCAACACAGCACTGTTGCAATGAATTCCTTTCATGCTCAACAAGATGGAACTCTAGTTGGTCACTTCAATCAAGGCAACACAGCACTGCTGCAATGAATTTCTTTCATGCTCAACAAGACACAATTCTAAATGGTCATTGAAGTTAAGGCATTAAAGCATGGCAAAAATGAATTACTTTCCTACTTAACAAGACAGGAATTCTAGTTATTCACTGTGAATTTAAGCAACACTGCTGCTGCAATGAATTTCTGTCATGCTCAAAAAGTCAGAGCTCTAGTTGTTCACTGCAGTTAAGGCATCACAGAAGTGCTGCAATGAATTCCTGCCATGCACAACAAGACAGAACCCTAGTGGGTCACTGCAGTTAAGGCATCACAGTACTGCTGCAGTGTATCCCTTTCATGCTCAAGACAGAACTCTAGTTGGTCACTGCAGTCAAGGCACCACAGCATTGCTGCAATATTTTGCTGTCTAGTTCAACAAGACTGAGCTCCAGTGGGTCACTGCAGTTTAGTCATCAGAGCACTACTGCAATGTACTTCTGTCACGCTCAACACGACATAGCTCTAGATGGTCACCACAGTTAAGGCATCACAGCACAGCTGCTATAATGAATTTTTATCAAGCCAAACAAGACAGAACTCTAGTTTGTCACTGCAGTTAAGGCATCACAGCACTGCTGCAATGAATTCCTCTTGTGCTAAAGACAGAGATCTAGTTGATCACTGCAGTTAAGGGGTCAGAGCATTGCTGCAATGAACTCCTATCATGCTAAACAAGACAGAGCTCTAGTAAGGCATCAAAGGCATGGTATCAAAGCATTGCTGCTATGAACTGCTGGTCAGTTAAGACCTAAAAGAACTGCTGTAATGAATTCCTGGCATGCTAAAAAAACACAGCTCTAGCTGACTGTTTCAGTTTTACGTCCCACCAACAGCCAAGGTCATACGGAGACGGGACCTCGATTTAAAGACTCATCCGAAAGTCTGGAGATGTACTGGATCGATCCTGCAATCCCTGGTTTAGTAGGCAAGTAGCATAACACTGCACCACAGAGGCTTCTAGTTCTAGCTGATCACTGAAGTTAAGAAATCAAAGCACTGTTGCTATGAACTCTTGCCATGCTGAACAAGACAGAACTCTAGCTGGGCAATGCAGTTGAGGCATCAAAGCATTGCTGCAATGAGTTTTTGTCATGCTAAACAAGCCAAAGCTCAAGCTGATATGGCAGTTAAGGCATCACTGCACTGCTGAAGCGAATTTTTGTCATGCTAAACAAGACAGGGCTACAGCTGCTCACTGCAGTGAAGGCATCACTGGATTGCTGCAATGAATTTCTGTAATGCTAAACAAGACAGAACAGGTTGTCACTGCAGTTAGGGCATCAAAGCATTGCTGTAGTGAATTTTCTACCATGCTCAACAAGACGGAGCTCCAGTTGGTCACTTATTTGAAGCATCACCGCTCTACTGCCAAGATTCTTGTCATGCTCAACAAGACAAAACTGCAGGTGGTCATTGTATTTTTGCTTTATATCAACATATTCCAATTAGTGGTACAGCTAAAAACAAACAGTAGCCAGTCTTTGAAATTATACACTGAAAATATTGAGTGCGGTAACTGCAACTTGTACCTATTGAACTGGGACTGCACTGTTTTTGATTGCACAGAATGATTAATAATACACTCTGAAATGTTTGTGGGAAGTCAATCCAGTACAGAAAACACCTTAAAATATTTTAGAGTTGTATCGTGAACAAGTACATACATATGGATACCCAAACCCAAATAAAGTAGAAGTAATACAAAGATCAGGAATCGATACAATTAACTTACTCCACCCACCAAAGACACCAAAGGGAAAGAAATACAAAACATTAAGTGACCAGACCATAATGGAAACCTAAACAAAGGAAGGCCATAAGGACAGTTACTTTCCCACAAAATGGCCATATGGCCATCCAAAATTAAAAGACACAAGTGATACACACAGTAAGTAACAAACAACAACATAAATAAATCGCCACAAAAGTCTATCATATCTGTTAAATAAGTATTTATCCCTGTAAAAAACAGTTCTACAGAGCTTTAGAATCACACCTAGTACCTGACACCTGTTAAAATGTTTGCCATCTTGTCCATTGTGAGCCAACATTGAAGCAAACTTTGCATTATACTCAGTAGTGATTACCAGTGAACAGCTTTTACTCAAGTTCTAGCATTCATAAGAGGTCGACAGATGAATGTTGAGGCTCATCAGTCCATATATCATGCAACAAGATGCATTTTATAAATAGGCTGAGATATATGTTATACTTTTAAATGCTTTATTTGTTTATTCATTTATACGGGATCTTAGTTTTTGAACAAATCAAAAAAAGTAGGATAAGTAGGAGTTTTTCTGGAAAAAGTAGGAACAAAGTAGGAACAGAACAAAAAAGTAGGAAAAGTAGGAAAAAGTAGGACTACTTGAAAGCCTGTGTTCCATTTTTGACAAAAGAATCATGTTAGCAAACAAGGCAGACCCTGATCAGATGTCATATTTTGCAGTGTCTGATCTGGGCCTGAACCTTTTAGGGGTTTACAACCTATAATGGGTTAAATGGAACAAAAATGTCTTTATTGCAAACACAAGCAGTGGAAGTGTTGGTAAGATGTCAGTCCTAAATTAAAGATCAGACTGCAATTTGACCTGGTGGATCAGGGCCTGCACTATTTGCTAACAGAATTTTCCGTCCAAAATAGAATAAAAACGAAAACATAGACCTACCACCCCTTAACCCATTGTATGCTAGTGGACTCTTCCATTGCTATATGTTGGCCAAGTCCATTTGTCATATAAGGGGTGTCAGGCCAATTTTCCGCTTTTATTCTGTTTTTGAAGGAAAATTCTGTTGGCAAATAGTACAGGCCCTGATCAGACGTGGCATTCTGCACTGTTTGCCTGGCAAGGTTTCCCACATACAATGGGTTAAATAACTGATTGCTCATAGGGGAGGTAATTTAGCAACTATAACAGTAAAAGTTACAATTCTTGTCACATGACTTCTTGATCTGCCCTATATCAATTGGATGGACAGAAAACCGGACACCTATACTTCATCTTACTAAAGCAGAGTATCTTTATAATGTAAACATTCCTTGGACATAATGCTAATGGAAAAGTAATAACAGTGTCATTCAACTGCAACCATCCATGTTGAATATGTACTTGCCATGCAGTGCAGTGTACCAGAATCACATTGCAACAGATAAGTATTTTGTGATAATTGAAGGACAGTGTTTCTTATTTCTCCATATAAACCTATGTTGCAGGTATTCATTAGAACCGCCTCATCGAGGCGGACCTAATGAATACCCACAACATAGGTTTTTATGGAGAATTGACAAAAACTATCCTTCAGTTATCAAAGAAATACTTATCTGTTGCTATGAATCAGGATCATTATTGGTGACATGTCCAATGACTTTCAGTCACTATGCAGCAAGGAAACAAAAACAGCAGACCAATGTCTACATCGATCACAGGCTCAGTGGTTTGTGCACTTGCTGCTATAGTGTGAGGTCCTTGGTTAAATCCCCAGCAGCAGCGAAAAAATTTCAGTGTCAAAACATGCTCAACTGGCGTTATTGGTGAATATAATAGAAAGTGCTATCCTTCCGAATGGTATGTTACCTGGCACCCCCTGTGCATGAGTCATCTGATGTGCACATTAAAGATCCATATAATCATTACATGATTATTATGTTGGCTTTGTAAGATGAAATTCTGGAAACGCACACCTGCAAATAATGGTCAAATATGACTTATCCCTATACAAGTAAAAATAACATGTTGGCCCAATGTGCTTTGTTGGCTTGAATAGATTAACTTCATTAATGGTATTCATACACCTGTAACACCAGGACTGAGGTGGAAACAACTTTCATGACCTTAAGGCAATCACATTTCGAGGCTTTAGCGCGAAACTATTCTAAGTGACATATTTGGTGAAAAACACTTTTTTCCACAGTTTGATGGTATTTTATATTTTACAACATGTGTACAAATTTCCCCATTGTGCACTAACAAATTGCTGAGAAAAACACATATTTGTCCAACTAGTTTATCTGCATTTTATGATTTCAGTCAGTGCGAAACTAGTGCATCTGTTCGTTTAACCCTTAAATTCCAGTATTTTAAGCAAGCACTGTATACCTCATCAGATGCCGTGTTATGTGGCATCTGATTAGATATCTACTGTTTGCCAATGCCCCAGTACACAAGCCCAGTCCATGTTTTACTTTTTTCAATGCTCTGACGTCACAAGGAAGATAAATAACTGGTACCTGGATTTTGTCAGTGACAGTCACATGGACAATAGCAGGCGGGAAGCTTCTGTAGCTAGTAATTTTGGGTCGATTGATAAGCCAATGCCTCAGTACACTAGCTCAGTCCAGATTTTACTTTTTACACAGTGCCCTGACAACACATGGAGAAGGCTAGCACTGCTATAAATAACCGGTAGCTGGGTAGTGACAATAGCAGGCAGTTAGTTACTCTGCTCTATAATGTAGCCTTTTCAGCTTCATCCTAGGCCCTTCTGTATACTTGTATATGCTAAATAGGACCAGCACAACAGATTCATCTTTCTGCATTTACAATATTTCATTGATAATGCTGAAGCGCATTTGCAAAACAAGCGTTAAAATATTTTGCAAACTCACGTTAACTGCCTTCTTACTGTATGTCCATAAGACTCTGGCAAGCAGTAAAGATTGCTGCAACTGATCAGCAGCTTCACTAAGTACATAAAATATATAGACTTTTGTTTAACTTGCAATAAATAAAAGAAATCAGAAACCCCTTAAATTGAAATGGACCTGTACAAAGTTATTAGATGAAGACTCTATTTGTCACACCGCTGGCAAGATTAAACTGAAGCAAAGTCTGCCAGACAGACAAACCAATCATGGGTTCAGATGTCATACATACCTCTCTGTGTATTTACTGCCCCCCTCCTATTAGGGCTTATAGAATTAGATGGGCTGCATGGTGCTTCAATGCCAAGCTGAAGCCAACTGCACATGAGTACTCGTAAACCGCTTAGATGGTCTAAGCCTGCCCAGGCAAAGTGGTGCAAATTGGACCCTGCATATTGGTATGTTTGGGTGGTAGGGCTTGAGATTCCATTTTATCTAAATGTCCCACAAAATTGGAAGCAGTTAACATCTCCAAAATGACCAAAAAGTGTTGACGGGGACATAAACCATCAATTCAAACAAACTTCTGGCAACAAAAAATCACAGGCAGAGGTTGTGTGTGTGTGTATTATAATGACACAGAAACTGTAGTTAATGGATAACTGCTTTATTTAAAAACATTGAGCCAGTGAAATTCCTGTGGCTTGTATAAGCATGGCTGGGTGGGGGGTGGGGGTGGGGGCGGGGGCAAACTATGGATTTTCCAATCTTAATATAGCCCACAAGTTTATGTTCCATAGTGTCCATCAGTCACCCGATAAGGTCCATCAGTGGGCTCCTGCTTATTTCGGCTGCATCCGGAAAATGGTGACTTTAACCATGTAGTTGCTAACCACAAAATTGTTGTCTGCTTTGTTGTCTACTGGAACTTTAAGTTATTGTTGCAGACAATGTGGACCAAACTCAGACAGCTACCCAAGGAGCAGTTTGATCTGCACCCACTTTGTTTGCCTACATGCAAAAGATAGGTGTGAAAAGTTGGCAAGAATATTAAGCAGACAACATAAACAGACAACATTTTCAGATGCAGTTTTTTCTTGGCATCTTAAGGGTTAATTAGACAGCAATGATTGGTTGAAGGTCCTGAACTGAAACTTATAAATAGAAGTGAAGGCAATAATCAGGAATCGATACAATTAAGCCACACCTACTATCAGAGACACTAAATGGAAAGAAACACAAATATGAAATGACAAGACCCTGATGGAAATATCAATAGCAGAAAGCCAAAATGACATTTAATTTCCCACAAAATAGCCAATTGGCTATCCAACCCCCCTCTCCCCCCAAATGTAAGCGATATACATATTCAAAGACGAACTGTAACAAAAATAAACCGCACCAGAAGAACCGCATTGGAATGGTAAGTGGGCTTAAATTGATTTTATGTGACCGCAATCCTCGCCCTTACTTCCATCGCTATTTAAACAAATAATTTGTTCAGTCCGCAGGAAGGCTTCCTAACTAATCAGTGCAACATCTCCGAGAACACAAAAATCAAACAACCAGAGATGAAACAATGGTGAGAACTCCAAGAAATAACTGAAATGTTAGAGCAAAAGAAAACCAACAGTTAGACTCTTATAGGCCCTACCAGAGACCCTTAAATACCAGTATTTTAAGCAAACAGTGTAGCTTCTGATCAGACGCCGAGTTCTGCAGCATCTGATCTGGGTCCAATCTGTTTTTGCCAGGCCCAATCAGATTAAATTGATAACCCTCTTATGCAACACTCTGACCTAAAATTGATAAGATTAGTGTAACTATTTTCTATTAATAACCTTGGTTTCCTCAAATAAGTGATAGTCACGTGGACTCCAGCACTGAAAGAGATTTTGTGCTTAAAATGGGGGTCGAGTTATGGAGATCACAATTACAGTTGCACCCACTGAGTTGTGGCTCTTGCTCATAACATGCTGTGTCAACCTGGTGTACAATTGTACCAAGCATCATCAACATTTTAAAGGGTGTTAGTGCTTTGGGGACAACAAGGCTATTCTGGCAGGGGAGATAATTAACATAATGCAGCACTTACAGCTATGCGTCTGCTTGTGACATACCTTCTCAAATACCACCAATATATATTTCAAAGGTTGATGCAGTTATGGCCATGACCATGTTATACTGTCAGGGGAGATAATCGCAAGACCATGGCACCTAGAGTTGTGGTTCTTGCTCATGACACACCTTCTTAACATCGTGTAAAACTGTACTCAGTATCATCAACTAACTAAAATACAACTGCACCCAAATTGGTGATTTTTGCACATGACATTCTTATCTGCTAAGAACCATCATGACTAATCAAAGGGATTGAAGTTATAGTTATCATAAGATACTATTGCCAAGGTAACAATATTGCCAAGGTAACAGACTAAAATACGATGACAGCCAGAGTTTGGCTCTGGCTAATGACATGCCTTCTTAACCTTGAGTATAGTCTTACCAAGTGTCATCAATATATCTCAGTATGTGGAAGCTATGGTTATGTTGTCATGGGAGATAACTAAAATACTATGGCATCTGGAGTTCTGGTTCTTGCACATTTTGCATGCCTTCTCCTCCTCGTCTACTTTTGTACCATTTGACATCATCATACCTCAAAGGAGTTGTGGTTCTTGCACATGACATGTGTACCATGGTATAGAACCTTGATTATTATCTCAAAAGTATCAGAACTGTCAAGATTATAGAAAAGTTTGTTTGATTTGAGGTTTAACGTCCCCGTCAACACTGTAAAGGTCATTTTGGAGACTTTGCTTCCAATTTTGTGGGACTTTTACCCGACACTGAGATGAAATGACATCTCAAGCCCTATCGCCCAGATAAACCAATAGTGTTTATAAGCATGGACAGTCTGACGCGCACTGCTTTGCCTGGGCAGGTTAGCGTCTAAGCGTTTACCAGTACTCGTGTGCTGGTTGGTTTCAGCTCTGCGTGGAAACATCTTGCAGCCCATCTATTTCTTCAAGCCCGGATGGGCGGGGCCGAAATCATAGATAGATAAAGGGATAAGAATAACTGATATCCATGCTTCTTAATAAAATCTTATAATTAAACTTCATTTTTTAAGCAAGAGAAGTAAAATGAAAGGGCATTTTCTCCCTAATTCAAAATATCAATGGTTGATATGTTTTTAACAACTCTCAGCCATTCTATGGTATAATTGTGAATTTGATGTGAGAATAAAAACTATTTTTTAAATTTCTGCTGAAACAAATAATTACATCATAATTATAAATTCACTTTCTACTTAATGCAATACTTTTTTGGCTTCAAACTGCTTCAAAACCAGCTTTTTCCATAAGATAGACTAGTTTCGCACTAAACATTATGGCCGTAAATGTTCAATTTCAGCGCGTAACTAGTCCATGTGATGATTTTTTTTATTTTTCAGATATTTTCAATAAAAACTGTCCACAATGTTTACAATACACATTTTAAACTCAAACATTCTTTCAGAATTGTTATAGAAGACAAAGCAGTAAAGAATTTCAGTTTTTTCCTTCTCCTGTAAAATTATGAAAAAGTCAGATAGAATAGTTTCGCACTAAAGCCTCGATTTGACCATTACTTGCAGGTGTACATTGCGTACACACCAGGTTTGCAGGATGGAAGCCTACACAGTAATCATCCCTGCAAATGATGCAATTTAAAATGTACAACCTTCATAAAAGGACACATCTCTCGACATGAAATAAAATTCTTCAATGCTGAATTATAATGTCTGTTTTATTATGCTGAATGTGGGCCATTTCGCCTGTGGGTTGTTTTGCCCTGATTTAGGAGTGGGACGATTCGCCCTTATGTGGTGAGTTGTTTCGCCTGTGGGTCGTTTCGCCCCAATTATGGGACAAATGGGATGGATGTGTAAATGGATGGATGGGTAAACTAGAATCGCGCAGTCGATGGCAAGCCATCGCATATCCCCACGGGCCCCACCCCCTGGGCCATCCCCTAGGGGTGTTTGACCCGAGGGGTAAAATTTTGATTGTGATGTATTCTACTCATTATGCCGCTCGACTTAATATGCTACACGACCATGTTCTGAAAACTTTGATTTTTTATCCCAAAGGTGCCCCACCCCTGGCCCCACTCCCAGGGGTAGGATCAAAATTCCGAAAGTGTTATGCACTCCCCAGACCAAAGTATTATCAGTTCCCAAAGTTTCAAGTTTCTATCTATAACGGTCTAAGAGGAGTTATCCGGTAACAGTAATGTATGGGGGTAAAGGGGTCAAAATCAGTTTTTGACCTCTGGTGACCTCAAAATTGACCCCAGGGGTCAAATTTTGTTTGTAATGTTTTCTACGCATCAGCCGTTCGCTTTGATATATTACACGACCATGTTCTGGAAATTTTGATTTTTGACCCCCGCAGGCCCCACCCCCTGGGCCCACCTGTAGGGGTGTGATCAAAATTCCAAAAGTGTCATGCACTCCCCAGACCAAAGATCTATCAGTTCCCAAAGTTTCAAGTTTCTATCTATAACCGTCTAGGAGTAGTTATCCGGTAAAGGGGTCAAAATCAGTTTTTGACCTCTGGTGACCTCAAAATTGACCCAAGGGGTCAAATTTTGGTTGTAATGTTTTCTACTCATCATGCTGTTCGCTTTGATATATTACATGACCATGTTCTGGAAATTTTGATTTTTGACCTCCGCGGGGCCCCACCCCCTGGGCCAACCCGTAGGGGTGTGATCAAAATTCAGAAAGTGTCATGCACTCCCCAGACCAAAGATCTATCAGTTCCCAAAGTTTCAAGTTTCTATCTATAACCGTCTAGGAGTAGTTATCCGGTAAAGGGGTCAAAATCAGTTTTTGACCTCTGGTGACCTCAAAATTGACCCCAGGGGTCAAATTTTGGTAATGTTTTCTACTCATGCTGTTCGCTTTGATATATTACACAACCATGTTCTGGAAATTTTGATTTTTGACCCCCGCAGGCCCCACCCCCTGGGCCTACCCATAGGGATGTGATCAAAATTCCGAAAGTGTCATGCACTCCCCAGACCGAAGATCTATCGGTTCCCAAAGTTTCAAGTTTCTATCTATAACCGTCAAGGAGGAGTTATCTGGTAAGACGGACGGACGCACGTACGACGAAGACCATTACAATATCCCCACTTTTTCTTCGAAAAGTGTGGGGATAAAAAGAGAAACGCGATGGATGGGTAAACGAACAGAGTGGTGTGTGGGTATACATTACGGACCGATGAACGTGCACTTATATGAATGAATGATGGATGGAATGGTGCTTGGACAGATGGATGGAATGGTGCTTTGGTAGATGGATGAATGGACAGGTGAATGTATGGACGGATGGGATGATTTTGTTTTGTTTGTTTCATTTGAGGTTTAACGTCCCTGTCAACACAGTATCTATAGGTAATTTTGGAGACATTGCTTCCAATTTTGTGGGACTTTTACCAGACGTTGAGATGAAATGACATCTCAAGCCCTGTCACCCAATGAAACAAATAGGGTTTATGTGCATGGACGGTCCGCCTCGTACCGCTTTGCCTGGGTAGGCTTAGATCCTCAAAGCGGTTTACCAGTACTCATGTGCGGGTCGGATTTAGCTCTGCATGGAAGCATCATGCAGCCCATATATTTCTTCAAGCCCCGATGGGCGGGGGCCGACGGATGGGATGGAAATAAATAAAACATCATGTTAACAGGTCTGTGCAAGTACGACTCCCTAAATCCCATTTTTACAGTGAAAAGAGGGTTTTTAGGTATACATTAGTTTTCTTATTCCTGTTCTTAAACCAAGACGATGAGGTGGTTCTAAGCCACAATCTATGTGTTGAGCAGAAATTAGAAAAACATCACTTTTTTTTTGTTTTCATCCACTTTGTCATTTTCATAACCATAAGATCACATTATACTGTATAGACGTGTACATGTCATGTGAGCCCGCATCTCTTTCTCAGACATTTGGTAGCTCAGTTGTCCTAACCTAACGAAAAAGTTGTCAGTAGGTCGTCCAGCTGCACCAGAGGAGTATATTACAAGCTCATAAGCAACAGATACTGAAAAAACAGGCCAGAGCACACAGACTCCCCATACACCCTCGACTCCTTTATAAACCAAAACACACCTTACCGCAATCCATATGACATAAATAAAAATCTGGGCAAAACGACCCTTCGAATTGAGGCAAAATGACCCATGGGTGAAACAAATCAAGGACGAAACGACCTTATTATGCTAAGTGAAGAGATATTTCACATTCACCAATGGTGACAAGAAGTATAAGTTTTGTAAGCAAGCGGATCACTAATACCAAACAAGGTAAGTTAGCTGCATGTTTTGGGCCACAGCTCCCATTCTCTAATATACACACAAACACTGACATGATACACTGGTCAGGCACACTTTCACACTTCAATTGTTTAATTGGTTTCACTTACACTTGTTATCAAAACACTGTCAAGGTGAGTTAATTAAGTACAATAAACAGGGGGATTAGCAGCCAAACAACCATAAATGGGGACTGTCAAATAGGCAACAATTTATTGCTAAGTGTCTAAACTAGTCTTTATTTAAACAGGCATATGAGTTTTGTACCAACATGTAGGGCAACATTTACTCTATCTGAAGAAGGACATGGTGATAAAGCTAGAGAAAATGGACATGGAGCTGTGCCATGCTAAATAGGGCAGGGGGAAACACTTAATATTATATTCTACAATTGCATGTGATTTTTGTATTAATTACCTCCACTTGCTTTTGAGACTTTTTTGGTTGAAATATGCTTAAATAATAGTGATGAAAACCGAAGCATGTACCTCAGAGAAAATCAAGCTGGTGACAGCTGACATTAGCCGTAACAGGCAATGGTAAATTGTGCTACTGTTTCTAGTCGTTGCCTGGTACAGATTTTAATTGCACCTCATTAAGAACAAAGCCAAACAAAATCGGATGTATGCGAAAATATTATATTCAAGAAGGCGCAGATGGGGAGAACGAAAACAGGATATGTACGAAAAAATAATCCGGATCAATTAGCAAGAAAATTGATAAACATTTAGCCTTATACCAACCTGACTCATCCATCGGCCATCACCTTGGACATCTTCTACGGGTGTTGGATCCGCAGCCGGATTCATTTTGAATGCAAGATTATTTTTTGACGAATTATTGATTAAGAAACGAATCACAATTTAATAAATTTACATCGCTGATTATGAACGGAAGTAACAGATGGCGCGCATGTCCCATCCGGTTGTGTATACTATTATCACGAACGAAAAACTATGTTTCGAGAAAGGTCAAAACGTCAGAATAGACACGTACAGGCACTATCTATCCATACACTGAGCCGGTCATATTTGGCCATTACCTCAGTTAGGTAGGTGGCTAATTTTAGAATTTAGCTTAAATAAAGTTAAATAAAGTAAATGCTTCTGATACCGCGGCCCCGTTTTTGGATTTCCACCTATCTATTGTAGATCGATGTGTTTCTTGTAAAATTAATGATAAACGCGATAATTTTCATTTTGAGATTGTAAATTTTCCTTTCTTGGATGGTGATGTTCCTCGTGCGGCATCCTATGGCGTTTATGTTTCTCGATTAATTCGATTTGCCAGAGTGTCTAGTCATGTAATTGACTTCAACACTCAAAATAAATTTTTAACTGCTAAACTTGTTAATCAGGGTTATCGGTATCACAAACAGGTCCTGGTGTATAAATGTCATTTGATGTGTCACCAGTAACAATTCTGATTCTGAATGAACTACGCAAAGCCTTTTCAAAATTTTATAGACATAATTCCGATTTAATTTCAAAATTCAATGTTGACTTAAATATCTCCTGCAACAAGGTCCATCGGAACCCGAATTTATGGTGACTTAGTATATAAGTTCAGAAATATATATAATTGCAATGACTTCGGTGCCCATTTTTGTAAAATCATTCTTCGATATAAAAAAGATTGGGTAAAACATAAATGTTATATATACGACAGACTGGTTGATAACTTTGCTTCCCTCTTTTATTGCACGCCGGTGGGTCAGGCCTCAGATTCTATGACAGTTCCAGCGTAAAGGCTTACTGAGAATTAGAGAGAATATAATTTTATGTAATGTTGGTTGGTGCCCGATGCTCTGTCTCTGGTTGGGCCCATCGGAGTCTAACTATTGGTTTCTTTTTCTCCAGCATTTCAGAGAATTCTTGCTGTCGAGTCCCCGCCGTTGTTTCATCTCTGTGGTTGATTGATTTTTGTGTTCACGGAGATGTTTTACTGATGAGTTAGGAGGCCTTCATGCGGACTGAACAAATTATTTGTCTTAATTGCGACGGAAGTAAGGGCGAGGATTATGGCCACGTAATATCAATTTAAGCCCCCACCCCCACCAAGTGGAATTCGTTTCACTGACGGTGACCGTTCCAAGGCGGTTCTTCTGTCGTGGTTTATTTTTGTTATGGCTTGTCTTTGAGTGTAGGTATCGCTTATATTATTCTGTTTTGGATAGTCAATTGGCCATTTACTTGGAAAGTAAACTGTCCTTATGGCTTTCCGCTAGTGAAACGCCAGCTAGGCTGTTGTTTTTTCCCTTTTTACAGTTGCATCAAAATGGGCCCCTGATACCTGTGATTGTAAAAATTCAGTGTATTGCTATCCTGCTGCTGGTCATATTATTACTGGCAATTTAAAAATTATTCCTGATTCCAGGATACGTTATATGATTTCTAAAGGACCGAAATATCGATTTCCAAAGGACCGAAATATCGATTTCCTTCAAAAATCGCTGCTGCTTTAAATGAATTTAGTAATCGATGGTGTAAACGAGAGTATGTTGAGCATAAAGCTATTAAGGAATGGAAACTTAGCATGCATGGTAGTTAACCCAGTCGCGGTTGACAACTTTGCTTCCCTCTTTAATTGCACGCCGGTGGGTCAGGCCTCAGATTCTATGACGGTTCCAACGTAAAGGCTTATGTTGATTGGTACCTGTTGCTCTGTCTCTGGTCGGGCCAATCGGAGTCTAACTGTTGGTTTTCTTTTGCCCCAGCATTTCTGTTGTTTCTTGCTGTCGAGTCCGCACCGTTGTTTCATCCTTGTGGTTGTTGGATTTTTGTGTTCATGGAGATGTTGCACTGACGAGTTAGGAGGACTTCATGCGGACTGACAAAATTATTTGTCTTAATCGCGACGGAAGTAAGGGACGAGGATTGTGGCCACGTATAATCGATTTAAGCCGCCCCCCCCCCATTCCCCTCCACACACACACTGTGGAATTCGTTTCCGCTGACCGTTCAAAGGCGGCTCTTCTGTCGCGATTTATTTTTGTTGTGGTTTGTCTTTGGGTGTTTGTGTCGCTTATATTATTTTATTTTGGATAGCCTTTTGAACATTTTGTGGGAAAGAAACATTCCTTTTGGCTTTCCGTTGTTGGTGTTTCCGTTGGGGTCTGTTGCTTCATGTTTGTGTTTCTTTCCCTTTGGTGTCTCTGATGGGAGTTGTGGGTTAATTATATCGATTCTTGATCATTGTCTCTACATCTATTCACTAAATACAGAGATGAAATCGCTGCTGCCTTAAATAAATTTGGTAATCGATGGTGTAAACGAGAGTATGTTGAGCATAAAGCTATTAAATAAGGAAACTTAGCATTCTGAAATAAGTGAACAAACGCATTACTTCTTGTTCGCAAAATACGAACTTATTACCTTCTAAACCTAAGACGTCTTTACGTCACCTTAAACTAGGTATTCAAGAATTTCATAGGAAGTTTGTTTTAGCTCCAGCTGATAAGGCCGCTAACAATGTGGTCGTTGTTTGACGGCTTTACTATGTTAACGCTCTTCAGCAAGAACTTGGTGATACTAAGGCCTATGATCTTAAGCCTTTAGCTGTAGAGAGGGCTTTAGTTGATGAGCACATTTATCATTCCATTCAGCCACCAAATTTGCGGAAAATGTCATAAAATATTGCGACAGTCTTCGAAAGATCAGGTAGAAATCTATTTTGGTCTATAAAAAAATTCTAATGAAGTTTTAAATTAATTGAAATACAGGCGTTTTCGTGCTTCAAGTCTGTCTACTTATGATTTTTCCACCCTTTACACTACACTTCCCCATAATCTTGTAAAAGAAAAATCTAATGATTTAATTGAATGGATATTTCATACGGACGACTCCCTCTATCTTGCATGTAATGTAAGAAATGATTTTTTCACTTCTGAAGAGCATAAAAAGTCACGTCAGAAAGTGGGTGAAGCTCTCACCTTTCTACTTGAAAATATTTACATATATAAGATTTGGTACTAAGTTATTTAGACAAGTTGTGGGTATTCCGATGGGTACAAATTGCGCATCCCTTGTGGCTGATCAGTTTTTGTTTTGTTATGAGAGAGACTTCATGGTGTCCCTTCTGCTGAAAATCAGTCTGAAATCATTGAATCTTTTAGCTCGACTTCTAGATATTTGGGTGATTTATTAAATATTGACAATACCTATTTCGATGGTTTGATCAGTCAAATCCCCCCCCACACACACAGAACTTCAGTTAAATAAAGCAAATTCTTCTGACACCGAGGCCCCGTTTTTGGATTTACACCTTGCAAAATTTATGATAAACGCGATGAGTTTGATTTTGAGATTGTAAATTTTCCTTTTTTGGATGGTGATGTTCCTCATGCGCCATCCTATTGCATTTATATTTCGCAATCAATTCGATTTTCCAGAGTGTGTAGTCCTGTAACTGACTCCAACACTCGTAATAAATTGTTAACTGCTAAACATCTTAATCAGGGTTATCGGTATCGATGATGCACTGATGAGTTAGGAGGCCTTCGTGCGGACTGAACAAATTATTTGTCTTAATCGCGACGAAGTAAAGGCGAGGATTGCGGCCAAAAGGACAGTTACTTTCCCACAAAATGGCCAACAGGCTATCCAAAACAAAATAGCATAACGGACACAAACACCCAAAGACAGACCATAACAAAATAAACCACGACAGAAGAACCGCCTTGGAACTGTCAGCGGAAACGAATCGATTTTACGTGGCCACAATCCTCGTCCCTTACTTCCGTCGCGATTAAGACAAATAATTTGTTCAGTCCGCATGAAGGCCTCCTAACTCATCAGTGCATCATCTCCGTGAACACAAAAATCAAACAAATGCTGGAGCAAAAGAAAACCAACAGTTAGACTCCGATGGGCCCAACCAGAGACAGACCATCAGGCACCAACCAACATTACCTTGAATTAGATCTCTCTAATTCTCAATAAGCCATTAGGTTGGAACCTTCATAGAATCTGAGGACTGATCCACCAGCGTGCAATAAAAGAGGGAAGCAACTACCGTGCATGCAGTCTGTCGTATAACATTTATGTTGTACCCAATCATTTTACATAGAAGAATGATTTTACGAATTTGGGTGCTGAAGTCATTGCGGTTGTATATTTTTCTGAATTTATAGAATAGAATTTACATCATAGTGTAGTTTATATTTCTTGTCCTTTGGGATCATTGATTCCATTGTGGAATTTTTAAAATATTTGAGGATCACTGATGAGGCCTAAATGGCCGAAACTAGCTAGTCTAGCCCAGAAAACTTGAACACTTCATATTTTCCAGTTCTGTGGTGTATTCCTTGCTTCCAAAGGATAACCCTTTTATAGAATATATTTGACGTCACTACAGCTGGTGTTTCGGAATGTGTGGCGGCCGTAAAAAGTCTCCCTGCCCTACATCATAGTGCAGTTTATATTTTCTTGTCCTTTGGGATCATTGATTCCATTGTGGAATTTTGAAAATATTTGAGGGTCACTGATGAGGCCTAAAAGGCCGAAACTAGGTAGTCTGGCCCAAAAAACTTGAACACTTCATATTTTCCCGTTCTGTGGTGTATTCCTTGCTTTCAAAGGATAACCCTTTTATAGAACATATTTTATATACTAAGTCACCATAAAATTCGGGTTCCGATAGACCTTGTTGCAGAAGAGGTTTAAGTCCAATATTGCATTTTGAAATTAGATCAGAATGGCGTCTATAAAATTTTGAAGTTCAATGTGACCAAATGCCATTCAATGAGGGTGTCACGACACCCTCCGGACAAGCAAATTAAGTTTGACTATACACTTCACCAGTAAATTTTGGAGCACGTTCAATCCGCCAAATATCTTGGTATCACCATCACTGTCGATATTGATTGGGGTCAACATATTTCAGAGCAAATTGTGGAGCACGTTCAATCCGCCAAATATCTTGGTATCACTATCACTGTCGATATTGATTGGGGTCAACATATTTCAGAGCAAATTTTGGAGCACGTTCAATCCGCCAAATATTTTGGTATCACCATCACTGACGACCTTGACTGTGGTCAACATATCTCTGAGTTTACATCTAAAGCAACTAGAACTTTAGGATTCCTTAGACGTAATTTGGTCTTTGCACCTAGACAGACAAGGGATGTCGCAAATAAAATATTTGTTCGCCCTCGACCTGAATATGCATCACACATTTGGCATCCCTATGTTAAAACTCAGATTCAGCAGGTGTAGAAGGCGCAGAGAACAGCTGCTCTATGGACGAAATAGAATTAACGTCGGTAACATAACTCACATAACTGGAACACCGGAACAGGCTATACAGCCTCTGTAGGTGACTTCTTGTAATAATCTCTGGGTTTTTGTTCGGGATAATAGCACCAGGGGTCAAATTTATAGGGGTGAATTTTTCAGTGCTTGTTTAGCCTTGACTTAAAACAGTTCAGGGAGGGTGCCATAATCACATTTTCTGGCAGCCGCGCTCCAGGAGTCAATGACCCTGAGACTAAAGCTGTTTGCCCTAACCTTAAGCCTATATTACTTTTTTGCAAACTTTTTTGGTGACCTCTAGTTGCCCTATAGGTTGACACAGTAAAGAATTTATTCTTGTCTATTTTGTCAATGTCATTCATGATTTTGAATGCCTCTATTAAGTCAGCTCTCTCTCTCTTCTATATTCTAATGATGGAAGTCCTAATTCTTTCAGTCTTCTAGGATATGACAGATGACTAATACATTGTACTTCTCACTAATTTAGTTCTATTTCTGATTCTGATTTCTGATTCAATATTGGACTTAAATCTCTTCTGCAACAAGGTCTATCGGAACCCGAATTTTATGGTGACTTAGTATATAAATTCAGAAAAATATATAACCGCAATGACTTCAGCACCCAATTTCGTAAAATCATTCTTCGATATAAAAAGATTGGGTACAACATGGATATTATACGACAGACTGCATGCATGGTAGTTAACACAATCACGGTTGGCAACTTTGCTTTCCTCTTTAATTGCACGCCGGTGGGTCAGGCCTCAGATTCTATGACGGCTCCAACGTAAAGGCTTATTGAAAATTAAAGAGATAATGTTGGTTGGTGCCTGATGCTCTGTCTCTGGTCGGGCTCATCGGAGTCTAACTGTTGGTTTTCTTTTGCTCCAGCATTTCAGTGGTTTCTTGCTGTCGAGTCCTCACCGTTGTCTCACCTCTGTGGTTCTTTGATTTCTGTGTTCACGGAGATGTTGCACTGATGAGTTAGGAGGCCTTCATGCGGACTGAACAAATTATTTGTCTAAATCGCGACGGAAGTAAGGGCGAGGATTGTGGCCACGTAAAATCGATTTAAGCCCCCCAGTGGAAATCTTCCACTGACCGTTCCAAGGCGGCTCTTCTGTGGCGATTTATTTATGTTGTTGTTTGTTACTTACTGTGTGTATCACTTGTGTCTTTTAATTTTGGATGGCCATATGGCCATTTTGTGGGAAAGTAACTGCCCATATGGCCTTCCTTTGTTTAGGTTTCCATTATGGTCTGGTCGCTTAATGTTTGTATTTCTTTCCCTTTGGTGTCTTTTATGGATGGAGTAAGTTAATTGTATCAATTCCTGATCTTTGTTTTACTTCTACTCTACTTGGGCAGTCTGCATTTTGTATGTAGTAGGGTCTTGAGTTGAACCGATGTGTAGGTGTTTGCGATTTTTGTAGTTATAGAGCATGTCCCAAGTGTTAGCCCAGGTGACTGCTTTGTTTATGCTGATTTGAACTTGGCTTTCATGATGTCCATTTGATATGCTTCTATAGATTTTCGCATCATCAGCTAATAGTTTGATCAGAACTGTGATCACCTCTGGTAGGTCATTTATGTAAATCAGGAATAAAATTGGCCCTAGTACACTGTCTTGGGACACGCCACTGGTGACTCGTTGGCTACCTGCTGATATTCCACTTACCCAGACTTTGTGGCTCCTTTTCGAAAGTAAAGTAGAAGTAAAACAAAGATCAGGAATTGATACAATTAACTTACTCCACCCATAAAAGACACCAAAGGGAAAGAAATACAAACATTAAGCGACCAGACCATAATGGAAACCTAAACAAGGAAGGCCATAAGGACAGTTACTTTCCCACAAAATGGCCATATGGCCATCCAAAACCAAAAGACACAAGTGATACATACAGTTAGTAACAAACAACAACATAAATAAATCGCCACAGAAGAGCCGCCTTGGAACGGTCAGTGAAAGATTTCCACTGGGGGGCTTAAATCGATTTTACGTGGCCACAATCCTCGCCCTTACTTCTGTCGCGATTTAGACAAATAATTTGTTCAGTCCGCATGAAGGCCTCCTAACTCATCAGTGCAACATCTCCGTGAACACAAAAATCAAAGAACCACAGAGGTGAGACATGCGGACTGAACAAATTATTTGTCTAAATCGCGACGGAAGTAAGGGCGAGGATTGTGGCCACGTAAAATCGATTTAAGCCCCCCCCCCCCCCCCCCCCCCCCGAGTGGAAATCCATTGACCGTTCCAAGGCGGTTCTTCTGTGGCGATTTATTTATATTTTTGTTTGTTACTTATTGTGTGTCTGTGTGTATCACTTGTGTCTTTTTATTTTGGATGGCCATATGGCCATTTTGTGGGAAAGTAACTGTCCTTATGACCTTCCTCTGTTTAGGTTTCCATTATGGTCTGGTAGCTTAATGTTTGTGTTTCTTTCCCTTTGGTGTCTTTGATGGGTGGAGTAAGTTAATTTTATCGATTCCTGATCTTTGTTTTACTTCTACTTTTAATGAGCTAGAGTGGCCGTCACAGGAGACCCGTCGTGAGCAGTCCTCTTTAACCTTCTATAAGATACACTCAAATACAGTATATGTGATTGTTTGAGGTTTACGTCTCATCAACAGCTAAGGCCATGCGGAGACGGGACCTTGGTTTAAAGACTCATCCGAAAGTCTAATACAGTACATGTATATATTAATAAAGATATGTACTTGACCCCTACAATAACGACAACCTAAACAAGGACATCAAAAGCAAACAACTCACAATATCGTGGGTACCAGTCCTATAGCGATGCCTTGAAAAGTAGAAGTAAAACAAAGATCAGGAATTGATACAATTAACTTACTCCATCCATAAAAGACACCAAAGGGTAAGAAATACAAACATTAAGCGACCAGACCATAATGGAAACCTAAACAAAGGAAGGCCATATGGACAGTTACTTTCCCACAAAATGGCCATATGGCCATCCAAAATTAAAAGACACAAGTGATACACACAGTAAGTAACAAACAACAACATAAATAAATCGCCACAGAAGAGCCACCTTGGAACGGTCAGTGGAAGATTTCCACTGGGGGGCTTAAATCGATTTTACGTGGCCATCATCCTCGCCCTTACTTCCGTCGCGATTTAGACAAATAATTTGTTCAGTCCGCATGAAGGCCTCCTAACTCATCATTGCAACATCTCCGTGAACACAGAAATCAAAGAACCACAGAGGTGAGACAACGGTGAGGACTCGACAGCAAGAAACCACTGAAATGCTGGAGCAAAAGAAAACCAACAGTTAGACTCCGATGAGCCCGACCAGAGACAGAGCATCAGGCACCAACCAACATTATCTCTTTAATTTTCAATAAGCCTTTAAGTTGGAGCCGTCATAGAATCTGAGGCCTGACCCACCGGCGTGCAATTAAAGAGGGAAGCAAAGTTGCCAACCGTGATTGGGTTAACTACCATGCATGCAGTCTGTCGTATAATATCCATGTTGTACCCAATCTTTTTATATCGAAGAATGATTTTACGAAATTGGGTGCTGAAGTCATTGCGGTTATATATTTTTCTGAATTTATATACTAAGTCACCATAAAATTCGGGTTCCGATAGACCTTGTTGCAGAAGAGATTTAAGTCCAATATTGAATTTTGAAATTAAATCAGAATGGCGTCTATAAAATTTTGAAAAGGCTTTGCGTAGTTTATGGTACCGATAACCCTGATTAAGAAGTTTAGCCGTTAATAATTTATTACGAGTGTTGAAGTCAGTTACATGACTACACACTCTAGCAAATCGAATTAATTGCGAAATATAAACGCCATAGGATGGCGCACGAGGAACATCACCATCCAAAAAGGAAAATTTACAATCTCAAAATCAAAGTCATCGCGTTTATCATAAATTTTGCACGAAACAAATCCATCTACAATAGATAGATGTAAATCCAAAAACGGGGCCTCGGTATCAGAAGAATTTGCTTTATTTAACTGAAGTTCTAGGGGGTAAATCTGACTGATCAAACCATCAAAATAGGTATTATCAATATTTAATCAATCATCTAAATATCTACCGCCCCCGCCCATAGGGGCTTGAAGAAATATATGGGCTGCACGATGCTTCCACGCAGAGCTGAATCCGGCCCGCACACTAGTACTGGTAAACCGCTTAGAGGATCTAAGCCTGTCCAGGAACCGCGGTGCGAGGCGGACCGTCCATGCTAATAAACCCTATTGGTTTCATTGGGCGACAGGGCTTGAGATGTTATTTCATCTCAATGTCGGGTAAAAGTCCCACAAAATTGGAAGCAACGTCTCCAAAATGACCTTTACAGTGTTGACGGGGACGTTAAACCTCAAATCAAACAAACAAACATCTAAATATCTAGAAGTAGAGCTAAAAGCTTCAATAATTTCAGATTGGTTATCAATGGAAAGCGACAAAATGAAGTCTCTTTCATAACAATACAAGAACAGATCAGCCACAAGAGGTGCGCAATTAGTACCCATCGGAATACCCACAATTTGTCTAAATAACTTAGTACCGAATCTAATATAAATATTGTCAAGTAGAAAGGTGAGGGAATCACACACTTTCTGACATGACCAAAGTGTATAATTCTTATGCTCTTTAGAAGTGAAAAATGCATTTCTGACATTACATGCAAGATAGAGAGAATCTTCTCTGTGAAAAGCCCATTCAGTTAAATCATTAAGCTTTTCTTTTATAAGATTATGAGGAAGTGTAGTGTAAAGAGTGGAAAAATCGTAGGTAGACAGACTAGAAGCACGAAACTGTCTAGATTTCAATTTATTTAAAACCTCATTCGAATTTTTTATAGACCAAAACAGATTTCTTCCTGATCTTTCAAAGACTTTATCACAATATTTAATTACATGCGTTTACAGGAAGTTAATAATTTAGAAAGTTCAGTGGTAGTGCAAGAACTAGAATCCGCAATAAACCGTGCTTTGTAAGGTTTTTTATGAAGTTTTGGTAACCAGTATAGCGTAGGAAGCTTGTCTTGGCCTTCGTTAACACACACAGCAAACTTGGTGGCTGAAAGACAAACATGTTTATCTACTATAGCTCTCTCTTCAGCCAAAGGCTGAAGTTCATAGGCCTTAGTACCACCAAGCTCCTACTTAAGCGTGTTAACATAGTGGAGCCGTCACACAACGACGACGTTGTTAGCGGCCTTGTCTGCAGGGGCCAAAACAAACTTCTTATGAAATTCTTACCGCACAGAAGGCTATTGTTTAAATTGGATTACTGGGGGATAAGAGGATCCAAACATAGTAGGGTTGGTTTTCTTTTGCTCCAGCATTTCAGTGGTTTCTTGCTGTCGAGTCCTCACCGTTGTCTCACCTCTGTGGTTCTTTGATTTTTGTGTTCACGGAGATGTTGCACTGATGAATTAGGAGGCCTTCATGCGGACTGAACAAATTATTTGTCTAAAGAAAAACTCTTTCTTTCCTAGAACTATTCCTCAATGGAATAGTCTTCCCTCTTCTGCGGTGAATCCGGAGAGGAGTTCAAAGCCCGTACAGTGTAGGAATTGAGACTCAGCGGTATGCATTTCAGGATACCTATGTTATTCAGATTATAGATAGTTTTAAGGACTCATCCAGTGACTTTTTCATTAGCTAAATTCAAATTTAGCCACCAATTCAACTGAGATAATTGCCAAATGTGACCGACTCTAAAAGATAGATAAATAGGTAGCACTATCGGTATTAAATAGCACTACTTATGGGCTGTAAATGAGTGTGTGCTCAAAAGGCAGTGCATTATACGTGTACATGTATTTTATTTCTTGTTATAATTAGATAACAATGTGTAGGCAGTATATTATTATTACGTTATTTTATTTGGATAGCCCATTCGTCATTTTGTGGGAAAGTAACTGTCCTTTTGGCTTTCCGCTGTTGATGTTTCCATTGGGGTCTGTTGTTCCATGTTTGTGTTTCATTCCCTTTGGTGTCTGGGTTAATTGTATCGATTCCTGATCATTGCCTCCACTTCTATTCGAAGAAAGAAAAGAAAGATTTCCAACATCTTTACCTTTGAAGATGATAAAACAGATTCTGATAGCCCCCAAAAGAATGGTAAAGTTAAAAAGTTTTGGTCATTCGCAAAGTCCCTGAAAAGGGAAGCGTTTGGGACCACTTCGTTAAGGGAAAACGGAATTCTCAAAACAGATTCGCGTGATAAGGCCAACATATGTAACAAACAGTTTCAATCTGCATTTACGCGTGAAACTGATTGTGAGCTACCATCCAAAGGTAATAGTCAGTTCCCCTCAATGGGAACATAACAGTTGACCCAGATGGGGTCGCTAAACTGTTAGGTAAGCTCAAGATACATATAGCCTCTGGGCCGGATGACCTGAATGCCAGGGTGCTTAAGGAATGTGGTGCTGAAATTTCACCCGTGCTGGCCTTTATCTTCAATGAATCACTTGTTCAGGGCGCTGTACCAGATGACTGGCGACAAGCAAATGTTACCCCGGTCTATAAAAGAGGAGAAAAATATATAATAGTGTCACAGGGTGAAATTATGGAAACTGGAGGAGCGCTTGCGTTTAGGACTTTCTAGTCGTCTCCAGTTATTTTCCCCTATTGGTCGTCGTTTTTCATACTTCATATACTCATATATTTCATATTTCATTAAGCATTAAGCATTCCTGAGTAGCGTATATCAACTTCCGGTGTCCTTATGTAAGGCTCGCGCGCTTTTCACTTCACTGATTAACACCGCATGCGCACATTCTTACCTCAGCCTTTGTCAGTCTTTCTTTGTCCCTGGCGAAGGTAGGTCTCACGACCACCTGACGGACACCATCTTTATGTACTTCCTAATTACTTAGGATATTCATATTATTTATTCAGGTATGCGTTTACTTTATTTCATTATCATGTTGAACATTTGTAAATTATCATAATTGTCATAATTTCATGAATATTCATATTGTTGCTATTGCCTTCTCGACCTCGGTCAGTCTTACTTTGTCTTCTGACGGGAGCAGGCCTCACGGTCAGCTCAAAGGACACATTCATATTACATTTCCTTATTACTAAGGATATTTATATATTTATCAGAATGACGAGGTCGAGAAGGAGAAGGTTTCATCCACTAAATATGAAAATAACTACTATGGTTGTCGTCTAAGTGAACCCCGAACCCCCTCGAGATAGTGGGACAGGACCAGCTGTGGTCGTTTCATCAATATCATGTGACCCATCATCAACATCCATCATCCAATCACCGTGGCCACAGCCGATATAAAATAATCAACCCGCGACACTGGCGCCCAAGACACATCGGTGATAGACAAGTCTAAACTTAGGCTTATGTAACCCTAACCCTAACCCTAACCCTAGCCCTAACCCTAACCCTAACTCCAATACATACTAATCATAATTTCTTTTGCAGGTACATTGGGATCCTTGACGGGGAATCCCACCATACCTCGTGTAGGACAGCTACCGAGAAGTCATCAGCTGGGTGCCCAGAAGGCTGCCTCGTAGAGGCCCCCTTGGGGACACCCTCCTGATGAAACCCAGAAATGTGCGAAGCGAAGACAGCATGCTGTCAGAACGGAGCATACATCTCTGGAGTAGGTCAAATACAGAACAATTTAATAGGCGGGGCAACGGTAATGATCAAATTTGATAGGGATTTGGACACAGGAAGACCCTTAAAAAAGCCTTTCAGACCGACCGTTCAAACGATATAAAAGCGAAATTGCACAATGGCTGGTTAGCCACATACTCGCCTTTGCCAAACCACATAACTTTTCACCACTAAAAGACACGCCTGTGTAAACATTATAATTCTAACCACACTGATCCTGAACAAAAGAGGGTTACAACACTACCACATACAATCAGTACTGATCCATATTGTATTACAATCCACATATCCCCAATATGATATCTTCCTTCACGGAGGATGAGATAATGATATGCAAATATGGCGGTCTGGTCCCAATTGACCCACTTACGAATTTATAAGAACTCGACATCCTACGTCGATGAAAGCATCACCTTTTCAGAAACTGGAAAGCTAAGAAGCAAAATAGGATTGACCTCCTTTCGCATCCTCCGCGATAGAAGTCAACAACTGCACACTGATTGGCTGAATTAACTACAAATTAAGAGAAAAGCAACAACCAAAACATCAACATATGACACTCCAACGCAACGAAAGTAGGGGCCAGTAGTACATGGTACTACCAAGATTATCTTTGTAGAGACCTGGGGGGTAGCGACACAGCATAGGCGTGTTCTCAAGGTGGTAGAGCACGGGTACTAGGACATTTTGCAATAGCCGAAATTGGCTGGTCTAATAGTAACCCTTCCTGGCTCACTTTTGGCCGCCGTTCAAAATTCAAAATTACATGCATTATCACCCTTTAACAAGCACCGTGTCCAAGGCGTTTTCTCTACCACGGCAGGGGTGGGGGTAGAGACTAATGGAAGCCAAAACCGATAATGCATGAGTAGCTTTTTTCCTCGGTCAGACAAGGGCTGTGTACTGACACATTTTGCAGCCGGAATTGGCAACGTGTCACCACATTCTAGAGCCCGACCATTGGTCTGCATCTGCATTCAAAATTCGAACCCCGCCAGAGGACTGCCCATTTTACAGGACAAACGCTTAACATTGGGTGCGTTCTGTGCCTACATGACATCTTGAGCGGGGGATGTGGGAGGTGGGATTGACCTACTTCTCACATCCTCCGCGAAAGAAGTCACCCGACTCCCAATCGGCTAGCTGATAACTGTCAAGCAGACAGGAGTCAGCATATTGGCAGCCTAGGGAAAAGAGCAGTACCTACAACTAATCCCAGATGGCGAACTGGGGGTAGCCCCTATGTGCCCATGGCGCCCGGTTACCTTAAAAACATCTGTCAGTCAGTCTGGCGCCCAACTACAGGTTCCCTTTCAGAAGTGGTCGTCCATAGAGACAGAGTACCAGGTTTTACCCACCTCTACGGATGACGTCACTAGGCCTCTTTTTCCATCTAAACATGTGCTCCGTCAGGACTTCTTTCTAAGTATTTTATTCTTTTATATGTGACTTTCACCATGGTACGTACCAGTGTTTTATTTATTCTGTGATTCTTTCCTTATTCATTCATAAACTGTCCGTATGAACTGTCTGTGTACCGGTATTGCCGAATTAGGTCACAGCTGATTTCTACTTTCGTTTTAGACTGTCATGACTTTACCTGTTATGGAAATTTCTAAGTGACATTTCAGTGCTGTAACTTAATATAATGTGACTCTCTTTTCTGTCTTTATATAAGACAGATGTGTTTAATCAGTGACAGTGCTCGGTGACTCTCTATCTTTTCTTTTTACTGAAAAATTGCATCTGTTGATTACAGGTACAGTCTGTTTATATGCACATTCAATGTACATATGGATAAACTGACTTGAATTGTGCAGTGTACACCTGCCAACTGATTAGTTCTAAATCTCTCTCTTTCTCCTTAATCTATCAACAGATGCGATGCATTCGGTTTTGTGTACATTGATTTTCCTCATGACATCTATGTGACATAGTGCTTGAATGAAACTTATATCATGCCGTGTGTAGACCCTGATCAGGGTGATTTATATTATTTGTGATTAACAGTGTTTTAAATATTTTGAAGGGTCCAGTTTTTTCATCAGAAAGCCATTTATAGCCGAATGTGTTACATTTCGTGTAAATAGTGAAATATCAGATCATGCCGTGTGGCTTCTGATCAGAGTGATCAATATCATTTGTGCTTTGTGATGTACTGAATATTCTGAAGAGTACGGTTTTACTCAGAAAGCCATTTATAGGCAAAATGCATATCTTTCTATGAAATTTAAGTCTTTACGTAGCATTTTGCTATATATGTACATGTATATCAGATGTTTTTCTATTTTTCTGATACTTTCTCTTCATTTTTCAGTTGGTGATTTCTCTTCTCTGCACCACTCAAGGTAACAACTAACCTCACTTCTTTTGCACTGGTACTTTCCTTTGTTGTGCGTCACACTTACAAGAATAGTAGAAGACTGCTCCTGGTAAGATAAATTTTACTGTATTTTCTTTCTTCTTTTCAGTCATTCCCTGTCATGAGTGTTTATGTCCCCATCAATCATTATCCTCTATCACCCTGCTTTGGAGTCTCACCCTTACATTTGACATGAAAGTCGGTAAAGTGTTTTTCTCCGGGTACTCAAGTTTACCCCTCCATTAAAAAAAAAAAAAAAAAAAAGTTGGCTTTTTCATGCAAGCCCGTTCAAGCCTCACATACTCAAGTTTCCGTCTACACCAATCAATAGTATGTTTGTGTGTTATCATCATGTATTATGCAAATGTAGTGTTTTTGTTTTAAAATTAGCTTGTTGAATGAACGGTTGTTTTCCCAGTACTCTGGTACCCAGCTCTCTAGTTGAGACATAGTAATACATGTATAGTGCATAGAATTTCTTGTTTTTGTGAATATTTTCACAATACTTGAAATTTCTACATTTAATTGTGAGTATGCTCACATTCTATAATATTAGTGAAGAAGTCTGTCACTAGTGAATATTTAGTAAATTTCTATTGTTGGTGTTAAATTTGTGACAGATAGATATGTGGACAAGTCCACTTCTTGTTGAGTGAATAGTAAGCACTATACTTTATATACCTGTCTGTGAGATTATTTGTGCATTTCTAGTGTCAATGTACATTTTTATCACAGACAGTGAAACTAGTCCATAGAATATTTTCAGTATTGTATGGCAGGTTGTGGGTACTAGATGTACTTCGGATATTTTGAGAATATTTTGCCTTGCTGCCATTTTGAATGAAGAAATTCTATGGTGATGTCCATGGAAAACAGGTAAACCCTGAGAATTTGAACTTTTGACATTTTATTAATAAATTATTATTTTTTTTTTTTTTACCTGTCTTGTTTACTTGTTTAAATTGTTTACATTGTTCCATCATGGCAGAAGGAGGCCAAGAAATTGATTTTAAATCTATTTGGCCTGAAAAGGACATAGAATTCATGGTCGAGATGTTGAGGCATACAGGCCGCTTCGACATAATACCTCGCCATGAAGAGGAAATAGAAGAAGAAGAAGAGGTAGAAGAAGAAGTTGAAGAAGAGGAAGAAGAAGAAACACAAGCTAGTGAGCTTGCTAATATGGGGACTACCAGTACACCTGTGGGTCCTGCTTTTAACACCCAGCCCCAATTTAGGGTTGTTCCCCCACCCACACCCATTCTGAGATACCATACTCCACCCCCGCCCAACCAAATGTCTCTTGTTACCCCAGCTTTCCCTCCCACACCCAAACCAATGACCCCAGTTACCCCAGCCCTACCCCAAGAATCCCCACTTAGACCTCTTGAATCAAATCAAGGCCCTTTATATGATAGAGGCTCACCTAGTCCACCCCCAAGACCCCCATACCCTAAAGAATTTGAACACCTGGTTCATAGACCAAAATCTTTAGGTATACTCCATAATCCTGTTAATATTAAGCAGGAGTATGCTTCTGATCCCCTTTTAAGGGATTCATACACCCATGGTGGACCTGGCTCATCCCTTCAGCCAAATATTGTTCATAGTTTGAACAAAACCCCTCCGAATCCTTTCCGTGGTGAGCCTACAAACTATAAAAAGCAGGGGCACAGGGTGACTTTTGGTCCCGAGTTTCCCTTTCACCACTCAAGTAGGGAAGCAAATAATGCTGCCCCTCATACACAAATGGTGAAAGAGGAACAAAATATTTCTCCTCCTCAAATTTGTACACCATTTAAGACCTCAAAAGCCAAAAGTATACAACAAAATAAGATATCTTTAAAAGGTAATAATATTACACAACCTCCCCCAGTGGAAATTAAACAGGAACCATGTCCTAGTCAGCAATATGTTGCTTCTTTGAATCCATTGCCACCCTCAAGTTGTACATTACAGGGTCAAGGCTCTTTTAATAGTACCCTTAATAATTCTTTATTAGCAGGCATGCGGGTTCCACAACTTCCATTCTTCTCTGGTGAAAATCAGAAAGGAGAAGTTTCTTTTGAAGTGTGGAAGTTTGAGCTCAGCTGCCTCATCAGAGAATCAGTTTATCCTGATTCTTTTATTTTACAAGCTGTGAGAAAATCTCTAAAAGGCAAAGCCAGAGATATTTTACTCACAGTTGGTGAAACTGCTTCACCATCAGATATTTTAAACAAACTTGAGGGCATCTATGGCAATGTTTCCTCCTGTGAAGTTTTACTTCAACAATTTTATTTAGAATTACAACTGCAAAATGAGTCAGTTGCTGACTATAGTGTCAGAATCGAAAATCTTTTGAGGCGAGCCACTCAAAACAGAGTTTTTGATGAGCATATCAAAAATGAAATGCTCTGTTCAAAACTTTGGAATGGCCTGAAAGATCCACTTTTAAAGAACTCCAGCAGGTTTAAGTTTGAAGTTGATAAAGACTTCAACAGCCTGCTGAAGTCCATTAGATCCATTGAACAGGATCTAAATACATCTGCCATTACAAAGCAGATGTCAACTTTGACATCATCTGTCAGTGACAGCCAGCATGTCAAGGTTGACAAACAGTCTAAACAGATGGCACAGTCTTCTTCTGACACTACTGGTCAGAAGTTAGACAATATTGCCAGTCAGATGAAACTGCTTAGAGAAAGGATGGATGGGCTTGAGAAGAAATTTAGTGAGGCATGCCTTGCTTCTAACTCGCCGGGCCCATCCACTCTTTCACCTAGTCAAGGTATACCACCTACCCCTCCTGCCCAACGTGGTTCCTTCTCTCAACGTGGGTTCTCTGCCCAGCGGGGTTCTTTTTCTCGTGGTAGGGGCTCTTCTTTTCCAAGGAGAAGAGGTGGCTCTTACCATAGAGGTGGAGGCTCGTTTGGCAGAGGCCATTTTCAACAAGGGGCTGATCAGCACAATTTCAAAAGTGCTGACACACAAACTGACTATAGTTTGAACACGTCAAACTAGAAGGGGTCTTTATTGCGGAGCAAAATAAGGACTCCACTGTGAACTCTGATAGCTCCAACAATGATCCAACTTTATTTTCACGTATGGTTGGATCAACAAATGAATCAGAGATTTTAATTAATGGTCAGACGTGTTTAGCCCTTATTGACTCTGGGTCCATGATCACAACAGTTTGTGATGACTTTTATCAACAAATGGACCCAAGGCCTGAGCTGAAAGATATGTCTGATTTTAATTTGAATATAAGTGGAGCAAGTGGCTCAAAAATACCTTATTTGGGATACATTGAGGCAGAGATAAAAATTCCTGAAGTAGAACATGTTCCTTTGATTGTTCCAGTTCTAGTTGTGCCGACTACCAGATACTCTGGCCAAGTTCCTCTGATAGTTGGTACAAATATTATTGGTTCACTCAGGGATAATGTTGCATCGGACCCAAATATTTCGTCTGCATGGAATAATGCATTTTCTGCTCTTTCATATTCCCAGACAAGGTTTGTTAAATCTACAAACAAAACACCAGTCATTTTAAAACCTAATGAAACTCGTACATTAACGGGTTTAGTTAGAAATACTTCCACCATGGAAAATGGTGTTACAGAAAATAATATTTTAACTTCGGATTTTAATGTTTGTCCTCGTTTGGTGTCTGTCAAACCAAACACAAAGACAGCTAGAATTCCAGTAAGAATTTGTAATCTTTCAGCCAGGCCTATAACCATTAAACCCAGAAGTCAGCTGTGTGATTTGCACGAGGTTAAAGTTATTGAAAATGTAAATCCGTTTTCTACTTCATTTTCTCAGCGGGCTAGTACTAGTGATGGTCACGCTGAGGAAATCGAAGTAGATCTGTCAGCGGAGAACTTAACTCCTCAACAGCACACACAGGCTTCAAATTTACTTAGCCAATGGAAACATATTTTTTCCACTGGCCCTACAGATCTTGGTTTCACCAACCTGGTGGAGCACGAGATCAACTTAAGCGATCCTACTCCTTTTAAGGATCCTTACAGGCGCATACCTCCTGCAATGTTTGAGGAGGTACGCCAACATTTAAAGGAAATGTTGGATGCAGGGGCTATTAGAGATTCTCAAAGCCCATTTTCTTCCAACATTGTTCTTGTCCGGAAGAAAGACAATAGCTTACGTTTTTGTATTGACTTCCGGAAACTTAACAACAAGACTATTAAGGATGCCTATGCCTTGCCAAGAATAGAAGAGACCATTGACACGTTGTCTGGCTCGAAATATTTTTCCAAACTCGACTTAAGGTCTGGCTACTGGCAGGTTGGAATCAAAGAAGGGGATAAACACAAGACTGCATTCTCTGCTGGCCCCCTAGGCTTCTTTGAATGTAATAGGATGGCCTTCGGCCTTACAAACGCACCAAGCACATTTCAGAGGCTTATGGAGCGCTGTATGGGAGACCTACACTTGAAGGAATGTCTCATTTACTTAGATGATATAATCATCTTCAGTAAGACATTCGATGAACACATCACCAGGCTGCAAAACGTGTTCCAACAGCTTGAGCAGCACGGCTTAAAGCTCAAAGCCTCCAAGTGTGAGTTTTTCAAGACCCAAGTGCAGTACTTAGGCCACATTGTCAGTGATAAGGGTGTCCAGACAGATCCTGACAAAATTGCAGCGTTAAAAGAATGGCCTGCCCCTTCCAATATACAAGAATTGCGTAGTTTTCTCGGTTTTGCGGGTTATTACAGGCGCTTTGTCTGTAATTACTCCAAAATTGCGAAGCCTCTCAATGACCTGTTAGTAGGACACCCAACAACCAAGAAAGCCAAGCGATCTAAGTCTGCAGTTCCTTGGTCTTGGGGGCCTGATCAACAAACAGCTTTCGATACAATAATCGAAAAGCTTACATCACCACCAGTCTTGGCATATTCAGACTATAGCAAAGAGTTCATTTTGAACATCGATGCTAGTGGTGATGGGCTAGGTGCTGTTCTATACCAAGAACAAGATGGTATAGAACGTGTCATAGCCTACGCTAGCAGAGGTCTTAGAGCCAGTGAGTGCAATTACCCTGCACATAAACTTGAGTTTTTGGCCTTAAAATGGGCAGTGTGTGATAAATTCCACGATTATTTGTATGGAAATACATTCACTGTTAGAACAGACAACAATCCATTGACGTATGTTCTAACAACGGCTAAGTTAGATGCCACAGGCCATCGTTGGCTAGCCGCACTGTCCAGCTACAACTTCAAGCTCATTTACAGGTCTGGCAAGAAAAACCAAGATGCCGATGCCCTCAGTAGATTACCATCTACTGATAAAGGGGTCCTGTTTAATGACGCTATTAAGGCCATCTGCCAGGCGGTATTAGCCCCTAAAGAGGAGGCGCCGGCAGTTGAATGTGTATTGGTTGCACAGCATTTTGACCTCACTGGTGAAGAGGTTGGCTCTGACTCTGGTTCAGATTTCAGTCAAGTTGACTGGCGTGCTGAACAAACCATTGACGGCACGTTGAGCAGAGTGAAGACCATTCTTGCCTCTGGACATAAACCTACCAAGAGACAGATTGCTCTTGAGGAGACAGAATGTCAGAAAATCTTGAAGGATTGGGACAGTCTATTTTTCAAAGACGAGGTACTTTACCGTCGTCACTCTTTACATGGCACCTCTGTAAACCAGCTGGTATTGCCTGAGGTTTTCCGGGAGATAGCACTTAATGGTCTGCATGATGAGGCCGGCCATCAAGGCAGAGACCGCACTATGTCCCTGGTAAAATCTCGGTTTTACTGGCCTGGGATGGATGGTGACATTGAAAAGAAAGTCCGAAACTGTCCCAGATGCATCCGAAGAAAGTCTCGAGAGCGGGCTCCAGCAAAACTTGTGACTGTAGAGTCCACTTATCCCATGGACTTGGTATGCATGGATTTTCTGTCTCTTGAGACATCAGCGGGTGGTTACGAAAACATCTTAGTAATCACAGACCATTTCACCCGCTATGCTCAGGCCATACCAACCAAGAATCAAACGGCCAAGACAACAGCCAAAGTTCTCTTTGAAAACTTCATTTGTCACTATGGATTTCCATCCCGTTTACATAGTGACCAGGGCCGCAATTTTGAGAGCCAGGTTATTAAAGAGCTGTGTTCCATTGCTAACGTTGACAAGTCTAGGACTACACCCTACCATCCCATGGGTAATGGAATGCCTGAGCGCTTTAACCAGACTCTGCTCAATATGTTGGGTACTTTGGAGGATGACCAGAAGTCTAACTGGAAGTCCTACGTTGCGCCCTTGGTTCATGCCTACAACTCAACCCGTCATGAGACCACTGGATTTCCCCCGCATTATTTAATGTTTGGGCGACACCCTAGACTGGCGGTTGATGCCTTTCTAGGCATAAGTCCAGAGAGTAGGCATGCTAACCAGACAAAGTTTGCAGCCGATCTGAAAAAGAGGCTCGACTTTGCCTATAAGACAGCTACCAAGGAGGCCCGTCGCCAGGGCAGAAGGCATAAGGAAACTTATGACCTCAAAGCTCGGGATGCCCAGCTTTTGCCCGGTGACCGAGTACTCGTTCGCAACGTCGGACTGAGGGGAAAGTGCAAGCTGGCAGATAAATGGGAGAAAGATGTGTACTTGGTTGTTGAACAGCCAAATACAGAGGTTCCTGTGTACGTTGTCGAACGTGAACATGGGAGGAGCATCCGAAGGATGCTGCACAGGAATCTCCTTCTTCCATTCATGGCCCTTCCAGCATCCAAACAACGCTCCCCGGATACAGATATATCACCAAATAGCAGTTCTCAACCGTCACCGGTTGAGGGTACAACTGCCGGTGATATCAATGTTCCGGGTGGAGCGGCAGGTAGTGCAGCCTCACCTGCACCAGACTCTGCAGTTCCAGATAGTGCGAACATGCTGGATGCACCGGTATCCCCTAGTGTGGTGATACCCCCAGAGAGATCGTCATTGAATCCTTTGGCGAAACCCTTCAGTCCTGCTCCGGGGTCTCAACCAGAATTGCGACCTCAAGCACGTCCAACAAGGCATAGGCAGAAACCAAGGTGGCAGACAGGAGGGGACTGGTTATTTTAAATTTTCGAATGTTTTTAACTGAATTAACAGCTGACATGGTTTCCTGGTTTCCTGTACAAGTATTTTATTTTTTTTTATTTGAAATGTCGAGACGACATTTTTCACAGAGGGGGAGGGGAGCGTGTGAAATATAAACGCTAAAATGTATTCTGGAGAGAGGCGTATAAAATGTTAATTCAGCTACAGGGGCAGCTGAGTTGCAGTCGAGTGGCGAAGCATTGCTTGTCATGGCGTCTCTAGAGAGCCTGTGTGTTGTTAGAGTGCCGTTGGCGGGTGGTGCGCTGGCCTGCAATTCTGGTGACCCATTGTTTTCGAAAATTTCGTCTTCTGCTGGGTTGCAGTTAGTTGACGGTGCATGATTTATCATGGCGTCTCTAGAGAGCCTGTGTGTTGTTAGAGTGCCGTTGATACGTGGTGCACTTGACTGCAAACTGGTAAGAATGTTCTAAATATTGAAAATTTCGCCTTGACATGATTTCGCGCTTGCTTGGACATGGGTTGGTTACAACCTAGGTGGGGGCTATCCCAATCAGACCGTGGCCGGTTCGTGCTTCTGGCTTGTGCTTTCGTGGAAGGGTGAATAATTTCGTAAGAATTGAATAGTTCTGTTATATTTCCTCTCTCCAGTCCAGCGCGTAAATAATGTATTTTTATATGATACTTCCATTTTGGCTGTGTTTTTTAGGATAAGCAATTTTAGCCTGGTTTTAATGTTTAGCCGTTTGAAGCTAAACCAGTAAGGAGTGTCCTATTACGCGCTATCAATAAAAGATTTTTTGTCTAAGTTCTGTATATAAAGTTTTATCTTTTGCGCTGTGCATACTGTGCAGCATTTATGACAGCGCATTTTGATAAGGGTTTACCTGGTAAAGTGTTAGATATGTTAACTTCACTAGCTCGACTAACATTGGAAGCAATAGCTTCGGCTCCTATTTTATTACCAGATTGATATCTCTAAACATAATATACTTCTGGTAAATTTATATAAATAAATGAAAATGTGTGGTTAAATTATTTTTAAACTTGTGCAAGTAATTTGTTGAGTAAGTTAAATGTCGGGACGACATTTCCCGAAGAGGGGGAGAATGTCACAGGGTGAAATTATGGAAACTGGAGGAGCGCTTGCGTTTAGGACTTTCTAGTCGTCTCCAGTTATTTTCCCCTATTGGTCGTCGTTTTTCATACTTCATATACTCATATATTTCATATTTCATTAAGCATTAAGCATTCCTGAGTAGCGTATATCAACTTCCGGTGTCCTTATGTAAGGCTCGCGCGCTTTTCACTTCACTGATTAACACCGCATGCGCACATTCTTACCTCAGCCTTTGTCAGTCTTTCTTTGTCCCTGGCGAAGGTAGGTCTCACGACCACCTGACGGACACCATCTTTATGTACTTCCTAATTACTTAGGATATTCATATTATTTATTCAGGTATGCGTTTACTTTATTTCATTATCATGTTGAACATTTGTAAATTATCATAATTGTCATAATTTCATGAATATTCATATCTTGCCATTTCGATCTCTCGACCTCGGGGTCAGTCTTTCTTTGTCCCTGGCGAAGGTAGGTCTCACGACCACCTGACGGACACCATCTTTATGTACTTCCTAATTACTTAGGATATTCATATTATTTATTCAGATGACGAGGTCGAGAGAGAGAAGGTTCATGACATAACTCTCAAAAACATGGAAATCATCTACATAGTTGTCATTACTTGAACCCCGAACCCCCCTTGAGATACGGGAGAAGGTCATATCAACGTCATCCATCATCATGTGGCCACAACCACCTTAAATCAATCAACCCGTAACAGCAAAATCTTTCCCCGTGACAATAGTTAGCAACATCAACAAGCACCTAGCCTTTGGGAGCATTCTTTCTGACTGTCAACACGGTTTCCGAAGTCAAAGGTCTTGCGAAACTCAATAAGTTCAATTTTACCATGACATTGTGAGCAGTCTGGATGGGGCAATAAACCGTGGCCACAAACAGACTGACTTGATTATCATGGGCTTCGCGAAGGCCTTTGACAATGTACCGCACAGAAGGCTATTGTTTAAGTTGGATTACTGGGGGATAAGAGGATCCACACATAGTAGGGTTGGTTTTCTTTTGCTCCAGCATTTCAGTGGTTTCTTGCTGTCGAGTCCTCACCGTTGTCTCACCTCTGTGGTTCTTTGATTTTTGTGTTCACGGAGATGTTGCACTGATGAATTAGGAGGCCTTCATGCGGACTGAACAAATTATTTGTCTAAATCGCGACAGAAGTAAGGGCGAGGATTGTGGCCACGTAAAATCGATTTAAGCCCCCCAGTGGAAATCTTCCACTGACCGTTCCAAGGCGGCTCTTCTGTGGCGATTTATTTATGTTGTTGTTTGTTACTTACTGTGTGTATCACTTGTGTCTTTTAATTTTGGATGGCCATATGGCCATTTTGTGGGAAAGTAACTGTCCTTATGGCCTTCCTTTGTTTATGTTTCCATTATGGTCTGGTCGCTTAATGTTTGTAATTCTTTCCCTTTGGTGTCTTTTCTGGGTGGAGTAAGTTAATTGTATCAATTCCTGATCTTTGTTTTACTTCTACTTAGCTCATGGCTCTCAGAGCGCTCACAACAAGTTGTACTTGATGGCCAAGTGTCTGGTCCAGTCCCTGTTTTATCTGGTGTCCCCCAAGGTTCGGTCCTTGGACCGGTCATTTTCTTGGTATTCATTAATGATCCCCCTGATAATATCAGGTCATCTGTCCGTTCGTTTGCTGATGATTGTGTCCTTTATAGGAATATATATTCTCCTTCTGACTGTCTTCTTTTACAAGATGACCTGAATCAACTAGCACTGTTGGAGGCCGATTGGCAGATTAAGTTCAATGTGGCCAAAATGTCATTCAATGAGGGTGTCACGACGCCCTCCGGACAAACAAATTAAGTTTAACTATACACTTCACCAGCAAATTTTTGAGCAGGTTCAATCCGCAAAATATCTTGATATCACAATCACTGGTGATCTTGATTTGGGTCAACACATTTCAGAAATAACATCAAAAGCAATTGTGACTTTAGGATTTCTTAGACGTAACTTGGCTTTTGCACCTAGGCAGACAAAGGATGTTGCATATAAAACATTGCTTCGCCCTCAACTTGAATATGCATCACCCATTTGGCATCCCTATGTTAAAACTCAGATTCAGCAGGTAGAGAATGTGCAGAGGACAGCTGCTCGATGGACCTGCCGACAATGGTGCAATAGAAGTAGCGTCGGTGACATGCTTAACGAGCTAGAATGGCCATCCCTCGAGGTCCGTCGTAAGCAGTCCTCTGTAACCTTCTTCTATAAGATACATTCAGGTACAGTGGCCATTAATAAAGACAAATACTTGACCCTGCGACAGTTTCAATTCGAACAAGGGCATCAAAAGTAAACAACTCACAATATCATAGGTACCAGTCCTATAGTGATGCCCTGAAAAATTCCTTTTTTCCTAGAACTATTCTCCAGTGGAATAGTCTTCCCTCTTCTGTGGTGAATGCTAAGACTGCAGAGGAGTTCAAAGCCCGTACAGTGTAAGATTGAGATTCAGAGGTATGCGTTTTAGTATGCCTCTGTTATTCAGAGGTAAATAGTTTTAAGGACACATCCAGTGACTTCTCTTTTTTATTAGCTACGCACCCAACTGAAGTACTGGCTAAATATGACCGACTCATGCGGACTGAACAAATTATTTGTCTAAATCGCGACGGAAGTAAGGGCGAGGATTGTGGCAACGTAAAATCGATTTAAGCCCCCCCCCCACCCCCCACCCCCAGTGGAAATCTTTCCACTGACCGTTCCAAGGCGGTTCTTCTGTGGCGATTTATTTTTGTTGTTGTTTGTTACTTACTGTTTGTATCACTTGTGTCTTAATATTTCGGATGACATTTGGTGGGAAAGTGGCTGTCCTTGTTGCCTTCCCTTGTTTGGGTTTCCATTATGGTCTGGTCGCTTGGTGTTTGTGTTTCTTTCCCTTTGGTGTCTTTGATGGGTGGAGTGAGTTAATTTTATCGATTCCTGATCTTTGTTCTACTTCTACTCAGTATAAGAAGATAGACAGAAGATAACAATAGTCGTGTGCGCACCTAGGCTGTGCCTAAATTCATATCAGAATCAGAATTGTTACTGGTGACACGTCAAATGACATTCATACACCATATTGACTGAGTGAGTTTGAATTTTACGTCCCACCAACCGGTAAGGTTATGCGGAGACTGGACCTTGCTTTAAAGACCATTCCGAAAGTCTGGAGAAGCCTGGGGATTAGTAGTGGCTATATAAATACACCCTGACGGGACATGTCGGTAACGTTCATGTTACCGTTTATTCGTCACGCGAATTTGTCCGTATTTTTTCAGAATCGAGGGAGCCGAATGAATGGGGTTTACGGGTCTCACTATAAAGCGACAAGAAGCGTCAAGAAGCGACAAGAAGCGTCAAGAAGCGACATGAAGCGTCAAGATCATATTCCATTCGAAATATACATTCATATATTAGATTTTTTATGAATTCATAAATAAATTAAGTATTTCAAAGGATCAGGTTTGAATAGGTCCAGAAAAATTGCATGTTCTTGTGTAAAATAAAAAAATAAAAATCGCGTGTGTAACCGCGTTCGGTTGAGAAAAAGCGACAAGAAAATGTTGCGATTGACAAAGAGTAAATGTAAGACATAAGTCTTGTTTTTCTCGAATTGAAGTCATATATATTTATGTCTTTATATGCAATATGTATTAAAGGCATTGAAATGTGTAGAAGACTAACATGCTGCAAGAAGAAAGGCAAACCGCACAAGCATCTTGAGTGGTGAAAAGGCGACATGAAGAAATTATGGTGCGGTTTGAGTACTAGAAAAAGCGACAAGAAGATTTTTCACAGTTGAAGCGATAGCAAGAAGCGTCATGAAGTGTGTGGAACATATTCTGGTATGCATTTTATGCATAAAATCCGTAGAAGACGTATCATGTGGTACGAAAGCATGAAAACCGCCCGATAAATTGAGTTCTGAATAAGCGACACGAAACTTCATGAGTCCATGAAAAAGCGACAAGAAGGTTAAATGGCGACTACACAAAGATGAAGAACCATCAAAATCATATATCCATTTCAGGCATTAAATCGCAAAGTAGATAATCAGCTGGTAAGAAAAAAATGGGAAAAAAATAAATAAATAATCGCACAATAACGTCGAGAGCTGAAACACGGGAGCTAAAAAGGCGACAAGAAAATTCAACGGGGCTGAAAAAGCGACAAGAAGAAATAATGGGTTCTTGAGAGTACTGAAAAAGCGACAAGAAAATTATGCATAGTAACCGAAATTAAACATGAATACGATTCTAGATTGTCGGTCCTCATTAGACCGGTCTCCGTGATCCGGTTCTTATGAGTGCCCGCAAACTATGGTTCTATGGAGAAAAAATGTTGGATTTTATGTGTATCCATTACATGGACTTGTTGATGTGGTTTATGTAAAGGGGCATGAGAAATCGGCAAGAAGAAATAACGGGACGGTGCGAGTTCTGAAAAAAAGCGACAAGAAAATTTTGCGGGGCGAGCGAAAATTAAAGATGGATAAGACAGAGGGTGTGTGTTCGTTTGAACGGTCTCCGCGAGACTATGCTAATGAGTACCCACAAACTATAGTTCTGGGGAGAAGACAAAATAAGTTGGATTTATGAATATCCATTACACGGACTTGTTGTCGTGGTTTATGACAAGTGACATGAAAAAGCGACAAGTAGAAATAACGGGACGAGGCGAGGCGAGTACTGAAAAAAGCGACAAGAAAATTTTGTGGGGCGACCAAAAATTAAAGATTAAGTGTGCTCGTTTGAACGGTCCCCGCGAGACTGTGCTAATGAGTACCCACAAACTATAGTTCTGGGGAGAAAACTCCCACGGACATGCTTGAACCTGCGGCGACAAGACGATTCGGGGCACTGCGGTTGAGGCTCATGTGCTTTGCACTTATGAGTGTTCCGATGAGGTAACATGCCGCTGCAGGACAGGCAGCCCACATGGGAAGGGTATTCTTCACAATAACCGCGCCACCCCTTAACTTGGTTTTGAACAAGTTACCCTAAGAGCCGGACCGTGCCTTTGTGGGGGGGGGGGGGGGCTCCCCCCGCACAAGCCCGACCCGCCCTGTGCACAGAATGGGAAGTCAAAATATGTGACGGATGGCGCGGTCATATTAGCACAAGCGCAATATGCACTAATGACTTTTGTTTGTATTACAGGTACAGGTGGGATCCCGGGGGGCAAGAAACTGGACACAACTACATTGATCCGAGCGCACACATGGGGTCCCAAAGCACTAATCCGACTTTTCTATTTCAGGAACGAGAGGAGGCTCGACGGAGAGCGTCAGGACAACATCCTGAGGGCACCTGGGAGAAAGCCCGTATTGGGCTCCCCCTAGGTACCAACGGAATGAAGTTCCCGGAAGTATGCAAAGCGAAGGCATAAATACTGCCAGAACAGAGCATACAAACGGGGACAGGTCACGCGCTAAATATCTTTATAGGCGGGGCAACGGCAATATCCACCATTTGCTAGGTATTTGGAAATAGGAAGTCCCTTAAAAATGCCTTTTGGAAGACCATTCAAAAATAAAAATTAGCGGGATTGCAAAACGGCTGATTAGCCTCATCACTGCCTTTCCCAAACAAACACATACCTCCAAACACATCACGAGGGAGCTTACCACTAAATATTTTCCATAGGCGACAATAGTAACCTTTTACATGCTCCCACAAAAACTACACATGCAAAACTTTTCAAACCTTACTTATTTATAGAGCCATCCTAGCTCAACAAGTTGATGAGAAAAAATCCACATGTAGCCCGTCTCCTTTTCAAGTTATGATCCGCCATGTTTGTTTACATGCAGATTCGCAGTGAATACAAGCCGGCTTTTTAACAGAGGGGTGACAATATAAAATCAGCCACAAATTCTTTGAGCTTGCAGATATAATTATAAAACACACATCATTTTATTTCCTAATAACTATCCTTTTCTCACATTGAAATGAAACACGGGATATTTATCCAATGGAAGCCTTTCTGGTATTTAGACTGCAACTAAAAGCTCTGTCCCAAAGTGATAAAACCCAGTACCTCCAGTATTTAGTGCAAAGCTACCTATACCAAACCCTTATTGTCTTTATGATCCATCTAAAGCATTGTCAAATAGAAATTTAGATCATATCTGATAATTTAAGCATGCATAATGAATATTCAGGGACAAAGAATCTTAGAAGTTTGCGAAAAAGTTATCGCTCTCAGATTCTACAATGAAAGCCGAACAAACAATATTTTGTGAAAAAGCGCAAAGTTTACCTCTTTCTGGAATGGAACCCAGACACCGGATGGCATCAGTGGTTCTTCTCCTATGTCTTTGGAACACTTCAATCCTAAAATGCACTAAAGTATGCCTTAATAGCATACCAACTGGTATGTATGGCTGATTTCACACCTATACCCCCTATTTTATGTAAAAATGACATTTTGAGGATATTTTGATGATAAAACTTTGACAAAAATGATTATAAATGCCTTAATAGCATGAGAAATAGTGGAAATATATCTGTGCAGATCCTTTAACATGAATCTAATCAATTAGAACCAATAATAGATGAGAAAACTTATTGCGATATTGCAGCAGAGACAATTTTGAAGTTTTGCTTCGGCTAGAGACCAAGGCCAAAAACCATGTAACCTTACTGTTATATTCCAGATGGAGTAGATTCTTTCTCTTGTGTACCTAGTTATACACTTACTGTAAGACTTTTTCCAAAACAAACCCAATAACAATTGATTAACATGGCTTTAAAGTACCCCCCCCCCCCCCCCTCCCAATGCACAGATCAGAAGCAAAAACTGATCAAATACACCCAGTTAGACCTAAATTACCACTAACCTTACACTTTTTTACAGTTTCTATGGCAAACCACATGCCAGGAATATCCATTTTATTATACAAAATTGGACAGAACCTACCAATGTGTGAAAATATGATGTAATGACTGAAAACTGGAGTGTGGGGCAGATTTTCCTACTTTTGGTATAGGGAGCTTACCACTAAATATTTTCCATAGGCGACAATAGTAACCTTTTACATGCTCCCACAAAAACTACACATGCAAAACTTTTCAAACCTTACTTATTTATAGAGCCATCCTAGCTCAACAAGTTGATGAGAAAAAATCCACATGTAGCTCGTCTCCTTTTCAAGTTATGATCCGCCATGTTTGTTTACATGCAGATTCGCAGTGAATACAAGCCGGCTTTTTAACAGAGGGGTGACAATATAAAATCAGCCACAAATTCTTTGAGCTTGCAGATATAATTATAAAACACACATCATTTTATTTCCTAATAACTATCCTTTTCTCACATTGAAATGAAACACGGGATATTTATCCAATGGAAGCCTTTCTGGTATTTAGACTGCAACTAAAAGCTCTGTCCCAAAGTGATAAAACCCAGTACCTCCAGTATTTAGTGCAAAGCTACCACGAAGACACACCTGTCCAATTTTGAACCCCACTTGCATAGGCAGGTCTCCGTGATGAGAGCACGGGTACTAGGACTTTTTGCAATAGCCGGAATTGGCTGGTCTATTAGTCACCCACCCTGGCTCACTTTAGATGCCTGTTCAAAATTCAAAAATTTCATGCGTTATCACTCTTTATCAAGCATCGTGACCGAAGGCGTTTTCTTTGCCATGTCAGGGGTGGAGGCAGAGAATAATGGAAGCCAGAACTGATAATGTATGTTAGCTTTTTTCCTCGGCCAGACATTCGAAAACAGGGCTGTGCTCTGACACATTTGGCAGTCGAAATTGGCAACACGTCATCACATACTAGAGCCCGTCTTTGGTCTGATTCCTGCACTCAAAATTCTAAAATCGCTACAGAACTGTGTTTCTTAGGACAAACGCTGTTCCTTGGGTGCGATTTGTGCCTTCCTCCGATTAAGAGTTCAGTATATTCCCATTGGTCAGCTGACACCTGTCGAATTGGCAAGTGCCAGCACATTGGAGGCCCTGGGAAGAGCAGTTCATAAACTAATCCCATTTAGCGAGATGGGGGTAGCCCCTATGTGCTTTTAGCGCCCGGTTACCTTACAAAATCTACCAAGTCAAGTCAAGTGTAGTGTGATTTTATAACCAGTTTTCTAACTGCATAGAAACCTTATATTCGTAGAGAGATCTACGTTAGAGAAAAAGCGACAAGGAAATCGTTTATCTAAACATAAAGAAAATTTAACCTCGGAAAATGGATCATTTTCTAATGAAAAATGCGTTTTTTTTTTCTTATAACTTATAACATAGATTGTGGGCACACGTTAGTACCGCCTCGCCGAGGCGGGGCGAGGCGGTTCTAACGTGTACCCACAACCTATGCCTTTTACAATATAAAAGTGGGGTTTACGGGGGTCAAAATTATATAGGCGTGTTTTATTGCTGCTGAGTTTGAGGACAAGTATGTTTGTTAAGGAGTCTTACAAGTACCCATAACATTTTATTTTATTCGGAAAATCACCGATAACTGCTGCCATTCTTATCCGGTTCCTTTGTAGGATAGAAAAAGAAAGAAATAAGAACAAAATAAAGACATATCTCGCGGGTAGTCATAATCGTCTTACCATGGATTCTAACGGGTATCCACATGAAAAAGATAGAACACATGTAGTGGGTCTCATTATACAACTTACTCCCACAGGATTCTAATACGTACCCTCAACAAATCCGGCCCCGCCCGTTGGGGCTTGAAGAAATAAATGGGCTGCATGATGCTTTCAGACAGAGCTAAGCCTGCCCAGGCAAAGTGGTGCGAGTCGATCAGTCTATGCTTATAAACCCTATTGATTTCATTGGGTGACAGGGCCTGAGATGTCATTTCATCTCAATCTCGGGTAAATACCCCGCAAAATTGGAAGCAACGTCTCCAAAATGACATATACAGTGTTGACGGGGACGTTAAACCTCAAATCAAACAAACAAAACCCTCAACAAATCTTTTTTAGGAAAAAAATGAAGTTTCTCAAATAAGTGCTCTTATTTGTTATTATATAAGAAAGAGAAAAAAGAGGGGAAAGAAAGAACGAAAGGAAAAAAAGTAAATTAAGGGAGGGAAAGAAAGAAATTGGCGGTGCGATGAAGGAATACACGCTTATTGATTTTATCAGTTTCAATGCCCGCAAGCCATTGAGTAATTCAACTTTAATTACTCACTGAACTGAGTGAAAGTAATTAACGATTTGGGCCGTGATATATTTTCTTGTCGCTTTTTCCTGGTAAGCGAACAACCGGCAGAAGGTGGAACTTTTCCTCTAACTATAAGGTTCCGAAGTGGATTTTATTTTCCCGAGAAATATTATAAATGAGCAAATTGAACCCATAAGGATATGTGGATCTTTGCAGATGTCAGAAATCTAGAAAAAAAATACGTGTGGAAATCGTGATTTTTTTCTTGACGCTTTCTTGTTTCCAGATACTTGACTGGCACCGTTTTTGCATAATAAAGCGGCTTTTAAAGGAACTTGTTTGGACACAAAATTACACATTTAAGTTAGCCAATGTCTGGTCTTATTTTATCACCAGAAAGATTGAATACAAGTGTTAAAATATGTTCTTGACGCTTTCTTGTCGCTCAATACTTGTCTTAGCTTTTCAGAGTCGGAATTGCAAGTTGTTCGGAGCAAACTTTAAGGGTATCTAATGAACTTGTGTTGACAAAAATATAGCAGGAAGCATTGAAAATGTTATAAAAGATCAAATCTGCCTTAGATGTATATAAAAAAATGTTTCAAAACGTTCTTGTCGCTTCTTGACGCTTCTTGTCGCTTCTTGACGCTTCTTGTCGCTTTATAGTGAGACCGGAATGAATGTCGTCTGAAATTTGTAGGCACTTTTACAATTTTAGCTATTTTCTCTATCGTACTGCTGTAGCCAGAGTTCTCGGAAACGCCGAATCCGGCGTATTTTTACGCCTGTTTTTGCTTTTGTACGCGTAAAATTTCCTGTCGTGGATTCTTAATTACGCCAATTTTTTTTCGCCGGACGCGTCCATAATCCAGTGTAAAAAAAAAAAAAATGACCTCAGTCACATCAAAAGATGACAGCGGGTGTCCAATTGATCTCCAAATTTAGCTACCGCTTTCGGATCAAACGTTTACCGTTAATCGTCGCCGCCAGGCTTGTTCAATTAAAAATCTAAAATGAGATCCTTTAAGAGCAATGAAAACATTCATAAGAAAGAAGATGGGTCATACAAGCATTACCTGGCGAGGACAGTCGTCTGTATTACTCTCTCGGCCAATCAGAGCGTCACGGCTAGAAGATTGGCAGGTCAGTCTTGCGGTTTGCGAGATGCTGATTTACATTAATTGACTGCTTTGTTTCCGGATACTTGAATACACAGTTGGATTATCGGTAATTTGATTGTTGAAAAAATGTCGGAGGCATAATTAAAGGATGCGATAATCTAGTGTATAAATCGTCTTTTATTACGATTAAAGAAAATTATGACTCGAGTTTGTCGCATTATCAAGTTCCCTTGATTAGGCCAATTTGAATGAAAGAAATTAATTATCAAGTGTTGAACTGCCTGCTAATAGTGGAGGTCCGGAACAGACACCTGTGGCATCTGATCTGGGCCTGCACTGTTGGTGTTTGTCCCCACGTTGGGCTATTGTAATGGTCTTCGTCATACGTCCGTCCGGCTTACCGGATAACTCCTAGACGGTGATAGATAGAAACTTGAAACTTTGGGAACTGACAGATCTTTGGTCTGGGGAGTGCATGACACTTTCGGAACTTTGATCACGCCCCTAGGGGTGGACCCAGGGGGGTGGGGTAGGGCCCGCTGTGGGGGTGCAAAAATCAAAATTTCCAGGACATGGTCGTGTAACATATCAAAGAATCCAAAAGTTTCTTATGCCATTTTATGAACTAGGATGAAGTGCATGGCCAGAACGGACTTGTCCATTGTGAAGCCTGATCAGAGCCCGTACTACTGTTAACTGCTCACACTCAATTTAAACCCATATCCTGATGAATAAATTAATTTACCCAGTCCACTCCTGACTTTCAAAGCCTAATGTAATTTATCCATTCATATTCACAATCTGAGTGACAGTGTAAATCCTGATTAGATGGAAGCCATCTGATCTGGATCTCAACTGCAAGGAAAGGGTTTATGTGTTAAGCAGAACAAGGGTTCAAGCCCCAAAGTCTTTTGGAGTCACACTCTGCAGCCGTACGCGTTTAGCCATAATTGACACACATTTTTTAGGGCCAAACTCCAACTTTTCAAAATTTGACTCCAACTTTTCAGATTTGAATCCAACTTTTTCCATGGATGGATTCTTAAACTCCTGTTTTCAAAATCCTAGTGAGAATTCTGTGTAGCGCTACCTAATAATAAAATAAACGCAATTCTAGTATTTATAACTATCCTTTCTAGTTATGTAGTGAGGCTTGTCCCTTTCAAAACCGTACTAAATGAATGCAAATTGCCAAAGTTGACAAGCACCTGCTCGTTTCCAAAGGCAACCAGTGTAAACTATTAAGACGTAACGTGTTGTTTTTTTATGATTTCGATGATTTGGAACACTCTTTCCTAATTTCAGTTTCTCAAACAGTCCAGTGACACCTTACAATGGCAGTTCCCTTCTCAAATACAAAGCTTCGAGTTCCCAAAGGCTTTCAGAATATCTTGGAAGGATTGGCAAGAGAGGTTTTGAGAGCACAGCCCGACAATGTTTTTGAATTTGGATCAAAATACTTCGAACAGTTATTAAAAGTCAGACAAGGTAATGTTGATTACAAAATACTAGATGTGGAGCGTGGATAGCTCAGTGCACTTGCCTCATTTCATTTCCTCTGATGCTAGAGGTCCCGGGTTCGATCCCCGGCAGCGGCGATAAAATTTCGGTGTCCCAACATGCTCCATTGGCATCATTTGCAGGGATGAATGTCATAAAGTGCACCGTCCTTCGGATCGGGACGTTAACTGGAGGCCCTCTGTGCAGGGAGAACCATCCCCCTGTGCAGGTTAAAGATCCCTACCGTATGATTACTGTGTAGGCTTTCATCCTGCAGAACCTGCAAATGTGACCAACGCAGTATCAGAAGATAGATAGATAGATAGATAAATAGATGTAGTGCATTTGTTGCCCGGCAAACTAATTTTTTTATCATGTCCCACCATTAACAACAACAATATTTTAGGCCCCATCTTAACAAAGTTGTAGGGGCATATTGCTTTGGGGTTGTTTGTTCATCCGTCCATTTGTCACACTTTTTGATGCATATAGCATAACATGGGAACCACCCTTGCTAGGGTTTTTAAATTATATATATGGATTCATGCAGTGTGGGCTCAGTGGATAGAGCACTTGCCTGTGATGCTAGAGGCGGCATAAGTTTAATTTGTGGGTTTTAAGTGGTTTTCGTACTTTAGGGTGTTTGGAAGTAGATGAAATTTGTGTCAAAATAAACATGGACATCTTATCTCAGCAATGACTCGAATGAGACTCCTTATTCATTTCTTAACTATGTATTCTTCTTCTATGTGGCTTGGAAACATTTAACTCTGTTCACCTAAGGTTAAGCAACTCTGCTTTCAATTTTTTGTTGCAAGAATAATTTTCTGCAGGTATTTTTTAAACATTTCACTAAATGCTTATGGGAAACTCAAGATTTAAGAACATAAACATCACTTCTGTTTATTCTACAGTAGTGTTGTTCCGATTGTCGCTGAACATCGAAAACTAATCGTTCTGAGCAACGTCGGCGACAATCGATAGCACTTTTGTCACTATCGATTGTAAATGAAGCCTGTCGGGCACACTCTTTTTATCGCAGAAAAAAACAAAAAACAATCACCATGCCATCTTGATTAGGTTTCTTTCCTTTGAAGTCTATTTATCGGCATTATTTTCATCCTCTTTAAATTAACCCGGCACGTGTTTTAGCACCTGACACCTGTGACTGTCCACGCTTCAGCGACCATAATAAGTGCCTTTGGCACTGATTATAAATACCGTTATGTAAACACGTTTTTAGCATGTGGCACCTGTTGACTGTCCACACTTCAGCGACCATAATTAGTGCCTTTGGCGTTGATTATAAATACCGTTGTGTAAAAGTACGATCTTATCGCTTTTGACGGTAACAGAGACGTGGTCAAATGTGAGCTCGGTGTTCATTTCAATATAAACATAAATAAATAACGTTCGAGAAGTCAAAATGGAATATGTTTAAGTGTGTTTATCCATATCAATTTTTCCGAAATGAATTCGTTTTAAGTTTTAGAGTGTGTAATTGCTACCAATTTGCGATATAAAGCGGATTTGTAATTACGGGTCCAACCAACGCATCGTGTCAGTTAACTCAGTTAACCGAATCGCTTTATAAACGCCGACCGTATTCACGTTACTATTCTACTATTACACTGCAAACACACGTCTCCGGTTATATCGATAAGCCTATAATGAATGTTCCGTGTGACAAGGTGTGAAAATAAGGTGAAGTTATGATTCTTATTTGGGTATATCCCTCAATCATGAAACTCAATCAACAAGTGTGAAAGTCCCCCTAAAGCGATTAGCAACATCTAAAGATGGATGTATGCAAAATAAAAACATACTTTTCTACTGTCTCGTGGACGCTAGTTTTGTGGGGTTTTTTTCGCGGGAAAAAGCGCATGCTTGGCGCGAAAAAAAAAAAAAAAAAAAAAAAAACGACTTCTTTATGGGGTACTTTGCTATTGGTAAATAAGATAGAACTTTCAAAAATAAAAACTGAGAAAATATTTTATCGGTTCCAACTTTTATTTATTTATTTTTTTTTTATGAAAGAAAAAAAAAAGCCCTATTAACCTTTAGCATGCTGTAGGCGCATTCGTGCGCCCGTGAAAACGTAATGGCGCCACGCTGTAGGCGCATTCGTGCGCCGAAATTGACTGGTGTGCTTGGTGCGACTCATAGAAAAGGAGGAACTCTCGTTTTTCGGTGCGGTTTGGCATATCAGTATCAAATAACATCCGGGCATCGATGAAAAAAAAAAACTTGCCGATTCGATGTTTTTGGATGGATTTTCTTCGGGTTTTCTGGGTAAGGATGCAATTTTTTTTAGGAAATCGCTACTTTTTGACGAACTTGATCTAATCGAGCCCAAAATACGCTCTGAAAGGGTGTTTTAAACGATTTTTCGACTCAGTCAGCTGAGTGACAGTAGGCTACTTTCGTTTTCCATATGCTTTGAATGGTGGAGAAATCAAGAAAAATACGGGTTTTTGCGAGTTAAAAGTTGCTGAAAATGGTAGTATTTGATAAAAACAATTCAGTGGGACGGAGTATCGATAAAAAAATTAATTCAGCAGGGTAAAGGTTAAAATAAAACAATAACATTCAATGCATGTATATTTGCTACAATCCGATGAGTTCATTTACCGATCGCCAACAGAAAAAAAAAAAAAAAACGATAGACAATTGATTTTTCAATGATGTTGGTTGCAGAAAATGTTAATGTTCGCATTGGTCTTGCCCATAAAGGCAGGTATGAAAGTTTGGGCTCATTTTATAGCCTGAATATTTAATTGTTAATTAAACTGCACTGCTTTCTTTTACGGTGATCTCTTTTTCGCTAAGCTGACAGTTTTGAGTTGATTGCATGTCATGTTTTATCACGAGTGTCAAAGTAATTAAGTTTGTATAACTGTTTAGATCTTTAATTAGGTGTTATGAATCTCAAATCGTGTGTGATTGTCACACCAAGGTATTTAATGGAATCACCGTTCCCTTAATTCCATTGGGTCTCTTCATAGTTATCTGCATAATACTGCATTAACGGGCTGAAATGTCATGCCCCATTTTCGTGCTCAACATCCTTATCATCATGTGTCTATGTCATTCTGAAGTTTCCCTGAGTCCTCTATATTTCTTGTTTCCCTGTAGCAAACACAATCGTCTGCGAACAGACATATTTCTGAATCAATGTCAGAAATATCATTAATGTACAGGGAGAATAACAGGAGACCAAGAACAGTCCCTTGTGGGACACCAGGCAAAACTAGAGCCCACTATCTCATTAACTATGAGCTGTTTTCTGGAACAAATTACTCTCTGTAATTGGGTGGGAATGTATAAATGGAGGCTCTGAAAAGGGTTTGCTATCGTTATATACATGTATTGTTGAAGCAAATGATGGGATATCCGATTGTACAATCGATAATCAATCGGTTTAACTTTTCCGATAATCGATTGTAATTTTTCTGTCCGATTCACAACACTATTCTACAGCCATCTAGAAATGCTGGGCGTGTCTGGGGCATGTTCTCATAACTCCCTTCACCCAAATTTATTTGATTATCATAAGTATTCAGATTCATTCTATGAGTATTATACATGATGAGTATTTTATTTAGGCTCTGCACTATTCTAATTTTTTGATACTTTTTGTTTTCAGTCACATACTTGTTACTGGTTAGAGATTATATTGGGGACCCCTAAAATATTAAGCATTTTGTGACAAATTTCGATTTGTGTGAATTTAATTGTAAGTCAAAACTGATTTTCTTCAAAACAGGTTGAATTGTTAGTTATTAACTACAAATTCTGATGTGTGATAATTGTAAAACTGATTCCTTTTCATATTAATCAAGGCAGAGGGTGAATGGAGTTATGGGATTGAACGGAGATATGAGAAAATGGGATACTTATGGTACCAGGGCAACTCAAATACCTCTAGGCTCAGCCGTATTTTGACCTCTCTGGGTCACGCTATATTTGGTCGTGGAACATTTTGGTCCAGAGTCGTTTTGACCCAATTTTGGGGGTAGGTCATTTCGGCCAAATTGGTGGGTCGATTTGGCCTGATTTTTTTTCTCACCATTTCTAAGCATTGCATTGTAACATTATATATCAGAGCCTGTGCTATTGCTATCTTCGCTCGTATAGCGCAGAAACCATAAAGGGCTATTATGAACAGCAAAGACACTGATCACAACGACAGGTGCATGCTGATCAAATAATATTGTTGGAGCAGTCACAAGGCTACCTAGAGAATGTTCCACATGCTGTTCTGAAACTGCATGCCATTGTGATACTAACGAATGCCAATCAGCTTACACATCAGTGCAGTATGATCAGTATGAGCAGATCGCATCCGCATGGCTGTCAAGAAAAAAAATTTATAGAATGGATGCGCATCAAAAATTAATGATCTTAAACTGTGCATGTCTGTATATGGCATGTGAAGAAGTAGACAGTCATGTGCTTGCATGCAGTCTGATCATAATCTTAGAGACTTGCACAAACTTTCTACAGCCACATCCACATGCAAAGAGATAAAAGTGATAACTTTGCCGCACTGAATGGATGCGTATGTTGATCCAAGTTTGCACATTGTTTTTCGATCAGGAAAGATTCAGATCATCCTGCGCATGCATGCAGTCTAATCAGAGGCTTCATAGATATGAACCTTCTGCAGTCACAAAGCCATATAAGGTGTTATTTCGTTATTTATTTGTTTATTTCACACTATAAGTTGTTGGGTTTTTTTTTTAGTGGTAGATTAAATCATCACACATTAATGATAGATGTTAATCAGTCACCCATTAATCGATTTTGCACAAAATTTCTCAAATATGATTAAGATTGGTCATTGTCAGTAATGACAGACAAACTATTAATCAATTTTGCTGACATTATCCTAGCCCCTTCTTTTTGTCTTTCGTTGATTAACTGAGTGCCGGTGCACATGACCTAAATATGGTGTGAAAACACATGTTAAATGCGAACGTCTTTAATTATGGAGGTGGGGCAATTTTTAAGCCCTTTGATAAAGTCCAAATATGTTATAATTGATATGCTTTCGTTTCAAGGCAGTCTTTTAAATTTCAGCTATCCTTGTAATCGCTCATAACATTTGTCAAAGGGTCTGCTGAGTGATTGTTATCCAATATACAATTATAATTGTAGTAAAGTTGTTTTCAGATAATTATCAACTCCTCTGATTCACACCACCCGGTTGATGCTAACTGAAAACCTGGCTATGAAAAGAACTTTAATTGGGCTATCATAAACATGGCTAACGTGAAAAGCCCTATAAAAATATTCCAAATATGTAAGATAATTAATACTCTACAGGTACTGTCTAATAAAATCTGGCCGAAATGACCCAGGACCGAAACGACTCGCCGAAATAGGCCGAAATGACCCAAGTCCAAATTGAGACCGATTCGCTATAGTTTTGCAGTTTTTTGCTTCGTTCACGGTGCAGCAGATATGAAGAGCAAAAACATGGCTTTTATTACGAGGAGTAATCATTTAAATGTCATAAAATTGCTTTCTTATCAACATACATTGCAAACTCATATAGCATAAAACTGAGATTTACAGACTTCTGTAGAATACCAGCCATTTTCACGTACAAAATGAGAATGGCGCAAAAAGTTAGGGACGTAACTACGTAAAAACCATGTTTTTTGTTCTTGTTCAGTTCTACAGAGGACTGTAAAATCTTCTGAATGTACGAGGTAAGAGCATGCACATTCTTTCCATCACTTGTTATAGTCAGTTGTGATAAGCTTCCGATGAATACAGATTTTTTTTCCCTTTTCCTTGGCAGGATTGTCAGGATCAACTGGTTTTTGGACTTCTGAAATAAGGCCGATGGTATATCATTTTAAGAATGCTTACAGTAACATACTCATTTGCATACCGCATGCTACAACTATGGCAAAGAAATTCCACAAAAGTTCATTTTTCTGTTTAATATTTTGTTTTTTAGTATTTTTCAAACATTATTTAACTTTAGAGTTATTCTTTAGTTGCATCTTACTGTATGTACTTTTAAGAAAAAAAACAATGGTAAATAAGGAGGATGACAGCAACAAAAAGAGGCTCCATTGGGGGTATTTGGATATTGAAAATGTAACAATTAAAAAATAGCAGCATGTTTGGAGTGTGTAAAAATATCACTACATAGGATTTATTCCGTCAAAGCTCTCTAATATGGACCCATGCTTAGAAAGTGACAAAAATGTGGCCTCAAATACAAAAATATGCCAGTTTAGCCCAGTCTGAAAGAATGACAAAATAACAACTTACTGCCTTTAGATGCTGGAAGTCTCATCTCTATAGGGATGAAACAACATTAGTTAGGAAAATGGTAAAATTCATGCCGAATCTAAAAAAAATTGGTCTCACTCCTATATATAAGAGCAGAAAATGTGGTCTCACCTTAAATGTCATACTAAAAGTCTGGGCTGAAGGAATGTGGTAACATCTTTATAAAGGGATGAGACCACATTATTTAGGAAAATGATAAATTCATGGAGAAGAAAAAGGCCTATGGTCTCAATAATTTGGTAACCCATTAAAACCAAAGCTTAAGTTGATACCTACAGGTATTATTAATTTTGTTTTGTTTGATTTGAGGTTTAACGTCCCCATCAACACTGTATAGGTCATATTGGAGACGTTGCTTCCAATTTTGTAGGACGTTTACCCGACATTGAGATGAAATGACATCTCAAGCCCTGTTGCTCAATGAAACCAATAGGGTTTATAAGCATGGGCAGTCAGACTGGCACTGCTTTGCCTGATTAGGCTTAGAACCTAAGCTGCCTTATATCCTCTAAACAGTTTACCAGTACTCATGTGTGGTCGGTTTCAGCTCTGCGTGGAAGCATCATGCCCATTTATTTCTTCAAACCCTGATGGGTGGTGGCCGCCCTATTATTAATTAATACGCTACATGTGCAGAATGAAACATTTTGATAATGATTATGACCCAATTATTCTGTATGTTAATTATGATATAACTGCGCATACCTCTAAAATGAATGAAGAAATCTAATTGGTGGAAGCTAAAAATTTTGTTATGCTTTAGAACGCTTACAGTGCCCTTCAAATTTTATGAATGAATGATCATGTTGTCTCTATGATCCCAGTTAGTGGACGCTTGCATGTTCGTAACAACCAGAGAGCTAAATTTTATATTAAACTGCAGACATTTTGAAAAATTTGCCGTCGTCATTTGATGAACAGTATCTAATTAAGTATATTGTTAAAGATCAATTGGAAATCAAAATGAAATCTTGTTGCCAAGTCATGCAAATAAGAGAAAAATAGATGCTACCCCCTTGCATTAGAAAGCAAAATGCGGAGCAGAAGCAGAAAAAAATTCATATCATACCTCAGTAGCCAACCATCCTTCTGCCAAGGCTATCATTTTTCTGTTTGATATTAGAGATGAGAATATTGAAGTTTGTTTTAAGACCTTATTTGCCCTTACGGAAATAGATTCCTAATATCTCCAAGATTTGTCATTTTCCAGGAGATTCTAGAAATTGACAAAATATTCCTTAAATGCATTTGGAACTATTTGGAATTTTCTGTCCTTGAAATATATTTACATAAAATAAACTCCAAGTTCTGTCATTTTATGGAACCTTGAAGTGACAAATAATTCCTGATATTTAAATGACAATGGTAAACATTTGTCACAAACTGTCATTTGCTGGAGCTTAACAATACAAACAGACACTACTATAAACCCTATCATCATTGAGTGAAATTTTCTGTTATTTTTTGGAGTCATTAATCTTCACCTCTGACAGGTTCCCACAACATTAACACCAAACTCTTGTGTAACGGGATTGGTAATGGATTAACATGACCCATTTTGCTCTTATTGGCTGAATTTCAAAACAGCAGCTGTCGTTTGAAAGGCAACAACATACATGCAAGTTTTACATGCTTTTAGTCTCAGTTTTAAGTGGAATTTTAAATTCTTATTTAAATATAAATGTAATTGTGTTGCAGCTTCAGTTCTCCAAAATTATGATTTCCTTCAGTTGCATTTGAATTTTTAGCTCCCCAGAGCTGAAGGCTTCAGGGGAGCTTATAGGATATGCAGTTGTCAGTCGTCGTCATCGTCTGGCATCAACACTTTCAACAGACATAGTTTGGTTGCTATGGCAACTTAGAATTTACTTGGACTTATAATGGGGAAAATTAGAAAATGGCATTTACTGCCAAGCCTTTGCAGATATTTTGACAAGTTTCATAGAAATGTTCCTAAAGCAATCTACTAGCTTCCATATGATTTTAGGCCTGCTGCTCATTTTTATGGTTGCCATGGAAACCAAAATGCAAAAAAAATAGAAAAAATACTTAAGAATTATCTACTCAGAAACCACATGTTCTATGAGGCTGAGACTTTATGAAAATATTCACCATATTTGCCTGAATAGGTATTGTGTTTTTTTATGTTTTTTTTTTTTTTTTTTTTTTTATGAAATTTGGCTCTTTACTTTGGTTGCTATGGCAACTTAGCATTTCCATAGACGTGTAATGAGGAAAATTGAAAATTTGCATTTACTGCCAAGATTTAGCAAATATTTTGGCAAAACTTTCATAGAAATATTCTTTAAGCAATCTTCTGTCTGCCTAATGATTTAAGGCCTTCTCATTTTTATTGGTTGCCAATTAAAAAAAAAGTAAATAAATAAATACTTAAAACATTATCTCCTGATAAACCATATATATGTTCTTTGAGGCTTGAGACGTTATGGAAATATTCACCATATTTGCCTTTGCAGGTTTTTGCCTTCACTTCTATTTTACTGAGAATTAGGGAGATATAATTCTATGTAATGTTGGTTGGTGCCTGGTGCTCTGTCTCTGGTCAGGTCCGTCGTGGTCTGACTGTTGGTTTTCTTTTGCTCCGGCGTTTCATTGTTTTTTTGCTGTCAGGTCCTTGCCGTTGTTTCATCTCTGTAGTTGTTTAATTTTTTGTGTTCGCGAGGGTGTTGCGCTGGTGGGTTAGGGGGGATTTGTGCGGGCTTGGCAGATGATTTGTCTAAATCGCGACGGAAGTAAGGGGGGTGATTGTGGCCACGTAAAATCGAATTTAAGCCCCTCGGTGGGGTTCGTTTCACTGACAGTTCCGGTGCGGTTCTTCTGTCGCAGTTTATTTTTGTTGTGGTTTGTCTTTGAGTGTTTGTTTCGCTTATATTACTTTTTTTTGGATAGCCCATTGGCCATTTTGTGGGGAAAGTAACTGTTCTTTTGGCTTTCTGCTATTGATGTTTCCATGTGGGTCTGTTCACTCTGTTGTTTCATGTTTGTGTTTCTTTCCATTTGGTGTCTCAGTCACTGCCTTTGATGGGTTGTATTGATTCCTGATCATTGCCTTCACTTCTATTTTGCTTTTAATGAAATTTTGGCTCTTTAGTTTGGTTGCTATGGCAAGTTAAGCGGTCTGTTGTTATTATCCCCACGCTTTAAATAAAAAGCATTCAGGGATATTGTGGACGCCTCCGTCTGTCTGTCAGTCCGTCTGTCACGCTATCTCCTCCTTAACCACTGGCCGGAATGCAACCATATTTGCTACATGACTTTCTTACATGGTGAGGGCGCGCGAGAGGGACTTTATAGTTGGCTCTGCCCAAAGGGGCCATCTCAAGGGGTCAAAAGGTCATGTCTGCTATAAAAGTCACGCTATCGCCCTTGCGCCTATATTTCTTCACAAATTTCAATATAACTTCACACAAATGTTCCTTATGACAATATCTCAAGCAAGTTCGACTTTCAAGGTCGTGGCCTCAAGGTCAAGGTCACTGTTGCTATTTTTAGAAAAACTTTGTCATCGCTCTAGTGCCTATATTTGTCCATAGATTTCAATATAACTTCACACAAATTTTCCTTATGAAAATATCTCGAGCAAGTTTGACTTCAAGGTCGTGGCTTTAAGGTCAAGGTCACTGTGGCTATTTTTAGAAAAAAATTGTAATCGCTCTAGCGCCTACATTTCTTGACCAATTTCAATATAATTTCACACAAAATTTAATGTTCCACAGGGCTTTAGGTAATTTTTTTTCAAAAGAGTACAGTACTCGTCCTTTTTTAAAAAAAGGAGTAACGAGAAATTTTTAAAGAGTACTGAAAAATAAACCAAAAAACTTTATTTTGCAGCCTCGACACATTGTTTTTATGGACTGATTTATGGCCAGGTGTACTGTTTGTTTTCTTATAGATACACATATTCAATATCTGTGTCTATTAGACAACAAGCAGTATGCCTGGCCACAAATCAGACAAAACAGTACCATATTGAAATCCCTTCTGAGTAGTTTGTTGACGGAGAAATCTAACTTTTGGGGTTCAGTTCTCTTGGCGGATAGCAGGACTTCAATGGCCAAAGAGTTTCTAAAATTTAGAATATCAGCTTCACTTTATTGTCCAAGATATGGAGTGAAACTCATATTCTTTAAAACTTTTATAATTCCTTTTCAAAACCATATTCTCAATTTCATCATATATTGTCCATGGATATTTATTTTCATCCACCCTTCGATCGTGGGACCCATTGTGTTTCCTTACAGGCAATGTTATAATCGGAACCAGTTTCTGGGTCAAAAATCTGTCAGGACTTTTTTCACAAAAAGTGCGGCAGAGACAGACTCCTGATCAGCTGATAAGAACTTAAGTGTTGCAGTGCTCCAGCCAGAATTTTAGGGCAGAGTGTCGCTAGGCCGGGAAGGGCACTTTTGCATGACAAAAATTGTTGCTTTATGAAATGCCATCAAAATCGTTATGATCAATGGCTTCTCACACGTTAGTGAAGCTAATGGTACTGAAGTCTCTACTGGAATTATATACATTTATATTTACATGCATTTCACAAGTAAGTGGTGTTCTGGGTTGAAGCAATAGCAACGTTTATTATTTAAAAAAAAAAACATTTAACTTCTATGTATCTTTTAATATAGAATTATAATATTTAAATAAAAATTAATTTGTTTGATTCATCTGAAAGCGTGTTATTAAAGCAATACAAAAAAATAACCGATGACTGAATAAGTAATCTGTTCAAGGGAGACTACTCAATAATTATCCATGTCATTTGACGTTTCAGAACTCGGGCTGAACGTGCGTCTTCACTGGTTGCCAATGATCTGCAAAGACTCTGATCAAAATGCGAAGCTCGTGTTTGCAATATTACCGCGGCTTGATCAGTCTGCGACAGTATTACAAGTAAACAGTGTGTATACCGAGCTGCGTCGCACAACACCTTGCAAAGACCCAGATCAACATGCGCAACCCGGGCAACCTTTTTTCTCACCTATCTCTGAGTAGCCCTTCAAAAGGCTCTTAGGGTCAGCGAAGACTGAGCAGTTTGCAATGATGCGCAGGCTAATCCGAGTCTTCACTGGTCGCACGATACTCAAAGACTTAGATCAGCATGCGCAACCACTATGTAAGTCAGAAGAACATGCACAACAACTACGCAAGTCCGTTTGGATAACCCAGCTGGTGAAATCAGCGATGCGCAGACTGATGCGTGTCGATACTGTTGAGCAATGACCTGCTCATCCAATCAATACGGCTAATGAAGGCTTGCGCGCATGCGTTGACTGATCCGAGACTTCACTGCTCGCTCGTCTTACTGTAGTTCAGATTACTCCGGTTTACGCCCACCTGATTAACGATCGGATCGGCTCTGTATGTGATATAATCTTGAAAGGACCGTAACCCAACCCCAATAAAACTTGATTCCCTTGAAACAATTTATGAATGCATAATTTTCCCGTGTGAGAATTTCCCGCCTTTTATTACACACGTCATTTATTTCACGTGCGTTCCAAATACGCTCTCAAAAAATATTAAATGCGTAATGCTAATTTGTTTTTCGTACATGATACGCAGCAGATTTGAAAAAAAGGAGTATCCTCCAAATTATTTTCGTAATTTACGCGGTACGCAGCCTTATCTAAAGCCCTGTTCCATTTGACAATATCTCCAGTGTGTTTGACTTTCAAGGTCAAGGTCACCTTGGCTATTTTTAGAAAAACTTTGTAATCGCTCTAGCACCTACATTTCTTGACCAATTTCAATAAAATTTCACACAGATGTTCCTTTTGAGAATATCTCGAGTGTGTTTGACTTTCAAGGTCAATGTCACTGTGGCTATTTTTAAAAAAGCTTTGTCATCGCTCTAGCGCCTACATTTCTTGTCCGATTTCAGTATAACTTCACACAAATGTTCCTTATGACAATATCTTGAGCGAGTTTGACTTTCTAGGTCAAGGTCACTGTTCCTATTTTTAGAAAAACTTAGTCATCGCTCTAGCGCCTACATTTCTTGACCAATTTCAATATAATTTCACACAAATGTTCCTTTTGACAATATCTCGAGTGTGTTTGACTTTCTAGTCAAGGTCACTGTGTCTATTTTTAGAAAAACTTTGTCATCGCTCTAGCGCCTACATTTCTTGATTGATTTCAATATACCTTCACGCAAATGTTCCTTATGACAATATCTCGAATGAGTTGACTTTCAAGGTCATGACCTCATGGTCAAGGTCACTGTGGCTATTTTTAAAAAAAAATTTCATCACTAGTGACTCCATTTATTGATGGACTTTTATTATCCCCACGCTTTTAAAGAAAGCGTTGGGGGATATTGTGAACGCCTCCATCCATCTGTCCGTCTGTACGTCACGCTATCTCCTCCTTAACCACTGGCCGGAATGCAACCATATTTGCTACATGACTTCCTTACATGGTGAGGGCATGCGAGAGGGACGTTATAGTTGGCTCCACACAAAGCCATCTCAAGGGGTCAAATGGTCACGTCTGCTCAGGGGTGTAAAATTCCACTCGCCCGCTCGCATTTGCGAGTAAGTTTTAAGGCAGGGCGAGTAAGGTTTTCAAAACTGACCATACTTTTTCTTCATTTTTAGCACCTAAATGAAAAGTTTAGACGATAAGGGCGAGTAAGTTTGAGGGAAATTTTACACCTCTGACTGCTATGTGGCGAAAGCGTGGGGAATTGCGATGGCTTGCCATAGACTGCTAACTCTAGTTTCATATTTGTGTTTCTCTCCATTTGGTGTCTCAGTCAGTGCAGATGGCTGTAAATTGGACAGTAACAGAATCTCAGTTTATTTGCAAATGATGGCACAGCTTTGCAACATGTTCCCAAAACTAAGCAACAAATATTCCCTTAAACCAAACTATCTATCTATCTATCTATCTATCTATCTATCTATCTATCTATCTATCTATCTATCTATCTATCTATCTATCTATCTATCTCTCTCTCTCTCTCTCTCTCACTCTCTCTCTATCTATCTATCTATCTGCTGATACTGCGTCGGTCACATTTGACCATTACCGCAGGTGTATAATACATACAATCCAGGTTTTGCAATCTGTCTGTCTGATAAAAAAGTATCGCAATACGTATCGTATCGTGAGGTAAGTATCACGATACGTATCGTATCGTGAGGTAGGTGTATCGTTACACCCCTATCAGTCACTATCTCTGGTGGGAGCTGTGCGTTAATTGTATTGATTCCTGATCATTGCCTTAACTTCTATTTTGTTTTTAATGAAATTTTGGCTCTTTAGTTTGGTTGCTATGGCAAGTTAAGCGGTTCCATAGACCAATAATGTTGAAAAATGACATTTACACCTTTCAAGATATTTTTTCAAACTTCTATAGAAGTGTTTCTTAAACAGTGGTCTATCTGCCATATGATTTTTAGGCCTATTCGTTGCCACAGATGGGCAGTTGTCAATTGTTGTCTGTTGTCTTGCAACAACACATTCAAGCGACATCATCTGAAGCCACTATGCTGATTGGGTCCATATTTTATCAGTAGCTTCCTTGGGGGCAGGGCTCCATGGGTTATTAAAATACATGGCTGCCAGTGGGCAATGCCCCCCTGAGCTCTGGTGAGCATAGTGGCCCATGGGCCTCTTGTTTGTTATTATTTAAAATGGGACATTGGGTGGGATACTATTACCGTATTCCTCCCATTTAGCGCCCCTGCTCCTATAAGCGCCCCCTCACTGTTTTTTCAAGAACAAAATAATAAGCACCCCTTCTGCTGTCAATGGAAAAAAATACTTTGGCTTACCTAAAGTAAAGATTAGCCTTTCTGTCATTGTCGTATCTGCTGTAAATCGTATCAGGCAATGTATTTCTAAACCCCCTGCTCTCACAGAGTGTCTGTATTGACCACTTGGTACTTTACATGTCATGATTCCACCATATTCTAATAGAAAACTGAGTGTAACGGGTTTTAAACTCTGTTCTGGTATGATTTTTGTCTCTAATAAGCGCCCCCTCTTTTTCCAATTTTTTAAGTGCCCAGGGCGCTAAATGGGAGGAATACGGTATATTCATATTCTATTTGCTTTCAATACCTGAAAATTAAAAGTTATACATCACATTATTTGGTATGAAGCTTCATCTAGTGGACCCCTACCAAGATTGTTCAAATTATAGTGCTGGGGCCAAAAATGCTCCCGCCCCAGGGCCCTTTGGTTTTACATGGCTTATATAGGGAAAATCTTTAAAAATCTTCTTCTCTAACCCAGGTCATTGCTATTTGGTATGAAGCTTCATCTAGTGGACCCCTACCAAGATTGTTCAAATTACAGTGCTGGAGCCAAAAATGCCCCCGCCCCAGTATATAGGAAAAATATTTAAAAATCTTCTTCTCTGAAACTGCAATGCCCCCCTGAGCTCTGGTGAGCATAGTGGCCCATGGCCCATTCATCTAGTGGACCTCTATCAAGATTGTTTAAATTATAGCCCTGGGGCCAAAAATGCCCCGCCTCGGGGCCCTTTGGTTTACCATAGACTTATATATGGAAATCTTTAAAAATCTTCTTCTGTGAAACCACAAGGCCTAGGTCTTTGATATTTGGTGTGAAATTTCATCTAGTGGACCTCTATCAAGATTGTTCAAAAATGCCCTGCCCCGAGACCCTTTGGTTTATATAGAGAAATCTTTAAAAATCTTCTTCTCTGAAACTGCAAGGCCCATGTCTTTGATATGTGGTATGGAGCTTCAACTAGTGGACCTCTACCAAGATTGTTCAAATTATATCTGTTCTGGTATGATTTTTGTCTCTAGTGGACCTCTATCAAGATTGTTTAAATTATAGCCCTGGGGCCAAAAATGCCCCACCTCGGGGCCCTTTGGTTTACCATAGACTTATATATGGAAATCTTTAAAAATCTTCTTCTGTGAAACCACAAGGCCTAGGTCTTTGATATTTGGTGTGAAATTTCATCTAGTGGACCTCTATCAAGATTGTTCAAAAATGCCCTGCCCCGAGACCCTTTGGTTTATATAGAGAAATCTTTAAAAATCTTCTTCTCTGAAACTGCAAGGCCCATGTCTTTGATATGTGGTATGGAGCTTCAACTAGTGGACCTCTACCAAGATTGTTCAAATTATATCTGTTCTGGTATGATTTTTGTCTCTAGTGGACCTCTATCAAGATTGTTTAAATTATAGCCCTGGGGCCAAAAATGCCCCGCCTCGGGGCCCTTTGGTTTACCATAGACTTATATATGGAAATCTTTAAAAATCTTCTTCTGTGAAACCACAAGGCCTAGGTCTTTGATATTTGGTGTGAAATTTCATCTAGTGGACCTCTATCAAGATTGTTCAAAAATGCCCTGCCCCGAGACCCTTTGGTTTATATAGAGAAATCTTTAAAAATCTTCTTCTCTGAAACTGCAAGGCCCATGTCTTTGATATGTGGTATGGAGCTTCAACTAGTGGACCTCTACCAAGATTGTTCAAATTATAGCCCTCGGGTCACAAATGGCCCCGCCCCGGGGCCCTTTGGATTTACATAGACTTATATAGAGATAATCTTTGAAAATCTTCTTCTCTGAAACAGCAAGGCCCAGGTCTTTGATATTTGGTGTGACGCTTCATCTAGTAGACCTTTATTAAGATTTTTAAATTATAGCCCTGAGGCCAAAAATGCCCCCGCCCCGGAGTTTATTTGGTTTTACATAGGCTTATGTAAGGAATATCTTTAAAAAAAATCTTCTCTGTAACCGCAAGGTCCAGGTCTTTGATATTTGGTGTGTAGCTTCATTTAGTCGACCTTTGCCAAGATTGTTCAGTTGGTAGCCTTTGTGGACATTTGGTATGAAGCTTCACCTTTTTAGACCTCCCTCAACATTAACCCATAGGGGCTTGAAGAAGTATATGGGCTGTATGATGCTTCCCCGCAGAGCTGAATCCGGCCCGCACACTAGTACAGGTAAACCGCTTAGAGGATCTAAGCCTGTCCAGGAACCGCGGTGCGAGGCGGACCGTCCATGCTAATAAACCCTATTGGTTTCATTGGGCGACAGGGCTTGAGAAGTCATTTCATCTCAATGTCGGGTAAAAGTCCCACAAAATTGGAAACAACGTCTCCAAAATGACCTTTACAGTGTTGACGGGTACGTTGAACCTCAAATCAAACAAACAACATCCCTCAACATTATGCACATTATAGCCCTGGGGTCAGTAATGGCCTTCCCCGGGGCCCACTGTTACTCTATGGATCAGGTGAGCGATCCAGGGCCATCATGGCCCTCCTGTTACAAATACATGTAGGCGCAAAATGGCTTAGGTGAGCAATACAGGGCCATCGTGGCTCATGTTGTTAGTTATTTGTATATAAATGAAATTAGCAATTTGAAAGTTGATTGGTTTAGTTTTAGATTGCAGTCAATCAATTTGAAGGGTTGTTAACCCTTTCACCCCTGAATTTCTGAAGTAGACTCTTTCAATGTTAAATTGAGACATGTATCCAGTTTAGAAAAAACTTGGATTTTTGTATAAAGTGGGATTAGTCAGATGACAAACTGTGTAGATCCTGAAGAAACGGCTCATTCTGAGTTGTCTCATCTGGAACTACACTGTTCACAATTAAGGTGTCTCTACTAATCTACAGGGTTGAAAGGGATAAGCATGGAATGAGACCAGATTCATTCATATTCATGAGGTGAAACAATTTTCTACTACATAATTTACTAGGGTCTGATTATGAGGAAAGGCTGAATAAAACTTTATTGTTTATCAATTGAACCAAAGAATCTTTGGGCCTGCCATTGTCCATATGCTACTGCTAACCATATATAAAATCCAGATAACAGCTATTTATAGCCTGGCAGTTCTTGTCTCTTTAACATCAAAGTATAGTATTAAGAGAGTTGTTTGTGGAACATGGACTGGGCTCACACGCAGCCTACACAGTAAGCACACTGGGAGACGGCTTGCCCCCACCCATAAGGGCTTGAAGAAATTAATATATGGGCTGCATGATGCGTCCACGCAGAGCTGAATCTGGCCCGCACAGTAGTACTGGTAAATCGCTTAGAGGATCAACGTCTCCAAAATGACCTTTACAGTGTTGATGGGCGCGTTAAACCTCAAATCAAACAAACAAACAGTCACAATTATGTATACATGCTACCCCTGTTCATCTATCTCAGTCTTGGTATCATATACAGGTCAAAAGTTTCAATCAGCACAACCCACCTGCCTGTGGCCTCAAGCCCATTGACTTAGAAAGGACATTTGTATTTTCAATACAAGGGGTAAGCTACCCTGTCAAGGAGCAGGTCTTATTTTTTGTTTGTTCTACATTGTATGCGAGGGTCATTCAATGTTTACATGTAACTGACTTAACCCAATTACTGACCCATGACAAGTGCACGCTTTTCACATATGACATACATCAATGCCTTTTGTTTGTTTGTTTGTATTTGAGTTTAACGATCCAGTCAACACTATTTAGGTCATACTTGAGCCGGTCAGACGGCCAAAGCAGTAAGACAAATCACACAATCTGTTCCTGTGAATCTGGAATTCACACATTCAGTTCACTAAATCAGAGATCGTTTTTTTTTTCAGTCACTGTGACATTGCTTGCTTAACCCGAATAAGCCTTATCAGGAATTCCAGAATTCCAGATTCACAGGAACAGATTGTGTGATTTGTCTTACTGCTTTGGAGGAAGACTGTCTTTAACAAGCAATAAATCCGACAAATCTAAATCCCAAAATGCAATACCCTTTATATATCGGTAGTGAGGAGGATTCAGTTCAGTACAAAATGGCTTAACCCTTATCCTGCTGAATAACTTAATTAGCCACGCCCATTTCTGACTATCAGCCAAACAGATTACATGATATAATGTTTTCATTCAAATTGATAAACTGAATGACACTGTAGATTCTGATCAGATGGCTTCTTCAGAAGCCATATGATCTGGATCTACACTGTTTGCAAAAGTAGGGGTTGTTATGAACAGCAGGATTAGGGTTAAGCAAGCAATGTCACAGTGACTGGAAAAAAACAATCTCTGAAAGTGAATTGAATGTGTGAATTCCAGATTCACAGGAACAGATTGTGTGATTTGTCTTACTGCTTTGGAGGAAGACTGTCTTTAACAAGCAATAAATTGATTACGCAGCAGAATTAATGGTAATTAGAATTGACATTGATTGGTAATAATTAGCTTCTCGCATCAATACTGAACTTTTCATTGTAGATATATAGTTGCTGGCCAAAATTGAAATTGAAACTAGCATTTAATGCTTTACTGTATCATGGTAATGCATTGAATTGGTTACTCGTGATTCATGGTATTATCAGTATATATGATACGATTCAGAAAAGATTCATATCACATTACGATCCGCCAGTACAAATATCTTTTTCGGTGTTACCGGTATCCATTTTTTGATATTTTCTAAATTCTTTCGTAACTGATGGGTAAATACAGTCAATGTAAACAAAATCAAGGCAGTGATCCTTTTATAGTGTCTTATTTGTTAATCGGCTTTGTGCCGTTGGTTCATAATCATTTTTCGTCAGATTTTTTGTGTGGCCTTGCCTGAGTCACCTTTTATTACTAGTTTTCATTCCTGCTGCTAATTAAGTAATTTAATCTAAGTTACCACCCTTGATGTGTAAGCCTTTCATAGCGTAGGCCGAGCCAGGATTTCGGTGAATCACACGGCTGTCGTTCTTGTATTTTGCACCATTTCAGCATATGAAAACCAGCATTTACAATGTAACCATGATCAAGAGAAACCATACTAACATTGGGACAATTCTAATAAGTACCCAGTAACTAGCCCACAATGTGTGCTTGTCAAATGATATATAACCTACTTTTTACCATATATAGTGGGGTTTACCAATAATTTCCTGTGTGTTTCAGATGGCTACATAATATATCATTATACATATAATAGGAAGTAGCCATATCGCAATATATTGTGATACGAAAATTCGGACAATACCCATCCTTTTTGAAAGGTTACTGTAATACACTTGCATTTGGCAGTCATAAAATGCCAAAATAATAAAAAGAAATAACGCTAATAAAGGTCAAAGTATGCCACATCAGTCAGTCAAGGGCATTATTATCCACGACAAAAGAAAATGTGTATTTACTTCTTTGGAAGTCAAAATAAAGACAGATAATGATCTACCCTACCCATAAGACGGCTCGCCAGAGCTCAATAAAAGCAAATGCACCTTGACAGTAATTTTCAAAAATTGCAGACCGGCTCAAAAACAACCTAAATAATGCTGAGTGGGCCATTAAACTCCAATGCAAACAAACAGAAACAAAAATTTTAATTAGGAGTACAAATAAAACTTAAGAAAGGAAAGTATTTTTTATATTACTGGTATAGCAGAATGCAAACTACATTGGTAAGATGAATTTACCCGTTTCTTGCATCATCCAGTTTCTGCATGGCACAAGGTTGACCCCAGTTGATGATCAGGTTTGATGGAATTTTGCTGTCTTTCATGTCTTTGGAGATTTCCCGTTTTATCCGGAAAATAAAAAATCTACCAAAATATAAATCGGCAAAAATGGTCCACTCTTAAAAAATGCCAAAATTTGCAGCCGCCAAATTTAAGTGTTTTACAGTACAAATCAGTAGATAGGAGGAGTAACATAGATGATCAAGGGATAATTTTAAGGTTGTCTGCACAAAATTGAAGCGAGAGCTGTTGTAGTCGACCACCGTCATCTGCCTTCGTGTTCTTGTTACTGAAGTTGTGTTAGAAATTAACTTTTGATGCCACGCCATTTAAAAAAATGTAGGGTATTATGTTATACCCTCCGAAGTTTTGAGTGTCTGTCCGTCAGCGCCTCATTATTTTGTGTTCGCTCCATAACTGATACCGTTTGAGATTTTTTCACGAAACTTCATAGATATATAGAGTACTATGAGATGACATGCCATATGAACAGTAACTCTGATTTTCCTACTTTTGGAGTTATTGCCCTTTGAACATTGAACATAGCCATTTCTATCATAGTTTCCTGTCCGCTCCATAACTTCGATACTGTTTGAGATAATTTCATGAAACTTCACAGATATGTAGAGCACCATGAGATGTCGTGCAGAACATAGAACCGTAACTCTGAATTTCCTACTTTTGGTGGTATTGCCCTGTGAACTTTGAATATACAGCTGTTGCTATTAGTTTCGTGTCCGTTCCATAACTCTGATACCAATTTAAGATATTTTCACAAAATGTCATATATGTAGAGCACCCTGAAACGATGTGCAAAATATGTGAACCATAACTCTGTTTTTCCAACTTTTGGAGTTATCACCCCTAGAACATTGAACATACCTGAACCTTATGATTGATTCTGACCAAACTCACATGGTTACATCACTAGGATTGGGGAAAACTGTCTTTAGGTTTTGATGACCTTGACCTTATTTTCTAGGGCACAGGCCCCCCAAAACTGTCAAACCAATGAAATTACTTACTATAATGTATTCTTTCATTTCACAAACAGAATGACAAACAGTGTAGATATAAACTGTTTGCAAAAGTAGGTGCCGTGTTTAGCCGGAAAAAACTTGTTTTATAAGGAAAAACCCCAAAAGTTCAAGTCCATGGAACAGAACACCAAGTTAGATCAGGCCTTCACTGTAGAGAGTTGAACCATTTTTCTAAATAAAATTTAAAAAATAATTGACACCCTAAAATTCAAAATGGACCTCTCCATTAAGTCCAAAATGGGTTAAGCCAGTAGTCTTATGACATTGATTACAATCATGTCAAGATGACTTGGATTTCATGGTTATTTGATTCTTTTCTTATATCTTGAGGACCATTTGAACTTCATGCTTGGGATTTTGGTTGATGCTGTCTGGTGTCAGCCCTTTCAAACAACATGATGTCGCATCTGCTCTGAAGTCTCTTGGCCTATTTAGCCCAAATATCATCTGTAGCATCCTTGGGCTGGGGGATTAAACGTTTGTGTTTTTATGAAAAATTGACTCATTAACTTAGTTCCTATGGCAACTTACTAAGTTTCCATAGACTGATGATAATGGGGAAAATAGAGGAATGGCATTTACTGCCAAGTTGACAAAACTTTTTAAAAATGTTCCTTAAGCAATCTTCTTTCTCCCATATGATTTTAGGGCTACTGTTCATTATCCCCCGACCGAATAGGTTCGGGGGATATAGCGATCAGCCTGGCGTCTGTCCGTCCGTGCGTCCGTCCGTCCGTAGACGCAACCTTGTGATGGCCATAACTCCTATACCCTTTGAGATTCATTGATGGTTCTTGGCACAATTGTTCACAAGGCCGAGACGGCGTGTCATGCGCAAGAACCAGAACTCTGGATGCCATACTATTTTAGTTATCTCCCCTTTTAATAAAATAGAATGACTGCTTTGTGATGGCCATAACTCCAATACCCTTTGAGATATATTGATGGTACCTGGCACAGTTGTTCACAAGGCTGAGATGGCGTGTCATGCACAAGAACCACAACTCTGGTTGCCACGGTTTTGGAGTTATCTCCCCTTCCAATAAAATAGAGTGACAACCTTGTGATGGACATAACTCCTATACCCTTTGAGATTCATTGATTGTTCTTGGCACAATTGTTCACAAGGCTGAGGCGGCGTGTCATGCGCAAGAACCAGAACTCTGGATGCCATACTTTTTTAGTTATTTCCCCTTTTAATAAAATAGAATGACTACTTTGTGATGGCCATAACTCCAATACCCTTTGAGATAAATATTGATGGTACCTGGCACAGTTGTTCACAAGGCTGAGACAGCATGTCATGCACAAGAACCACAACTCTGGTTGCCATGGTTTTGGAGTTATCTCCCCTTCCAATAAAATAGAGTGACAACCTTGTGATGGCCATAATTCCAATAGACTTTAAGATATATTGATGATACCTGGCACAGTTGTTAACAAGGCGGAGACAGTGTGTCATGCACAAGAACCACAACTCTGGGAGCCGTGTTTTTTTAGTTATCTCCCCTTCCAATAATATAGAATCACTACCTTGTGATGGCCACATCTCCAACAGATATATTGATGATACTTGGCACAGTTGTACATGAGGTTAAGCAGGTGTGTCACGTGCAAGAACAACAACTCTGGGTGCCCTGGTTTTTTAATTATCTCCCCTGACAATATAACCTTGTGATGGCCATAACTCCAATACCCTTTGAGATATATTGATGGTACTTGGCACAATTGTATACGTTGAGACGGTGCTTCATGCCTAAGAACCACAATTCTGGGTGCTATGATATTTGAGTTATCTCCCCTTCCAATATAACAGTATGACAACCTTGTGACCACCGTACCTCCAATACCCTTTGAGACATATTGGTGGTACTTGATGCAGATGTACATGAGGTTAAGCAGGTGTGTCACGCTCAAGAATTACAACTCTGGGTGCTCTGGTTTTTTAGTTATCTCCCTTGGCAATGTAACCTTGTGATGGCCATAACTCCAACTCCCTTTGAGATATATTGAAGGAACTTGGCACAATTGTATACAAGGTACAGAAGGGATGTCATGTGCAAGAGCCAAAACTGTTGTTGCTGTGGTATTTGAGTTATCTACCCTTCCAATATAACAGTATGACCAGCTTGTGATCACCATATCTCCAATACCTTTTGAGACATATTGGTGGTACTTTGTGCAGAAATACATGAGCTTAAGCAGGCATGTCATGCGCAAGAACCACATTTCTGAGTGCCCTGGTTTTTTAGTTATCTCCCCTGACAGTATAATCTTGCGATGGCCATAACTGCAATACTTTTGTGATATGTGGTTTAATTCTGGTGCACTTTCTATTGGTGAACAATCTTCTGAAGGCCATATTGGCTTTTGATCGGGGGATTTGCCATCTCTTCCGATGGCTATTTTTTTACTGGTTGCCATGCAAACCAAAATGAAAAAAGATAGAAAAAATAATTAAAAAATGATCTCCTCAGAAATCATATGCTCTGTGAGACTGAGACTTGATGGAAATATTCACCAAGTGTTTTTTTTTGTGTGTTTTTTTTTTTATGAAATTTGGCTCTGTTGTATGGTTGCTATGGCAACTTAGTTTCCATAGGCTTATATTGAGGAAAACTGAAAAATGACATCGACTGCCAAGCATTTCAAGATATTTTTGACAAACCATTCATAAAAATCTTCATCTGACATATGATTTTAGGCCTACTGCTGATTTTTATTGGTTGCCATGGAAACTGAATGCAAATATAATAAAAGATCCTTAAAAACCATCTCCTAAGAAACCATATTTTGTATGAGGTTGTATGAGGCTGAGATTAACCATATAAGCCGTTACAGTTATTGTGTTGTTTTTTTTAGCTCACCAGAGCCTAAGGCTCAGGGGGAAGCTATGTTGTTGTCTGTCGTCAGCACTTTCAATTAACATTTCTGAAGCCAATGGGCTGAGCTACCCAAATTTCAACTGTAGCAGCTTTTATGGTTTATTAAAATTCATTGCTGCCAGAAGGCAGGGCCCACCTGATCTCTGGTGAGCATAGTGGCCTATGAGCCTCTTGTTATTATAGCTCCACTTTGAAAAAGTGGGGACTGTATTGGATTTGCCTTATCCTTCTGTGATTCCGTACTTCCGTAAAACCGTAATTCCGTTATTCATCGTAACTCAAAAACTGTTTCAGGTATTTTTCATGAAACTTCACACAAATGTAAAGCACTATGAGAAGATTTGCAGAGCACATGAACCATAACTCTGGATTGCCTACTTTGGAATTATTGCCCTTTGAACTTTGAAAAAATTCCGTTCTTCATGATAACTCAAAAACCGTGTGAGGTATTTTCATGAAACTTCACACAAATGTAAAGCGCTATGAGACGATGTGCAGAGCGCATTAATCATAACTCTGGATTGCCTACTTTTGGAGCTATTGCCCTTTGAACAGTGAAAAATGGCAATTTTAACCGTGTCCGCTCCATAACACAAAAATCGTTTGAGGTATTTTCATGAAACTTCACACAAGTGTAAAGCACTATAAGACGATGTGCAGAGCACATGAACCATAACTCTGGATTGCCTACTTTTGGAGTTATTGCCCTTTGAACATTGAAAAATGGCAATTTTAACCTTGTCCGCTCCATAACGCAAAAATGGTTTGAGATATTTTCATGAGACTTCAAACAAATGTAAAGCACCATGAGATGATGTGCAGAGCACATGAACCATAGCTCTGGATTGCCTTTTTACCACCTTTAATTAGAGGCTGAAAGCTGAAAACATTTTTTTTTTCTTGTATTTTTCTTTTCTGAAATGCTATAGCAGGGCTATAGTCAGATCCTCTGACATTTGTAGTCTGTTTTTGGTTTTGGTTTTACATGCAGCCTGTTAAGACTATTTTACTTACTTTAAGCCAATTGTAGCCGGAATACCGCAGAGAAAAATGACCTGAACTTCCACTGCAGAACTTGGTGTCTCACAAGATCTGAGCGAGGCTTGAACCCGCAGTGGTGAGAGAACTTATGATTAAGAGACAGCACAGTTACCCACTAGGCCATATCTACCACCTAATATTTGTAGGTCTGTGTGACCTACATACTTTCACAGTCCAGCGAGTTTCCCTGTATATTTTGGGGACTACCGGTATTTGATGGATTAACCGTTGTATGCGGGAAACCCCTAAAGGGGTACCTTGGCAAACATTGCAGGCCCAGATCAGACGCTGCAGTATGTGGCGTCTGATCAGGGCCTGCACTATTTCCTAAAAGCATTTTCTGTCAAAAATGCAATAATAATGAAAAAAATAGGCCTGACACCCCTTATATGACAAATGGACTTGGCCAAAGAATAGCAATGGAAGAGTCCACTAGTATACAGTGGGTTAACTTCATATTTGGGATACTGGTACCTTATGACACCTTTCATTGGGCGACAGGGCTTGAGATGTCATTTCATCTCATTGTCGGGTAAAAGTCCTACAAAATTGGAATCAACGTCTCCAAAATGACCTTTACAGTGTTGACGGGGACATTAAACCTCAAATCAAACAAAAACCTTATGACACCATGATTTGCCTCATTATAAATGTACTATGTAGGTCATAGTGTCTCACTTGCTCATTTTTGGAACATAAAATAAGCAAATATTGAATCAAATATTGAATCATACTCCATTATCTATCACAACTTCTTTAGATGACAAGAACAATGTAGAACTTTATGATATCACAGAAATGATTAGGTTACGTGTGTTTTTACCAACTTCTACCAACCAATTGGTACTGTTCAGAAAACCACATAATTTAAAAGTGACTAAAATTTTCTCCCATCCTACAGCCAGCTAGCAAGCCATCCATCCATCCATCCATCAGTCTTGTGATATGAAAAAACTTTTAGCCATTGACTGTTACTGCAGTTAAAATTACATTAAGCCTTGTTCAGCAGAGATTTTGCATTGTACTTAATGGAAAACTAAAGTCTGTTGTTAGCAATCAATAGTTGTGTCGCATACTACAAGATCTTTGGAAGAAACCTGAACCATGCCATGATGACATGTTAATATTTATCACATAATGGTAAAGCAAACAGTGTAGGTTAAGGCAAGACTGCGCATATGTGCAGTCGTGTCTTAGCATGCACATTCTTGCTTAACCCTTTTCTGTTTATATCCACAATGAATTATGCAACATTATCTTAGCTTCAATTTGAATGACCACTTTTACAAAAGCTGGTTGCAACTTTTCCACTAAGTTACTATTATATTCTTTTCATTTTGTAAGTATTTTGGCATATCCAGGATTCATTGTGTTTTAAGTATGACCATACGACTTGATCTGCAAAATGTTTCTAAATTTAAGGTACTCTAAATGAACAGGGTTAAAGCCACACTTTCTTGTAATCTGGCTGGAAAAATTACAAGAAATTATGTTGAATGCTAGATGCGTGATGCTACAAACGGAAAGCCATATTTTGTCCTGACAGTATGAGATACTGCTTGAGAAACAGTTTCCTATGGGGGACTAGAACCAGGATTACATAATGTATGTGATGGAATAGGCTTCAGAAAAGAAAAAGCTGTTATTATTGTTGGAGATATAGTCTATCATGGGGCATGTTTGCAGCTGCTCTCGTAAGTTTTTTTTTTGTTTGATTTGAGGTTTAACGTGGCAATCAACACTGTAAAGGTCATTTTGGAGACATTGCTTCCAATTTTGTGGGACTTTTACCCGACATTGAGATGAAATGTCATCTCAAGCCTTGCCGCCCAATGAAACCAATAGGGTTTATTAGCATGGACGGGTCGACTCGCACCGCTTTGCCTAGGCAGGCTTAGATCCTCTAAGCGGTTTACTATTACTCTTGTGTGGGTCGGTTTCAGCTCTGCGTGGAAGCATCATGCAGCCCATATATTTCTTTAAGCCCCGATGGGCGGGGCCGCTGCTCTCTTAAGTAGGGCTGGCTAATCGGAGCTGAAAAGATAATCGATTATCAGTCCTGACATTGTGATTGATAATCGATTAGTAATCACTGAAGATTTGATGATAATTTTACCTGTCTGGCTTTGTCTGAGCCCGGCTTTCAGCATATGTTGTACTTTACCATAAGTATATTTGAACAGGCAGGCCTGAGCAAACAGTGTAGACCCAGATGAGATGCCACAAAATGCGGCGTCTCATCAGGGTCTGCACTGTTTGCCACTGATCCAGCTATTTTAGGCACAACTTTGGGTAGTAAATTGCACTTACCAAATAATCGATTACAAGCAAATCAGTACTGATAATCATTCTTGTGGAATTTATCGATCGATTAATCAGATTATCAGATTTATCGTGCCAGTCTTACCCGTAAGTTGACTTTATTCTGTATAATGTCGGATTCAAACACATGGAAAATGAGGCCATGAAAATTTGTTTTCTATAGGGGTAGTTTTCATTTCGTGCGTTCCACTTTTGTTCATTTTTCTCCTTGTCCCCCAGTCCCTCACTTTCGTAGATCTCCTCTACTATCTCTTTTGTCTCCAGGAGGCGACACAAAAGGACCCACAATGTATGTTGACCACATCGCAATCAAAATATTTTTAACCCATATATAATGGGTACCCCCAAAATAGTTCTTTGGCTAACAATGCAGGTCCTGGTTAGACCCTGTAGAATGTGGCATCTAATCAGGGCCTTCGTTCTTTTCAAAAAGCTAAGCCATTTTTCAAATCCAATCAACTCGGCCTAGTACTCCAAAACTTCCAAATTGACTCCTGCTACATAACTCCATTCAGTACAAAAAAATGGGATAACCCATATCCTATAGAACAGGACAACCCCCATATTTGCAAACAGTGTAGAAGATACAAATCATATTGCAAACAGTGTAGATCCAAATCAGATAGCTTGCAAAGAAGCCATCTGATCAGGATCTACACTGTCATGCAGTTTTTGGTTTGAATGAATACATTATATGAGCCCCGTCAGGCGAGCCTGCGCATCCGCGCAGTCCCGCCAGAACCTTCCCTGCTCGCTCATACAAGCAGTGAATCAAGAGGAACATTCAGACAGAAAGCCATATCCCTGGCCCCTCTGAATGGCTGGGCATGCGCAGTTAAAATTTGTCATGGCGGAATGCTCGAAGACACAAATTCGCTTGGCGGGGCTCATATCAAGTAATTTGACTGGTGGTTAAGTCAGAAATGGGTGTGGCTAAATCAATTTATTCAGCAGGATATTAAGGTTAAGAGCATCATCTGTTCACCTTGACTTGGAGGGCTCAGGTTTTGGGAAGACAAATCGAGGAAATCCCAATTTTAAGCCCTTGCAAAAGATGTCAGAAATATATTATCAGAATTGTGTAACCTTTCGATTATTCAGAATGTTTTGTTTGTTTCAATTGAGGTTTTATGTCCCCGTCAACACTCTTTAGGTCATTTTGGAGACATTGCTTCAAATTTCGTGGGACTTTTACCCAATATAGAGATGAAATGACATCACAAGCCCTGCCGCCTTAACAAACTAAAAGGGTTATATGTAGGGACTGTCCAACTCGCATCACTCTGCCTGGGCATACTTTGATCCTCTATTTTTAAGCAGTTTACCATTACTCATGTGCGGTTGGTTTCAGCTCTGTGTGGAAGCATCATGCAGCCCAGTCTATTTCTCCAAGCTCCAATGGGCGGGGGCCATTAACATGCATGTGGCTAGGCTAGGCAAGTCCAGAAAGAAAAAAACACCAAAAAGAAAAAAAAAACATGGTGCTGCACTTTCCTTTAATGATGATAGAGACTTGAAATGTAAAATATTGAAGGACCAACTAAAACATGGTCTGAAGGCAGAGCAAACTAAATTTTCTATTTGGATTTGAAATCTTGACCTTGACTAGAATTTATATCTCAAATTAGCTGTCATTTATTTCAGAGCGTTTCTTAGAAATCAATTTCATGTGTCTTGAAATTTCCTGTTATTCATTAAATCCTAGTATAATAACAGGAATCAAAGTTCAGTTGTAATTGTTTGAGAAAATTATTCCAGAAAATCCATGATGAGAGAGTTAGTTTTGACAATAGCAAAAATGACTGATTTATTAAAGGCATTATAGATTGGACTGCATGGTGCGTCTGCCCTGAGCTGAAACAGGCTGAACTTGAATACCTGGTTAACTGCTTAGGTCTAAGCTTGCATAGGAAAAGTGGTGCAAGTTGGGCCTCTCCTTCAACCCTAACAGTTTCTTTGGGCGGAAGGGCTTGAGATTTCATTTCATCTCGGTGTTTTGTAAAAGCACAGGAGCTTCAATTTGGTCAGAAATGCATGTTAAAATGGCAAAAATCGACTATCCTACAGGGCGAGCAGAAGCCTTTGACTTGCCTTACAGCAAAGTCAATTTTGGCCATTTTAATTAGGTAACATGAATGCATTTCTTACCAAACTTCAAACTCCTGTGGTAAAAGTCCCGCAAAATCAGAAGCAATGTCTCCAAAATGACCTAAATACTGTTGATGGGGGTGTAAACCTCAAAACAAACAGTTACAGTGAAATTCCGCTATTAAGACCACTTTCCAGACTTCTAAAAAGCGGTCTTATTAGCAGGGTGTCCTAATAATGGAATTGCTGAATAAAATATTGTTGGCAAGACTGATTTAAATTCTTTTTTATGTGCATTATGCTTATTTTATTGCTTCTTGATAGAACGTACATGCATTTAGTATTTCTTTCTATCTTCAACTTTACTGATCCTCAGTTTAACTTTAATGTTCTATTTTCCTTATTAATTATAGGCAAACAAAAAATATGATAACAGTATGAACTTATATGAAATTTTTGTTGCAAAATTACCTTCTTACTAAATATCTGAAGATAACAGAGCTGCACATTACCAAAATTCTTTAAAACTAGTTACCGTATTCGACCTATTTACCGCACCGTGCGCTTAGTTTTTTAAAAAATGTATGAAAATATTGTGGTGAAAAATCTACCTAATAAGCGCACACTCAATACGAAAAAAATACGAAAAAAGCTTCCGATATGATTATTTTATAGAGTTGAATTTCAGCATGGGGGTTCACCACATATACATATGATTGTTCGGGTCAAAGATGCAGCAAAACTCAATTTGAATTTGTTGGAAGGTTACTGTAAAGTGTGCGCTTGTGTATTTTTTCCAGAAAAAGCTTGGGTGTGCGCTTATAGGAGCATGTGTGGTAAATAGGTCGAATACGGTATTCAATAAGCCTAGACAGTGATACTCATGACACATCTTGATAAAACAACACACAGATTAGTACAGGTAAACTGCTGTTTTTCACACCTTTTGGGATATGTGTGAACTGTAAACTGGCTTATGCCCGGGAATTCCGTGGAGTGTGGGCCATGTTTGCTGATGTTGGCTCGGTGGTGGACCCCTATACGTCCCCGGGCGGGCGTCTCTTGTCTGATGCCTCCAGTTGACCTGTCTCATGAGCTACGTCGGTCGGTGTGTGCTGGGAGGGGATTGGCTGTGTTTGCCAGGTCTTCTCCGTCATCCGTTTCGGTTTCAAAACTTTGGGGTTGAGACACACTGATGAAGATTAAATATCAGAAAGGCCTCTGTGTCACTAAATTAGGTATAGTTACGCCTTAATTATTACCAAGAGCTGTTGTAATGGTGAAGAATCCAGCATAAAGTGGTGTGTGTGTGTGTGAACTCGGGTTTAAAGTCGCTTTCAGCAATTTTTCAGTCATATCACGACGGTGTCTGGTTGCGACAGGGAGCTCAATGCTCACTTTTATAGTGCTGCCTCACTGAAGTATCATGTCCCAGACACATTACATGATACCACACCCAGTCACATTATCCTGACACTGGGTCGACCAGTCCTAGCACTACCCCTTAAATCTGAGTGCCAAGCGAGGAGCAGCTAGTACCATTGTTAACGACTTTGGTATGTCGCGGCCCGGGATCGAACCCGTGACCTCCCATTCCCCGAGCTGACACTCTACCAACTGAGCTATCGGGGCCGGTCCAGCATAAAGTGGACTGAGAGATACAAATTAAATTGACCTGACCAAAAAGTGGTCTCATTAGCAAACAGTAGTAACAGATTTGATCTTTTGAAAGCTGTCTTAATACTGAATAGTGGGATGGTCTCTTTATCGGAATAAATTGCAATTAACTATATAGGAAAAAAATTGGGTCTGGCAAAAACCGGTCTTAATAGCGGAGTGGTCCTAATATAGGGGTGGTCTTTAAGTGGAATTCTACTGTAGTTTAACCTAGGTTCTTACAGCACCAAGGAAAAATGCAAAGCTCATAACATTCAATTTTATTCTTAACCTTTATCCTGCTGAACACAATAACCCCTAACTTTGCAAACAGTGTAGACCTTGATCTAGATCAGACGGGGGCTTGAAGAAATATATGGGCTGCATGATGCTTCCACCCAGAGCTGAATCCGGCCCGATCACTAGTACTGGTAAACCGCTTAGAGGATCTAAGCCTGTCCAGAAACCGCGGTGCGAGGTGGACCGTTCTTGCTAATAAACCCTATTGGTTTCATTGGGCGACAGGGCTTGAGATGTCATTTCATCTCAGTGTCGGGTAAAAATCCCACAAAATTGGAAGCAACATCTCCAAAATGACCTTTACAGAGTTGACAGGGACGTTAAATCTCGAATCAAACAAACAAAGATCAGACGGCTTCTTCATTATAGGGTGCAGTTATTCTGATCAGGAACTTCATTATACATCATGGAGTTCGTGAATTGAATTGGTATGTTATATACAAAGCAACTTTATTGGTTGGTGTTGCTAAATTACTTTATTTAGCAGGATAAGGGTTTATTTTGAGAGCAAATATGAAACTTGAGATTTCATACAAATTTTCTGCCACCATGATTTGTTTGTTTGATTTGAGGTTGAACGTCCCCGTCAACACTGAAAAGGTCATTTTGGAGACATTGCTTCCAATTTTGTGGGACTCTTACCCGGCATTGAGATGAAATGACATCTCAAGCCCTGCCGCCCAATGAAACCAATAGGGTTTATAAGCATGGACGGGCCGACATGCACCGTTTTGCCTGGGCAGGCTTAGATCCTCTAAGCAGATTAATTTCAAATGATCCCAAAGGACATGAAAAGTGAAACACACTACCGTAAATTTAAAATCTTAAAAATCGGACACCTTGAGGACTTGCTATAATTCTCCTAAAAGTATGACACATATGTTTCATGATCCAGCAAGGAGTCCAAAAGGTGCAGATGGAATGGCAAACAGTGTAGACCCTGATCAGACTGCTCCTTCAGGAGCAGTCTGATCTGGGTCTTCACTGTTAGTTAGACTATTAGTTAGGGAATTAGTAAGACTATTAGTTAGACCTATCTGTCTCATTACTTAGGATCATTACGGTATTTGTGGTGCAAAGGTATTAACTGTCAGCTTAGCGTTAAGACACTGTTGGGCATTTTTGCATTAATACCTGTTTTCTTTGGTTTGCTATTATCATATAAAATTGTCGCGGCAAACCGATTATATTTTATTTTTAAAGACACTAATCATGTATTTAGTTTATACCTCAGTCGGAAAAATCAAGGGTTTTTGCAATAATATAGCAAATTTAACCCAAAAAAGACAGCAGACAGTGTGCCATGTTAAACGTTATTCAGTGTCATGGCCCACACACGTAACATAACATGATGTCAAGGAGTGCAAAATTTCTGACGTCACCGCATCACAGAGATATCAGAAGCATGGACGCTTGAATAAAAGTTTCTCAGCATTTTTCATTTCGTATGAAAATTTGTAAATAAATAGTATATTTTAGCTTTGGAAATTATTTTCGAGTTTAAATGCAACCGCAGTAGCAGTGCGCAATTATTCGAATGGACCATTCAAACAATGAGCTGTATCAAAATAAATATTGCAAAGATTCCAACTTGCAGTTTGGTAGTATTCCCGGGTATAGTAGTTGGCATGTTATTGTTTACACTTGCAAATTATGTATCTGAACAGTAGGTCCGGCCAGAGTATGAATGGTCACCAGTAGAAGGTATTATAGGTCACTACCGATTATGGGGTGCAGTTATTCGAGCCCCTTTATAAGGTTACTAGGATGCCTGATTGCCATATAAATTAGATATTGCTCTTACAAGAATAGTTAACATTTTGGGAACTAACGAGCTTGTTAAGCTAGTGATGCTTTGAACAACTCACCTTGAAGATGTTTATTTATGGTGCTACATGTTTGATCAGTAGTAAACAGAGAAGGTCACCCAAGTTAACCCAATTAGTACCGGAAAACCCTAAAGTTGGCAAACGGTGCAGGCCCTGATCAGACGCCTCTTTGCAAAATGTTCAGCCGATTTCCAATAAAGTTTGAAGAAAACCCAACCGGACACCCCTAAATTTTGAAATGGACTCCTGCTATATATAAAGGGGAAGATTCCATTCGGTACTAAAAGGGTTAATGCATTTATGTGAGGTAGGAGAGGATAATTTTGGATACTTTTTCTTATTTTTCCATAAAAGCACACAATGTGGGTTCCATAAAAACATACATTGTGGGTACTTGTTAGAATCACTTCATTGAAAATAATATCTAAATTACATAGCTCCATATAAGATGTTTTTTTTCATCCGAAAAGTACTGATATTCTAATGTAGTAGGTGCTCATTAGAAGCGCCTTGCCTTAATTTCTGCACGAAAACATATGCTGTAGGTACTCGTAAGAACTGCTTCAGCCTGGCGCTACTAATGAGTACCAAATACATAAGTTTTCATGCAGAATACTCATTCTTATATATTTGATGGTGATGATCAGCCTTCTTGTGTAGGATGTGATGAGCCATTCATTGTTAAACATATCTTAATTGAATGTGTAGACTTTTCACAGTCTCGTAACTTATACTTCAAAGCTGACACTTTGCAACGATTGTTTCAAGATGTACCTGCTGATAATATTATTTTATTCTTAAAAGACATTGGACTTTTCCATAAGATTTAACTTTCAGATTTTTAAACATATCATACTACCTTTTTTACTTTTAATATCCTCATAATTCTTCATGTCGTTTAACCATTAACCACTTGACGCTTATGACCCACAAAGAGGGTTGACGTGTCGTTAAACACGAAATCATCATCATCATCATCATCATCATCATGCAGAATATAAGAAAAATAATATTTGGATACCCACTCTTTTCTGGGGCTATGAAATAATCTTCATTTCACCTCTTTATCTGTTGTTTTGTATAAGCAATAAGATAATAATAGCTTTTTGTCACTTTCTTGCTGAAAAATGTCATTGTAAATATCTGTTTAGAGCAACATGAGATTATATCCACAAGCCTGGATCAATACTAAAACCATCATCTGGGCCCCGTCAAGCGATTTTGGTACTTATCGCCTATGCGAGCCAGAACCTTCGCTGCTCGCTCAGACAAGCAGTGAATCAAGAGGAACCTTCAGACATAAAGCCATATCCCTGGCCCCTCTGAATGGCTGGGCATGCGCAGTTAAAATTTGTCATGACGGAATGCTCGAAGACACAAATTCGCTTGGCGGGGCTCATCTACTGTAAGTGATCTTTATGGCACAAAAGAATTGGGTTACTTCCTGGCAGAGAAAACTTTGGATGTTGTATCCTTTTGTTGTTTTGGAACTCTTACATATATATAATTAATTGGATGACCTTTTATGGAAATGATTAACCCTTTTTTACCAAATGGATTCTTCCACCTTATATATAGCAGCAGTCCATTCAAAATTTAGTGGTGTCAGGTTGTGTTTTCTTCAAAATTCATTCTGAAAATGGCTTTTGCAAACAGTGTAGGCCCTGATCAGACGCCGCGTTCTGCGGCGTCTGATCTGGGCCTGCACTGTTTGCCAAGGTACCCCTTTAGGGGTTTCCAGTCTGAAATGGGTTAATTGGATGACCTTTTATGGAATTGATCCTTAACCCTTATTGAGATGCCAAGCTGCATCTGATATTGTTTGTTTGATTTGAGGTTTAACATCCCCATCAACACTGTATAGGTCATTTGGGAGATGTTGCTTCCAATTTTGTTGAACTTTTACCCGACATTGAGATGAAATGACATCTCAAGCCCTGTGGCCCAATGAAACCAGTAGGGTTTATAAGCTTGTACGGTCCAACTTGCACCGCTTAGCCTTGGCAAGCTTAAATCCTCTAAGTGGTTTACCAGTACTTGTGTGCGGTCGGTTTTAGCTCTGCATGGAAGCATCATGCAGCCCATCTATTTCTTCAAGCCCCGTGGGCGGGGGGCCCGACATCTGATATTATGTTGTCTGTAAATGTATCAAACATATTTTTGGATACAGGCAAACATTGTGGACCTTGATCAGACTGCTCCTAGGGGATCTTTTTTTAGCTCACCTGTCACGTAGTAACAAGGTGAGCTTTTGTGATCACATTTTGTCCGTCGTCGGTCCGTGCGTGCGTGCATAAACAATTTCTTGTCCGCACGATAGCATCTTCATTTATGATTTGATTTTAACCAGACTTGCACACAACTTGTACCACCATGAGATCTAGGTTCCTTTCTTGAACCAGCCATATCCCATCATGTGTTACGGAGTGACGGCCCCTGAAAGGACAAAAATTGCCTATTTTGGTCTTGTCCGCACAATAGCATCTTCATTTTTGATTTGATTTTAACCAGACTTGCACTAAACTTGTACCACCATGAGATCTGGGTTCCTTTCTTGAACCAGCCATATCCCATCATTTGTTACGGAGTTACGGCCCCTGAAAGGGCAAAAATTGCCTATTTTGGTCTTGTCTGCATGATGGATGTTTCATATATGATTTGATTTTAACTAAACTTGCACACAATTTGTACCACCACAAAATCTCGGTCGTTCGAATATTGGTCATGTCAGGTCAAAAAGTAGGTCAGTAGGTCAAATCAGAAAAAAACCTTGTGAAGATATGAGAGGCCACAGTTTTGGTCCCATCATCATCAAACTTGCCCAGAATGATCATCTTGACAATATCTCAGTCAAGTTCGAATATGGGTGTTGTCGGGTCAAAAAGTACGTCAGTAGGTCAAATCATAGAAAAACCTTCTGAACACACTAGAGGCCACAATTTATGTCCACTCATCATCAAACTTGCTCAGAATGATCATCTTAATAATATCTTGGTCACATTCGAATATGAGTCATGGCGGGTCAAAAAGTAGGTCAGTAGGTCAAATCATAGAAAAACCTTGTGAATACACTAGAGGCCGCAGTTTTGGTCCAATCATTATCAAACCTGCCCAGAATGATCATCTTGACAATATCTCGGTCAAGTTTGAATACGGGTCATATCGGGTCAAAATGTAGGTCAGTAGGTCAAATCATAGAAAAACCTTGTGAACGCACTAGAGGCCACAGTTTTGGTCCGATCATCATCAGACTGGCCCAGAATGATCATTTTGAAAATATCTCGGTCAAGTTCGAATATGGGTTATGTCGGGTAACAAAGTAGGTCAGTAGGTCAAATCATAGCAAAACCTTGTGAATACACTCGAGGCCACAGTTTTGGTCCGATCATCATGAAACTTGCTCAAATTGATTATCTTGACAATTTCTCAGGCAAGTTCGAATATGGGTCTTGTAGGATCAAAAAGTAGGTCAGTAGGTCAAATCAGAGAAAAACCTTGTGAACACACTAGAGGCCACAGTTTTGGTCCAATCATCATCAAACTTGCTCAGAATGATAGTCTTAACAATATCCGGGTCAAGTTTGAATACGGGTCGTGTCAGGTCAAAAAGTAGGTCAGTAGGCCAAACCATAGAAAAAGCTTGTGAACACACTAGAGGCCACAGTTTTGGTCCGATCATCATCAAACTTGCCCAGAATGATCATCTTGACAATATCTCAGTCAAGTTCAAATATTGGTCAGGTTGGGTCAAAAAGTAGGTCACCGTCAGTAGGTCAAATCATAGAAAAACCCTCTGAACACGCTGGCGGCTACAGTTTTGGCCCCATCATCATCAAACTTGCTCAAAATGATCATTTGACAATATCTCGTTTAATTTCGAATATGGGTCATGTCTGGTCAATATGTAGGTCAGTAGGTCAAATCATAGAAAAACCCTCTGAACACGCTGGCGGCTACAGTTTTGGTCCCATCATCATCAAACTTGCTCAAAATGATCATTTGACAATATCTCGGCTAATTTAGTATATGGGTCATGTCTGGTCAATATGTAGGTCAGTAGGTCAGATTGTTGAAAAACATTGTGAACACACTAGAGGCCCAAGTTTTGGTCCGATCATCATCAAACTTGCTCAGAATGATCATCTTGACAATATCTGTGTCAAGTTTGAATATGGGACATGTCGGGTCAAAAAGTAGGTCAGCAGGTCAAATCATAGAAAAACGTTTTGAACTAAGAGACCACAGTTTCAGTCAAATCATCATAAAACTTGCTCAGAATGATCATCTGGACAATATCTCAGTTAAGTTTGAATATGGGTCATGTCAAATCAAAAAGTAGATCAGTAGGTTATTTTGTCATAACTTTTGAACCGTTTGAGATAGAGCCTTCATATTTGGCATGTAGGTTCCTTCTGACAAGGGCTTCCCACTCATAAAGATTTGACCTGTGACTTACTTTATCATACCTTTTGAACCATATGACATAGAGCCTTCATATTTGGCATACAAGGTTTTCTCAGCCATTCAAAACTTTTGACCCATGACCTTGACCTTTGACCTACTTTGTCATAACTTTTAAAGCATTTGAGATACAGCCTTCATATTTAGCATGTAGGTTCCTTGCGACAATGTTGCTTAGATTATCCTCTACCAAAAAGGCTAAAACAATCCTACTTGGATGAACAAAATGGCCACTGGAGGTAAAAATAGAAAAAAATTGTAAATTTGATTCAAACGGAAACTCCCCCTAAACCCTAAGGCCAATTTGATTCAAAGTTCCCAGGAATGTTGCCTAGGTTACTCCCTACCAAATAAGCTAAAATCACTCTGCTGATGAACAAGATGGCCACAAGAGCTAAAAATAGAATGTACTCGAGACAGTGACACACAGGTGAGCGAACCAGGGCCCTCTGGGCCCTCTTGTTTTTACATCTCTTTCAAGATTATTTCATTCATATTGAGCCGATCATAGGTGGGCCAAACCCAGTGTACCAAGAGAAAAACCACCTGACCTTCCGTTGCAGAACTTGGCTTCTCACATGTGACCCAAGCTAGGCTCAAACCAACACTGGTGAGAAACCTAATGATTAAGAGTCGGCGCTCTTGTCCACTAGGCCACGGAGGCCTGTTACCTAGGGGATCAATCTGATCTTGGTCCACACTGTTTGCAACAATGACTTTAACCCACCTTGACAAACAGTGCAGGCCCAGATTAGATGCCGCAGAACGCAGCGTCTGATCAGGGCCTGCTCTATTTGCTTACAGAATTTTCCGTCAAAAATAGAATAAAGATGAAAAAATAGGCTTATATGACAAATTGACTTGTCCAACATATAGCACATTCCGATAACTAGGTTATCGCCCTTGAAAAAGAGCTCTTCAATGAGTTTAGGGCGCATGCGTAAAACCGGTGATTTACTTCCGGAGACTATCGAAAACATCATATGATCATAATGCTACCGATATTGCGCATTGTTTAATAACACGGTTAAAAATGTTGAGGAAAGAACTGATTCACTGATTTAACGGGTCTATATAATCCAGAAAAGGCGACAAGAATCTTTTACGGGACTACATAAAACGGAACATTTTCTGTTATGCTTTTCAGCCAAGACAGTTGGTCATTAAGGAAATATGCAAACTGAACAATAACCCCATGAGCTGAAAAAAATGACAATAAGGGCAATAACCTAGTTATCGAAGTCTGCTATAGCAATGGAAGAGTCCAGTACCATCCAATGGGTTAAAAGTAACCTGAGCAAACAAAGCAGACAACAATTGCTTTGCTTATTTGTTTGAATATAGGTTTGACATCCCCTTCAACACAATCGGAGATGTTGCTTCCAATTTTGTGGGCCTTTTACCCTGCCACGAGATGAAATGACAACTCAAGCCCTACCATCCAAACAATCCAATAGGGTTTATATCCATGGATGGTCTGACTTGCACCTCTTTGCCTTGGCAGGCTTAGACTTTCTAAGCGATTAACCAGTACTCTTGTGTGGTTGGTTTCAGCTCTGTGTGACAGCATGATGATGCAGCCCAATCTATTTCTCCAAGCCCGGATGGGTAGGAGGAAACAGCAGTTGTTGTGACTGGCATATTAAGGGTTAACCCTTGTTCTGCTGAGCCCGGATATGCCTTTTCTTTGAAAAAATGTAGATCCAGATCAGATGGCTTCTGAAGAAGCCATCTGATCAGGATCTACATTGTTTGTCATTCAGATTGTGAATTTGTTGTAATAATTTGCTACAGTTAATCTGATTGGTTGATAAACTGTAGTGGGTGTGGCATATGTGAATATTCAGCAGGACAAGGGTTAAGACTGAGACTGAAGCTTAACTAGTGCTTACCAATTAGCCCTGAAAAGCACCTACACAGACATAATAGCTCAAGATACTATGTAACAAAGATAATTAGGGGATAATTTTCCTTGCTGTAAAACTCATTAAAGTTCAGATCCTAAATAGAGAATTAAGCGAACTTGCTGTAATTCTCCAAAAATTTTAACAAATTTGTTTCATGATCCAGCAAGGAGTCAAAAAGGTGCAGACTGATTAATGGCAAACAGTGTAGACCCTGATCAGACTGCTCCTGATCTGGGTCTGCACTGTTTGCTTAGGCCTGTCTGTCCCAATACTCAGGATCATTACAGTATTTTGTGTTAACCTCAGGTAACAACTGAATCATTGTCTCGGGTACGGTTATGTTCTGTCTATTGTTAACAAGAATGAAATGTTGGCCCCACCCATCGGGGCTGGGAGAAATAGATAAGGCTGCATGATGCTTCTATGCAGAGCTGAAACGGACCCGCACACGAGAACTTGTAAACGACTTAGAGCATCTAAGCCTGCCCAGGCAAAGCGGTGCGAGTCGGCCCATCCATGCTTATAAACCCTATTGGTTTCATTGGGAGGCAGGGCTTGAGATGTCATTTCATCTCCATGTCGGGTTAAAGTCCCACAAAATAGGAAGCAACATCAACAAAATGACATAAATAGTGTTTACGGGGTTCAAACAAAAACCAGAAATTAATGGCTTAGTCAAAATCCTTATAAGCAGACCAACTTTGCTTGATTGTCTGAATCATTGCTGACTAGAATGATTATAAATAATAAATGTGTTTAGATACATGCCTGGTTGCTTTTCTAAATATCAGAGTTTACAGTTACCTCATTAGTTCCATTTGCCCACAAAACTATAAGTCAGATAATATGCATGAGCCCAAAGTACTGTCCGTCGAGCAATAGTTGACAGTGACGTCACGACTTGTTTTTGTTCTGAACAGTGCAAAGCTTATGGGGCTAACGGTTAAATAGCTAAAATAGTCAGCTACGTCACTGCCAGCTATTTGTTGGCGAACTATAGCATGAAGCTCCTGTGGGCAAGCCTTATCCCCAGATTACCATAATGATTGTGAGCATTTCGGCAGATAAGCCTAAGCAAACAGTGCAGACCCAGTCTTCACTGTTGGTCATTCTGTCTGCTTCTGGTAGTTTTGAACTCCTTGCTGGGTTGCATAACTAAATATCTAATTTCTATTTTAGGAGAATTAGGCCTGTCTGCTCCAATACTCAGGCTCATTACAAGCTGGTTAAATGGTCCTGAACAGGGACTTATATAGTCCTTAAATTCTTGTATTTATTATAAGCTGCATTCTTAGCAAAATGACCTTTACAGTGTTGACGGGGATGTTAAACCTCAAATCAAATCAAAAATGATCTGGCTCCACACGGTTTGCCAGTACACCGTACACAAGTCCAGTCCTGATTTTAGATAACCAACCCTTTTTATCCTGTACTAATAAGTTTGGTGGATATAGCGATCAGCCTGGCATCCATCCATCCATAAACAAAACCATGTGATGGCCAGGACTCCAATACCGTTTGAGACATATTCATGGTACTGGGTAAAATTGTACACCCTGAGTGAGATTGAGACCACAATCATTAAACTCCAATACTCTTTGAGATAAATTGATGGTACTTACGTAGTACAATCTTACATGAGGTTGTGAAGGCGTGTGATGTGCAAGAACCACAGCTGGATGACATGTTATTAGAGTTATCTGCCCTGATAATAAAGTAGCTATAAAGTCAACACCTTTTGAGATATATTGATGGTACTTGGTATAGTTGTACATGAGTTTAAGGAGATGTGTCATGAGCAAGAACCACAACTCTGGGTGCCATGGTAGTTGAGTTTTCTCCTGACAATATAGCCTAGTGATTACCATGATTCAAATATCCTTTAATGTTTAGTGATGGTACTTTGAGCAGTTGTACCTGAGGTTGAAGAGACATGTCATGCGCAAGAACCACTACTCTGGGTTCTTTGGTGTTTGACTTATCTCCCCTGATAATATAACCTTATGATTGATATAACTCCCAACACTCTGTGAGATGTTTTAATGGTACTTGGTACAAATGTACACCAGGTTAAGAAGGTTTGTCATAAGCTAGAACCACACCTCTGGATGTCATGGTGTCATGACAATAATAAGCTTGCAGTGATTGCCATATCTCCAGCACCTTTTGAGATCTATTAATACTTCTTTGATAAATTGTATGTGGGGTTAAGAAGGCATGTCATGATCAAGAAATACAACTCTAGGAGCCATGGTGGTTTGGTTAACTCCCCTCAAAGAATATAAATCTCGTGATCACCATAACTCCATATGCACAAGGTAATATTATATTGATGGTACTTGGTAACATTGTACACCAGGTGGGGAAGGTGTGTCATGTGCTAGAACCACAACCCCGGGTGCCTGTTATGGTATTAGAGTTATCTCCTCTGACAACATTTAACCTCTCTGCCCAGAAAAGCCTTTGAGATATATTGACAGTATCTCATAGAGTTGAACTAAAGGTTGAAGTAAGATTGAGTTCTCAATTGCAGGTAATTTCAGCAGCAAAAGGCTGCTATGATTCCTATTGAAATGTTATCCAACTGAATCCACTCCTGTGTCAATCATCAGCTGGTGGTCACTGTCAGAGAAACTGATTGCTTAAAAGTGGGCGGTCATTATCGATCTTGTGTAAGGAAGATTGACAGTTGACCACTGTTTTATCTGATGCACCAAGAGATTCAAGACTGTCTATCAGTACCTGATCTTTATAACATCGCAGTGTTCATTGACAATGGGACATTGCAGCTGTAGGGAAAAGCGAAATATTTCGGTCCACAATAATCTGTAATATTTGTTGCATGTTTAACAAACATAATCAATGCAGTATGTAAGTAATCAGTGATGGTTTTGATTCTTCACAATTTGCCAGAGTGTAATACCGTTTTTGGAGCACTGCAAATATTGGGTCAGGCCAAACAATACTCGTATGCTAAAAAATCATTATGTCTCCAAACAAAAACCATATTTGATTACGATAGGAAAATGTCTGATCATGCCATTTCCCGTATTAAGTCAACACAGCAAAAGAACTACAGTAGCTGTGTACCGTACTGATACTAAGTATTGGGACAGATAGGCCTTAGCAAACAGTGCAGACCCAGATCAGACTGCTCCTGAAGGTTCTGCACTATTTGCCATTCCGTCTCCACTTTTTGGACTCCTCGCTTGATCATGAAACAGATTTGTTAAAATTTTAGGAGAATTACAGCAAGTTATCAAGGTGTCTGAATTTTTAGGAGTTTTTACGGTACATTGTTATGAACTCTCACCATGCTGAAAAGTTTAGGATGCTACACTCCTCCCCAATTTACAGCCATTTGTGTTGCAAGATATCAATTCTTGTAATGGAATCAGAAGCAGAATGGAAATCAGTATAGATCTGGGAAGCCAGCTGATCTGGATCTACAGTAGAACTTCGATGGCTTGAACAATGATGACTCGTTTACCAAGGATGTGTCGAACACATTCTTGAGCCCCTAGCGAAATCCTCTACATATAAATAGTGGAGGATAATTAAGAAGGTTTTTGTCTTTTATCTTGCAAATGTATGCTGTGTGTACTCATTAGAATCACCTCGATGAGGGGATTCTAATGAGTACACACAGCATACATTTTTATTATAGAACACCGAAAAGATGTCTAAAAATATCTCGTTATGCCTCCTGACAGTTTCGCCCCCGCCCATAGGGGCTTGAAGAAATATATGGGCTGCACGATGCTTCCACGCAGAGCTGAATCCAGCCCGCACACTAGTACTGGTAAACAGCTTAGAGGATCTAAGCCTGTCCAGGAACCGCGGTGCGAGGCGGGACCGTCCATGCTAATAAACCCTATTGGTTTCATTGGGCGCCAGGGCTTGAGATGTCATTTCATCTCAATGTCGGGTAAAAGTCCCACAAAATTGGAAGCAACGTCTCCAAAATGACCTTTACAGTGTTGACGGGGACGTTAAACCTCAAATCAAACAAATGAAACAAAGCCTCCTGACAGTTACCTCAGTGGCTCAAACTACCCCTGTCTCGAACAGATTTTGGAGGTCCCAAAGGTGTTTGAGCCACTGAAGTTCGACTGTATTCTGTTTTTGAAAAAAAAAAAACACATTTATCTGGGGTCAGCATGGTGATGTTTAAGTACTCTGCTTAAACATGGGTTCAACCCAGTGAGGGTTAAGCATTCTGCTTAGACATGGGTTCAGCATGTTAGTAGGGTTAACCCTTGTCCTGCTGAATAGTCATATATGCCACACCCACTGCCGATTATCAACCAATCAGATTACCAGTAGCAAATTATTACAACAAATTCACAATCTGAATGACAAACAATAGCCATCTTATCTGGATCTACATTGTTTCAAAGAAAAGGCATATCCGGGCTCAGCAGAACAAGGGTTAATCTCTCTGCTTAGACATGGGTTGTGCATGGTGAAGTTTAAGCATTCTGGTGATGTTTAACCACTCTGCTTAGACATGGGTTTAGCATGGTGCGGTTTATTTTTTTTTTTTTTTTTTTTTGGTTTTGGGTTTTACGGTCCTTTCAAGATTATTTCACTCATATCGAGCCGATCGTTAATCATAGGTGGGCGAAAACCGGAGTACCCGGAGAAAAACCACCTGACCTTCCGTTGCAGAACTTGGCGTCTCACACGTGACCCGAGCGAGGCTCGAACCCACGGCGGTGAGAGACCTAATGACTAAGAGTCAGCGCTCTTATCCATTAGGCCACGGAGGCCCGTTACATGGTGCGGTTTAAGCATTCGTCTTGGACATGGTGCGGTTTAAACATTCCTCTTGGAGAAGCATGAGTCCAGCATGGTGAGCGTTAAGCACACTGTCTAGACATGGGTGATGTTTAAGCACTCTGCTTAGACATAGGTTCAGCATGGTGAGGGTTTAGCAGTCTGCTTAGACATGAGTTCTGTGCATTGACAAAATACCGTATTCGCCCTAATTAACGCACCGTACGCTTAGTTTTTTCAAAATCGTGTCAAAAAATCGTGGTGAAAAATCTACCTAATTAGTGCACACTTGATACGAAAACGATAGCTTCCGAGATGATGTATACTGATATTTAATGGGACGGAAAAGGATACTTAAGCATTGCCTTCACTGTTGAAGAAATAACGGTAAGTTTTTAAATATTTACCGTGAGTGCTTCAAGATGAGGTTACTGTAAAGTGTGCGCTTATGCATTTCCTTTTCAAAAATAGCTTTGGTGTGCGCTTATAGGAGCATGTGCGGTAATTAGGGCGAATACGGTAATCAAGATATTGGTAACCATGTTGCCAGACTCCATCTCTGTTGAAACTGATGAATTCTAGAGTGATCTTTCCAAGCACTCTACTTCATAATTGACATGAAATAAAGACCTGCCATTTTATGACATGTTTAATAATTTATGCTTCAGCAAAACTGAGAGTGCTTCAGTATCTCTGTATTGAATAATCTGAGTCATAAGTTCTAACATGTTGAAACTTTGGTTGGAATACCATTAAAGCATCATTTTAATTTGTAAGGAATGGAACAAATATTGGGAAGATGTTGTTTATGTGAATTGAATACTGTATAATATTTATTGTCTTGGACATTGACTATTGCCCAGTTGGATTTGGTGGCAGAAGAACAATATTTTATATGGATTTGAAAGCCTGTAATTCTGGCAGCTTGTCTATCAGAAAATGTTGTGTTTTGCATTTGGATAATAGACACATGTGAGATCAAGCTTTCTTTGTCATCTCAAAAAGAATATTCTGTTCTGAAAAGTTGTGACAGTTTTATATTTTGTTATGAAAAATTGTGATAGTTTTTCTATAGAAATGGAAATTGTGATCGTTTTTCTTTAAAAATTGAATCTCCTCCCCCACTTTTTCCATATAAAGTCAGGTTAACCCATTGTATACTAGTGGACTCTTCCATTGCTATATGTTGGACAAGTCCATTTGTTATATAAGGGGTGTCAGGCCTAATTTTTTGTTTTTATTCTATTTTTGACAGATAATTCTGTTAGCAAATAGTGCAGGCCCTGATCAGATGGGGCATTCTGTGGCATCTGATCTGGGCCTGCACTGTTTACCAAGGTATCCCTTTAGGGGTTTCCCACATGCAATGGGGAAAACTCAGACCAAACCCAAACTAAATTTATAGACTTGTTAATTTGATGTTCAATTGTTTTGTCAGTGAGTTCGGTGGACATATAGTGATAATAAGAACTGTATGTTTGGCCATCTTAGAACTTTGCTGTTTTGATTTCTATCACTAAGACGCTGAGAACTGGGAAGTAAGGATGGGAAATAGGTTCTCAATCTTCCAGTCTTGCTCGTCAAGAAATAAGGAAACTCTTAATATCTGTAAAGGTATGTAAGCTGCATTACCATCTTGAGTATGATCAGAAAGTTGTTAACCCTTTTCCCTTTATAAACCAGGCAGAGCAGTGCGAGTCGGACAGTCCATGCTTATAAACCCTGTTGGTTTCATTGGACGACAGGGCTTGGGATGTCATTTCATCTCAGTGTTGGGTAAAAGTTGCACGAAATTGGAAGCAACATCTCTAAAATGACCGATACAGTGTTTACGGGGATGTTAAACCTAAAATCAAACCGAAAATCTTTAAGGGGAATGGGAACACCTGGCAGATTTGTCCATCATTTTCAAAGGGAGACAACTTTTGGGACTTCCTGTTCGCTTTTCTATAAGCCCTGTCCCAATGAAAAAGGGATCTACTCTTAAGAAAGAGTTTGCTTCTCAGGAGCAAATTCTTTCCTTTAAGAGTTGACCCCTTTTGACATGGGAAACAAAAATATTTTTGCAGGAGTTGCCTCCCCGGAAGGTGTTCCCATTCCCCTTAAACTGTTATATCCAAAACTTGCTTTATTTGGTGTATTTACAGAGTCAAAGGAACAATATGGCCAGTTTTGAACATTTTAGAAAACCCTCTTTTACAGTAATACAGTAATGATCATAAATATTGGGACAGACATGCCTAAGCAAACAGTGCAGTCCTTAGAGCAAACTGTGCAGGAGCTGTCTGATCAGGAGCACTCTGATAAGGGTCTACCCCATTTGCCATCATCTCCACTTTTTGGACTCCTTGCTGGATTGCAAAACAAACTTATTTAAAATTTTAGGAGAAATACAGCAAATACTCAAGGTGTCCGAATTTTTGCGGTATAGCATGGAGTACCTTAACATCAGGCTTCTCACCTCTGTGAGTTTGAGCTTTAGATATGAGAGGAAAGAAAATGAGTTTTAAATTCAGATTACTCCAGTTTCTGTCAAATTCAGATTACCCCAGTTTCTGTCCCTCTGTTTAACGATTACCTCAGTGAGTGAAATACTCTTGAACAGGTTGTGAAACCCATGTTCAGAACACACACATAGACACTTACAAAAATCAAAGCACTGACAGCACTGGTGGGTGGATTGTCTCTGAGTGAAGGCTGGGATTTTGGACCTGAACAAAGACTTAAGTTAGACTGTTTTGTTTTACCTGGAAATTTGGGTACTGAAAGCAAACATTGATCAAGTCCAGATTCTATACATAACCTTTACACAATACCCGGGCCTCAATAACCATTACCTGGATTTCCATATCTTTTAGTACCATAAAAGTCTGAAAAATTCGGACACCTTGAGGACTTGCTGTAATTCTCCTAAAACTTTAACAGAAAATTTGTTTCATGATCCTATAAGGAGTCCAAAAGGTGCCAACTGAATGGCAAACTGTGTAGAGCCTGATCAGACTGCTCCTTCAGGAGCAGTCTGATCTGGGTCTGCACTGTTTGCTTACTCCCATCTGTCCCAATACTTAGGATCATTACAGTATAATCTGAATTAATTTTGCCACACCCATTTCTGACTAATGACTATGAACCATCAAATAACTGGATATAGGAGATGTGTCCATTCAAAATTTTCAAACTGAAGGACAAAGTGTGCAGATCCTGATCAGATGGCTTGTATAGCCCCATGGACTGTCTAAAATAAATTTCCATAGTCCCTAAGCCAATTTTTGGAATAGCATCAGACATGAACCATATATCAAGGTTTTGGCTTTTCTTCTCTTCCACATCAAGTGTACATCAAGTGCTTTTGGTGTCCTCTTGGGAGAATTGTAGCATTTGTTTAATTCAGTGTTATTGTCTGCTTACTATTGTTGGCTGAACTAACATCATTATGGAACCACAGCCTGCTGAATTATTGATACTGACAATAAAACACAACACTGCTGAATTGGTAAAATAAAATTTATTTTCCTTGTGACAAGTGGTAATTTGCTTTGCATTTTCAGAACACCTTTAATAGTGAAGCAGCTACTACACACTGGGCCTGTGAATCAAACGTGCTTGCATGTGCATATGATTGTCATTATACACCCAGCATACATAGGATGTGGGGGGGGGGGGGGGTATACTGTTTTTGCATTGTCTATCGTTCGACATCTTGAAAACAGATTGGTGGATTTTGATCAAATTTTTGCATATGAATTGGAATTGACAACCTCTAGTTTGGGATTGTTATACAGCTTTTTGCGTCTTAACAGAGTTATGGCCCTTGCCTGACGCCAAAAAGTCATTTCCACTCAAGATCTTAAAAAACCTACGATGAATTTTGATCATATTTTGTATGTGGATATAATATATAATTATGTTGACAAGATATAGCTTGGGATTGTTATGTGGCATTTTGTGTCTATTTTCAGCAGAGTTATGGCCCTTGAAATATGTTTCAGAAAGGGTTATCCTTTGGAAGCAAGGAATACACCACAGGAATGATAAAAAATATGGAGTATACAAGTTTTCTGGGGCAGACTAGCTTGTTTCGGCCAATTAGGCCGTGATTTCTACACAGTATTTTGTAACAATTTTCAGCAGAGTTATGGCACTTTAATGATGTCGAAAAATGGTTTTTATATGCCCGTTTGAAAAACTGTTGTATTATGTTATGCCCCGGGGCGTCTGTGCGTCCACCCTTCTGTCCGTCCATCTGTAGACTTTTCTTTTCCGGATAACTACTGCTACATTTTACATCCAATCAAGCTGAAATTTCATAATTAGACCATGATGTGGGGCAGTGCATATTGTTTCAAGGTTATGGTCCACCAAATGCCCCTTTGAAATTTTTGGTAAACTTTTCGTTTCCGGATAACTCCTCTTACAGTTTACATCTGATCAAGCTGAAATTTCATACATAGTCAGACCATGATGTGGGGCAGCGCATATTGTTTTGAGGTTACGGTCCACCAAATAATAATAGAGTTATGCCCCTTTGAAATTTTTGGTAAACTTTTCGTTTCCGGATAGCTCCTATTGTTTCCATCCGATCAAGCGTTTACTTCATACATAGTTAGACCATGATGTGTGGCAGCACATATTATTTCGAGGTTACGGTCCACCAAATGTTAATAGAGTTATGCCCCCTTGAAATTTTTGGTAAACTTTTCGTTTTCGGATAACTTATCCTACAGTTTACATCCGATCAAGCTGAAACATAGTGCACAATAATGGACATGTCTGTAGTCTAATGACAAATGTTCCTTTGTATATAATATCAGGTACAGTGTTCGATTTGCAAAATTTTCATCTGACAGCATAATTTATGGCCAGATGGGTGAGAAATGCAACAGTTAGCATATGGCTATACACTGTGGTCAGGGAGGTGTGGGTGAGTGTGGAGGTGGTTTGGGGAGTGTGGATCTGGATGCAGAAAAAGGTACACCACAGTGCATGTGTACATGTTTTACAAGTGAACAACTGGTGAGCCTGTGGATTGATACAGATGGCTCAAATGTCTTATCATTCTGTCTGCAGATAACTAACCCTTGTCCTGCTAATCCCGGATATGCCTCATCTTTGAAACAATGTAGATCCAGAAGCCATCTGATCAGGATCTACATTGTTTGCCATTCAGATTGTAAATTTGTTGCAATAATTTGCATCAAGTAATTGGTTGATAATCAGTAGTGGGTGTGGCATATATAAATATTCAGCAGGACAAGGGCTAATAGGACTAGCAATTGTCCAGTCTGATCAGAATCTTTGCTAGTCCCACATGTCAACTTATAACTTTTCTGTGTCATGGCTTGAATGATCATTCTTTTTTCTTTCCCAAGGCAGCCATGAGGGAGACTGTAATTATTGACTTTCTGTTGACTTCCATAGGAATTATTGTTTCTCATCTCTAAGCATCTCTGATTACACACAGATTACTTTGGCTTAAGAAAAAAACACAAGTACATGTATACTGTTGGTAAAAAGTCAAGTGTTCTGTCCATTTCCCCAATTATCTCTGATAACTACTCAGATTACTTTGACTTAAGAAAAAAAAAATAACACATACGATTGGTAAAAAGTCAAGCATCCACCTCTAGTTGTCCATCTTTCTATGTTTAATACACACATTTCCTGGTCCGAAGAAAAAATATTAAAAAAAAATGTGCACTGTACTGATTAAAAACTTCAGTGCATAAGACTGTGATACTTTGCAATAACACACCTTTGTGCAAGTATGGCATCTTCAATTTGTTTTGTTTGAGTTGAGGTTTCATGTTCCCGTCAACACTATTAAGGTAATTTTGGAGACGTTGCTTCCAATTTTGTGGGACTTTTACCCGACGCTCAGATGAAATGACATCTCAAGCCCTTTGCTAGTGTTTAAGGAGTGGTCTGACTCGCATCACTTTTCCTGGGCAGGCTTAGACCTAAGCTTTGCAACCCTGACCTTTGCAAACAGTGTTACACTGTTTGTCATCAAGTTTTCGAATTCAAATACATTTGCATATTCTTCTTATTTTATTTTTCAGAAACAGGACATGACCCTGCTGTCCATGGTGCTAGATTAGAAGACAGATTTTACAACAACGAATCCTTCAAGGTAGTATTAATCATTGCAGTACTTTCTTTTCTTTTTCATATTATATATCATGAATAAAGTTAAGCTAATTTAAATAATGTAGCCGGAACACAGCAAGGAATATCTAGTAAAAATATCTTTTTCTGAAAGAACAGTTTCTCTTAACCCTTATCCAGCTGTACAGGACAACCCCTACCTTTGCAAACTGTGGATCCAGATCAGATGGCTCTGAGTTTGATCGCATGACCAAGATGGCCACCATGCATATATGAGGTAAAAACCCTTCAGAAATCTGCCGGCCTCGGTAGCTCAGTCGGATGTGCGTCTGACTGGTGATCAGGAGGATGTGGGTTAAATACCTGCTGGGGTTGGCAACATTCTTTCGTGGAGATTGGTCATGAAATCTTTTCTGCAGTCATTCTCTGCCACTGATTCAAGAAGGGCAGTTGTCAGTTTCTGGCACAAGAATGTGCACTGTACTGGTTAACCGCTTATGTATAAGCCTGCCCAGGAAAAGTGTGGATAGGTAAACTGACTGGCTCAAAACTGACCTAAAATAGTGTTGACTGGACGGTTAAACTCCAATACAAACAAATCCTTCAGAAATCTTCTCTGGAACCCATGGGCCAATTACATGTATCATGAAACTGGTATGTTGCATTGGAGACTCGAGCCAATCATATAATTATATATATATATATATATATAGTTTGTTCAAAAGATGACAGCCCCAGCCCATAGGGGCTTGAAGAAATATATGGGCTGCATGATGCTTCCACGCAGAGCTGAATCAGGCCCACACACTAGTACTGGTAAACCGCTTAGAGGATCTAAGCCTGTCCAGGGACCGTGGTACGAGGTGGACCGTCTATGCTAATAAACCCTATTGGTTTCATTGGGCGACAGGGCTTGAGATGTCATTTCATCTCAGTGTCGGGTAAAAGTACCACAAAATTGGAAGCAACGTCTCCAAAATGACCTTTACAGTGTTGACGGGGACGTTAAACATCAAATCAAACAAAACAAACAAATTGTTCAAATGATGCACCCTAGACGCCATTCTGATTTAATTTCAAAATTCAATATTGGACTTAAATCTCTTCTGCAACAAGGTCTATCGGAACCCGAATTTTATGGTGACTTAGTATATAAATTCAGAAAAATATATGACCGCAATGACTTCAGCACCCAATTTCGTAAAATCATTCTTCAATATAAAAAGATTGGGTACAACATGGATGTTATACGACAGACTGCATGCATGGTAGTTAACCCAATCACGGTTGGCAACTTTGCTTCCCTCTTTAATTGCACGCCGGTGGGTCAGGCCTCATATTCTATGATGGCTCCAACGTAAAGGCTTATTGAGAATTAGAGAGATCTAATTCTTGGTAATGTTGGTTGGTGCCTGATGCTCTGTCTCTGGTAGGGCCCATCGGAGTCTAACTGTTGGTTTTCTTTTGCTCCAGCATTTCAGTGGTTTCTTGCTGTCGAGTCCTCACCGTTGTCTCACCTCTGTGGTTCTTTGATTTTTTGTGTTCACGGAGATGTTGCACTGATGACTTAGGATGCCTTCATGCGGACTGAACAAATTGTTTGTCTAAATTGCGACGGAAGTAAGGGCGAGGATTGTGGCCACGTAAAATCGATTTAAGCCCTCGAGTGGAAATGTTTCCACTGACAGTTCCAAGGCGGTTCTTCTGTGGCGATTTATTTATGTTGTTGTTTGTTACTTACTGTGTGTATCACTTGTGTCTTTTAATTTTGGATGGCCATATGGCCATATTGTGGGAAAGTAACTGTCCTTATGGCCTTCCTTTGTTTAGGTTTCCATTATGGTCTGGTCGCTTAATGTTTGTATTTCTTTCCCTTTTGTATCTTTGGTGGGTGGAGTAAGTTAATTGTATCGATTCCTGATCTTTGTTTTACTTCTACTTGGCTTATTATAGGCCAAGGTCAAATTTGGTCATAGACCTTTGAATGGGAAAAAGTCAAAACCTTGTATTTTTCGGAAACTATTGCAGGCTGTGATCTGAAAATTTGTAGATGTAATATGCATAATGAGCAAATGAAACTACATGTGTATACAAGGTCAAGGTTATGGGCCAAGGTCATTCAGATATGAAAATTAAAAATTGTCTTCCTCAGAGACCACTGGGCCATTAATAACAAAATTTCATTTAAAAGAATTTAGGAACAAGGAAATGAAAAATGTACCATTTGAGTCTTGGGCTCAAATGATGACTCTTTTAACCTTGATCCAATTTACGTCAAGATCAACTTTGGTTCCATATGCTATATGGACATTGTTTATTTTCCAGAAACTATTGTTGCCTGTGAATTTTAAAGTTGTATATGCAATCAACTAAAGTAAATAAAGCTTAATGAGTATCAAAGGTCAAGGTCACTCCCTTACCCTGGACCAAGGTCACTCAAATATCAAAATTAAAACCTAATTTTCATTAAAAACTGCTGGGCAAATTGAAGTCAAATTTCATATGAAGCTTCTATTTTATGAAAAATAATATGATCAAGATGGCCGTCATGACCATATATGGTAAAAAATCTTAAATTCTATTTTCTCTGGAACCAGTGGGCCAGTTGCATTATAAATATGAATGGAGCATTGGGGGCTCTGGCCTATTGTAATTTATTCAAATGATGAGTCTTGGTTGACCTTGACACATTTTAAACCAAGATCAAGTTTGGTCACTTGTGCTTTTGTATGGAAAAAAAAAAGTGGAAATTAATAAGTTTGCCTGTGAAATTAAATGGTTGGGACAGCGCTTAGCAATAAAGCAATAGCAAATGGTTTTCTAGATCTAATACTTCAATGACTACCACGGCATATAGTTACTAAGATACCGACATTAACGTTAATAACGTCAGATGTTGACGCGACATTACTTCGATAGAACTGAATAGAATAGATTACTTTATGACATGACATCCCTCCGCGTTTTCAATAGCTATAGTCAGTGTTATTATGATTCTAAATTTATAACAGTTCCTTGTAAATAAGGCTTGCATAATTTTATAACCAAAGAAAAGAATCTTGCCTATATTAAAGGAAGTAATTACACGTCTATACTAAGTACCGTATTCGCCCTAATTACCGCACATGCTCCTAAAAGCGCACACCAAAGCTATTTTTGAAAAGGAAATGCATAAGCGCATACTTTACAATAATCTCCCCTTGAAGCTCTCATAGTAAATCTATAAAAACTTACCATTATTTCTTCCAACAGTGAAGGCAATGCTTAAGTATCTTTTTCTGTCCCATTAAATATCAGTATGAATCATCTTGGAAGCTGTTATTTTTGTATCAAGTGTGCGCTAATTAGGTAGATTTTTCACCATGATTTTATGACACGATTTTGAAGAAACTAAGCGCACGGTGCGGTAATTAGGGCGAATACGGTATATTGTTTTTACAACAGTCACTGTAGTTTGGTACATGATATAATCGTTAAAGCGGCTTGGTCTTCGTCTTGTCCTTTCCGACCGTCTGAGTTGGTGTTGATGTTGTTGCTGTTGTTGTTGTTGTCCCCTATCTTCGGCCGTCTCATCATTCCCATCTGTTTCCTCAGTTGTTTCAGATACAGTCCCTTCTTCCTGTGCTATGTCTGTCCGATCTATCTTATCATCCGCCTGGACCTCTATCTCTGGATTCATTCTTGATTTTCTTAAGATTGTTCCTCGTCGGTCCTGTTGTTCAGTCGATAGTTCTTCAGCTGAGTTCGCTCTGTGTGGGGTCCCTTCGATATCTCTGAGTTTAAAATAAGTAGAGTCTCTCGATACTTCTTTTCCATCACGTTTTCGTCTTGCTGAGATTGTTGATCCACTGATTCGGTAAACGATATACACGTCAGGTTCGTAAACTGAGGACCATTTATTCCGTTTTACTTGCTTTAAGAAAACGTTATCCCCTATTCTGAAGCTATGCTCTTTGGTGAGTTTGTTTTCAGCATGCTGTTTTATCCTTTCCTTGAACCCTCTGTCTCGCTCATTGATTAGAAGTGCTTCATTATTTGGTTGTTGCTTTGTTCTGACTTTATAATCTAATTTAGTTCTAATAGGCCTGTTCATCATACCTTGGTAAGGTGTAATACCTGTTGCAGGATGAGGTGTAGATTGTAACCCGTAAGCATCACCTGTATTGCCAGTGCAGATGATATGTTCTGTATTCTTGCATTCTGTTCTGTTTTATTTAAGAGTTGCATAAAACTCTCTGCTTCCCCGTTGACTCTTGGGTGCAGCGGTGTCACTCTATGATGTTTGAATCCCTCCACATCTGCAAACTCTGCAAATTCTTTGGATGTAAATGGCGGACCATTGTCACTCTCAATCTGTGCAGGTGTACCGTGCGTTGCAAACATCTTTTTCAGTTTTGCCTTTGTGGGTTTAATTCCAGTGGAAAAAACTTGTTCTACCTCCGGATACCTTGTTCGCTTGTCGATTACGACTAAATTGTAGTGTCCATCCGGATATGGTCCCCCGAAGTCAACCGACACTACTTCCCATGGCTTTTCTGGTATCTGTAATATTTTAATAGGCTCTTGTCTGTTTTGCTTTGTGGTGAGTTGGCACTCATAACACCCACCTATAATGTCTTCCGTCATTGCATTCATACCAGGGAACCAGTATTTTTCTCTTAACATTTGTTTCGTTTTGGTCATTCCGAGGTGTCCCAGACTATGTGCAGCTTTGACGGCTCCAACGTAAAGGCTTATTGAAAATTAAAGAGATAATGTTGGTTGGTGCCTGATGCTCTGTCTCTGGTCGGCTCATCGGAGTCTAACTGTTGGTTTTCTTTTGCTCCAGCATTTCAGTGGTTTCTTGCTGTCGAGTCCTCACCGTTGTCTCACCTCTGTGGTTCTTTGATTTCTGTGTTCACGGAGATGTTGCACTGATGAGTTAGGAGGCCTTCATGCGGACTGAACAAATTATTTGTCTAAATCGCGACGGAAGTAAGGGCGAGGATTGTGGCCACGTAAAATCGATTTAAGCCCCCCAGTGGAAATCTTCCACTGACCGTTCCAAGGCGGCTCTTCTGTGGCGATTTATTTATGTTGTTGTTTGTTACTTACTGTGTGTATCACTTGTGTCTTTTAATTTTGGATGGCCGTATGGCCATTTTGTGGGAAAGTGACTGTCCATACGGCCTTCCTTTGTTTAGGTTTCCATTGTGGTCTGGTCGCTTGGTGTTTGTGTTTCTTTCCCTTTGGTGTCTTTTATGGGTGGAGTAAGTTAATTGTATCAATTCCTGATCTTTGTTTTACTTCTACTTAACAACCGTTCGCTGAAGGCGTGCAGGAATAACAATTTGGTTCATTCTGAAGATTAGTCCGTCCATCACATATAAATCATTTCTGATGCTATAAAACTGCGCTATGTCTTTGTCTTTTTTGTTCTTTTCCCAGTCCCCGGCAGTTATCCTCTGGTATAACTTTTGCAGTTTCTGATCAGTCAGTGTCTCCTGCTTAATCCGATCTAGCACAACAGCATGTTCAGCCACAAGAACACTCTTTACAACTTTTTCAGTATTATCTGTACCCGTAATTGGTAATGGGTGTCTCGACAAGAAGTCCATTGGATCAGCCTCGTCTTTCCCAGGCTCGTATATCAACTCAAAGTCAACATCTTGCATATCCATGACCCACCTTTTGATTCGAGGTGGCAGTTTTGCATTTGCTTAGTTAAACATTGGTAATAAAGGCTTATGGGCTGTAACTATTTTAAATTTGGGCGCCCCTAGTAAATACATACTAAACCTGTTTTTGGCCCATCTAACGGCTAAAGCATCTTTTTCAGTTTGACTATAATGCTTCTCTGTGTCAGTCATAGTCCTGCTAATGAAATGAACCGGTTGCAAGGCTTTACCCGAGTCCTGAAATAGCCCTGCTGATAAACCGTCGTGGTAACTTGCTTCTGTCCTTACTATTATTTGTCGTGTTGGGTTGAAGTAAATCATTGTCTTTTCACTTGTGATACTTTCTTTCAGTTTGTCAAATGCTACCTGTTCGTCTTTCCCCCATTTCAACTTCCTGTCCTTCTCTGTCAACTTCCTTAACGGAGCAGTGAAAGAAGAATATTTATCAATGAATTTTGAAAGATAACCTATCATTCCGAGAAAACTTCTCACTGCCTCCTTGGTCTCAGGGCGTTTGCTATCCTTAACTGCTTTCACTTTTTCGACTGTTGGCTTCAGGCCATCTTTTGTGAATCTGTATCCGTAGAACTCGATTTCGTCAATGCAAAACTGACATTTATCTCTGTTCAGTGTTATGCCATAGTCTTCCGCTCTCTGTAACACCGCCTGGAGAGTTTCATTGTGTTCCTTCATGTTCCTACCACCTATTAGAATGTCATCTCGCTGGTTCATACAATTTGATATATCTCCGAATATTCTATACATCATTTCATCGAACAAATCTTGTGATGCCTTTGCTCCGAATATTAAGCGCTTGGGACGCAGGTTTCCCCAGGGAGTACTGAACGTTGCAACCGATCGTGACCGGGGGTCTAAGGAAAGCTGGTGATAGCCGCTTCTTAAGTCTAGCTTTGAAAACTTCACACAGTCGTGGAATTTATACATGAAGTCTTCTACAACAGGTGCCTGTGTTATCCTTTTTATTTCCATGTACTTATTTGGAATTCTCAAATCTATACAGGCCCTGATCATATTCGGTTGAAGCTCTTCTTTTGGAATGCTTGAAAAGCGTGGTTTTGGCTGCACAACCATAGGTGAGCACCAAGTAACGGATTCTCCGGGTGGCACTTTTTCAAAGATTCCTTCTGCAATGCTTTCATCTAACCAGGACTTTAATGGTTTTTGTAAGTAGTAGGGTATCGGTCTTGGTTTCTAGGCTACAGGCGCCGCTTCCGGTTTCATATTAAATTTTACATACAGTTCTCTGTTTTTCTTGTTGTCTCTTATTCTGCCTGTACCTTGAAATACTTTGTCATATCTATCTAGTAGTTTTGCTATTTCCTTTTGCGCAGACAGCTCTTCATTTACATAGTTAATATGAGCTTTTGTGTTAGTTATGCGTAAGTTATTTGGCTCAGCAAAAGAACCATCGTTTCTTAGTTGCATCATACCTAATTCCTTCAGAGTGTTTTTGCTAATAAGCGGTGGGGAGTTTATTCTGCCGTTCACAACTAAAAATCAGGATTGGACTCCGCATGTCTCGTTTCTTACAATTGCCGTAAATTCCCCTTTAACTGGTAACTCATTTTGCAAGGCCATTAGTTTTATTTTACTTGTTTTGAGGTCTATTTTGTCTGATGATCTGTGCTTTAGCGCTCTAAACTGGAATTCATCCATGACATTGACATCTGCGCCACTGTCAGGTTCTGCTCTCAGGGATATGTCGTTTATCATAAGCGAGGCTTTATTAGCCGAAACTACGTAGTATGACCCATCTTCTTTCTTATGAATGTTTTCATTGCTCTTAAAGGAACTCATTTTTGATTTTTATTTCATAGGACGCCTCTCTCATATCCCTCATTTGTAGAGAGATATCCTCAATTTGTCCAGCTTCTGTAAGAAATTGTGACAAGTTCCAACCTTTTTAAATGCACTTTTGAATCAGTGATTCATTTTCTATCGTTTGTATAAGATGTTCCAAGATTCGTTCGTCACAAGTTTCTTTAAATTCACAGTCTTGGGCTTTTTCTCTTAGCCTAGTCGCATATGCTATTGTAGTTTCACCAGCTATTGGTTTCATTTTCAAGAAAATGTATCGAGCATAAAGCTTATTCCTTTTTGGTGTGAAATAATCATTTAATTTTTTTCTAAGCCTCTCATATTCATCGTAATCGCCAATTGGGTCTGGTAAGCTCTTCTCTAAATGGCTGATTTCCTTACCTCCATATATGATAATGGCGTCCTTCTTATCTGCCGGACTGCTTATCTTGAAAAAACGAAATTCCCTTTCAATTGCCTCCAGCCATTCCTCCCATTCTTTTTCGGTTGAAAGCTGATCTTCAGTGACTCTAAATGGTAAGGCGCGAAGATTTCTTGTTTCTGTAGTAATGATTGTAACTGCATCATTACCCGCCATGTCTAGCACGTAGTTGCTCATCAATTGTGATGTCTGGTGATTCTATGGACAGTTTGCCTTATGGTGGTTCAACCTTCGATTGCTAAGGCCCTCCTTGTCGCCAATGAAATGTCCCTGCACCTGGTTGGGACAGCGCTTAGCAATAAAGCAATAGCAAATGGTTTTCTAGATCTTTAATACTTCAATGACTACCACGGCATATAGTTACTAAGATACCGACGTTAACGTTAATAATGTCAGACGTTGACGCGACGTTACTTCGATAGAACTGAATAGAATAGATTACTTTATGACATGACAATGTAATATGCCATCACCTAAACAAATAAATGAAGCTGCATGATTATCAAAGATTGCCTTGGTCCAGGGTCACTCGGATAACAAAATTAATGTTTTTTTTTTTGTTTTGTTTTTTAAAACATCAGCTGGGCAGATTTAAGCCAAATTTCATATGAAGTCTAACAAGAGTTTGTTCATATGGTTTTAGGTTACATTACTTAGATAGTTGTCTGGTAAAAACCCTTCAAAAATCTTCTTCTCAGAAACCAAAAGGCTCAATCTATACTCAGCACTCAGGTAAGAGGTTCAGGACCATTGGTCCTCTGGTTTGAAGATGTGTTGCGTTGGGTAACTGCTTTTGTCTGTGACTATAGATAAAGAGACCACCTTTGGAACTGGAAAGTAAAGTGGTCTTAAAGACCTTTTTTCGAAAGTCCCAAACATGGTCTTAATATAGGAGTTTTAGTGTAATTATGCCCCCAACTTTGAAAAAGTTGGAGGGGCATATTGCTTCTGCCTCGTTCGTCCGTTCGTCTGTTCGTCCGTTCGTCCGTCCGTTACGCTTTTGATGCATAGCATAACTAAAGAACCGTGTATGCTAGGGTTTTGAAATTTCATATATGGATTCCTCATGGAAAATTAGCTGACGCGTATTTTTTTTCTAGTCCGGATTTTGCCCCCTTCAAGAGTTATTGCCCTTTGAAATTTTTTTAATAAAATCTTGTCAGCAAGACATCTCAAAAACTATTGGAGCTAGAGCCTTGAAAGTTGGTGATTATATTGGTGGTGATGAGTAGATGAACTGATTAACTTTTGACAAAATTCTGAAAAATACTTTGTGAGTTATGGCCCTTTGTCATTTTGGTAATTTGTGCCCATTGTAATGTATGCTAAAAGTGATGCATAGCATAACTTTAGAACCGTGTATGCTGGGGTTTTGAAATTTCATATATGGATTCCTCATGGAAAATTAGCTGACGCATATTTTTTTTCTTGTCCGGATTATGCCCCTTTCAAGAGTTATTGCCCTTTGAAATTTTTTTAATAAAATTTTGTCAGCAAGATATCTAAAAAATTGTTGGAGCTAGAGCCTTGAAAGTTGGTAAATATATTGGTGGTGATGAGTAGATGAACTGATTAACTTTTGACGAAATTCCGAAAAATACTTTTGAGTTATGGCCCTTTGTCATTTTGGTAATTTGTGCCCATTGTAATGTATGCTAAAAGTGATGCAAAGCATATCTTTAGAACCGTGTATGCTAGGGTTTTGAAATTTCATATATGGATTCCTGATGGAAAATTAGCTGACGCGTATTTTTTTCTCATCGGGATAATGCCCCTTTTAAGAGTTATTGCCCTTTGAAATTTTTTTAATAAAATCTTGTCAGCAAGATATCTCAAAAACTATTGGAGCTAGAGCCTTGAAAGTTGGTGAATAGATTGGTGGTGATGAGTAGATGAACTGATTAACTTTTGACAAAATTCTGAAAAATACTTTGTGAGTTATGGCCCTTTGTCATTTTGGTAATTTGTGCCCATTGTAATGTATGCTAAAAGTGATGCATAGCATAACTTTAGAACCGTGTATTCTAGGGTTTTGAAATTTCATATATGGATTCCTCATGGAAAATTAGCTGACGTGTATTTTTTTTCTTGTCCGGATTATGCCCCTTTTAAGAGTTATTGCCCTTCGAAATTTTTTTAATAAAATCTTGTCAGCAAGATTTCTCAAAAACTATTGGAGCTAGAGCCTTGAAAGTTGGTGAATATATTGGTGGTGATGAGTAGATGAACTGATTAACTTTTGACGAAATTCCGAAAAATACTTTGTGAGTTATGGCCCTTTGTCATTTTGGTAATTTGTGCCCATTGTAATGTATGCTAAAAGTGATGCATAGCATATCTTTAGAACCGTGTATGCTAGGGTTTTGAAATTTCATATATGGATTCCTGATGGAAAATTAGCTGATGCGTATTTTTTTTCTCGTCCGGATTATGCCCCTTTTAAGAGTTATTGCCCTTTGAAATTTTTTTAATAAAATCTTGTCAGCAAGATATCTCAAAAATTATTGGAGCTAGAGCCTTGAAAGTTGGTGAATAGATTGGTGGTGATGAGTAGATGAACTGATTAACTTATGACAAAATTCTGAAAAATACTTTGTGAGTTATGGCCCTTTGTCATTTTGGTAATTTGTGAAAAACTTTGTCATCGTTCTAGCGCCTACATTTCTTCACCAATTTCAATATAACTTCACACAAATGTTCCTTATAAAAAAACTCGAGAGAGTTCGACTTTCAAGGTCATGACCTCAAGGTCAAGGTCACTGTGGCTATTTTTAGAAAAACTTTGTCATCGCTCTTGTGCCTACATTTCTTCACAAATTTCAATATAACTTCACACAAATGTTCCTTATAAAAAAATCTCGAGCGAGTTCGACTTCAAAGTCATGACCTCAAGGTCAAGGTCACTCTGGCTATTTTTAGAAAAACTTTGTCATTGCTCTAGCGCCTTCATTTCTTCACCAATTTCAATGTAACTTCACACAAATGTTTCTTATGACAATATCTCAGCGAGTTCGACTTTCAAGGTCATGACCTCAAGGTCAAGGTCACTGTGGCTATTTTTAGAAAAACTTTGTCATCGCTCTAGTGCCTACATTTCTTCACCAATTTCAATATAACTTCACACAAATGTTCCTTATAAAAAAATCGGGAGCGAGTTCGACTTCAAAGTCATGACCTCAAGGTCAACGTCACTGTGGCTATTTTTAGAAAAACTTAGTCATAGCTCTAGGGCCTACATTTCTTCACCAATTTCAATATAACTTCACACAAATGTTTCTTATGATAATATCCCAGCGAGTTCGACTTTCAAGGTCATGACCTCAAGGTCAAGGTCACTGTGGCTATTTTAAGAAAAACTTTGTCATCACTCTAGCGCCTTCATTTCTTCACTGATTTCAATACATGTATAACTTCAAACAAATGTGCCTTATGACAATATCTTCAGCGAGGTCAACTTTCAAGATCATGACCTCAAGGTCAAGGTCACTGTGGCTATTTTTAGAAAAACTTTGTCATTGCTCTAGCGCCTACATTTCTTCACTGATTTCAATATAACTTCACACAAATGTTCCTTATGACAATATCTCAAGTGTGTTCGACTTTCAGGGTCATGACCTCAAGGTCAAGGTCCCTGTAGCTATTTTTAGAAAAAAATTGTCATCGCTCTAGCGCCTACATTTCTTCACCCATTTCAGTATAACTTCACACAAATGTTCCTTATGACAATATCTCTAGCGAGTTCCACTTTCAAGGTCAAGGTCACTGTGGCTATTTTTAGAAGATATCTCAAAAACTATTGGAGCTAGAGCCTTGAAAGTTGGTGAATAGATTGGTGGTGAAGAGTAGATGAACTGATTAACTTTTGACAAAATTCTGAAAAATACTTTGTGAGTTATGGCCCTTTGTCATTTTGGTAATTTGTGCTCATTGTAATGTATGCTAAAAGTGATGCATAGCATAACTTTAGAACCGTGTATTCTAGGGTTTTGAAATTTCATATATGGATTCCTGATGGAAAATTAGCTGACGCGTATTTTTTTTCTTGTCCGGATTATGCCCCTTTTAAGAGTTATTGCCCTTCGAATTTTTTTTAATAAAATCTTGTCAGCAAGATTTCTCAAAAAGTATTGGAGCTAGAGCCTTGAAAGTTGGTGAATATATTGGTGGTGATGAGTAGATGAACTGATTAACTTTTGACGGAATTCTGAAAAATACTTTGTGAGTTATGGCCCTTTGTCATTTTGGTAATTTGTGCCCATTGTAATGTATGCTAAAAGTGATGCATAGCATATCTTTAGAACCGTGTATGCTAGGGTTTTGAAATTTCATATATGGATTCCTGATGGAAAATTAGCTGATGCGTATTTTTTTTCTCGGCCGGATTATGCCCCCTTTTAAGAGTTATTGCCCTTTGAAATTTTTTTAATAAAATCTTGTCAGCAAGATATCTCAAAAATTATTGGAGCTAGAGCCTTGAAAGTTGGTGAATAGATTGGTGGTGATGAGTAGATGAACTGATTAACTTATGACAAAATTCTGAAAAATACTTTGTGAGTTATGGCCCTTTGTCATTTTGGTAATTTGTGAAAAACTTTGTCATCGTTCTAGCGCCTACATTTCTTCACCAATTTCAATATAACTTCACACAAATGTTCCTTATAAAAAAACTCGAGCGAGTTCAACTTTCAAGGTCATGACCTCAAGGTCAAGGTCACTGTGGCTATTTTTAGAAAAACTTTGTTATCGCTCTTGTGCCTACATTTCTTCACAAATTTCAATATAACTTCACACAAATGTTCCTTATAAAAAAATCTCGAGCGAGTTTGACTTCAAAGTCATGACCTCAAGGTCAAGGTCACTCTGGCTATTTTTAGAAAAACTTTGTCATCGCTCTAGCGCCTTCATTTCTTCACCAATTTCAATGTAACTTCACACAAATGTTTCTTATGACAATATCTCAGCGAGTTCGACTTTCAAGGTCATGACCTCAAGGTCAAGGTCACTGTGGCTATTTTTAGAAAAACTTTGTCATCGCTCTAGTGCTTACATTTCTTCACCAATTTCAATATAACTTCACACAAATGTTCCTTATAAAAAAATCGGGAGCGAGTTCGACTTCAAAGTCATGACCTCAAGGTCAACGTCACTGTGGCTATTTTTAGAAAAACTTTGTCATCGCTCTAGGGCCTACATTTCTTCACCAATTTCAATATAACTTCACACAAATGTTTCTTATGATAATATCTCAGCGAGTTCGACTTTCAAGGTCATGACCTCAAGGTCAAGGTCACTGTGGCTATTTTAAGAAAAACTTTGTCATTGCTCTAGCGCCTACATTTCTTCACTGATTTCAATATAACTTCACACAAATGTTCCTTATGACAATATCTCAAGTGTGTTCGACTTTCAGGGTCATGACCTCAAGGTCAAGGTCACTGTAGCTATTTTTAGAAAAAAATTGTCATCGCTCTAGCGCCTACATTTCTTCACCGATTTCAATATAACTTCACACAAATGTTCCTTATGACAATATCTCTAGCGAGTTCCACTTTCAAGGTCAAGGTCGCTGTGGCTATTTTTAGAAAAACTTTGTCAATGCTCTAGCGCTTACATTTCTTCACCGATTTCAATATAACTTCACACAAATGTTCCTTATGACAATATCTCAAGCCATTTCAAGGTCAAGGTCACAATGGCTATTTTTAGAAAAACTTTGCTATCGCTCCAGCGCCTACATTTATTTCTTCACCGATTTTAATATAACTTCACACAAATGATCCTGATGACAATACCTCGAAAGAGTTCGACTTTCAAGGTCAAGGTCACTGTGGCTATTTTTAGAAAACCTTTTTCATTGCTCTAGCGCTTACATTTTTTCACCAATTTCAAAATCGATTCACACAAATGTTCCTTATGACAATATCTGTAGCGAGTTCCATTTTCAAGGTCAAGGTCACTGTGACTATTTTTAGAAAAACTTTGTCAATACTCTAGCGCTTACATTTCTTCACCAATTTCAATATAATTTCACACAAATGTTCCTTAAGACAATATCTCGAGCGATTTCGACTTTCAAGGTCAAGGTCACTGTGGCTTTTTTTTTAAAAAAAAACTGTCATCGCCCTAGCGACTACATTTCTTCACTGATTTCAATATAACTTCACACAAATGTTCCTTATGATAATACCTCGAGTGAGTTTGACTTTCAAGGTCAAGGTCACTGTGGCTATTTTTAGAAAAACTTTGACATTGCTCTAGCGCTTACATTTCTTCACCGATTTCAGTATAACTTCACACAAATGTTCCTTATGACAATATCTCAAACTATTTCGACTTTCAAGGTCAAGGTCACTGGGGCTATTTTTAGAAAATCTTTGTCATCGCTCTAGTGCCTACATTTATTGATGGATGTTAATAGAACTTCACACAAATGTTTCTTATGGTAATATCTCGAGTTGCTTGGTCATGACCTCAAGGTCAAGGTCACTATGGCTATTTTTAGAAAAACTTTGTCATTGCTCTACCGCCTACATTTATAATTTTAATCTAACTTCACACAAAAGATGCTTATGATAATATCTTGAGCAAGATCTACTTCGCGGCCATGGCCTCAAGTCAAGGTCCCTATGACTATTTTTAGAGAAATATTGTCATCACTCTAGAACCTACATTTATGGATGGATTTTTAAACAAACTTCACACAAATGTTGCACATGATAACATCTCAAGCAAGTTGGACTTTTGCCATTTCAGTGTTTTCCACACACGAAGTTGTCTTGTGCGAGGGGATTTGTATCGCATGCGATGCCTTGTTTTTTTTTAATAAAATCTTGTCAGCAAGTCCATATCTTGAGAACTATTAGAGCTTCATTAATCATTCTTGGTACAAACTTGCATCCAGGCATTGCAACTTCAACGCAAGCATCCATATCTGACATTGACCTATATTTCATGGTTCACTGACTTCGTGAATTATTGCGACCACCCTGACTTTCACCATTTCTCGAAAACTATTAAAGCTTTTTAAATTATAATTGGTACAAACTTGCATCTAGGAATTCCAACTGCAACGCAAGCATCCATATTTGACTTTTACCCATATTTCATGGTTCACTGACTTTGACTCTGACCTTGACTTACATTTTATGGTTCACTGACTTTGTAAAATAGTGTGACAACCCTAACTTTGACCCTGATGTAAGAGTCTGTTTTTAAGAGTTACTTGGTACATGCTTGCAACTAGGAGTGAAATTTTTATGCAGGCATCCATGTTTGACCTTGACCTAGATTTCATGGTTTGGTGACTTTGCGCCCCCAGAGGCGCGACATAGCCTTCGGGGGAATTCTTGTTGTATGTTTTTGAGTCTTTAACAGTATTTGTTGAATATTTTGCCAGCTAAGGTCAAGCAAAGGTTGGGGGCATTGTGTTTTACAAACACCATTTCTAGTTGGTAATTAACCCTTGTCCTGCTGAGCCCGGATATGTGTCATCTTTCAAACAATGAAGATCCAGATCAGATGGCTTCTGAAAAAGCCATCTGATCAGGATCTTCATTGTTTGTCATTCAGCTCATGGATTTGTTGCAATAATTTGCATCAAGTAATCTGATTGGTTGATAATCAGTAGTGGGTGTGGCATATATAAATATTCAGCAGGTCAAGGGTTAAACTGTATAGAGTAAAATTCCTATTTTAAGACCACCTTTGGGACTGTTCCAAAGGTGATCTCTTACCGGGAGACACTGGGTGTAGGAAACACAAGGAAAGAAAAACTAAAGCCTTGTCAATAAGCTTTTAATGGCAGATTTAGTCTCAATTTTAGGTGGTCTTAACCCATTCAGTACCGGAAACCCCAAAACGGGTACCCTGGCAAACAGTGCAGGCCCAGATCAGACGCCGCAGAACACAGCTTCTGATCAGAGCCTCCACTCTTTGCTCAAGGTTCAGTCATTTTCCAAATCAATTTTGAAGAAAACACAACCTGACACCCCTAAATTTTGAAATGGACTCCTGTTATATATAAGAAGGAAAATTTCATTTGGTACAAAAAGGATTAAAGATGTTTTGATGACTTGGGTAGCTCCTTTGGTCTGTAACTATAGATTAAGAGACCACCTTTGGAACTGGAAAGTGGTCTTAAAGACCTGTTTTGAAAGTCCCAAACATGGTCTTAATATTGGAGTTTTAGTATAATTGGTAATTAACCCATTTTGTACCAGAAACCCCAAAACGGGTACCCTGGCAAACAGTGCAGGCCCAGATCAGATGCCGCGTACTGCGGCATCTGATCAGGGCCTACACTGTTTGCAAAAGTTCAGCCATTTTCCAAATAAATTTTGAAGAAAACACAACCTGACACCCCTAAATTTTGAAATGGACTCCTGTTATATATAAGAAGGAAGATTCCATTTGGTAAAAAAAGGGTTAAATTGTATATTATAGTCTCCTGACATAGACGCCAGCTCAAAAGAACAACAGGAGGCAGCACTCAAAATCCAGACAAATTATCGCAAACATGCAGCAGAACAGGAAGTGTCGGCAATGCGAGAGGAAGATGCCACGGAGAAAATACAGGCTGGTTTCCGTGGATACCAAGACAGACAAAAGTTCCAAGAGATGAAGTAAGTGAAAACAGATTCAATATAAATCTATAGGTTCTTTTAGATCTATTTTGTTTAAAGGAGTGTGTGTGTATTTTATGTCCCACGTTTCAGATATGCATTGATTTCACTGCAGAGTATAAAATAACAAGGCAACGCAAGCGTAGCATCCCCTCGCAACTATATACCATTCATTAACATGAAAATCCAATCTGAATATGTTAGACCATTGTGACCTTGACCTTTGACCCCTGACCTTGAAATTCAATAGGGTTCATCCTCTGTACATGGTGAACATTTGTGGAAGGTTTGATGCTTCTACGATGAATACTGTGTCTTCTATCCTGGACCGGCCCCGATAGCTCAGTTGGTAGAGTGTCAGCTCCGGGGAACGGGAGGTCTCGGGTTCGATCCCGGGCCGCGACATACCAAAGTCGTTAAAAATGGTACTAGCTGCTCTTCGTTTGGCACTCAGATTTTCGGGGTAGAGCTAGGACTGGTCGATCCAGTGTCAGGATAATGTGACTGGGTGTGGTATCATGTAATGTGTCTGGGACATGATACTTCAGTGAGGCAGCACTATAAACGTGAGCATTGAGCTCCCTGTCGCAACCAGACACCATCGTGATATGACTGAAAAATTGTTGAAAGCGACGTTAAACCCGAATTCACACACACACACTTCTATCCTGCTCACAAGGTTTTCAAGGTCAAGTCCATTGTGACCTTGACCTTTGACCCCTGACCTTGAAATTCAATAGGGTTCATCCTCTGTACATGGTGAACATTTGTGGAAGGTTTGATGCTTCTACGATGAATACTGTGTCTTCTATCCTGCTCACAAGGTTTTCAAGGTCAAGTCCATTGTGACCTTGACCTTTGACCCCTGACCTTGAAATTCAATAGGGTTCATCCTCTGTACATGGTGAACATTTGTGGAAGGTTTGATGCTTCTACGATGAATACTGTGTCGTCTATCCAGCTCACAAGGTTTTCAAGGTCAAGTCCATTGTGACTTTGACCCCTGACCTTGAAATTCAATAGGGTTCATCCTCTGTACATGGTGAACATTTGTGGAAGGTTTGATGCTTCTACGATGAATACTGTGTCTTCTATCCTGCTCACAAGGTTTTCAAGGTCAAGTCCATTGTGACCTTGACCTTTGACCCCTGACCTTGAAATTCAATAGGGTTCATCCTCTGTACATGGTGAACATTTGTGGAAGGTTTGATGCTTCTACGATGAATACTGTGTCGTCTATCCTGCTCACAAGGTTTTCAAGGTCAAGTCCATTGTGACCTTGACCTTTGACCCCTGACCTTGAAATTCAATAGGGTTCATCCTCTGTACATGGTGAACATTTGTGGAAGGTTTGATGCTTCTACGATGAATACTGTCTTCTATCCTGCTCACAAGGTTTTCAAGGTCAAGTCCATTGTGACCTTGACCTTTGACCCCTGACCTTGAAATTCAATAGGGTTCATCCTCTGTACATGGTGAACATTTGTGGAAGGTTTGATGCTTCTACGATGAATACTGTGTCTTCTATCCTGCTCACAAGGTTCCGGACAGACACACACACAGAAACACAGACACACGGACGCACGGCACCGATGCTATATCCCCATTCGCAATGTTGTTGCGAGGGGATAAAAATAAAAATCTACTTGTCTGAAAGAAATTTCAAATTTCACATTAAACATTGAAAATTTTAATTGAGAACTGAAAAGCTACATAATATATCTGAAATTTGCATGTCTAAGCAATATAGAGTCTTTCCTTGAAGGGGCTCTATGGTATTAAATTTAACCCCATTCTAAATAGTCTTACTCTGAAATGAAAGCAGTTGCTCCCATTGGTAGCAAATTTATGCTTTCCTTTAAGAGTAGCCAATTTGTGAGAATGGAAGCAAATGATTTTTATAGCCCCGCTTTGAAAAAGTGGGGGCTATATTGGATTTGGCTTGTCCGGAATTCCGTCTGTCTGTCTGTCTGTCTGTCAGTCTGTCTGTCTGTCTGTAATATTTGATAGTGGGTACCTTGTTACTGCAACTCCTCTTACAGTTCTAGGTCAATCCTTTTGAAACTTTACAGGTGTTATCATATAGGTCTGAAGATGTGCATATTCTTTTTTCATTATCCTTAAATAATTTTTTTCACTTATTTTACCTTTTTTAACTTAGACAATTTTTGAGATCTACTAATGTTAAAATGTATAGGTAGTAGCCCTTGTTACCGCAACGACTCTTACAGTTCTAGGTCAATCCTTTTGAAACTTTACAGGTGTTTTCATATAGGTCTGAAGATGTGCATATTCTTTTTTCATTATCCTTAAATAATTTTTTTCACTTATTTCACCTTTTTTAACTTAGACAATTTTTGAGATCTACTAATGTTAAAATGTATAGGGAGTAGCTACCTTGTTACCGCAACTCCTCTTACAGTTCTAGGTCAATCCTTTTGAAACTTTACAGGTGTTATAATATAGGTCTGAAGATGTGCATATTCTTTTTTCATTGTCCTTAAATAATTTTTTTCACTTAAATTACCTTTTTAAACTTAGACAATTTTTAAGATCTACTAATGTTAAAATGTATAGGGAGTAGCTACCTTGTTACCACAACTCCTCTTACAGTTCTAGGTCAATCCTATTGAAACTTTACAGGTGTTATCATATAGGTCTGAAGATGTGCATATTGTTTTTTCATTATCCTTAAATAATTTTTTTCACTTATTTCACATTTTTTTTAACTTAGACAATTTTTGAGATCTACTAATGTTAAATTGTATAGGGAGTAGCTACCTTGTAATCGCAACTCCTCTTACAGTTCTAGGTCAATCCTTTTGAAACTTTACAGGTGTTTTCATAGAGGTCTTAAGATGTGCATGTGTTTTTTTCATTATCCAAAACTTATTTTTTAACTTAGACTGTTTTTCAGATCTAATAACGCGAAAAGTCTTTAAGGCGTAGGTACCTTGTTAGGGATTTTACCCTCTCACAAGTCTTTACCTTTAATTCATGAGTCTTTCTCCTCTGACAGGGCTATAGTGGGGCTATAGTAAGATCCTCTGACAGTTCTAGTTTCACAAGTCAGAGTAGCCTATGCTTTGCAAGTAGCCATTCTTTTGTACTGATAGAAACTGGACTAGCGGGTGCCCGTGGCATTCCTACAGCCCTGCTTGACACTCTCACTCTTAATGTTAATAAAGAAAATCTAATGTGATGTTAACATTGTCTCTTACGGAACCAACAGAAAACCACATCACGTGAAAATTTTCCAACTGCACAACATGTTAACATACATGGGTTGTGTGAGCAGCGCTCACAAAATATTTGTTTATTAATCCAGATCTAAGTCCTAAGAGTCTGTCATACACTTAAATTTCTGTGTCATGTTAGAGTCAAAGAAAAAGCTCCCTTAATTAAACTCCGTTCAGAAAATTTGAATCATCGATTTTTCCGATTCTCGCGTTTAATACTCATTTTAGCCCATGCATCACTATGGGAAAGTTTGAGACATCACCCTCTGCCGATTTCTCAAGCAAGTCGTATGCCTCTGCGACAGCCAGGAAAGGCTGTGATTATTTGGAGAAAAGTGCAAAATCTAAATTTTCTTCCACAGACTAAGACATTCTGACAGGTTTGACACTCCCTTTTAAACCATATATAAAAGTGGCTACTCCTCTTATAAATTACAAGGGCGTCTATGTTTTATTTGCACGATCACTTCATGGAAAATCATTAGCTGTGACACCACATCCGATATCGGTATATTTCTTTTTGACCACTGTTTACAGCACATTGCGCTAGTGGCTCCCCGTTCCTAGTGAGCCTCTATCTAGCCATTCGAATGTAAGGTATGTCGTAACTGCATATCTATTTATAAAGTGCATCACATGGATTTGAATATTTATTATTTTACCTGACAATCATCGTCAAATGGACTTAGTCTGTGGTCTCATTTCTTTGTTTTGCAATTTTCTCCAAATAATCACAGCCTTCCCTGACTGTCGCAGAGGCATATGACCTGTTGGAGAAGTCGGCGGAGGGTCAGGTCTAAAACTGTCCCATAGAGATGCGTGGGCAAAAATAAGTATTAAAAGGAAGAAACGAAAAAATCGATGATTCAGATTTTCTTAACGGAGTTTACCATGATTTATCATGATTAATGTGTTGTTATGGGACATATGCAAAGATATTTTAATATGCACTCTGGAAGAGCTTTCATGAATCAGTTTTCAATCTACCCCCAAACAACATACATACGTTAATCACGATGAATTTAATTTCTTAAATGAACTCATCACCCTCACTGCTTTGGCCAGTCATCAATGCAGTATTTAAATCCCAGCCTTATGCACCTTATGCTTGACTTTATATGCTTTTGACCAGATTTTGTTTCTTTTTTACTGGCGTAAACAATCCGGTGAATCAGGGCAGTCGAGGTAACATACAATCTGAGGTGTAGTTTAGCTTCACGAAAATACGCCTATATAATTTTGACCCCCTTGAACCCCACTTTTATATAGTAAAACTGGGGTTTCCGGGGGTATACCTTATTTTTCTTATTTCAGCTCTAAAATATAGATTGTGTGTACTCGTTAGAACCGCCTCAATGAGGCGGTTCTAACGAGTGCCCACAATCTATATTTTGAGCAGAAATAAGAAAAATATCAGAATTTTTCATCATAAAATTTTCATTTTTTCGGCGATAAACATGGCAATGTATTTGTATAGGCGTGTTTGCGTAATGCATGCATTTTGTACCTATAGTGAAATTCCGCTATTAAGACCACCTAAAACTAAGACTAATTCTCCTTTTAAACGCTTATTTTGTAGGATGCACTTAAAATCTGTCTTTATGTTGTTTGTCCACAGTGTCCTCTGGTCAAGGACCACCTTTGGGACTGTTCAAAAGTGGTCTTAAAGACCACTTTTGGACAGTTCCAAAGGTGGTCTTTATATAGGAATTTTACTGTATATATGTTGTAGTATCGCTTGGTAGAATCCTACCACAGGGCTAAGGATGCTTCTCAAAAGCATGTTAAATTTGATTTTACTAAATATTAGTGTACGATAACAAACCCGTGCGATATAGTTTCACATCTCCAAAATGGCTACTTCTCTGATGAAAATCTGTGATATTTTTCTTATATATGTTGCAAATATATGTTGCCGTTGCTTGTTAGAATTGCCTCATTGAGGCGGTTCTAACGAGTACCCACAACCTATGTCTTGGAGCAGAAATAAGAAAAATAATCTATACCCCAGTTTTCTCTATACAAGGGTAGGCTGAAAAGTTCTGAGCCTGACCAAGATCCAATGGTTTGTCCATGCTAAAAGTGCCTTATTTTTCAACATAGTCTCCCTTCCTGTCCACACACTTCCTCCAGCGATGCTGGAGTCCTTGAATCCCAGTGGTATAGAAGGTCTCATCTTGGTCCCTGAAAAACTCCTCCACAGCAGCTATCACCTCCTCGTCTGACCGATAATGCTGCCCAGCCAAGTGCTTTTTCATGTTCGGAAACAGGAAATAATCTGATGGAGCTAGATCAGGTGAATACGGAGGGTGATCGACAAGTGTGAAGCCACAGTCATGCACAGCAGCCATTGCGACAACCGATTTATGAACAGGCGCATTGTCCTGATGGAACAAGACCCCTTTTGTCAATTTTCGGGCTCGTTTAGCCTTAATTGCTTTTTGCAATTGCTTTAGCAGATTTGCATAATACTCCCCATTAATTGTTCTGCCCTTTTGAAGGTTATCTATGAATATTATGCCCTTGGCATCCCAGAACACTGATGCCATCACCTTTCCTGCAGAGGAGAAGACCTTTGCCTTCTTTGGAGGGGGTGAGCCAGGGTGCTTCCATTGCTTGGATTGTCTTTTGATCTCTGGCTCAAAGTGATGAACCCAACATTCATCCTGTCAAGAAAACCATCTTGATCTGCTTCAAAAAATTGCCAAGTTGGCTTGTGACAGGTTCAGTCTGGTCAACTTTTGGTCAGGCATCAAAAGCCGTGGCACCTATCTGGCGGAAACCTTCGACATTCCTATTTCACTGTGTAGAATGTTCTCTACTCGTTCACGGGAGATGCCAACAGTGTTAGTTAACTGATTCACAGTTAAACGCCTGTCATCCATCACGGCCCTGTGCACTTGGCTGATGGTTTCCTCAGTTGTTGCCGTTGTGGGTAGTCCACATCGGTCATCATCTTCAAGGCTGTCCTTGTCCATCTTAAAATTTGCTGCCCACCTTTTCACGGTTGCATACGAAGGAGCATCATCCCCTAATGTAGCAACCATATTGGCATAAATGTCTTTAGGAGCTAACCACTTTTTTTGGAGGTACTTGACGACACCACGATGCCAGATTTTGTCCATTGTCTCAAAAACATGCTAGTATCAATTTTCAAAGTCTAGAATTTCTCTGTTATTGCAGGTAAACTTGAACTCATTTGAGTCAAATCAAGTAATAAAGGTTTGGATTAATGAATACAAAATTTCATGGCTCTTTGATGCCTGCTTCTTGGTCAGGCTCAGAACTTTTCAGCCTACCCTTGTATAAAGGGGATTGTTTTTTTCACGGACTTGTTCACATGATGCAAAATGTTCGGTCAGATCCAAAAACATGGAAGACAACCCTGTGCAAGGAATGGCTAGCTCTTATTAACCCTTACTCTGCTAGCACCTAATAACCTTTGTTCTGCTTAACTGGAATACTGTAAAAATCTTAAAAATAGGCACACCTTGCGGACTTGCTGTAATTCTCCCAAAATTATAAAAAAAATTGCTTCACGATCCAGGAAGGAGTCCAAAAAGTGCAGACAGAATGGCAAACAGTGTCCTTCAGGAGCAGTCTGATCTGGGTCTGCACTGCTTGCTTAGGCCTGCCTGTCCCAATACTTAGGGTCATTACAGTATGCACCATCTTTTGCACACAGTGCAGATACAGATCTGGGCCCAGTTGTTCAAAGCATTGTTAGCTCAACGAGCTCGTTAGTGGTCATATTGTTAACTGTTCTAGCAAGTACAATGTCTAAAATTTTGGTATTTTTGCTGAAAAAAAATGTGAGCAGCTTTTGCAAATGCCAAAGCTGCTCACGTTTTTTCAGCAAAATTATTAGCATATTAAATTTTGCCATATTAAATGATCAAAGATTTAATGACACGATAACTAAAGACATCATAAGTTTTGAACATCTGGCCCCAGATTTTCAAAAGCCATCTGATCAGTATCTACAGTGTTTGACATTCATTTCATGAATTATATGAATAAATTAAGCAAGTAATTTGATTGGTTGAAAGTCAGAAATGGGTGTGGCTCATTAATTTATGCAACAGGACAAGAGTTAGTTTCCACATTGCAACAGTACCAGTTTATACATGTTTGTCATAATAAATACCTGCTGAACCCGTAACTTTGCTAACCAGATCAGATTGTTCCTGTAAGGAGCAGTTGGAGCATGGTCTGTAGTGTTCCCTGTTTGCTTACGTTGTGTAAACATATCCCCAGAGTGACCACATCTTAATTGTAGTATTTTCTTTGGATCAAGAGTATTTATTTGTTTGATTTTAGGTTTAACATCCCCGTCAACACTGTATAGGTCATTTTGGAGACATTGCTTCCAATTTTGTGTGACTTTTACCTGACACATCTCAAGCCCTGTCACCCGATGAAACCAACAGGGTTTATAAGCATGGACGGTCTGACTCGCACTGCTTTGCCTGGGCAGGCTTAGATCCTCTAAGTGGTTTAACAGTGACAGTCAGTTTCAGCCCTGGGTGGAAGGAAGCATCATGCAGCCCATCTATTTCTATAAGGCCCGATCTGTGGGGGCGATGGATGAAGAGTATAATTTACAAGGCATAGAAAAACATTGGAATGGTATATAGGTTAGACCCGGATAAGATGCTTTTTGAACTTGATTTTAAGGTAAAGGAAGGCATTTAGGAGCTAATTCTTTCCTCAGAGGGCTGACCTCTAATCTGGAGGGAGTCAGTTTTCAAGAAATCAAAAAGAAGTCCAAAATTTGTCCCCATTGCAATAGGTTGCAGAAAATATGTCAGATTTATTAGTGTTACTTCTCATGACAAAGCTGGTGCAGTTTGGAAATTTAAAGCTGGTACATGGAATGATTTTTAAGCTCTCTATTATTGGTGACAGAAAATGTTGGCTGGGAAACTTCATAATTGGAGCTACAGGAGCCAGTAAAACATTATTTTTTTGACACGTTTTGATGTTTCTTTCCATTGATGTAATCAGAACAACAATTTTCCTGGAAGACATAATCAGTTTTTAGAGCCATTTGCTCCCATTATGAGGTTTCCTGTCTATATAATTGTTGTTACAAACACAGCTAACTTGACAGATGTCAACTTTAAATATGACTATCAGCTTAAAATTAGAGGAATTGTTAGAGGAAGAACCGTACTTAATCATTGTCCTGCTGAATTTATTAATTTTATCACACACATTACTCACTCTTAACCAGTCTAATGACTTAATGTGATGTATTAACTCAATTCACAAACTGAATCACAATGCAGATACTGATCAGATGACTTCTGTTCTGGATCTACACTGTTTGCAAAAGAATGGGTTTTCTTGCACACCAGACAAGGAAATCCGTGATTTTACCCTGGGATAGAAATTTATGTTCTGACCCTGGTGTTCAGACCCAGGCAACTAACATTTATAAATTCGCTTCAATTCTATTCAACTGCCAGAACTACTTCCGCACTACTTTTATTTTGTAATGGGCGTTTCCAACCCTCGGGATGACTGTGCTGAGCGGAACCTCTGCATAGCCTCAGTTCACTCAGCACGGTCATCCCTCGGGTTGGAAACGCCCATCTACAACAGAACCCCATATCAGATTCTTATAGTAATGTTCAGCAGGATGAGGGATAAGTGGGCTGCTGTGGTTCTGGATTTCACTTGGCATAATATATGAGCCCCGCCAAGCGAATTTGTGTCTTCCAGCATACCTTCATGACAAATTTTAACTGCCCATGCCCAGCCATTCAGAGGGGCCAGGGATATGGCTTTCTGTCTGAAGGTTCCTCTTGATTCACTGCTTGTATGAGCGAGCAGCGAAGGTTCTGGCGAGACTGCGTGGATGCGCAGGCTCGCCTGAACCTTCACTGCTCGCATAGGGGATAAGTACCAAAATCGCTTGACAGGGCCCATATGGTACTAAACAAAGCTTCCAGCTAGGCTGTAGTGTATAATTGTTAAATGTGCTATAGGCTGTTTTTCACTAACTCGGCACATACTCGTACAATATTATTGCCCTCTGTCTTCAGTTCTTTGCATTTAGCCTTTGATGTTTTTCTGTTGTAAATATGTATGTGGTAAAGTAGCTAAAATTGTTGTGTTATGTATTTTTTTGTAACAAAATAGCTTAGGCTTTCTTCCCTTCAATATGGCCTAATTCCCACCTGGATGACTAACTGGACAAGGTGAAGTTGTTGTGTATCTTTTGGCATCTGGGTGTCTAACTGCTGTTGGCTTACCACATTGTGACATTCTTTGTCAGCTCTTCTGTCCATTTCTACGTGGCACAACATGTCCACTATTTATGTCAAAGTCACTGACCAGCATGTGGAAACGTATTTTATTTGCACTTGTATGATAGCTAGTTTAAAAGCAAAGTTCTGTGAACATCTGTACAATTGTTGTTTTCATATATTGTGCTCTGTATGAAGTAATTGTTTTGATAGTAATTGCAAAATATACAGTCAAACTTCAATAGCTGGAATGCCTTTGAGACCTAGAAATTTAGCTCTTAGCTCGAGATAGGGGCTTTTAGAACAACTTATGTTTAACCATTTTTGCACCTGAAACCCCAAAACAGGTAATTGGCAAACAATGCAGACCTAGATCAGACACCGCGTTCTGCGGCATCTGATCAGGGCCTACACTGTTTGCAAAAAGTACAGCCATTTTCCAAATCAATTTTGAAGAAAACACAACCTGACATCCCTAAATTTTGAAGTGGACTTCTGCTATATATAAGGAGGAAGATTCCATTTGGTACAAAAAGGATTAAGTCATGAGGCCTAATGGGAATCACTGACCGATAAGTGTATCTTTGCATCTTCTATAAATGAAAGGCGTGTTATGTGTACTCATTAGAATCACTGCATTGAGGCGATTCTAATGAGTAGTTTTAGGGCTGGCTAATCAGAGTGGAAAGATAATCGATTATCAGTCCTGTCATTGCGATCGATAATCGATTAGTAATCGCTAAAGCCCCTGTCACACTATGCCGCGTTTTCACTGCGATGGAACGGTGTTGTTTAATTTTTCAGAACGCCGCGAGATCGCAAGAAATATGGGATATTTTTGTGAACATGGACCTGTTATGGCGCCCCTACAGCGACCAAGACGTTGCTACGGAGCTTACGTGGCGATCTATCGCGTTCTTGATGGCGATTGTATGCACTCTCACAGCGCTTCCTCTGCGTTTTTACGGCGCTCACAATCCGTGCACTGCACTTTCACGGTGCTCACAATACGTGCACTGCACTTTTACGGCGTTTACATGTTGAAGACGTTCTCAAAGTGTAAACAGACATCTTCATCAGTCAAACAGTTTTGTTTGATTTGAGGTTTAACGTCCCATTAACACATTATAGATCATTTTAGAGACGTTGCTTCTAATTTTGTGGGACTTTTACCCGACATTGAGATGAAATGACATCTCAATCCCTGTCACCCAGTGAAACCAATAGGGTTAATAAGCATCGATGGTCCGACTCGCGCCCCTTTGCCTGGGCAAGCTTAGATCCCCTAAGCAGTTTACCAGTACTCCTGTGCCGTCGGAAGCAAGTCCACTGTAAGCACCGCAAGCAGGAGCAAGTCCGCCGCCATTACCTTACCTGGGATGAGTCACCTCAGAAGCAGGTTTTTCGGGACAATACACAATGAAACTCTAGCCACTGTTTATACAAGCGGGAGGCCCCCGCCCATCAGGACTGGAAGAAATAGATGGGCTGCATGATGCTTCCACGCAGAGCTGAAACCAACCTCACACGAGTACTGGTAAACAGCTTAGAGGATCTAAGCCTGTCCAGGCAAAGCGGTGCTAGATGGACCGTCCATGCTTATACGTGTAAACTCAATTGGTTTCATTGGGCGACAGTGCTTGAGATGTCATTTCATCTCAATGTCGGGTAAAAGTCCCACAAAATTGGAAGCAACGTCTCCAAAATGACCTATACAGTGTTGACTGGGACGTTAAACATCAAATCAATCAATCAGTTAATCAATTATACAAGCGGAGCTTATATGGTGTTATAGGAGACCTCTGCGCGCCCCTGCCGAGCTCCTGTAGCGTTGTAGGAGACCTTACTGCACTGCTATGGCAACCTTACGGCGACCTCACTGCGCTCTGATCAGAATGCCGAGCGACGGGGTTTGTTTTGAGCATGCTCAAAATGCGCGCCGTCGCTTGGCGTTCTATGCGATCCCAACGCGCCTACTGGCGATGCCACTGCATTGCTATGGGGATGTTTGGGATCCTACTGCGGGCACCTTGGCGTTCTGCTTTTTTCTTGGACGCCGTGAGAACGCAGCCCTGGTGTGACAGGGGTTTTAGGTTTTTGTCATAATTTTACCTGTCTGGCTTTCTATCTGAGCATGACTCTTACCATATGTTTCACTTTATCATATGTATATTTGAACAGACATGCCTGAGCAAACAGTGCAGAATGCGGCGTCTCATTAGGGTCTGCACTGTTTGCCACTCATCCAGCTATTTTAGGCATAACTTTGAGTAGTAAATTGTACCTAACAAGTAATCGATTATCATCAAATCAGAAATGATGATCATTTCTGTGGAATTTATCGATCGATTAATCGATTATAGGTCATGTCAGCCTTACACGTAACATACCTTTTTAAGTTTAAATCAAACAAACATCCATAAATTATCCTAAACATATGGATATCTGGAGCTATAGGAAGAATTTATCAGAGACTTCCGATAAGAACGAGTTCGAATGAGCCATGATAAACCAGTTATCTGTATTTAAGTTATCAAAGTTTCAGTGTTTGAAAATTTGCATTCTAAAAATTGTGTGTGTTTGTATCTTCTGACTTCAAAAGCTTGAAACTTAATGCTTATTGTAAAGTAGGTAAAGTGTATACATCATGGACCAGTTGTTCAAAACTATGTCGCTAGTTATACCCCCGCAAACGAAGTTTGAAGGGGGTATATAGGAGTCAGCTTGTCGTCTGTCGTCTGTCGTCGGTCCGTTACAAAAAACTTTAACATTGCTCATAACTTCCTTATTCTTTGACCGATTTCTTTAATATTCACACACCACACACCTTGCCACTAGTACTTAAGATTGATATACACAAACCTGACCTTGACCTTTATGTTGACCTTCCTCAAGGTCAAATACTTGTAAAAATTTGTCTGTCGTCGGTCCGTTACAAAAAACTTTAACATTGCTCATAACTTCCTTATTCTTTGACCGATTTCTTTAATATTCACACACCACACACCTTGCCACTAGTACTTAAGATTGATATACACAAACCTGACCTTGACCTTTACGTTGACCTTCCTCAAGGTCAAATACTTGTAAAAATTTGTCGGTAGCGGGGGTATAATTGGCGCCCGTTAGGCGGCAGCTCTAGTTAACGTATTGTTAAAACTTTGATCATTAAACATGCAAATATACTAAAATTTTTGCAAAAAAATGTGTGAGCAGCTTTTGCAAATATAGCTGCTCACATTTTTTACAGCAAAAATACTGGAGTTTTTAGAAATACTTTCTAGAACAGTTAACCACTATGAGCTTGTTAACCTAACAATGCTTTGAACAACTGGAATTATAGCTCCTGATAAAGAAGCATAACAAGGCTAATCAAAGGATGATTTTCTTTGTTGCTAGAAACATATGATGCAGGTACTTGTCAGAAGCGCCTCATAAAGAGGATTCTAATAAGTCCCCTCAACATATTGTTTTAATCAAGAAATATGGAAAATGATCCCTGTCACTCCTTATATCTAAATTAAAATTTGTGGTACTTGGACCTGCTGATTTTTTTTGACTGGAAATACAATAAATAAATAATATCCAAACACCTTCAAGGTCAATAAGTTTGTTGGCCCCGCCCATCGGGGCTTGGAGAAATAGATTGGGCTGCATGGTGCTTCCATGCAGAGCTGAATCTGACCATACACGAGTACTGGTCACCCACTTAGAAGGACTAAGCCTGCCCAGGAAAAGCGGTGTGAGTCAGATCGTCCAATGCATATAAGCCTTCTGGTTTCATTGGGCAGCAGGGCTTGAGATGTCATTTCACCTCAGTGTTGGGTAAAAGTCCCATAAAATTGGAAGCAACGTCTCCAAAATGACCTAAATTGTGTTGACAGGGACATTAAACCTCAATTCAAACAAATAAACAAAGCCATCTGATTAAAGAACTGCAAGGTTACAGTGATATTCTGGCTCACAGAGAACATTGGCCCTTTGGACAAATTACTGGTACTTGATACCAGCAACTATATGTTCCCTTATATTATAAAAAGGGCTCATACTTTCCAGAAGAGGGAACTACACCCGGACCTTGTTATAGCACGATTCGTTACAGCACAAATTCGGATATAACACGGTTTTGGTTTGGACCCCATATTTTCCCCAACCAACATTTATGAATATTTTCCAAGGGTTCTATCAGGTTTCAAGCACAACAACTTTATTTTCCTCCCACTTTTGACTGCGGTAATATGGTAGCTAACACGGTCTATAACCTATAACGGTACTTTTTGATATTTATTGCAGGACTCCAAACATGTCATCGATATTAGCAGAGTTGAATATACAGTATATAAACCTGTTTAGCTTGACACACACGATAAATATGAACTGCCATCGGCATAATCAAAAGTGTTGGTTTAGCGAGATAAAGAGATTAAAGAATTCCGTTATGCAACCGGAAAAAAAATATAATGCTCTGTCAAGGATCACTGCTCAGCAGAAATTTTAAACATCGATGCAGACGATCTGATCAGTGAACTGCAATAAAACTGTTTTTCTAGAGCCGCATGTAAAAGAAAGTCAGATTTATTCAAGCTTAAAAGCAAATGATAAAACATATTCATAATTTTGCGGTAAAAAAATCATTAAAAGACCATGTGCACCATTAAAAATTGTTTCAAATGGGTGAGACATACCCAGGGAAGTCATTCAAATTTCTCGTAAGCTTTGACCATTGTCCGGTTCCAAACCCTAATTCAGTAATTTTACCATTGGAATCTATTAATGGTACTGTAGTTCGGTACTGTCCCGGACAATAGCCAATAGTTCGGAACCGGACATGGGCCAGGAACAAGCTATCAAAATGGCGTCATACTCGCTGTCAGATCGGACGATTTTGTGAATAAAAACTTGGTTTATCAGCTGGTTTCAATTAAAGAGACTTGTTTGACGAGATGGACCATGTTATTTACTGCCATTGATTAGTTCTAAACACATTTTATTCGGGAAATACGGTTATTAACTGGACCGCACATCATCTTGTTTGGAAAACTATTGATCACCATAGGGTCAGTCTGTGACAAATATGGTCGGTGTTTATAACACGATTCTGTTAACTAACATGGTCCGTTGGTTGGACCCGGAGTTCCGTGTTATTTGATTGATTTATTGATTTGAGGTTTAACGTCCCCGTCAACACTGTAAAGGTCATTTTGGAGACGTTGCTTCCAATTTTGTGGGACTTTTACCCAACATTGAGATGAAATGACATCTCAAGCCCTGCCGCCCAATGAAACCAATAGGGTTTAAAAGCATGGACGGTCCGACTCGCACCACTTTTAACTGGACAGGCTTAGATCCTCTAAGCAGTTTACCAGTACTCGTGTGCGGGTCGGTTTCAGCTCTGCGTGGAAGCATCATGCAGCCCATCTATTTCGTCAAGCCCCGATGAGTTCCGTGTTATAACGAGGTTGAGGTGTATTTTGAAAATACATGAGCCTATTTGCACAGAACCCCTTCCAGAACTATCCCTAAGATTATATGAGAAAGTCTCTGTTTCCAGATGCACTTCAGAGTTTTCTACATCAGGATAACATATCCATGTGACACATAGTAAGCGACAAAACTCGTTATTTCATCAATTTCAATGTAACAAACCCTTAACTAGATAAGGATGAGAGAAATTAATGGAGATTTTTGAGAATATTGCATTTATTGCTCAAATAAACAAATGCTGTGGATATTTGTACGAGTTGCCTCGTAGAGGCGATTCTAACAAATATCCACAACATGTGTTTCTTGGAGTAATCAAGAGGAAAATACCCTTTATTACGGATATGTCCAAAACATTTTTGAAATTTGATTCTTTGAGTAAATGAGAGAAAGGGTCCTTCATTACCTATTTTATCACTCCTTATTGGGATTCTTTACAGCGGCAAATTCTTTGTAATGGTAAAGTGTTAGGGAATAAATACTGTCATTATAGTGAGGGTCCACTGTACTTAGTTCTTTCAAGGCTAAAAATGACATTTTTTCTGACGAAAATTGGTGCCTTTTTACTTACCTCTGCTGCAAACATAGATTGTGGGTGCCAATAAGAACTGCCTTGAAGAGGTGGCTGTAATTTATGCAGACATTCTATGTTTTTGAGCCAAACATCACAAATATGCGCCTATATCATTCTGACCCCTTGAACCCCACTTTTATACAGTAAAACTGGGGTTTCCAAGGGTAAACCTTATTTTTCTTATTTCTGCTGTAAAATATAGGTTGTGGGTACATGTTTGAACTGCCTCGATGGGGCGGTTCTAACATGTACCCACAATCTATATTTTGAGCAGAAATAAGAAAACTATCACAATTTTTCATCTTAAATTTACGTTTTTCCGATGGTAAATTTTACAAAACCGTATATTTGTACAGGCATGCTTTCGTAATGAAAGAAAAATAACAAAGTTCTATAAAAACTGAAACTGACCTTAACTTGGAAATTGACTCCTATTCTATTCTGACAGCTAAAATGGTTTAATAGGAGTAGAAAAGTAACAATTGTTTCAGGGTCAAGCACATCAACACAACTAGCCCCCGCCCATAGGGGCTTGAGGAAATATATGGGCTGCATGATGCTTCCACGCAGAGCTGAATCCGACCCGCACACTAGTACTGGTAAACCGCTTAGAGGATCTAAGCCTGTCAAGGAACAGCGGTGCGAGGCGGACCGTCCATGCTTATACACCCTATTGGTTTCATTGGGCGACAGGGCTTGAGAAGTCATTTCATCTCAATGTCGGGTAAAAGTCCCACAAAATTGGAAGCAACGTCTCCAAAATGACCTTAACATTGTTGACGGGGACGTTAAACCTCAAATCAAACAAAAACATCAACACAACCATGTCTGTTTTTCAGATCACCAGACAAAGGCAAGCAACAAGAAGAAGAAGAAGTTGACATTGACCTAAATGATCCAGAGGTGGAACAGGCAGCTCTCAAAATACAGGCAGGATTTAAAGGTTTCAAGGCCAGACAGGAGGTCAAGGACTTAAAGGTCAGTCAGTGGAATATGAAGGTCACTATGAGGTGCAGCTAATTGAAAATCCATGAAATTGGTGTCTGCACTAGAAAAGAATCAGATCAGTCTGCGTTTTTTGTTGCTCAAGTTCTACCATTTGTTCAGAAACCAGAAAAAGAAACTGATAAGACTAGAGATACAGTGAAATTTTGTGGAGACCCTGAAAATGTGGTTGAGACAGGGCTAGTTTGAGCCACTGAGGGTCATTCATAGGGTTATAACAGAACGCTTATATGAAATAAAGGTATTGTGTGTGCTCATTAGAATTGCCTCATTGAGGCAATTCTAATGAGTACACACAACATACCTTTTCACAATGACATTTTTTCCAAGTTATACTAATGTTTTATCAGGCCCTATTGAAAGTATTTAGTGACTCAAGAATGTGTTTGAATCAGCCATGGTAAACTAGACATCGGTGTTGGGAGCCATCAAAGTTTCACTGTACATATACACTGATCAGGATATTAGGTTGCACAGGCTGATCTGAGTTTCTGCTGATTGAACATAACCATTTTGTTGGATTCTTTCTGGTGTGTTAGTGTGGTTTGAAGTTTTGCTGTGGCTAACAAGCTGTGTGTTTACTCTATATAGCCGCTTTTGTTTTTCAAGGTGAATCGGAAGGTCCTCAAGGGTGTTAACTCCTCAAAGATATTTTCATCTCCCTTGTCATTAGGGGTCCACTCTTAAAGGAAAGAATTTGCTCCTAAGGAGCAAATTCTTTCCTTAAAAAGTAGACCTCATTTTTGGATGGTTTAACCCTTTACCACTCAGATACGTGTTTTTACGTGTCTGCACCCCCCCCCACCATTTTAAGCCCCAGAAGCACCTAAATTCTGCATTTCTACCCCTGGATAGTTATGTTTGCTTTAGGATTTGTTGGGCAAAAAAATGACCTGTTTTCTCGCGCGCCTCCCCACTAAAAATATTCTGGGGGGGATTGAAGGGGGCATCCCAAAAAATTTTGGATGTATGGCCCAACCGGCCGCTAAAATTTATATCTGAGGGTGTCTGGGGTCAAAAATGCCTGAAAATCGATGCTGATAAAACATGCTGCAAACAGTGAAAATGGCCAGTGCCAAACACCTTAATTATTATACCCCCGCAAACGAAGTTTGAAGGGGGTATATAGGAGTCAGCTTGTCGTCTGTCGTCTGTCGTCGGTCCGTTACAAAAAACTTTAACATTGCTCATAACTTCCTTATTCTTTGACCGGTTTCTTTAATATTCACACACCACACACCTTGCCACTAGTACTTAAGATTGATATACACAAACCTGACCTTGACCTTTACGTTGACCTTCCTCAAGGTCAAATACTTGTAAAATCTGACAACGCATGCGGGGGTATAATTGGCGCCCGTTAGGCGGCAGCTCTAGTTGCCTTGACAGCTGTGTGAAGATTAAAATGGGGTCAAAAATTCATGAAAACACACTTTTTGCCAACTTTGAGATGCCCCCTCTTTACCATGACAACAATGATCAAGTCATGAAAGATTGCATTTGAAAGGCCCAATGAACATTCATACCGAGTTTGGTGTAAAACAGACCATCCATTATGAAACAATAGCTAGTTGAAGTTGCTGTCAGGTGCAACACTGTGAAAATCAGCAAAATTCACAAAATCCCTGAGTGGTAAAGGGTTAATGAGGAAAATCCCAACTGACCAAAATAATGTTTTTTCATCATTTTATTGCAAGAAACAATATTTCAGATAAAATTAATGCATTTTAGACTAAAATTCAGTATGTTCCCAGATTTCAGTTAACCCTTTACCACTCAGATACGTGTTTTTACGTGTCTGCACCCCCCACCCCATTTTAAGCCCCAGAAGCACCTTAATTCTGCATTTCTACCCCTGGATAGTTATGTTTGCTTTAGGATTTGTTGGGCAAAAAAATGACCTGTTTTTTCGCGCGCCTCCCCACTAAAAATATTCTGGGGGGGATTGAAGGGGGCATCCCGAAAAATTTTGGATGTATGGCCCAACCGGCCGCTAAAATTTATATCTGAGGGTGTCTGGGGTCAAAAATGCCTGAAAATCGATGCTGATAAAACATGCTGCAAACAGTGAAAATGACCAGTGCCAAACACCTTAATTGTTGCCTTGACAGCTGTGTGAAGATTAAAATGGGGTCAAAAATTCATGTGAAAACACACTTTTTTGCCAACTTTGAGATGCCCCCTCTTTACCATGACAACAATGATCAAGTCATGAAAGTTTGCATTTGAAAGGCTACTGCCCAATGAACATTCATACCGAGTTTGGTGTAAAACAGACCATCCATTATGAAACAATAGCTAGTTGAAGTTGCTGTCAGGTGCAACACTGTGAAAATCAGCAAAATTCACAAAATCCCTGAGTGGTAAAGGGTTAAAAGAACAAAAACAAGAAGTACCGAAGGTGTTCTTTCTTGTAAAAATGCTAGAAAACATGGCAGGTGTATCCATTCACCTTAAAAACAAAAATGTAGTATGGCTTGTTTTGAATGATTACAAAATCATTTCTTTCTTATGGGTTTGTCTGCAATATGTATTTACCTTATCCTACAACAGTTACAACTGTTAAATGGCATGGAAACGAAACATACAGGTAGGTATTAGTAAGAACTTAGTTATTAGGAAGGTATTAGTAAGAACTTAGTTATTATTGCCAGTGAAGCCAAAACATAGTCAATACAGAAATCCAGGTAAGTTACTGTTGTCACACCATATGTTGCAATACTAACACTTACCGTAGTTGTAGCTTTGTTGTTGTCGCTGTCTTTCACACTAATGATAGGATACTAACCAGACATATATGTAGGACTTAACATGATTTGGATAAACCTCCAGAAATTCTCCACTTGGGAAAGTTGGATATGATTTAATGCTATCTGGTAAAAAAAAAGGATGTACCCTTGCCTTATTGCAATGATAAACGAGAACTTGAAGTTGAAACCCCCCCCCCCCCCCCCAACTAGTGTTTCTGCTGACTATCAGAGGGTGGTCATTCCCTTGCAGTTTTTCATTTGCATGTTGGTGCATATTGTTTTGTGATTTTGGGTGTGCCTTCATATAGCTATTGAACTTGTAGCCTTCCTTTCGGTGGTTTGAGATGGTTGTTTTCAATGTCTTTGACTTTTTTCGAGGAAACTTTTTCTTGTATATATTTTCCAGAGAAAACATATTTATGTGCCACCCCCACACCACCACCAACAACAACAAGTGTTGACCTTGAAAATAATATCAGTGTCACCAAATATACAAATGTATTCAGCTTGAAAGAAGTAATATGATAAAAAATCTGCTAACATGTTTCAAGAGATAATATGTACACAACAAAATGTCACAAGGAGATTAATGCTAATGAGATCTGTCCAAGAACAAGATGTGCCCCATCACCTTTGGTTAAGAGAGATAATTCCATATTAAATAAGATTCTGTCAGCCCCATATGGAGCCAGTTTACTAGAATTTCCAGTATTGGGGAAATTCAGGAAAGTGAAAAAATTGCTCCATATACTTTGCACAGAAAATATCTGATATTTAGCAAGTTGCATGAGTAGATGTTGTACATAGCCATTTGCTGTATTATCAACTGATTCAGCATGTGTTGTACCACGCATAAGAAACAAATGCTTTCTTGGAAACCATGGCCAGACAGAAATATGGCAAAATATATGTTGTAAGCTTTATCTGCACTTATTGTTTGTTTGAAGCTTTCCTGTGTTTTAATAGTTTAGAGAAAGGAAAACAGAATAGATTTTGATCAGAAAGCAGCTGATATGAATCTATACTGAGATATGTAGTATCAATATGGTGAGGGTTACAATTTAAGCTGATACAGAGGCCCCTAGCAGTCTAATTTATGTTCACCAAATGCACTAACACAGCCAACTAGTTTGGCTTGGTGCAGGACTTCTTGATTGAAGGTTCCTCAAAGTCTCTTAACCCTTATCCTGATGAATATTCAATTTAGCCACACCCATTTCTGACTTTGAACCAATCAGATTACTTGATGTAATTAATTTCTACAAATTCGCAAACTGAATGTCAAACAGTGTAGATCCTGATCAGATGGCTTCGTCAGAAGCCATCTGATCTGGATCTACACTGTTTGCAAAGATAGGGGTTGTCGTGAATGGCAGGATAGCAGAATAAGGGTTAACCCTTATCCTGGTGAAAATGATAAGCCCTAACTTTGCAAACAATGTAGATCCAGATGATGGCTTCTGAAGATGACATCTGATCAGGATCTTCACTGTTTGTCATTCAGTTTGTGAATTTGAATGAATACATTATAAATATCAAGTAATTTGATTGGTTGATATTCAAAAATTGGTGTAGCAAAATAATTTATTCTGCAGGATAAGGGTTAAATATATGTTTGCAAGCAGAAAACGTCCTAAATAGACTGGGCTTATGACCAGGCTCACCTGAGCCAATCACCTGTGTAATATATGGCTCGTTATATTTTCTTTCATTGCACTCAATAGGGTTGGTTATGCACTAGTATGTTATATGTGGTGAATGGGATGTTCTTCATGCCTCTAGAGTTTTGTCCACAAACAAATTCTTCCCTTTTAACTCTTATCCTGCTGTTCACGACAACCCTTTTCTTTTCATACAGTGTAGATCCAGATCAGATGGCTTCTAAAGAAGCCATCTGATCAGGATCTACACTGTTTGAAATTCAATTTATGAATTTGTAGGAATAAATTACATCAAGTAATCTGATTGGTTCATAGTCAGAAATGGTTGTGGCTAAACTGAATATTCAGCAAGAGAAGGGTTAAATTTACAAAATTTCCATGCTGTATCAAAGTAATTTCTCTTGAAAATGTACTGTAACCTAGTTCATAGCCTACCATTCTCCAAATAAGAAGAGTAACAGCTTTTCAAACCAGGATAGGTTTGAGACAGTTTTCCTTATTTCTCCAGTAAAAACATATATCTTACTAGTACTTGATAGATTGCCTCATTTAGGTGATTCTAGTGGGAATATATATGTTTTGAACAAGAAATAAGGAGCATTATCCTTTACTTTTCCTCATTGTCACTCTTTTCCTTTGATTGAAGAGCTGTTATTTATGTGGCATGTTTGTTAACCACTTAACCCTTGTCCTGCTGAGCCCGGATATGCCTTATCTTTCAAACAATGTAGATCCAGATCAGATGGCATCTGATCAGGATCTACATTGTTTGTCATTCAGATTGTGAATTTGTTGCAATAATTTGCATCAAGTAATCTGATTGGTTGATAATCAGTAGTGGGTGTGGCATATTTGAATATTCAGCAGGTCAAGGGTTAAAAGGGCTGAGCCTGTCCAGGAAAAGTAAATAACTCGATCTATCAGCTGAGCTGTATTAAAACCTATGCAATGCTGAATAGATGGTAAACCCCTTAACCACAAAGAAAATGTTCTGAGCATAAATAGAGGCATGAAGACAATGATTACTTATCTGCTTTGCCAACTTATGTCATTTCAAGGTTTCAAGTTATTGTGTGATGAAGCAGGAGATGTAGAAGTACTGTGCTAGTAAACAGCAAACCAGCATTGCATTAACCCTTATCTGGCTGAATAAATTAATTTAGCCACACCCATTGCTGACTATCAAGCAATCAAATTACTTGATATGATGTATTTGTTCAGATCACAAACTGTGTGACTAACAGTGTAGATCCTGATCAGAAACCATCTGACTTGGATCTACCCTGTTAGCGAAGGTTGGGGCCGTGGTGTTTAGCAGGATAAAGGTTAAAGCTTACCTTGACATGAGTAAGCCTTTTCAATGAGAAAAAAAGCAAAACAACAAAAAAACATTCGGATAACACACCCGTGTGACATAGTGCATTTTTCTACATCTCCAAAATGGCTACTTTTCTGATGAAAGTCCGTGATATTTTTCTTACAAATACTGCAAGCATAGGTTGTGGGTGCTCATTAGAACCACCTCATTGAGGTGGTTCTAATGAGTACCCACTACCTATCTCTTGGAGCAAAAATAAGAAAAATAATGTATACCCCCTTAAACCCCAGTTTTCTCTATATAAAGTGGGGTTTAGTGGGGTGTTCATTTCACAGACTTGTTCACATGATGCAAAAAAAAAAAACTTGAACTTTGTGGTGGCATATGTTTTGTTGTGCATTATGTTTTACTAACATGTCTCACCTTGCTTGTTACTAACCTAGTTCTGTGTGCCTTCTTTCACTCCCCTTTAGACTGAATCACAGAAATCCCTTCCCACTGCACAGGATGAAGTAGATATAGATTTAGCAGATCCTGATGTCGAAAAAGCTGCTATTAAAATCCAAGCAAGCTTCAGAGGACATTTATCAAGACAAAAACTTTCCACTGAAAATTTAGGACAGTCAGCTAGTAAAACTCAAGGTCCGTCAACGAGTGGGCAAGGGGCAGGCGCCAATGGGCAGACCGCAGGAGGGCAGGCAGAGGAAGAAGAAATTGATATTGATCTTAATGACCCTGAAGTTGCCGATGCCGCAGCAAAAATTCAGGCAGGATTTAAAAAGCGAATGATGAAGAAAAAATAATAAAGTAGAATTAGAACTGAGATACAAAGGGAAATTTTATGACAACCATTATCCTGCTGAATAAATTGAGCATAGTAAAATTTAAAAAAATTAGGACATCTTGAGAACTTGCCGTAATTCTCCTAAAATGTTAACAAATTTGTTTCATGCTCGAGCAAGTTGTCCATAAGGTGCAGATGGAATGGCAAACAGTGTAGACCCTGATCAGACTGCTCCTTCAGGAGCAGTCTGATCTGGGTCTGCACTGTTTACTTAGGCTTATCTGTCCCAATACTTAGGATCATTGCTGTATCCACACCCATTTCTGACTATCGCCCAAACAAATTACTTGGTACATGTACAAAGTATTCATTTCACAAACTGCATGATAAACAATGTAGATCCTGATAAGATGGATTCATCTGATGTGGATCTACACTGTTTGCAAACGTAGAATGTCATGTTCAGCAGGATAAGGGTTAAGAGGTCCGAGTTTTTGAAAAACTAATGAAAGTAAATGAAAAGCTGCATCTAGTTGAAAATGTGAGGTGTCAGATTGGGATGTGAAAGTAGATAGTGATCTCTTATGGAAATAGAAATTCCTAGACCAACCAAAATTATCAGTATATATGATTCACCGTGTTAATGCTATCAACTTATATTCAATTTTTAAGAAAAATGCACTATCATTGCATCAGGATATTTTAATGCAACAGCAAAGGAAATAGATAATGTTTTCCAATTGGCAAGTGTTTACAGTGTTTTTGGTAAATATGAAATAATTGAGGAAAGGTAATATGTAAGAGATAAATACAAAAAAGTGGACTGGATAGGAGAGAGAAAGAGAGTGAGAGAGTTTTTTTAAAAAGAAAGAAAGAAATATAATCAACCTTTTCACCCTTGATTTTCTGAAGTGGACTTCCATCTTTGTTGCCCCCGCCCATTGGGGCTTGAAGAAATTGATTGGGTTGCATGTTGCTTCCACGCAGAGCTGAAACTGACCACACATGAGCACTGGTAAACCTCTTAGAAAGACTAAGCCTGCCCAGGCAAGGTATGTGAGCCAGATCGCCCAATGCATAAAAGCCTTGTGATTTCATTGGGCACAGGGCTTGTGGTGTTATTTGATTTCAATCTCAGGTAAAAGTCCCATAGAGTTGGGAGCAGCATCACTAAAATGACCTAAATAGTGTTGATGGAGATGTTAAACCTCAATTCAAACAAAACTTCCATCTTTGACTTTGGAGATCCTGTCTCGTAAATTGGGATTACAATTAAAAATCCTTAGAAGCCTCAGTGGTGTAGTGGTTAAGCTACTCGCCTTGTAAACCAGGGGTTGCAGGATTGATCCCGGGCTTCTCCAGACTTATGGATGAGTCTTTAAACCGAGGTCCCGTCTCTGTATGACCTTAGCTGTTGGTGGTACATAAAACTCGAACACACACCCCCATAAAAATCCTAAAAATTCTAAAACCTTAAGGACTTGCCATAACTTTCCTTGACTTTTAACAAAGGGGGGTGCCTATTTGGGGCTTTTTTGGACCCCTACCAAATCTTTTTATTTTTGGCAGATGAATAGCCCATCATAAGTGCTTTATTATGGTATACCTCTTTTCGTGCACAATTATCCGTTTTTTCGAGCTACAGGCCTTTAAATGTGGGTGGGGTAACTTAGCATCTCACTATAGTCTATTTTTAAAGTTAACTTTGGTTATTATTTGTGTGTTATTTTACCAATTTTTCTCCTTATGCAGACAGAGGGATGTCTGAAATGATATTTAGGCACATTTTTCAAAACAATATTGCAAGTTTTGAAGATTAAATGTATTTACCAAATGTTAAGATACATTTGCTTATTTTTACCCTTAATCATTAAATATTTTAAAATGTTTGGTAATATAGGGGACAAACAATGGTGATTCTTGGTCAATACTAGTATCTTTATCAGCACAATTAAAAGCAGTGTAGAACCGGTGGATTTAGGCTACATTTTATGGTTCAGTGAACCCAGAATTGACAATAGGTGGGGAAATTCAGACGATGAGTACAGTTACTTTCCCACCAACTTACAAATACCTCATAGTGATGATGTGTATTTAATGCCAGCAAGATTATTCATTCGCTGATCTGGGTACCATATTCTATACCGCCTTTAGGTATTGTTTTGTAACCTCAGATTTACCTTTACACCTGACAATCTATCTTTATAACCCTACCTTGGGTATTGTTTTGTAACATTAGATGTACTTTTACACCTGACAATCTATCTTTATAACCCTACCTTTGGTATTGTTTTGTAACATCTGATGTACCTTTACACATGACAATCTATCTTTATAACCCTACCTTGGGTATTGCTTTCAAACATCAGATGTACCTTAACACCTGACAATCTATCTATATAAGCCTATCTAAGGTACTGTTTTGTAACCTCAAATGTACCTTTACCCACGATAATGTATCTTTGTTGCCCTACCTTGGGTATTGCTTTGTAACCTCAGATTTACTTTTACACCTGACAATCTATCTTTATAACCCTATCTTGGGTACTGTTTTGTAACCTCAGCTTTGAAGACTAGGATGCATTTTTCAATTGTTTACTAAAATAAACCTCTTCATTATCCTTCTGTTAGGCAGCACTGGCAGCCTGAAGTGTATCTCCACACCCTTTACCCTTTACCTTCTAGACTACTATTCTTAACCATATTACATATGTCAAACTCAGACATTTTCTGATTCACTGTCATCTGATTCTGAGCTTGATGTGTCCCAGTTCTTATTAGCAGCGTCTGTTAGGTAAGAAAAATAATGGGACTTGAGCTGTGGGGTCTTGCTTTCATTCTGCTGGTGACGATAGAATCCCAGAAACCACATCACCGATGCTATGTGAGCACAGCATCCCACTATCCTTGACCCACTTTTGCATTTACAAAACCATCCCTTTATTGGGTCAAGTCCTGGGCCATACTCAATCCACAAGTTATACGAACCACGGTGATGTGGTTTCTGGGATTCTATCGTCACCAGCAGAATGAAAGCAAGACCCCACAGCTCAAGTCCCATTACTTTTCTTACCTAACAGACACTACTAATAAAGACTGGGACACATCAAGCTCAGAATCAGATGACAGTGAATCAGAAAATGTCTGAGTTTGATATATCTAATATGGTTAAGAATAGTAGTCTAGAAGGTAAAGGGTATGGAGATACACTTCAGGCTGCCAGTGCTGCCTAACAGAAGGATAATGAAGAGGTTTATTTTAGTAAACAATTGAAAAATGCATCCTAGTCTTCAAAACTGAGGTTACAAAACAATACCCAAGATAGGGTTATAAAGATAGATTGTCAGATTTAAAAGTAAATCTGAGGTTACAAAGCAATACCCAAGGTAGGGTAACAAAGATACATTATCGTGGGTAAAGGTACATTTGAGGTTACAAAACAGTACCTTAGATAGGCTTATAAAGATAGATGGTGTTAAGGTACATCTGATGTTGGAAAGTAATACCCAAGGTAGGGTTATAAAGATAGATTGTCAGGTGTTAAGGTACATCTGATGTTACAAAACAGTACCTTAGATAGGCTAATAGAGATAGATTGTCAGGTGTAAAGGTACATTTGATGTTAGAAATCAATACCCAAGGTAGGGTTATATAGATAGATTGTCAGGTGTAAAGGTACATCTGATGTTACAAAACAATACCAAAGGTAGGGTTATAAAGAGAGATTGTCAGGTGTAAAAGTACATCTAATGTTACAAAACAATACCCAAGGTAGGGTTATAAAGATAGACTGTCAGGTGTAAAGATAAATCTGAGGTTACAAAACAACACCTAAAGGCGGTATAGAATATGGTACCCAGATCAGCGAATGAATAATCTTGCTGGCATTAAATATACATCATCACTATGAGGTATTTGTAAGTTGGTGGGAAAGTAACTGTACTCATCCTCTGAATTACCCCACCTATTGTCAATTCTGAGTTCACTGAACCATAAAATGTAGCCTAAATCCACCGGTTCTACACTGCTTTTAATTAGGCTGATAAAAATACTAGTATTGACCAAGAATCACCATTGTTTGTCCCCTATATTACCAAACATTTTAAAATATTTAATGATTAAGGGTAAAAATAAGCAAATGTATCTTAACGTTTGGTAAATACATTTTATCTTCAAAACTTGCAATATTGTTTTGAAAAATGTGCCTAAATATCATTTCAGACATCCCTCTGTCTGCATAAGGAGAAAAATTGGTAAAATAACACACAAATAATAACCAAAGTTAACTTTAAAAATAGACTATAGTGACATGCTAAGTTACCCCACCCACATTTAAAGGCCTGTAGCTCGAAAAAACGGATAATTGTGCGCGAAAAGAGGTATACCATAATAAAGCACTTATGATGGGCTATTCATCTGCCAAAAATAAAAAGATTTGGTAGGGGTCCAAAAAAGCCCCAAATAGGCACCCCCCACCCCCCCTTGTGTCATGATCCAGCAAGGAGTCCAAAAAGTGCAGATGGAATTGCAAACAGTGTAGCCCTGCTGCCCAATGAAACCAATAGGGTTTATATGCATTGGAAGGTCTGACTTGCGCCACTTTGCCTGTGCAGCCTTAATCTTTCTAAGTGGTTTATCAGTACTCATGCACGGTCAGTTTCAGCTTTGTGTGGAAGCATCATGCAGCCCAATCTATTTCTCCAAGCCCTGATGGGTGGGGGCTTGGCATAGGTACCTATATTGGTCTAAAAGTTTGAAAGGGTTAAGAGAGGAAGAAGAACAAGTGACTGAAAAGGAAAAGATAGTTTTTAAAAGAATTGAAGTGATGTATGAATTTGTTTATCATGCAATCATGAAAAATTTTCTTTCTAATAAAATTTGATTTGTAGTCTGGTTTCATTCCTTCTTTTTCCTGCTACAAACTTTATTAAGTTAATCATACCTTGAAAAGTCGCTAGTAAAAAGGTTTAAAAAATAGTATAATATGCAACCAGAATAGCTTTGTCAATTTGTCATACTGAAACTTTAAAAAAAAAATCTAAAATTTTATCTGAAATGATGTTTTTGCTTACAAGGAGTATTTCATTTTGGATTTTTGTATAAAAAAAAAAAATGAAAAGAAAATTACTGATACTTGATATTCAACAAGTGCTGTTGGAAATTATGATGCTTTGATGGCAAATGAGAAATATTTAGATCTTTATCAAATCCTGCTTTGACTACTTTTACCTTTCACCCCTGTGTTTCTTTAATGGACTCTTCAATGTTCGAATTCTGACACATCCATTCTTGTAGATAGCTTTTGGTCAAAACCATTAATAAAATGGCAAACAGTTTTGCTTTTGATGAGATGGCCTCCTCTACAGTGTTTGCATAGGTATCTGAACTGAAAGGGTTAAGATATATAAATCTATTTTGATCAGAGTTATTAGATACTGACCAGTACAGTATAGCTCCAATATATCGCGGTAGTCGGGGTCCATAGCCCGAAAACCGCGATGTGGTCGGAGCGCGATATAAGTCGCGGTAGTTTGCCGAGATGCCAATACAAGTCGCGGTGATACCACGGGCCAAAAAACTATACAACAACAAAACTATCATTTTATTGTGTTATGATTTCGGGCAAGTGTAAAAAAAAATCGTCTACAACGGTCTTTTTGAGTCCTTAAATACGGTAAAACTAGACCAGTAAGTAAATCGCAATAATTGCTGCACTGTCAATTGAGAGACAAACCATCTGTGTATTTATTACGGTTCAAGTATGACACTATTGTTAATCCCTTTCATATAATTGCCACCCTGTGGTGCGTGTCGATAAGGTGTGAAAATATGGTCAAGTTATGTCTCTAATTGGCGTTTATTCTCCAATCATAAAATTTAATCCACAATCAATGTGAAAACAATTTAATCGCTCCTCAGACAATTAGCTACATCAAACGGTAGATGTTTGCATATTAAAAACGGACTTTTCTGCGATCTCATGAATGTTTATGTTTTGGCGCCAAATAGCAGACGCTGGGCGGGAAAAGTCAAACGCTGTTGTTGGCTATTGACACGGAGCTTTTAGGGATAATTCGGGAGCTGTGCAAAGCGCTGGTTTTCTATCCACCTCTATTCACAACCGTTTAGCTATCAAGAAAATATTTTTTACCGGTTTCAAACCTTTTTTTTATGAAAGAGATACACACAATGACATTAAACATGTGTGGGGTTTGCTGGAGTCAGATGACGTCATTTTCCGATCGTGTGCATGAAAATGGTAGTGGACATCGTTGTCTGATTGAGCATTGAGTGGATTACTCAGTTATGACAAGTTTGGGGATTAAGATTAATTGTTCGCCAATACCTGTTCTAACTGACGCTAATTGGATTATTTGGTTATAATGTGTGAATTGACAATTGGCGCCTGGTTTAACCTGGTTTTAAATAAATTTTAACAACTTAAATTTTTTTTTTTTTATTATTATGAATTTTTAAGGGGGAAAAAAAAAAACGGGATCCACGGCGCGACCGCGATAGATTGGACATCGCGAAATATCGAAACGCGATATATTGAGCTATACTGTAGAAATCAAGAACCTCTTAGCACAAACTTCACTTCTCTTTCCAAGAAACTAACCAGTCCAGTAGCAAAGTAAAAGGAAAACCTTGTTTGCACACAAGGAAATTTACTGAAACCATCTTTTCTGAACCCTTCAAGAGCAGATGGCATATTCCAAGTTTTGTTTCTTATTTTCCAGAAAAATAAATGTTGACATATCATGTGAACCATCTGCTGGGCAGACACTTTACATGCAGGTCAAGCCTTATTTTCCCTGAAAAATTATGAAAATAATTAGATTGCCATCGGCTCTAGAATAAAGTTGAAGGGTTTTAGGACAGAATTCCAAAAGAGAGAATTCTTTCCTTTTAAGAATAGCCTAAATGATAGGGAAGAAAAGCTATTTGCATTGTTTTTGTTTACATATGTGTTAAATGAGCATTGCACATTATGCTTGTTGCTTGCTGTTAGCTTTGCTTGCTTTTTGTGTTTACCTTTCACTTGGTTTTAGAATGCTAACATAGTTTCTTGTGTGTCTGTTATGTTTTGTTCAAACAGTTGCTTATTATTGTCATTCCCTGCTTCAAGTACTAGTCCATAGGGTTAGATACAGACAGCAAAAAGGTAAGGAAGTTTCTTTCTTTTTATAAAAGTACACCTCAACTGCTTTATAACACTGTTCATTTTAACATGGTTTTGGATATAACACAGTTTAAAAATGGATCCAAACAATATTTAGATTATGATTTTTCATGTAATATACATATTTGTTTGGATATAACATGGTTGTTTTATCCCTTATCCTACTGTTCATGACAAACCCTACCTTTGGAAACAGTGCAGTTCCAGATCAGATGACTTCTTCAGAAGCCATCTGATCAGGATCTACACTGTCTGACATCCAGTTTGTGAATTTTCAGGAATAAATTGCATCAAGCAATCTGATTGGTTCAGAGTCAGAAATGGGTGTGGATAAGTTAATTATTCAGCAGGATAAGGTTAACCAACACAATACTGAACCCAAACAACAGTGTTATAAAGAGGTTGGGTTGTATCAGAATTTAAATTAATGGGCAAGGGTGTAGTCAGCACCCGTGTGCATAAAAATGCAAAATTTCATCATATCTTTTTTGCAACAGACATAATATAGACATGCAGTTTTGTACAAGGGACCATTTTGTAGCCATTTCTTTCTGCATCAGCTTCAAAGTTTTGTTTGGATTTAACCTACGTTCTGATCTAATACACATTTTTGCCTCGGATCTGTTCAGCAGGATCTGCTGCAGCTGCCATATGATTGGTACCTTTCATTGTGCTATTGAAAAACAGCACCCATCACTGAAAAGCTACTTAATTTAAATGAGGCTGTTAGTTGAAGGATGTTTGATTTCATCCTAATATGTCAGGAAAGAAGTTCTGTAGCAGAGATCTATTACTGTTTGTGCTGGGCCACACGCACCTTTGCAATTAACCCATTTTGTACCAGAAACCCCAAAACGGGTACCCTGGCAAACAGTGCAGGACCAGATCATACGCCGCAGAACGCGGCATATGATGAGGACCTCCACTGTTTGCTAAAAGTTCAGTCTTTTTCCAAATAAATTTTGATGAAAACACAACCTGACACCCCTGAATTTTAAAATGGGTTTCTGCTATATATATAAGGAGAACCCATTTGGTACAAAAAGGGTTAAAAAACTGAGCCCAGATTAACTTAATGAGCTTGTCGATAAACAAAACTTTTAAATGGTCTTGCAGGTACACTGCATACACGTAAATTATGCTGAAAAACTTCGAGTAGCTTTGCACTCATTTCCAGCAAAAATATAAGCATATTTAGTATATTAAATTATCAAAGGTTTAACAATATGGTAATAACCAGCATTGTTAGTAGCCACCAAAGAGCTTGTTTTCGGACCATGCTAGAGTGGCACTTCAGTCTTTACATACAAGGGTCATTCAGTAAGTTCTGATAATGACCTTATTGTAAGAAAACTATGTGATACACACCTACCGTATCTATATTCCTTCAATGTAACAACGGAACCCCTGCTTCTAACAACCGCTTTCCATCTGTTCGGAAGATTGTCGATTCCCGTTGCTAGGCAACTGTGTGTGATGCGTTGAAGCTCCATGGCCATGGCAACTTTAAGCTCCTCGTAAAGTCATTAAATCTTACACCCCTGAGTGGCATTTTGAGTTTAGGAAAAAAGTCATAGTCACAGGGACTCATGTCCGGTGAATAAGGGCAACACTGCCCAGTTATATTCCTCGATTTTTGAAGTCACTAGGTGTGATTAATGCGGAGTTGCATTGTCACGAATTAACAGAACCCCTGACTTCAAGAGTGCTGTGTTTTTTTTTCCTGATAGCTGGTCTCAATTTCTCTTTCAAAAATGTTTCATAATACATTCTGTTAACTGTATGTCTAAGAGGAACATAATCCGTTGCCAATACACTGCCATTATCATAGGATATACTTGCAAGCTGTTTCAGGTTCTCTTCAACAGTCTTCATCAAAATTTTGCAGGCCTTGGCGACCTTGGAGTGTGCCATTTGAAGGACTGTGACTTTAATTTGGATTCATAGCTACGTAGCCATGCCACATCTGTTGCCACAGTTTGGTTAAGATACTGTTAGTCTTCATTTTCATATCTTTTTAAGTGATTTTCTGCAGTCACTAACTGGTCCATCATTTGGTCTCATGTTAGGTGATGTGGCACCCATCTTGCAGAAACTTGGCGCATTCGTAAATGACATGTCAAATTGTATGAATTCACCCAACAGAAATACCAAGACTTTCAGCTAACTCCTTGCATGTTAATCGCCGATCTTCATTCAATAGGTCCCTAACTTTTTCAACATGGCACTTGTCTGTACCCTCAACTGGCCATCCACTACGGGGGCTATCAGAAACATCAAATTTTCCATCTGCAAATTGCCTAATCCATCTATTAACTGTATTAAATGAAACAACAGATTCACATAACTGTTCATGGATTTCCTTCCCAGTTTTCCCTCTCAAAAACTCTATACATGTATACACATGCTGTTCATCTAAGCTCACTGCGGCCATGACGTTTGAGCTGCATTCAAATGGCGTCATATATATATATGACGTCATATGTCGCATGGGAATGTGTTCTACATCAATTAGTAGCTTAATTGTTTGTCACTCGTACAAAGTTTCATCATTTTAAAATGAAAGACAAAAATGTTATGGGGTCATTATCAGAACTTATTGAATGACCCTGGTATAATTAGTGCTATGACAGGTGAAGGTTCATGTATCATAGGGTCATTAGTATGTTAAGGGATCAGCTTGATTGCACTGCACATTTAACAGATTTATTTGAAAAGGTTGCTTTATTAGCTCACCTGAGCACGAAGTGCTCAAGGTGAGCTATTGTGATCGCCTTTTGTCCGGCGTCCGTCGTGCGTCGTGCGTCGTGCGTCGTGCGTCGTCAACAATTCACTTAAATGACATCTCCTCCTAAACCAGCGAATGGATTTCAAAATACTTTCATAGAAATGTTCCTTGGGTGACCCTCTACCAAAATTGCTAAAATGGTTCCGCTCCGCAGAACAAAATGGCCACCAGAGCTAAAAATAGAAAAACCTTTAAACGACATCTCCTCCTAGCCCTTTGGCCCAATTTCAAAATAATTTCACGGAAATGTTCCTTGGATGACCCTCTACCAAAATTGCTAAAATGGTTCCGCTCCGCTGAACAAAATGGCCGCCAGAGCTAAAAATAGAAAAACCTTTAAACGACATCTCCTCCTAGCCCTTTGGACCGATTTCAAAATAATTTCACAGAAACGTTCCTTGGATGACCCTCTACCGAAATTGCTAAAATGGTTCCGCTCTGCTGAACAAAATGGCCACCAGAGCTAAAAATAGAAAAACCTTTAAACGACATCTCCTCCTAGCCCTTTGGCCCGATTTCAAAATAATTTCACTGAAATGTTTCTTGGATGACCCTCTACCGAAATTGCCAAAATGGTTCCGCTCCGCTGAACAAAATGGCCGTCAGAGCTAAAAATAGAAAAACCTTTAAACGACATCTCCTCCTAGCCCTTTGGTCCGATTTCAAAATAATTTCACAGAAATGTTCCTTGGATGACCCTCTACCAAAATTGCTAAAATGGTTCCTCTCCGCAGAACAAAATGGCCGCCAGAGCTAAAAATAGAAAAACCTTTAAACGACATCTCCTCCTAGCCCTTTGGCCCGATTTCAAAATAATTTCACAGAAATGTTCCCTGGATGACCCTCTACCAAAATTGCTAAAATGGTTCCGCTCCGCTGAACAAAATGGCCGCCAGAGCTAAAAATAGAAAAACCTTTAAACGACATCTCCTCCTAGCCCTTTGGCCCGATTTCAAAATAATTTCACAGAAATGTTCCTTGGATGACCCTCTACCGAAATTGCTAAAATGGTTCCGCTCTGCTGAACAAAATGGCCGCCAGAGCTAAAAATAGAAAAACCTTTAAACGACATCTCCTCCTAGCCCTTTTGCCCGATTTCAAAATAATTTCACAGAAATGTTCCTTGGATGACCCTCTACCGAAATTGCTAAAATGGTTCCTCTCTGCTGAACAAAATGGCCGCCAGAGCTAAAAATAGAAAAACCTTTAAACGACTTTCTCTCCTAGCCCTTTGGCCCGATTTCAACATAATTTCACTGAAATGTTTCTTGGATGACCCTCTACCGAAATTGCTAAAATGGTTCCGCTCCGCTGAACAAAATGGCTGCAAGAGCTAAAAATAGAAAAACCTTTAAACGACATCTCCTCCTAGCCCTTTGGTCTGATTTCAAAATAATTTCACAGAAATGTTCCTTGGATGACCCTCTAGCAAAATTGCTAAAATGGTTCCACTCCGCTGAAAAAAATGGCCGCCAGAGCTAAAAATAGAAAAACCTTTAAACAACATCTCCTCCTAGCCCTTTGGCCTGATTTCAAAATTATTTCACTGAAATGTTCCTTGGATGACCCTTTACAGAAATTGCTAAAATGGTTCAGCTCTGCTGAACAAAATGGCCACCAGAGCTAAAAATAGAAAAACCTTTAAACGACATCTCCTCCTAGCCCTTTGGCCCGATTTCAAAATAATTTCACTGAAATGTTCCTTGGATGACCCTTTTCAGAAATTGCTAAAATGGTTCTGCTCCGCTGAACAAAATGGCCACCAGAGCTAAAAATAGAAATACCTTTAAGCATCATCTCCTCCTAGCCCTTTGGCCCGATTTCATATTATAGCCTGGGCCAATAATGGCTCACCCAGGGGCCCACTTGATACCCTATGGATCAGGTGAGCGATCCAGGGCCATCATGGCCCTCTTGTTTTAATAACATGCTATCTGTTTAAATAAAAAGAATAAAAAAAATATACAATTTTTTTAGCACTAACAAGCTTTAAAATTTCCAAATACAATAACACCTGCGCACTAAAATGGCGTCTGTCTTATGACTAGACCTGACAGTTTTCAGATGAAAATGTGTGATATTTTTCCTTATTTATAGTCCAAATATAGATTGTGAGTACTCATTAGAAGCACCTCAATGAGGCGGTCTAACATGTACTCTTAATCTATGTCTTTCAGGTAAAAATAAGAAAAATAATAATTAATATCCCCTTCAACGCCACTTTTCTGTATATTTAAGTGACATTTGGAGTGGCATTCATTATGCACATGTCAAACAGATGTATTTTAATAAAAACACAGGCCTCAAGAGAGTCAATACGTACACAGTCAGGTACATCGGTAGGCTTGTTATGCTGACTTTGGACACGCTCGGTTCAGCCACACCACTTGTCCATAAAGTTGGCATTAGGGACATACTTAATAATAAACAAAGTTCTTTAACATCAATTTGCCCTTTGTCTAAAAATAAAAAGTAGAGATTGATGGTGTGCACTGCAAAATTGGTGTCAAATATACTTCTGGAATATGCAGGGTTTTGCTTTTGTTAGCATTTGTACTTATAACAATGCATGTGGCAATAAAAAAATAGAAGACTGGAGGGTAAGAAGAGAATGTTGTATTTAAAGCATCCTTTTTGTCCTGGTGTTTTTGAAGTTTGAAACTAACATGTTTGGTGTTGCATCTAACATTTACAGGAATCAAAGGGTTCTCCCACTCCCTCACCCCCACCATGTCAGAAACAGGAGGAAGAGGAAATAGATATAGATTTAAATGACCCTGAGGTGGCTGAGGCAGCCCTTAAAATACAGGCAGGCTTTAGGGGTCACCAGTCCCGAGAAGAATATAGAAAGAAGAAGGTTGGTTCTTATAGGAACTAATAAATGATAAATTGTTTCATTCAGCTACTTCATTGTGTTTTGTACAATATAAAAATACTGTATGTGGTAATCTGCACTGAATTCAGATTTTATTAACAATATGGGAAATATCTCCTAACTTTAATGTCCATAAAAGGGTGTATCCTTAATACTGAACATAATCTATCTGAAAGTGGGCAGTTAATTAAGCCTTATACAGTGAAATTCCTCCATTAAGACCAGCTAAAATTAAGACTTCTTTAAATTAATAGGTTTCAATTTCTCTTTCTTTTGGTTTTCTACACCCAGTGTCTTCTAGTGAGAGACCACCTTTGGGACTGTTCAAACGTGGTCTTAGCAGTCACAAAGGTGGTCTTTATATAGTGAAGAAAATATTTAACAGTATTTAATGTGTGTATCAGTTTTTTTTTATGCCCCATAAACCTCAAATGCAGAATATTTTTTATGTCTCCCTCCGAAAAATTTTTTTTCGGAGAGACATATTGTTTTTCCCCCAGGCGTCTGTTTGTCCGTCTGTCACAAAATCGTGTCCGCTCTATAACTTGAAAACCGTTAAAGCTATCTTCACAAAACTTCATATAAGTATTAATCAATATTAGATGACCTGCAGAGCGTAAGAACTATAACTCTCGCTTTTATACTTTTTGAGTTATCTCCCTTGGAAGTTTGTCGGTATGTTTGTTTGTTTGTTTGATTTGAGGTTTAACATCCCAGTCAACACTGTTAAGGTCATTTTGGAGATGTTGCTTCCAATTTTTTGGGACTTTTACCCGACATTGAGATGAAATGACATCTCAAGCCCTGTCGCCCAATAAAACCAATAGGGTTTATTAGCATGGACGGTCCGCCTCGCACTGCGGTTCCTGGACAGGCTTAGATCCTCTAAGCGGTTTACCAGTACTAGTGTGCAGGCCAGACTCAGCTCTGCGTGGAAGCATCATGCAGCCCATCTATTTCTTCAAGCCCCGGTATGTATGTATGGGCAAATCGTGTCCGGTCAATAACTTTCTTATTTTTAGATGGATTTTGAAATTACTTGGCAGATATATTAACCACCATGAGACGATGTGTGGTGCGCATAACCCAGGTCGGTACCTTAATGGTCAAGGTCATGCTTAGAGGTCAAAAGTCAAAAATGGGCCTTTTTTCGTGTTTGGTCAATAACTTTCTTATTTTTAGGTGGATTTTGAAATTACTTGGCAGAAATGTTAACCACCATGAGACGGTATGTTGCGTGCATGACCCAAGTTGGTACCTCAAAGGTCAAGGTCATACTTAGAGGTCAAAGGTAAAAAAAAGGGGCCTTTTTTTGCGTGTTTGGTCAATAACTTTCTTATTTGTAGATGGCTTTTGAAATTACATGGCAGAAATGTTAACCACGATGAGAGGATGTGTCTCTTGCATGACCCATGTTGATACCTCTAAGGCCAAGATCATACTAAGAGGTTAAAGGTAAAAAAAGGAGTCTTTTTTAAGTGTTCAGTCAATAACTCTGTTTCCTGGATGGATTGTGAAATTACTTGGCAGAAATGTTAACCATCATGAGACGATGTGTTGCGTGCTAGACCCAGGTCGGTACCTCCAAGATCAAGGTCATACTAAGAGGTCAAATGTCAAAAAAAGGTCTTTTTTTTTTTCTGTGTCCAGTCAACTACTTTTTTATTTCTCGATGGACTTTGCAGAAATGTTCACCTTCATTAGACAATGAGTCATGTGCAAGACCAAGGTCCATACCTCCAATGTCAAGGTCATACCTAGAGGTCAAATGTCAAAAAAGGGGCCTTTTTTGTGTACAGTCAATAACTTTCTTATTCTTTGATGGATTATGAAACTACTTGGCAGAAATGTTAACCATCATGAGAAAATGTGTTGTACCTCAAAGGTCAAGGCCATACTTAGAGGTCAAAGGTAAAAAAAGGGCTTTTTTGTGTACGGTCAATAAAGCCCCTGTCACACTATGCCGCATTTCCACTGCGATGGAACGGCATTGTTTAATTTTCCAGAACGCCACAAGATCGCAAGAAATATGGGATATTTTTCGTGAACATGGACATGTCATGGTGTCCTTACAGTGACCAAGACGGTACATAGCTTACATGGCGATCTATTGCGATCCTGCGGCGTTCTTGATGGCGTGCACTGCGCTTTTACCGTGCTCACAATGCATGCACTGCGCTTTTATGGCGCTCACACTGCGCTGACGGCATGTTGAAGACGTTCATTTGCACTATAAAGCAAAGTGTAAACAGACATCTTCATCAGTCAAACAGTTTTGTTTGATTTGAGGTTTAACGTCCCCATCAACACAGTGTAGGTCATTTGAGGGAGACGTTGCTTCCAATTTCGTGGGTTTTTTACCCGAAATTGAGATGAAATGACATCGCAATCCCTGTCACACATTGAAACCAATAGGGTTAATAAGCATGGATGGTCCGACTCGTGCCCTTTTGCCTGGGCAAGCTTAGATCCCCTAAGTGGTTTACCAGGGTCGACAGCAAGTCCACCGCCATCACCGCAAGCAGGAGCAAGTCCACCGCCATTACCTTATCAAGCCCGGGATGAGTCACCACAGAAGACAGTGCTCAATCAAACGTTATGTTCCACAGTCTACTCTAGCCACTGTTTATACAAGCGGGCACCCCCGCCCATATGGACTGGAAAAAATAGATGGACTGCATGATGCTTCCACGGAGAGCTGAAACCGACCGCAAACGAGTACTGGTAAACCACTCAGAGGATCTAAGCCTGCCCAGGCAAAGCGGTGCAAGACGGGCCGTCCATGCTTATAAACTCTATTGGTTTCATTGGGCGGCAGGCTTGAGATGTCATGTTATCTTAATGGCGGGTAAAAGTCCCACAAAATTGGAAGCAACGTCTCCAAAATGACCTTTACAATGTTGACGGGGACGTTAAACCTCAAATCAATCAATCAATTATACAAGCTGAGCTTATAAGGCGTTGTAGGAGACCTCTGTGAGCCCCTGCCGAGCTCCTGTAGTATTGTTTGAGACCTTACTGCACTGCTATGGCAACCTTACGGCGACCTCACTGCGCTCTTATCAGAACACCGAGCGACGGCGTTTGTTTTGAGCATGCTCAAAATGAGCGCCGTCGCTTGGCGTTCTATGCGATCCCAACTCGCCTACTGGCGATGCCACTGCATTGCTACGGTGATGTTTGCGATCGTACTGTGCGCACCTCGGCGTTCTGCATTTTTCTTGGACGCCGTCAAAACGCGGCGCTGGTGTGACCGGTGTTTAATTTTCTTATTTCTCTCTGAACTTTTTAAAGTTATTTTGCAGAAATGTGTTGCACACAAGACCCAGGTCAATACCTCCAATGTCAAGGTCATACTTAGAGGTCAAAAAGTGGGGAGACATCAGTGTTTTTGTAGAAAAACAAATTCTAGATTTTTTTTTTATTTTGACATTAGGAATAAAGGGTCATAATCCAATACAAGTTACAGAATGTGAATACATGTACATGTATTTTAAGATATTATTGTGAAAACTCCTTTTAGACTGTTGTATTGTTTTTGTCACATACATGTAATAGTATCGTAAAAATCCTAAAAATTGTTACATCTTGAGGACTCCCTGTAAATCTCCTAAAATTATAACAAATTTGTTTCACAATCCAGCAAGGAGTCCAAAAGGTGCAGACAAAATGGCAAACAGTGTAGACACTGATCAGACTGCTCTTTGATCTGGGTATGTACTGTTTGCTTAACCCTTGTTCTGCTGAGCCCGGATATGCTTTTTCTTTGAAACACTGTAGATCGCGATCAGATGGCTTCTGAAGAAGCCATCTGATCAGGATCTACATTGTTGTCATTCAGATTGTGAATTTGTTGTAATAATTTGCTGCAGGTAATCTGATTGGTTGATAATCAGTAGTGGGTGTGGCATATGTGAATATTCAGCAGGACAAGGGTTAAGCTTATCTATTTGGATCTTTACGGTACTCTTGGACAAAATGTTAAAGCAATGATGCCTCCAATATTGCATGCTTTATAGCAAATCTTTGCATGATTAGATGGTCTTCTTCTTTGCTACAGCCTTTTATCAGCATGATAAGCTAGGTATCTACTAGGGAACTTTATATCATTACGAAAACATGCCTGTACAAAAACATTGTAAACTTTTCTGCCGGAAAAACAAAAATTTTAAGATGAAAAATTGCAGTGTTTTTCTTATTTCTGCTCAGAATATGGATTGTGGGTACTCGTTAGAACCGCCTCATCGAGGCATTTCTAATGAGTACCCACAACTAACGAGTACCCACAATCTATATTTTCTGCCTGCGCCCATTGGGGCTTGAAGAAATAGATGGCCTGTATGATGCTTCCACGCAGAGCTGAAATCGACCGCAAATGAGTACTGGTGAACCGCATAGAGGATCTAAGCCTACCCAGGCAAAGCGGGCCAGTCGGACTGTCCATGCTCATAAACTATATTGGTTTATTGGACAGCAGGGCTTGAGATGTTGTTTCATCTCAATGTCTGGTAAAAGTCCCACAAAATTGGAAGCAACGTCTCCAAAATGACCTGTACAGTGTTGAAGGGGACGATAAACCTCAAATCAAACAAACAAACAATCTATATTTTAGAGCAGAAATAAGAAAAATAAGGTTTTCCCCTGTGAAACCCCAGTTTTACTATACAAAAGTATGGTTCAAGGGGGTGAAAAATATATAGGCGTGTTTTCGTGATGTATACTTCACTCAGGAAACATTCTTTGGCTACCAGATACTTTACTTACTAAGTCTTATAATTAAATGAATTAAGATACTGGTGGGGGACTGATCAATCAGAACACAAAGCCTGTTCCAAATATTGTTATACTGCGGACTAAATATGCTTTCACTTTCTTGTACCCAAATTACAAATCATACTCTAAAATTTCTGATAGTTTCATTTTCCAGTGTTTAAATAGTCATTGGTCAGTTGCATAAACAAATGACCAACCACAAAAACTGAGCCGTGTTCATTACAGCTCACAGATTGTAATCCTGGGTTTTGTCAATTTGTATGTGATTTGGACCTCATCACGAAAACACCCCTACATAATTTTGACCCCCTTGAACTCCACTTTTATATAGTATAACTGGGGTTTACAGGAGTAAAACTCAATTTTCTTATTTCTGCTCTAAAATATAGATTGTGGGTACTCCTTAGAACCGCCTCATCGAAGTGGTTCTAACTTGTTCCCACAATCTATATTTTGAGCAGAAATAAGAAAAATATCACATTTTTTCATCTTAAAAATTTCCTTTTTCAGGCGATAAAATTAACAATGTATTTGTATAGGTGTGTTTTTGTAATGTAAAAATGACATGTTACTGTACAGGAAGCTGAAGCTGAGAAAGAACAAACACAAGAAGAGACACCAAATGACCAGGAAGAGGTAGACCTAGATCTAGATGATCCTGAACTCAAAGATGCAGCCCTTAAAATTCAGACGGGCTTTAGGGGTCATTTAGCTAGGAAAGAGGTTCAGGCCATGAAGGTTTGTTTTGGTCACAGAACACCTTAGCATCTTCTCGCCTGTAGCTGCCTGATCTCACACAGTGTTGTAGGATATAGTTGCATAGCCTTGTGTTGTGCATGTTGTTGAACACCTTAGCTGTAAATCAAGTTTTGTTGATTGGCATGTCAGAGGCAATCTGTTCTATCAAAATGCCCAAAATATGTTATGTTTGTTTGATTTGAGGTTTAACCTCCCTGTCAACACTGTATCTATAGGGCATTTTGAAGACATTGCATCCAATTTTGTGGGACTTCTCCCCGATATTGAGATGAAATGACATCTCAAGCCCTGGCGCCAAATGAAACCAAAAGGGTTTATAAGCATGGACGGTCGGACTCGCACCGCTTTGCCTGCGCAGGCTTAGATCCTCTATGTAGTTTAGAAGTACCCCTGTGCGGTTGGATTCAGCTCTGCGTGGAAGCATCATGCAGCCCATCTATTTCTTCAATTTCTTCAAGCCCCAGTGGGCGGGGGCCACCCAAAATATGTACATGTACTCTATTTACCCCACGTATTCGGGCACCTCAACTCTTTACCATACTTGTTCCAAAATTTGAATAAGTATAATTAGGGCTGGCTAATCAGAGCTGAAGAGATAATTGATTATCGGTCCTGTCATTGCGATCGATAATCGATTAGTAATCACTAAGGTTTTTGTCATTATTTTTCTTGTCTGGTTTTCTGTCTGAGTATGACTCTTACCATATGTTGCACTTAACCATATGTATATTTAAACAGACAGGCCTGAGCAAACAGTGAAGACCCAGATGTGACGCCGCATAATGCGGCGTCTCATCAGGGTCTACACTGTTTGCCACTCATCCAGCTATTTTATGCATAATTTTGGCTAGTAAATTGTACCTATCAAGTAATCGATTAAAAGCAAATCAGAATTGATAATCATTTTTGTGGAGATTATCGATCGATTAATAGGTTATACGATTAATCGTGTCAGCCTTAAGTATAATTTACTTCCCAATGTTGTGTCTAAAAATAGCTTGATGAGTGGCAAACAACGTAGACTCTGATAAGATGGCCATCGTGGCTTGAAGAAATATATGGGCTGCATGATGCTTCCACGCAGAGCTGAATCTGACCCACACACAAGTACTGGTAAACCGCTTAGAGGAGCTAAGCCTGTCCAGGCAAAGCAGTGCCCACGAGTCGGACCGCCCATGCTTATAAACCCTATTGGTTTCATTGGGCGACAGGGCTTGAGATGTCATTTTGTCTCAATGTTGGGTAAAAGTCCCACAAAATTGGAAGCAATGTCTCCAAAATGACCTTTACAGTGTTGACAGGGACGTTAAACCTCAAATCAAACAAACTATTGGAATACACTAGAGTAAATACGGCCTATCAGGCTACAATTAAGCCTCATCTTGGCTGTTTCCATTATGATCAGAAGTTATATAAGAGCCAGAGCACAACAAAATTTACAATAAAATGTATGACCAGTGAAGACTGATCAGCACATCTGCACAGCCTGATCAGAGTCTTTGCTGTTCTCATAAACCGTCTTTAGTCTCTGGACTATTAACTCTTTTCCTGCTAATACCAGATATGCCTTATCTTTGAAACAATGTAGATCCAGATCAGATAGCTTCTGACGAAGCCATCTGATCAGGATCTACATTGTTTGCCATTCAGATTGTGAATTTGTTGCAATAATTTGCATCAAGTAATCTGATTGGTTGATAATTGGTAGTGGGTGTGAAATATATGAATATTCAGCAGGACAAGGGTTAAAAAAGGAATAAGTGACCACTCTTGAGAAGACTGGCTGATGTGAGTCTAGGTCTTATTGTAGGTGTGATGGCGCATATGATATTATAGTTTGGAAGTAAATGATTGTTTGTTTGTTTGATTTGAGGTTTAACGTCCCCGTCAACACTGTAAAGGTCATTTTGGAGACATTGCTTCCAATTTTGTGGGACTTTTACCCGACATTGAGTTGAAATGACATCTCAAGCCCAATGAAACCAATAGGGTGTATAAGCATGGACGATCAAACTCACACCGCTTTGCCTGGGCAGGCTTAGATCCTCTAAGAGGTTTACCAGTACTCGTGTGCGGGTCGGTTTAAGCTCTGCGTGGAAGCATCATGCAGCCCATCTATTTCTTCAAGCCCCGGAAGTAAATGAAGCTAGCCTTGTGTTTCCATGACAGTCTGCCAGTAAACAAACTTAGATCTATACATATAGTGTTATACCCTAGTCTTAACCCTTAAAACCTTAGTCGTTTTGCAGAGCAGATAGCAAGTGAATTGATTTGGATTCTTTATTGGAGAGAGGATTTATATTTTATGTGAATTCACATGAAATGTCAAGCTCTATCAAATTAACAAGTCTGTGTAATGAACACCACTATTAATCCCTTTTTGTATAGAGATTTTGGGGCTTAAAGGGGTGTACATTATTTTTGCTCAAAAACATAGATTCTGGTACATGTAAGTATGGCCTCAATTAAAGGGTTCCAACGAGCACCCAGAATCTATGTCTGGACTAGGAATAAGAAAAATATCACATTTTGTTCATATCAACCCATTTAGTACCAGAAACCCAAAAATGGGTACCCTGGCAAACAGTGCAGGCCACAGAATTCGGCGTCTCATCAAGGCCTCCACTGTTTGCTAAAAGTTCAGTCATTTTCCAAATAAATTTTGATGACAACACAACCTGTCACCCCTAAATTTTGAAATGAACTCCTGCTATAATATATAAAGAGGATTTGATTATTTGATTTGAGGTTTAACGTCCCCGTCAACACTGTAAAGGTCATTTTTGAGATGTTGCTTCCAGTTTTGAGGGACTTTTACCTGACACTGAGATGAAATGACATCTCAAGCCCTGTCGCCCAATGAAACCAATAGGGTTTGTAAGCATGGACGGTCCGACTCGCACAGCTTTGCCTGGGCAGGCTTAGATCCTCCAAGCGGTTTACCAGTTGTCGTGTTCGGGTAGGTTTCAGCTCTGCGTTGAAGCATCATGCAGCCCATTTATTTCTTCAAGCCCTGATGGGCGGGGTCGGGTATATTAGGATGAAGATTCCATTTGGTACAAAAACGGTTAAAGAAAAGTGCTAGTTCTGATGATATAAAAGGCATCAAATTGCACACAGATGTGTTATCTTAACCCTTGTTCTGCTGAATATTCAAATATGCCACACCCACTACTGATTATCAACCAATTAGATTACTTGATGCAAATGATTGCAACAAATTCACAATCTGAATGTCAAACAGTGTAGATGCTGATCAGATGGCTTCTTCAGAAGCCATCTGATCTGGATCTACACTGTTTGCAAAGATAGGGGTTGTCGCGAACAGCAAGATAAGGGTTAATGTATCTCAGAAAAATAAGAAATGTTTGAAAAAGACGTCAACCAATGTCATGCTTGGAAGTTTAAGGGTTAAAATAGAGAAATATATTTCTGTCATGTTCAACCAAATTACAGCTATGAGTAGTCATCACGTGAACAAGTTCCGTGAAATGAAGACCCCCCTAAACCTCACTTTATATAGAGAAAACTGAGGTTTACGGGGGTACCTATACATTATTTTTCGCTAGAACTGCCTCACTGAGAGGGTAGTTAGGCAGTTCTAAGGAGCACCCTCAACCTCTGTTTTGAACATTTATAACAAAAATATCAAGGATTTTCATTATAAAAGTAGCCATTTTGGAGATGTGAAAAATGCACTATGTCGCATGGGTGAGTTATCGTAATAACAGTACTTCAATACTTAGAAGGAAAACCATTTCCTCTCCAAATGAAAAGAAAATTTCAACAAATGATACTGTTTATGTTAGAGGGATAATTAACACTTGGTTAAAAGGAATACATTATTGTTTTACAACACAACCTTGTTATAACACGGTTGGATATAATATAGTTTCAAGGTGGATCCCAAAAATGTGTAGATTATATAACAAAATGACCATAAATGGTCATTTTTCTATATAATCTGCAACTTTTTTGTTTGGATATAAAACGGTCTTAAAGTAACACGGTTTCTGCTTTGGACCCCATTAATAGTGTTATAAAGAGGTTGTGGTGTATTAACATTGTAACTGAAACTAAGGGTTACATTAAATCTGAAACAGTGCAGTACAAATACATCTGTCAAAACACCAAACTGAGCTTTTTATGTGGGCAATATGTAATTGGGTTGAATGTGATACATTGTGTGCTCTTCATTGTGATCATCTTCCCAGCAGGCACATGACGTAATTGTGACGTCATAACAATGTTGGTGCAACATCATGACGTTTATGCAACGTCACATCTACGTCGGTGCAACGTCGTGACGTTGCACCGACTTTGATTTGACGTTGCCCTAGCGACGTGTGCCTGCTGGGTTGTTTTGCCTACTTTTCCAATAGTAATCAATAGTTTGCCTTGTAGTTACTTTTCTTGACATAAAAAATTACCTTTCCAACTTTGTAGTCTTTGATCGTTGATCATTAAATTCCTTAATTTGTCTCCGCAACATACGTACATACGTACATCACACTTTGTAGTACTATTCTTGTCTCCGCAGCTACCTCTACAGTACTTGATACAGGGCATTGAAACTTGCAACACACTTCAGACATGCATTGAACAAGTGCATAAAGGAAACAGGATTCTGATCCAGCAGATTATTGCATAATTATGTCCCCTTGAAAGACTTTTAAAAAAACGTTTTGGCCACGTGTAGCATATTAGGTTAAATAGTACTGTTAGTGACTCCACAACTCCTCCTAAAGTATATGATGGAGACTTTCAGATGAGTCTTTAAACAGAGGTCTGGTCTCCGTATGACCTTAGCTGTTGGTGGGATGTAAAACTCAAACACTCACTCACTCACAGTATATGATGCAGGACATTGAAACTTGCAACGCACTTCAGACATGCATAGAACATGTGACATGAATTGTCAGCCACACACTTCTGGCCTCGCAAACACAAGAAAATGTAACTGAAATCTTGTAAGTATGCTAAGTATGCTTTGAAGGCATAAATGTCTTACTTTTAGGTGGTCTTAATAGCAGAATTTCACTGTATCGTAAAAAGTTTGCAGTGGCACAGTCAACATGCACAACATTTAAGCTAAAAGTTGGCCTATATTCCATAGTCCATTGACTAGAGCCATAGAATACTATTCAGGCCTTATAGTCCTCTATATCTTTAAATGTATAATACATACATACATTTCAGTTATAGTCCTGTTTTATTTATTTTAAATTTTCAAAACCTCTTCATCTTATTTTTGTGTCACTATTATAACAAATTAGTTGCTAACACTTATTTTGTTCCATTTGAATGTACATAGGCATTTATAATATGACGTGGCATCTGAGAGTGTAATAACGCCATTTAATAAATTAGATAATCCACAAGTGTATTAAATATGCAAATTAGTTAGATAAGTCCTGTAACGTTACATGTATGACGTCCTTAACGACGGCGCGTTTAGTAATGGCAGAATATTGACATCTTTGTAAACAAATTGTGAATGAAATGCATTTTAAATGTCATATGATAAATAGAATCTTGCATTCATGCTCATGTATTATTGAATTTATTAAACAAGTTGAGAAAAAAGGATAAAATGCGAGGCTTTGCCAAGCATTTTATCCCTTTTTCTCAGCTCGTTTAATAAATTCAGTAATGCGTGTCTTTATTAAACTCGTTGAAAAAAAGGGATAAAATGCTAGGCAAAGCCTCGAATTTTTTCCCTTTTTCTCAACTCATTTAATAAATTCAATAATACATGAACACTCATGTAAGATCCTCTTTATTATGTATGATTGTACATGTTTACAGTGGTGAGAATTTTCAGCTGAATCCAGGGATTTTTATGATTTCTGAGGAAAATGAAAAGTGCCGATCATGATGTAAGCTGTTGAAATACAGTGTTTCGGGAAGGGGAGTTGGGTTGGTGTGCAGGGTTTTTTCAGGGATTTTGCTGATTTATCATTCCCACCCTTGTGTTTATAAATATTTACCCATTTTGTACCGGAAACCACAAAATGGGTACCCTGGCAAACAGTGCAGGCCCAGATCAGACGCCGCAGAATGCGGCGTCTGATCAGGGCCTCCACCGCTTGCTGCAAGTTCGGTCATTTTCCATATAAATTTTGATGAAAGCACAGCCTGACACCACTTAAGTTTGAAATGGACTATATATAAGGAAGAAGATTCCATTTGGTACAAACAAGGGTTAAAGGCATATTTAGCATGATTACTCATGTTTATAATTTGAGTTTTGTTTACTCATGTTTATAATTTGAGTTTTGTTTCAGAGTAATATATTTTACCTTACCTTAATTTGAAGTGCTTAGACATTACAATTTTAAAAGTAAATGGCATATTATTTGGCAGAAAATTAGGGTCATTTTTAGCTCGTCTGTTTTTTGAAAAAAAACCTTTCGAGCTATTGTCATCACTCCGGCGTCTGCGTAGTCGTCCTGCGTCGTTCCAAAAAAACTTAACCTTGGCTATAACTTAAAAAGTATTAGACCTAGCCACATGAAACTTCATACACACACTCATCATCACAAGAGCTACATTTTGACCAAGGACCATAACAACATTGTTGATTTTGGCTGAATTATCTCCCCTTTTCCAATTTTTTTCTGAAAGACATTTTTTGCTCTCATTTTAATACTATTCACAACAGAGCCTTCAAACTTCACATGAATGTTCCTTGGGACAAGACCTTTTCAGTGATACCACACTTTTTGATCTGTGACCTTGACCTTTGAACTTTGACCTATTTTTCGAAAATTTAACCGAAAACCTTAACCTTGACCATATTTCCAAAAGTATTTGGCCTACCTTCATGAAACTTCATACACATACTCACCATCACAAGAGCTATATTCCCTACAAGTTTTATAACTCCATCTTGCAATTTGATTGAATTATCTCCCCTTTTCTCTCCGTTTTTTTTAAATTGTTTTTGTCTCTTATTTCAATACCATTCACAACAGAGCCTTCCAACTTCACATGAATGTTCCTTGGGACAAGACCTTTTCAGTCATACCACGCTTTTTGACCTGTGACCTTGACCTTTGAACTTTGACCTATTTTTCGAAAATTTAACCGAAAACCTTAACCTTGACCATATTTCCAAAAGTATTTGGCCTACCTTCATGAAACTTCATACACATACTCACCATCACAAGAGCTACATTCCCTACAAGTTTTATAACTCCATCTTGCAATTTGATTGAATTATCTCCCCTTTTCTCTCCGTTTTTTTAAAATTGTTTTTGTCTCTTATTTCAATACTATTCACAACAGAGCCTTCCAACTTCACATGAATGTTCCTTGGGACAAGACCTTTTCAGTCATACCACGCTTTTTGACCTGTGACCTTGACCTTTGAACTTTGACCTATTTTTAGAAAAATTAACCAAAAAACTGAACCTTGACCATATTTCCAAAAGTATTTGGCCTACCTTCATGAAACTTCATACACATACTCACCATCACAAGAGCTACAATCCCTACAAGTTTTATAACTCCATCTTGCAATTTGATTTGACTTAGAACTTTTGTTTTCTAAAAGAAACTGCAGACGAGCGTTGGCACCCGCTTGCGGTGCTCTTGTTTAAATACAAGTTTATGGCTTCTGTTTTTGGCAGCAACTGTGCCTATTTTGCCAGAATAAAGTATTGTTGCAATAAATTTGAGTTTTACGTCCCACCAACAGCTAAGGTCATACGGAGACGGGACCTCGGTTTAAAGACTCATCCGAAAGTCTGGAGAAGCCCGGGATCAATCCTGCGACCCCTGGTTTACAAGGCGAGTAGTGTCTACACTACACACAACGGAGGCTTCTGCAATAAATCTTGTTGCGCTGCAATATCAAAAGGTAATTAGATAATTGAATTCGTTATCACATATTTTTTTCTTCCACTTTGATTGACTGTTAACCCTTAACAACATTTAAAAATGTCGTCTGCTGAATCTTGTAAATTTTTTAAATATATTTTTTTGCATTCTGGCAAACAGTATGGGCCAAGATCAGACTGCTCCTGATCTGGGTGCACTGTGTTTGCGAATGATGAGTTTTAAAGGACTGGCGGACTGCAAAACAGACGACAATTGTCGTCCTTGGCATTTTATAGGGTAATTTCAATGAAAATTCATTGACTCAAACATGGATAGCTTGTTTATTGCGGCTAATTGGAACTCGCTTTTTAGTCCCTAATAATTTCTTCACCGAGCTCTAGATATCCATATATTTAGGATAATTTAGTAAGGTTTTTCATAATCAAGAAAGGGTATGTTTTGTCTACTCATTAGAATTGCCTCATTTTGTTTGAAAATAACATGGTCATTTAACTTAACATGGTTTCGGCTTTAGAAATGACCAATAGTGTTGTAAAGAGGTTTGGGTGTGTTATAAAAATATCTGTGTCTCTGCAATGTTATAAGACAGTTCAAAATTCATTAGCTAACAAATTTGTTGAAGAACTGCGTCCAGAATGCCTTTGGAGTTACCAAGCAAATCTAGACATTAAGAAACTACTTAACCCAGAAGATGCCAATCATGACAGTTGTCATCTGCTTTGTCCTCTGCCCCTAACTTCGAAAGTCATTTTTGTAAACAGTGTGGACCTAGATAAGACTGTTCCTGTAGAAGCAGTCTGATCAGAGTCCACACTGTATGCAAAAATATGTTTGAAATGTTTGCAAGAAAATGAAGATGCCCTTTGCAGTTGCTGTTTTTCTTTGCATCTTAAGGGGAATGGGAACACCTTCAGGGGAAGCAACTCCTGCAAAAGTATTTTTGTCTCCCATGTCAATAGGGAGACTCTTAAAGGAAAGAATTTGCTCCTCTGTGGCAAATTCTTTCCTTTAAGAGTAGACCCCTTTTTCAGTGGGACAGCACTTACAGAAAAGCAAAAAGGAAGTCCCGAAAGTTGTCTCCCTTTGAAAAATGGCAGAAAAATCTGCCAGGTGTTCCCATTTCCCTTAAGGTTTAAATGTGTAATTCCAGGAAGAGAAAGAAGCCCAAGAGAAAGAACAAACACCGAAAGAAGAGGAAGAAGTTGATATTGACTTAAAGGATCCTGAGGTACAAGATGCAGCACTCAAAATACAGGCAGGGTTTAAAGGCATGAAGGCTAGACAAGAAATCAAAGCATTGAAGGTAAAAATTCTGTAATTTTTAGGACTGAAAAATGGTGATTACGAAAAAACAGGCCTAATATACAAATACATTGTAAATTTTGCCAAAAAAATCTAAAATTTTGAAGAAGAAAAATTGTGATATTTTTATTATTTCTCCTCAAAATATAGATTGTGGGTACATGTTAGAACCGCCTAGGCAGTTATAACGCTCAGCGGTTCTAACGAGTCCCCACAGTCTACACTTTAGAGCAGAAATAAGAAAAATAACGTTTACCCCTGTAAATCCCAGTTTCACTTTATGAAAGTGGGGTTAAAGGGGTCAAATTAACATACATGTATTTGTGTGTTTTCTTGATGTAAAACAATTTGGAAATAGTTAAGCATATTCCAGAGGTTTGGCATTGTATGGCTGTAAATGTAATCGGACATTTCTAGGTGCCAGTTGAGTTTTGGGATGTATTTAACCCATTTTATACCATATCTAGTCTTCCTCCTTATATATTGCAGGAGTCCATTTCAAAATTAAAGGGCGAAAGGTTGTGTTATCTTCAGAATTTGGAAAATTTCTGAACTTTTTGCAGACAATGTAGGCCCTGATCAGACGCCGGGACACCGCATTCTGCAGCATTTGATCTGGTCCAGCACTGTTTGCTGATTACCTGTTTTGGGGGTTTTGGTACAAAATGGGAAAATGTTGTTATACCAGTAATAGAGTTTGCATGCGAATAAATTGAAAATCATTTAAATCACAGTATGTTGGTGTCTTATTTTGATGAGATTACAAAAATGCTATATTCTTTTCCCATCTTCTATAGCCATTCTTTGATCTGGTGAAATGAAACATGCAAGTTCTTCTCAGAAAAAAAAAAAAAAAATTGTAATGAGATTTCATGCAATAAGCCATTCATTCTAATGCAAATGCAGTCAGCTGAGTTGCCATGAAACAGAATTGTGTCTATATTGAAGTCATACAAAGTTATGCCTGCTACACACCAGGTTAGGCCGGGAGGCTAAACTCCTTTAACCCATGTATGCAGGAAATTCCTAAAGGGGTACCTTGGCAAACAGTGCAGGCCCAGATAAGACGCCGCAGAACGCGGGGTCTGATCAGGGCCTGCACTATTTGTTAACAGGATTATCTGTCAAAAATAGAAAAAAAAAAAACGAACAAATATGCCTAACACCCCTTGTATGACAAATGGACTTGTCCAACATATAGCAATGGAAGTGTCCACCAGCATACAATGGGTTAAAGAACTTGTGTTATGTCATTTTCTCCCAGCCCTGATTACATAAAGGCTGTCAGTTAATATACCCCCACAACTGAAGTTTGAGAGGGCATACATTATAGGAGTCAGTCTGATGGTTGGTTGGTCATTTGGTTGGTTAGTTAGTCTGTATATCCGTCCATACGTCCATCCCTGACACATTTTTTCTGGTTATGTGAATTACTTCCACATTTCTCCACCGCTTGAATTCAAATTTTACATATGCATTCACAATATGGTGTAGATGTGCGCGACATAAATTTCATATACTGGGCAAGTCAAGGTCACTGTTTCTGTAAATAGAATAGAAATCCATGACAGCAATCTTGTTTTCTCACGTGCTTTTCAACGAATGATAGAGATTTCTCGTGAAATCATAATTGTTATTTTCACTGTTTCAGACAGTGAAAATCAATTTTTATTTTGCACTGTTTGTGAATTCTGACATATTTCTATGTAATTTTTACATTTTTAGCTCGTCTGTTTTTTTGAAAAAAAACTTTCGAGCTATTGTCATCACTCCGGCGTCTGCGTTGTTGTCCTGCGTCGTCCTGCGTCGTTCCAAAAAAACTTAACCTTGTTATTTTCACTGTTTCAGACAGTGAAAATCAATTTTTATTATAGCCCCGCTTGAAAAGTGGGGCTATATTGGATTTGCCCTGTCATTCTGTAATTCCGTAATTCTGTAATTCTGTAATTCCGTAATTCCGTTATTCCGTTATTTTTTCGTCACAGTTTTCCCCGAAACTAAGAGAGCTAGAAAACTAAAACTTTGTATACACGTGGACAATGGGTGCCTCCACGGACCTTACCGAAATTATGACCAAGGGCCCATAACTCTTGGAGTTATCTCCCCTGATAGGTTTTTTTAAATGAAAATGTTTGGTCACAGTTTTCTCAGGAACGAAAGAAGCTAGAAAGCTCAAACTTTGCATAAATGTGGACAATGGGTGGATATAGGGAGCTTACCAAAATAATGGCCAAGGGCCCATAACTGTTGGAGTTATCTCTCCTGATAGGTTTTTTAAATAAATGAAAATATAGGTTTTTTTTAAATGAAAATGTTTGGTCACAGTTTTCTCAGGAACTAAAGAAGCTAGAAACCTCAAACTTTGCATAAATGTGGACAATGGGTGGATATAGGGAGCTAACCAAAATAATGGCCGAGGGCCCATTACTTTTGGAGTTATCTCCCCTGATAGTATAGTTTTTTTTAATAAATGAAAAGGTTTGGTGACAGTTTTCTCAGGAACTAAGAAAGCTAGAATACTGAAACTTTGTATGAACATGAAAAGTGGGTGGATGTATGGCCCTTACCAAAATAATGGCCAAAGGCCCATAACTCTTGGAGTTATCTCCCCTGATAGGATATTTTCTGCAAGTAAAAAAATCATTTCACTTTTCTAACCATCAAACCATGAAAAATATTTTCGATACAGTTTTCTCAGGTACTAAGAAAGCTAGAAAGCTGAAACTTTGTATAAACATGAACATTAGGTGGATGTAAGTAAATAATGGCCAACAACATTACTCTTGGGGTTATCTCCCCAGCAAAGAAAAAAAAAATATTAAAGTTTTCTCTGGAACTAAGAAAGCTCCCCTGATAGGTTAAAAGCTTTTAGAGTCAATGTGTCTTACTCCTCTGATAGCGCTATAGCGGGGCTATAGTCAGATCCTCTGACAGCTCTAGTTTTGCACTGTTTGTGAATTCTGACATATTTCTATGTAATTTTTACATTTTTAGCTCGTCTGTTTTTTTGAAAAAAAAACTTTCGAGCTATTGTCATCACTCCGGCGTCTGCGTTGTTGTCCTGCGTCGTCCTGCGTCGTTCCAAAAAAACTTAACCTTGGCTATAACTTAAAAAGTATTAGACCTAGCCTCATGAAACTTCATACACACACTCATCATCACAAGAGCTACATTTTGACCAAGGACCATAACAACATTGTTGATTTTGGCTGAATTATCTCCCCTTTTCCAATTTTTTTCTGAAACACATTTTTTGCTCTCATTTTAATACTATTCACAACAGAGCCTTCAAACTTCACATGAATGTTCCTTGGGACAAGACCTTTTCAGTGATACCACACTTTTTGATCTGTGACCTTGACCTTTGAACTTTGACCTATTTTTTGAAAATTTAACCGAAAACCTTAACCTTGACCATATTTCCAAAAGTATTTGGCCTACCTTCATGAAACTTCATACACATACCCACAATCACAAGAGCTACATTCCCTACAAGTTTTATAACTCCATCTTGCAATTTGATTGAATTATCTCCCCTTTTCTCTCCCTTTTTTTATGCCCCCGGAATCTAAGAGATTCGGGGGCATATAGTTTTTGGTCTGTCCGTCTGTTTGTCCGTTTGTCCGTCTGCAAAAACTTTAACATTGGGCATAACTTTTGAATGGTAGTAGATAGAGCTTTCATATTTCACATGTGTATACCTTATCACAAGACCTTTCCAGTGGTACCATAATTTTTGATCTCGTGACCTTGAACTTGACCTTTGACCTATTTTTTTCAAAATTTTTAAAAATATTAACATTGGCGCTGTCCGGGGGCATCAGTGTTTCACAAACACATCTTGTTTTAAATTGTTTTTGTCTCTTATTTCAATACTATTCACAACAGAGCCTTCCAACTTCACATGAATGTTCCTTGGGACAAGACCTTTTCAGTCATACCACGCTTTTTGACCTGTGACCTTGACCTTTGAACTTTGACCTATTTTTCGAAAAATTAACCAAAAAACTTAACCTTGACCATATTTCCAAAAGTATTTGGCCTACCTTCATGAAACTTAATACACATACTCACCATCACAAGAGCTACATTCCCTACAAGTTTTATAACTCCATCTTGCAATTTGATTTGACTTAGAACTTTTGTTTTCTAAAAGAAACTGCAGACGAGCGTTGGCACCCGCTTGCGGTGCTCTTGTTGTTGGAATGTAACAGTTGTTTAATCGGCCCCCACCCATCGGGACTTGAAGAAATAGATAGGCTGCATGATGCTTCCATGCAGAGCTGAAACCGACTACACACGAGTTCTGGTAAACCACTTAGAGGATCTAAGCCTGCCCAGGCAAATTGGTGCTAGTCAGACCGTTCATGCTTATAAGCCCTATTGGTTGCATTGGGCGACAGGGCTTGATAGGTCATTTCATCTCAATGTCGGGTAAGAGTCCCACAAAACTGGAAGCAACGACTCCAAAATGACCTTTACAGTGTTGACGAGAACGTTAAACCTCAAATCAAACAAACAAAAAGAGTTGTTTAACATAAGAATTTTTTGCTTTGAACTCAAACAGCAGTGTTTTAAAGAGGTTGGATTGTACCTTACTTGCTCATCTTTCAGGAATCCAAAGAACCTGAAAAGGGCGAAGAGACAAAAGAAGAAGAAAAGGAGGAAATTGACATTGATTTAAATGATCCAGAAACTGAACAGGCAGCTTTAAAAATTCAGGCAGGTTTTAAAGGTTATAAAACTAGAAAAGAACTAAAAGGAACGAAAGAGGGGGAAGGGGGCAAAGGTGAGGGTGAAAAAACTGAGGAACAAACTGAACAATCTGAGGAGAAAAAAGATGAAGTTGATATTGATTTAAATGATCCAGAAGTTGAAAAGGCTGCCACAAAAATACAAGCAGGATTTAAAGGTTATAAAGCTAGGAAAGAAATTAAAGATGTTAAAGACAGTAAGGAAGCTGGAACTGATATACAGAAAGATGAAGGAGAAGGAGAGAAAACAGAACAACAAACAGAAGAACAGAAAGGTGAAGAAACAAAAGAAGGTGAGGAAATTGATATTGATTTGAATGATCCAGAAGTTGCAAAAGCAGCTACAAAAATACAGGCAGGTTTTAAGGGATATAAAACGAGACAAGAACTAGCTCAAAAGAAAGATGATAAGGATGAATCAGAAAACAAAGAGGAAAGTTAAGAAACCTCCCATAGCCAGAATTTAAGACCTACTTTCAATTAAAATATATGAATACTGACAGTAAAAGAGTATTAATAGAAGCAAGATCAATGATTTTTTATTATTTGAAGTGATATCATTACCAAAAGAGTTATAAAAATGGACATTATTTGAGCTGACACATTAGAAAAGGGACCTTGGCATTCTTTGATGTAACCACATACATGTATTTACCTAAGTATTTAGACACCTCAACTCCTTACCATTCTTGCTCTTAAATTTTAACAAGTTTGATTTACTACCTGGGGCCAGTTGTTCAAAACTAATGATGCCGTTAGTTAACATATCGTTAAAACTTTGATCATTAAATATGGCAAATAAGCTGAAATTTTTGCTGAAAAAATGTGAGCAGCTTTTCAGCAAAAATACCAAAATTTTCAATATTGTACTTGCTAGAAGAGTTAACAATATGACCACTAACGAGTTTGTTTAGCTAACAATGCTTTGAACAACTGGCTCCTGATGTTGTGTCTAAAAACAGATGAATGAGGGAAAACTGTGTAAACACTGATGAGATGAGACATTTCATCAGGGTCTACACTGTTTGCTCAGGCCTATCAGTCCAAATACATTTGTAAAATATGCATAAATTTGGTTAATAATTAAGTAATGCTGACTAAGCTGTCTCAAGTTTTCCACTATGGTACATGCTGTGAGCAGCAAAGCGCCTGGCGAGACTGCACTTATATGCAAGCTCACTGAGACTTTGCCGGTTGCTGTGATATACATGTTTTTCATATGACATTGTGTCTGAGAATGGTATAACACCATGTAATAAATTCAGTAATCCACTTGTTTGTTTGTTTGATGTGAGGTTTAACGTCCCCGTCAACACTGTAAAGGTCATTTTGGAGACGTTGCTTCCAATTTTGTGGGACTTTTACCCGACATTGAGATGAAATGACATCTCAAGCCCTGTCGCCCAACGAAACCAATAGGTTTATTAGCATGAATGGTCCGCCTTGCACCGCAGCTCCTGGACAGGCTTAGATCCTGCTCTGTGTGAAAGCATCATGCAGCCAATGTATTTCTTCAAGCCCCTATGGACGGGGGCGGCCAGTAATCCACTAGTGGATTAAAAATGCAAACGAGGTAGATAAGTCCCGTAACGTTCTTAACATCGTAGTGTTAACTAATGGCGGATTATTGACAGTTTTGTGAAAAATCGTAAATAAAATGCGTTTTCGATGTCATACGATAAATAGAATCTTGCATTCGTGCTCATGTATTATTGAATTTATTAAACTCTTTGAGGAAAGGGATAAAATGCTCGGCAAAGCCTCCCATTTTATCCCTTTTCCTCAACTTGTTTAATAAATCCAACAAAACATGAATGCGCATGTAAGATCCTCTATATACCCTGTTCTCATGAGCCAGCTCATTGATGTGAAATTGTATATATGCATATCCATATAGGATTTATTATCCTTTCTAAAATATTTCACTGTAACGAAGTCCCCTAATAGACAAATGATGGGAGAAAACTCATTGCAGATGATTGCCTTTGCTTCTGTTTTTCTACAACGTGAAATATAGCTTTCTTAAGCTTACACATGATTGTAGCCAGTCTCAAACCATGTTGTGGTAACAGACTTCTGATCATCCAACAAACACACTTGACCACTCACCATGAAGGATATTCGAGAAACACAATATGATAAGTTTAAACATACATTCCTTTACAAGCCGTCTCACTTGTCTCGAGCATTTTGCCGGTAACATTGTAAAAACAAAAAAAATTAGAGCGTTATTTATAGGCTTTACAAATCTGTTACAAATCTTTGTATGTGATATTTTATTTATAAATATTTTGACATTTATAATATGTAACTTTATTCTATGTGAAGATGAAACTCTCTCATCTTTAAATTTTATATACATATTCAACCTCATTGTTTGATACTAAAGTCAAGCTCATATACGGAGGTATTTTATAATGCTGTTCAGCGAGATGTCAAAGGGAATGGATACACCTTCAGGGGAGGCAACTCTCTTTAAAACAGTACTATTTTTGTCTCCTTGATAAGTCAAACTTCGATGGCTCAAACCGCTTTGGGATCATGAAAATTTGTTCGAGACAGTGGTAATTCGAACCACTGTGGATTACTAGAAGTGCCATACCAGGAGGCATGATGGAGATAATTGTGGGACATCTTTTCGGTGTTCTATATTATAAATATATGTTGTGTGTACTCATTAGAATCGTCTCATCGAGGCGATTCTAATGAGTACACACAGCATACATTTGCAAGATAAAAGAATAAAATCCCCCTAAATTATGTCTATTTTGTATTTTGAGGAATTTCCTGCGGACTCCAGAGCGGGTTCGATTTAGCCATGGTAAACGAGCCATCGGGTTCGAGCCATTGAAGTTCTGCTATATTTAGGGACTACCCTTAAAGGGTAGACCACCACTTATTTTTCAGACGGTCTCAGTGTGTAGAAAAACAAACAGAATGTCCCAAAAGTTGTCTAGTGTATCCATTCCCCTGAAGATGAAAAAATATATAAGTAAACCATGCATACATTACTTCTTTCAACAGGTTGAAAATGATGAAGAATAAGTATTGAAAATGTGTTGATTGCAAATTGTATGATTAACTCTGATGTGGCTAGAAATCACACCAAATGCCATAACATCTGTTCTCCATGATTTTACGCTAAATAAGAATATCCATTTAGAGAAAAGGAAAAAACAACAATAAATAACAACAACAACAAAAAAAGAAAATAAATAAATAAAAGTGAAATTGCATGTTCAATGTATAACATTGCTTTGCAAGTGGAAATCATTTTCCTTTGGGAGTATTACTTTAACAGCTGACTAGAAAATTTCGTGGAAAACAGCAGTAGTTGCTACTATTGAAAACATCAGTTTTGCAGTTTGGCTACATCTGTTTTAACAGAAAAGAAAGGCTCCAATTTGTGATAGGTTCAGCTGTTGTTACATGGCATAGAATGGCTATGTTTTGGGCTTACAGTTTGTTTATTCTATTTTGCATCTTCTTTTGCTTTTTGTGGCCTTTAGAGGCTTTTCTTCATGCACACTTTCTGACTAAAATTGTACAGTCTTCATATATAGGATATTTATGTAAACCATATTAAAATTGTTAAATTAAGGTGAAAAACTCACCCTGACTACTGAACATTTGCATCCTCTCTGACTCAGGGCCATGCTTTAAGGAGATAATTTTTTCCAGAGAGACTAAATTATTTTCTATAAGAGTACTCCGCAAAACTGGTCATTTTTGGAAGGATTTCAGATTCCAAGAGTGACATTATCTAGTTCCTAACACAGTCTGATAGTTAGTCTGTCTAAGTATTATATCAATGTTAATTGCATTCTGTTTTGGTTTGAGTAGTGCTTGGTTGCTCAGATGGCTTTTGAACATTTGTAGCTGGTTTTGGATGAGTACCTGTGTTTTCGTTACTCTGCAATGTAACTCCTTTGCATTTTGCTTAATTAACCCTCATAGGCAAGTGATCATTTCTTATAAATTTATTTATCTTTTTATGAAATGGTCACAATTATATCATTGTGTTTAGCACATGACTCTTTAAATTGGTTTTATTGGCAAAAAAATTGGCATTATTTCATCAACTTTCGTCATGTCATCAAGTCTGTGAAATGACCACCCCTCTAAACCACACTTTATATAGAGAAAAATGGGGTTTACAGGGGAGTATATTATTTTTTTTATTTCTGCTCCAAGACATTGGTTGTGGGTACTCATTAGAACCTCCTCAATGAGGCGGTTCTAACGAGCACCCACAAGACATAGGTTGTGGGTACTCGTTAGAACCGCCTCTATGAGGCAGTTCTAACCACCACCCACAATCTATGTTTGGAGTATAAATAAGACAAATATCTCAAAATTTCATCTGACAGAAAAATGACCGTTTTGGAGATGTGAAAAACTGCACTTTGTCACACGGATGTGCTACACAGATGTGTCACACGGATGTGTTATTGTAATGGTCAGCAAGAGGACCATTTCATTGGACATTTATCTTTATTTTTTACTGAAATAAGATTGATCCCTTTCCAGTGCAATGAAAATAAAAAATAATATAAGTACATGTATTTTTTCTAATTCAGAAAACAGTTCTTTGCATATACTCAAAAAATCAAAAATGTGTCAGATTATGTATCACTTTTATGCAACAAAATAATACCAGTAAATATGATTGGGTCATGGTATCTAAATAGTTTGTCATTATTTTGAATGAATCTTTTATTAAAAAGTAGTGGTTTGCTACAACATTTCTCTGATTAACCCATTTTGTAGTGTATGGAAGCTTCGACCTTAATATATATAACACAAGTCCTTTTAAAAATTTTGGTGTATCAGTTTCTTTTTTTCTCTTTAAAATTTATTTGGAAAATAACTGAACGTTTTGCAAACAGTTTAGGCCCTGATCAGATGCTGCATTCTGTGCTGTCTGATTGGGCATTCACTATTTGCCAGTTTGGGGTTTCCAATACAGAATGGGCTAATATGAAAATGTTTACATGTTTAGATTATAAAATAATACCAATCTTTTAGTAACACAAGTTAAAATGAAATACATTTATGTTTGTGACAATTGAGAATTTATGTGTGTTGTGAGCAAGCAGTTTTTCCTGCACAATGAACAGCATTTTGGAAAGGGGGACACATGCCAGCTGTGCCAAGTAAAGATGGGCACAGTCATCACGAAAACACGCCTATATGGTTTTGAGACCCATGAACCCCACTTTTATATAGTAAAACTGGGGTTTACAGGGGTAAACCTTATTTTTCTTATTTCTGCTCTAAAATATTGATTGTGGGTACTCATAAGTACCGCCTCATCGATCTATATTTTGAGCAGAAATAAGAAAAATATCACAATTTTTCATCTTAAAATTTTCCTTTTTCCGGTGATAAAATTTGCGATGTATTTATATAGGCGTGTTTTCGTAATGGAAGATTAAGATCAGCCTGCACATTCACACAGTCTGATCAGAGCCTTCTTTGTGCACCATAGTAATGTCTGATTGTGTAGATTAGAGTCTGCTCTGTCAATTTGGCCTAAGACACATTTTTCTTTTACATGACTCCTGGTGAGCTCCGATTTAAAGTGGGCTTAACCCTTGTCCTGCTGAATAAATTTAATTAGCCTTGCCCATTTCTGACTATCAACCAATCAGATTACCTGATATTATGTATTGGTACAATTCACAAACTGCATGACAAACAATATAGATCCTGATCAGATGGATTTTCAGAAGCCATCTGATCTGGATCTACACTGTTTGCAATGGTAGGGCATGTCGAGTTCAGCAGGATAAGGGTTAAGCTTTTTATTGACATGGTTTATGGTTAGCAGTGATTATTATTGGGCTTAATAATGCTACTTTATTCCTGCTTTTTAGTTGCTTAACCTTTCTTTGCTTTATATAGTAAGGTCCAATTCAATATTTAGGGGTGCCAGATTTAGTTGTTCATTGAGATTTATTCAGAAAAAAAGCTGGACTTTTTGCAAACAGTGAATGCCCTGATCAGATGCAGGATACTGCAGCATATGATCTGGGCATGCAATGTCTACCAATATCTCTATTGGGATTCCTGTTTGATATGGCTTAATATCCTCTTCTATGGCATGCCTGCATCACTGTGTTTATTTAGTGTATCTGTCAGTGGGGCAGGTTTATTTGCTATATAAAGGACAAACAGAATACTGGTAGACCATATCAATTCCAGGTCCAACATTCTTCAGCTTCTGATCAAGGACTATACTGTTTGCAAAGAATCTTGGGCATTAATTAGTAAAACATATTTTTGTGTTACAGTAGAGTGTGGATTTGTTTTCACTTTCTGATCTAGTTTGTAGTTGTTCATAACAAACTTTTCCCCTCATCAGGTTAACGCGTCAGTGAAATGATGACCCTGCTAAACCCCGCTTTATACAGAGAAAATTGGGGTTTATGGGGGTTTACATTCCTTTTCTTATTTCTGCTCCTAGACTTATGTTGTGTCGATGAGGCGGTTCTAACGAGCACCCACAACATACGTGTGGAGTATAAAGAAGAAAAATATTACGGATCTTCATCAGAAAAGTAGCTAGTTTGAAGATGTGAAAAAATGCACTTTGTCACACGGGTGTGTTATCGTAATGCTAAGACCATTTACAAAAATATTACTTTATATGGTTCATTTCTCTTTGATACTAAAGGTTTACTATAGATGATGTTCTCATTTAGTAAATAACAGCCTGGGGAGGTCAATTGTCAGGGTTAAAACTTCAAAACTGTTCTTTTTGCCTGAAAAAAGGCAAACACTTTCTGTGGTTCAATGTATAAGTCCAAATTTTCCCAATGAAAAGCAGTCTTATTTCAGGACATAAAGTTTCTGAATTCTTGTTGTTTTTCAATGACACCTCAAGTTATATTTGCATTGCATAGTTTAGAAACCAAGGAGTAAACAGGACATTACTGTAAAAACCCCAAAAATTTGGACACCTTGAGGACTTGCTATAATTCTCCTAAAGTTTTTATCTATCTATCTATCTTCTTATACTGAGTCGGTCATATCTGGCCATTACCTCAGTTGATTGGGTGGCTAAATTTAGAATTTAGCTGAAAAAAAAAAAAAAGAGAGAGAGGCACTGGATGTGTCCTTAAAACTATTTACAATCTGCATAAGAGGTATCCTAAAACGCATACCTCTGAGTCCCAATCTAACACTGTGCGGGCTTTGAACTCTTCTGCGGACTTGGCATTCACCGCAGAGGAGGGAAGACTATTCCATTGGGGCTATTCCATTGGGGAATAGTTCTAGGAAAGAATGAGTTCTTCAGGGCATCACTATAGGACTGGTATCTACGATATTGTGAGTCGTTTACTTTTGATGCCCTTGTTTGGGTCGACACTGTTACAGGGGTCAAGTACCTATCTAACTAATTTAACTAATTTAATTCACATTCCAGCAGAGTCCATAAAAATGCAGACCAATGGCAAACAGTGCAGACCCTGATCAGACAGCTTCTGCAGGAGCAGTCTGATCTAGTCAGCACGGTTTGCTTGTCCCAATACTTAGGATCATTACAGTATTTCTAAAGAAAAAACCCCCAAAACAGATTTTTGTCTTTGAAAATGGCTGTGGTGTGGTGGTCATGCTACTTGCCTTGTAAACCAGGGGTCGCAGGATTGATCCCAGGCTTCCCCAGACTTTTGGATGAGTCTTTAAACCAAGCCCGTCTCCGTATGACCTTATCTGTTGGTGAGACGTAAAACTCAAACACTCGCTCACTCACTCTTTGAAAATGGTTGTTTGCTTTTTACTAATTTTGCTGAAAAATCCAAGAAATTTTCAAATTCCTTGTATATTAAACTTGAAATTTCATGGATTTTGTTCAATGTCTGCTGATTTTAAATGTCTAAACTTACATGACAAAAATGTTAAAGCTTCTGGTTATGGGAGGAAGTTTTCGTTCACAGGGAAATGGATACACATTCAGGGGAGGCAATTCTTTCCAAAAATTATTTTTGTATTTCTTGTCCTTGTTGGAGACAGCAGAAAGGGACACAATATGTATTCATTCCCCTGAAGTTACGAAAACAAATTTGTGTGACATTAACATTTTTACATATCTCCAAGACTGTTATTTGAATGAAAACTTGTGAAATATTTCTTATTCGTACTCCAAACATAGATTGTCAGTGCTCGTTAGAATCACGCCATGTAATAAATTCGATAATCCACTAGTGGATTAAATATGCAAATTAGTTAGATACACTCCGTAACATTATAGGTACGATGTCCTTAACGACGTCGCGTTTACTAATGGCGGTATATTGACATTTTTGTACGAAACTTGTCAATTAAATGCGTTTTAAATGTCATATGATAAATAGAATCTTGCATTCGTGCTCATGTATTATTGAATTTATTAAACTCGTTGAGGAAAAGGGATAAAATGCTCGGCAAAGCCTTGCATTTTATCCCTTTTCCTGAACTCTTTTAATAAATTCATTAATACATGAGCACTCATGTAAGATCCTCTATGTAAATTGGGGTTTACAAGGATGTTCATTACACAGGCTTGTTAAGCTGATGGGTTCTGAACACCGTTAGCTTGACAAACTCATTAGTAATAATTAAGTGTCAAATGTTCCAGCAAGTGCAATATCTAATACACTGGTATTTTTGCTGAAAAGAAATGTGCTACTCCTATTTTTACCCAAAAATTTATTGACAATTCTAATACTTATTTTTGCTGAAAAAAATGTGAGTAGCTGTTGCAGTGTTATTTTTGCTGAAAAAATATGTGAGTTGTTTTACTGCAAAAGCTGCTCACATTTTTCAGCAAAAATATTTGATTGCAGAAATTCACATTTTTCAGCCATAAAAAAAACAAACAACAACAGTGTATTTACCCTGTTGAATAAAGAGTTTCAACATTACTTTGGCTATAAATGCCTTCATTTATAGCCCCGCTTTGAAAAAGTGGGGGCTATATTGGATTTGGCTTGTCCGGAATTCCGTCTGTAATCTGTCCGGAATTCCGTCTGTCTGTCGGTCTGTCTGTAATATTTGATAGTGGGTACCTTGTTACCGCAACTCCTCCTACAGTTCTAGGTCAATCCTTTTGAAACTTTACAGGTGTTTTCATATAGGTCTGAAGATGTGCATATTCTTTTTTCATTATCCTTAAATAATTTTTTTCACTTATTTCACCTTTTTTAACTTAGACTATTTTTGAGATCTACTAATGTTAAAATGTATAGGGAGTAGCTACCTTGTTACCGCAACTCCTCTTACAGTTCTAGGTCAATCCTTTTGAAACTTTACAGGTGTTTTCATATAGGTCTGAAGATATGCATATTCTTTTTTCATTATCCTTAAATAATTTTTTTTCACTTATTTCACCTTTTTTAACTTAGACAATTTTTCAGATCTACTAATGTTAAAATGTATAGGGAGTAGCTACCTTGTTACCGCAACTCCTCTTACAGTTCTAGGTCAATCCTTTTGAAACTTTACAGGTGTTTTCATATAGGTCTGAAGATGTGCATATTCGTTTTTTATTATCCTTAAATAATTTTTTTTACTTATTTCACCTTTTTTAACTTAAACTATTTTTGAGATCTACTAATGTTAAAATGTATAGGGAGTAGCTACCTTGTTACCGCAACTCCTCTTACAGTTCTAGGTCAATCCTTTTGAAACTTTACAGGTGTTTTCATATAGGTCTGAAGATGTGCATATTCTTTTTTCATTATCCTTAAATAATTTTTTATGCCCCCGGAATCTAAGATTCTGGGGGGCATATAGTTTTTGGTCTGTCCGTCTGTTTGTCTGTTTGTCCGTTTGTCCGTCTGCAAAAACTTTAACATTGGGCATAACTTTTGAATGGTAAGTGGTACAGCTTTCATACTTCACATGTGCATTCCTTGTCACAAGACCTTTCAAGAGGTACCATAAATTTTGACCTCGTGACCTTCACCTTGCGCTGTCCGGGGGCATTTGTGTTTCACAAACACATCTTGTTTTCACTTATTTCACCTTTTTTAACTTAGACAATTTTTGAGATCTACTAATGTTAAAATGTATAGGGAGTAGCTACCTTGTTACCGCAACTCCTCTTACATTTCTAGGTCAATCCTTTTGAAACTTTACAGGTGTTTTCATATAGGTCTGAAGATGTGCATATTCGTTTTTCATTATCCTTAAATAATTTTTTTCACTTATTTCACCTTTTTTAACTTAGACAATTTTTGAGATCTACTAATGTTAAAATGTATAGGGAGTAGCTACCTTGTGACCACAACTCCTCTTACAGTTCTAGGTCAATCCTTTTGAAACTTTACAGGTGTTTTCATATAGGTCTGAAGATGTGCATATTCTTTTTTCATTATCCTTAAATAATTTTTTTCACTTATTTCACCTTTTTTAACTTAGACAATTTTTGAGATCTACTAATGTTAAAATGTATAGGGAGTTGCTACCTTGTGATCGCAACTCCTCTTACAGTTCTAGTCAATCCTTTTGAAATTTATCAGGTGTTTTCATATAGGTCTGAAGATGTGCATGTGCTTTTTTCATTATCCAAAACCTATTTTTTAACTTAGACTGTTTTTCAGATCTAATAACGCGAAAAGTCTATAAGGCGTAGGTACCTTGTTAGGGATTTAACCCTCTCACAAGTCTTTACCTTTAATTCATGAGTCTTTCTCCTCTGACAGGGCTATAGCGGGGCTATAGTCAGATCCTCTGACAGTTCTAGTTAGCTTTGAAAGACTGGACCCAGGTATGTCTGAAGTTTTTGACCATGCTAATATTACTTTTTGTGCAAACAGGGAACATTCTTGCAAGTCCAGGTTCATCTGTGTGCCTGTGTAGAGTGAACTTCAATGAGTCTTACACTGATGGCTCATTTACCATTGGCTGATTATAACTATTGTCAGTCACTGTTGTGGGGTGAGTAGGCGGGTGCGATCTCACTAAGTACTGGTAAACCTCTATTAGGGTCTGTCCAGGAACAGCAAAGATAACTGTCCAGCCTGGATCGACCTTAGATGTTGACTGGGCTATAAAACTACAACATATAACTCATTCTTGTGTCCATAGGGATTTTTCCATAACTCTAGAGATATTAGTGTATTTAGGATAATTTATCTTGAAAATGTATGTTGTGTATACTCATTAGCATTACCTCAATGAGGCAATTCTAATGAGTGCACACAGCATACTTTTATTTTATAGAATCCCAGAAAGAGATTCATTAACCCTTATCTTGCTGTTCACGACAACCCCTATCTTTGCAAACAGTGTAGATTTATATCAGATGGCTGCTGAAGAAGCCATCTGATCAGGATCTACACTGTTCGGCATTCAGTTTATGAATTTGTAGCAATAAATTACATCCAGTAATTTGATTGGTTGATAGCCAGAAATGGGTGTGGCTTAGATGAATATTCAGCAAGATAAGGGTTAATGATCCTGATTACATGTATGTCTGGTGCTATGATTAACCATCAGGGGCCAGTTGTTCAAAACTAACAACTTCTTTAGTTAACATATCGTTAAAACTTTGATCATTAAATATGGCAAATATGCTGATGCAAAAGCTGCTCACATTTTTTCAGCAAAAATACCAAACTTTTCGATATTGTACTTGCTAGAAGAGTTAACAATATGACCACTTACGAGCTCGTTAAGCTAACGATGCTTTGAACAACTGGCCCCAGTAGTTCAAATTACCCCCACTATCCCAAACACCAAAAGGTGTTTGATTCATTGAAGTTTGATTGTAATATGAATCATTTTCATGTGGGTTATCTCAGATTCTTTTTCTACTTACTTCTTTTCCTATTTGTTAGTTTGTTTGCACACTTGTATACTTTTTCTATGCAAAAGAAAATGGAATAAACAAATTATATGAACAAAAATGAACTTGGTGTTTTATATTAAAAACCTGGCAAAGATATTCATTATATTCATAAACTGTACTATTTTATAAAACTGGATTAAACGATTTATTTAAACTGCCAAATTTTCATATTGAAGATATTGTCTGTACAGTTTTACAGAAGATTTGCTTGTCAAATATGAACCCCGTCACAAGTTAACCTGTTGTCAAGGTTTGAGCCGTGTCACTAAAAAACCTGTCGTTGGGGTTTTGGAGAAGGTAAGACGGACTGGCCTGCTTAGTTACACAGACTAATAATCATTCCGAAAACAGGATGAATTTTATGGCCAAAAAAAATTAAAAAAAAAAATGAAAATTTTAAGATGAAAAAATTATGATATTTTTCTTATTTCTGCTCTAAAATATAGATTGTGGGTACTTGTCAGAACTGCCTCAAAAAGGTGGTTCTAACGAGTACCCACAATCTATATTTAAGAGGAAAAATAAGGTTTACTCCTGTAAACGGTAAAACCCCAATTTTACAATCTAAAAGTGGGGCTCAAGTGGGTCAAAATTAAATACTAGAGGTACAGCGAATACAATGGTGCTGATCACAGGCTGATCTGCACCTTTGTGAGGCCATACCACAGATTTTCTAACCTTTCAGCTCATATAATGACTTAAATGCATGTTTCTTAGAGTGTTTACATACAAAGGGCAGTTTGAGCAGTGTCACCAGGGTAATAAACATACCTCTAAACCCCACATACAGAGAAAATTAAGATTTATTATAGGTGTGAATTTCATTTTTATCGATGAGTAGACTCTGGCAAATCCCTCACAAACTACTAAATTTCTGAGTGATTTGCAGGAGTTTACACATCCATAAATATGATAATTCATTCCTTGTAATTCTACCTTGCATGTACATCCAACTGTTATAAATGCCACCAAGATATTAACCCTTGTCCTGCTGAACCCGGATATGCCTTTTCTTTGAAACAATGTAGATCCAGATCAGATGGCTTCTGAAGAAGCCATCTGATCAGGATCTACAGTGTCATTCAGGTTGTGAATTTGTTGTAAAAATTTGCATCAAGTAATCTGATTGGTTGATAATCGATAGTGGGTGTGGTATATATGAATATTCAGCAGGACAAGGGTTAAATTTATGGAATTCTTTCTATTAAAAGCAAGAGAATGAACTTACTAACGGCCTTGGCGGAATGATTATTCAATTAAAAACTGCTAGCTTTGAAAGAAATAAAATTGAAAAAAACGTCAAGCCTTTAAATCCAGTTTATTTATCTTCTAACATTTATGTTTTGATAGTTTCCAATATTTTTAGCGAACACTGTTGACGTAACTCCATATAAAATGAAGTAACATGCTGTTTCTAAATGCGCTCTTTGACCTTATGTTATATTTCTGCCTGTCACTGTGTGAAATAGTTCTGAGATTTTTGCTCATAGAATTTATCAAAGCATAAAAAATTTATTCCAACCATCATATCACTAGAAACATACATAATGATGGAGAATAAGAATTATATGAGTGTTCATTAATTTCCTTTTTTTTTTCTTTTTCTTCTCAAATAAAAAGTTTATTGGTACTTGTTAGAACCATCTCAATGAGCTGGTACAATCAATGTTTGGACTTGAATTAAGTTCTGTGATAATGAAAGACTCCATTAATTTTTAGCACACTAAAGTGTATTATACCATGTTTTTAGCTCACCAGAGCACAAAGTGCTCATCGTGAGAAATTGTGACCAGTCAATGTCAATTGTGTGTTGTCCGTCGTGTGTCATGCGGCATCAACAACTTGCTTTAAATGCTGACTCCTGAACCCTTGGGCCAATTTCAATCAAACTTCATAGAAATGTTGCTTAGGTGACCCTCTACCAAAATAGCTAAAATCGTTCTGCTCTGATGAACAAGATGGCTCCAAGAGCTAAATATATAAAAAAAATCTTTAAACAATAACTCCTATACTCTTGGACCAATTTAATTCAAACTTCATAAGAATATTACTAAAGTAACCCTCTACCGAACTAGCTAAAACGATTCCGCTTTGATGAGGAAGATGGCCATAAGAGCTAAAAATAGAAAAACCTCAACAATTCACTTTCAATGTCAACTCCTCCTGATCCCTTGTGCCAATTTCAATGAAACTTCATAGGAATGTTGCTTAGGTGACCCTAAAATCATTCTGCTGGGATGAACAAGATGGCTGTCGGAGCTAAAAGTAGAAAAAATCTTTAAACAACAACTCCTCCTATACCTCAAGGTCAATTTCATTCAAACTTCAATGGAATGTTGCTTAGGTGACCCTCTACCCAAATAGCTAAAGTGGTTCTGCTCTGATGAGCAAGATGGCCACCAGAGCTAAAAGTAGAAAACATCAACAATTCGCTTTAAATGCCAACTCCTCATGAACCCTTTGACCAATTTTAATCAAACTTCATTGGAATTTTGCTTAGGTGAATCTCTATCAAAATAGCTAAAATCTTTCTGCTCTGATGAACAGGATGGCAGCCGGAGCTAAAAATAGAAAAAAATCTTTAAATATACCCTTGGATCAATTTCATTCAAACATAAAAGGGATGTTGCCTAGGCGATGCTCTACCAAACCATCTAAAACAGTTCCGCTCCGATGAACAAGATGGCCCCCAGAGCTAAAAAAAATAGGAAAACGTCAACAATTTGCTTTAAATGCAAACCTCCCCTGAACCCTTGGGCCAATTTCAATCAAACTTCATAGGAATGTTGCTTATGTGACCCTCTTCCAAAATAGTTAAAATCATTCTGCTCGGATAAACAGGATAGCTGCCAGAGCTAAAAATAGAAAATCTTTAAATAACAACACTATGTTTTGGCCAATTTCATTCATACTTCATAGGAATGTTGCTTAGGTGACCCTCTACCCTGGGAGGACCTGTATGCTGATGACCTTGTCATCATAGCTGAATCCCTTGGGGAATGTGTCAGGAGGCTCTTAACTTGGAAAGATGCAATGGAGGCGAAAGGGCTGAGAGTGAATGCAGGAAAGACAAAGCTCATGATCTTTGGTACAGGTCTGGACCTCCTGCAGAGTACATGCCAGTCCCATGCGCTGTATGTCGCACTGGAGTGGGCAGCAACAGTATCTTTTGTAATGGCTACACGTTCTGGGTGCACAAGAAATGCAGTGGGTTCAAGCGCTTTATAGAGGACCCTGATTACAGGTGTACATTGTGCCAAGGAACTGCACGCCCCATAGATGGCAGAGCACAGAGGGAAGTCCAAGTTGGATCAGACAAGCTGGAGGTTGTAGCTTCCTTTTGCTACCTAGGTGATATGCTCTCAACAGCGGGTTGTTGCGACTTTTCAACCAAATCACGTGTGAAAACAGCCTGGAAGAAATTCAAGGAGTTCCTACCAGTTCCCTCTTCCCGCCACCTCTCGTTCAAGACACGTGGCCGTGTGTACAGCTCTTGTGTGCGGAGAGCAATTCTCCATGCCTGTGAGACATGGTGATTGACAAAGCCCAACCTCCAACGTCTTCAGCGAAATGACAGGGCAATGATCAGACAGATCTGCAATGTCAAGCCACTGGATGCTGTCACCATCAGGTCCAGCGAGTTACTTGAGCATCTTGGCATTAAGGACCTTGACCTCATCCTGAAAGAAAGAAGGCTCCGCTGTAATGGACATGTGGAACACTCCAACGGTGCAGTCACGACTGCCTGTGACATACAAGTAGGTGGCAAGCGGGGGCATGGAAGGCCCAAGATGACCTGGAAGCAGCTGACAGAAAGAGATTGCAGAGAATGGAAGCTCTCTGCTATCGATCCTCATGATAGACAGGCCTGGAGATCTGGTGTAATATCTACCATGCGTGCAGCAAGCCAGCTACCTGGAAGGGGGCCCACTTATGTGGATGCTGCCCCTGTACCTGCACTTTAATAAAAAAATCCGTTGATGTTGAAGAATCAAACTTTAGACGAATATTATTTAGGTGACCTCTTCCAAAATAGTTAAAATCATTCTGTTGGATGAACAAGATGGCCACCAGAGCTAAACATAGAAAACTCTTTCAGTGACTCCTGCTATACCCTTGGGTAAGTTTATAGGAATGTTGCTTAGGTGACTCACTGCCAAAATAGCTAAAACAGTTCTGCTTCGATGAGCAAGATGGCCACCAGAGCTAAAAAAAACAACAACAAAAAACATCAACAATTCGCTTTGAATTCCAACTTCTCATGAACCCTTTGGTATATTTTAATTAGATTTCATAGGAATGCTGCTTAGGTGTCCTTCAACCACAATAGCTAAAATCGTTTTGCTTGGATGAACAAGATTGCTACCAGAGCTAAAAATAGAAAATTATTTAAACAACAACTGCTCCTATACCTTTGGATCAATTTCGTTCAAATATAAAAGCAATGTTACCTAAGTGACCCTTTACCAAAATAGCTAAAGCTGTTGCACTCCAATGAGCAAGATGGCCACCTGAGCTAAAAAAAGAAAAATGTCAACAATTTGCTTTAAATGCCACCTTGCCACAGTCTATATTTGGACCAGAAAAAATACGATAACACACCTCTGCGCTAAAATGGCGTCTATACTATCTCTAGAACTGACATTTTTCAGATGAAAATGTTTGATATTTTTCTTATATCTAGACCAAATATAGATTGTGAGTGCTCATTAGAATCGCCACAGTGAGGCGGTTCTAATGTGTACCCACAATCTATGTTTCTGAGCAAGAATGAGAAAAATAGAATACCACCGTAAACCCCACTTTTCTCTATATACTATGGGGTTTAGAGGGGATTCATTCCATGGACTTGTTAACCTGATGTAAGAGAAATATCAAACAATGATAGTTTTAGAGTTCGGAGAGACGCCATTTTAGATTGTGATAGAATGGAAGAAACTAATATGCATATTGGAGATAAACTTTATCCTCCCTCTGAAAATACACTCGACAAAAAGGTAGAAGGGCAATTTATGTATGCTCCATTTTGATGATTCTTGATGAGGATTGAAATGCAACACAATTTTTTATTTGCAGACAAAATAAAGATGTGCAATTCCTAATCCCAGGACATAATTTGTCATTGGTTGCTGTTAGCAAAACAGCTGAGCCCACTGTAATAATACACTGAAGTTTTGACTGTTTGAAATGAAACCTAGAGATCTGTAGTGGTAATGGGGACTTTGTTTTTGTTGTTTTAGTTTCATTAATTTTCCTCTTTCTCCTTTATTCCCTGTCTTTTATTTCTACTACCCCTTCCCCCCACCCCCCACCCCCCGCCCTTTCTCTTGGAGATGACACATAGAGACCCTCAAGGGTGACGTGTCGTTACACCCAATCAGTTTATGCACTTCAGCCATCATTCATACTGAAGACCCTGGGTAGTTGGTTTATTGTCGGTCATTCATACCGGGAACATTTTTAGTTCACCAGGAAGACCCGGTGTCAGCGTAGGCGCTGGAATCGACACTGGCGTCCACATTTTCGTTAAATTTTTTTAAGAGCTCATGTTTTCCAAACCATATGATGGATTTGGTTCATGCTTGGTATGATGATAAATATAGGTCCACAATTTCATTCAGCAATACCCACATTCATGCCCATGACCTCAAGGTCAATGTCACAGACTTAATAGAAATTTTTAAATGTTAATTTTTAAGAGGACATATTTTCCAAATTTCCAAACTTGATGACGGATTTGGTTCACATTTGGTATGATGATAAAATATAGGTCCAAAATTTTATTTAGCCATTCCCTGCCCATGCCCATGCCCATGCCAATGACAGACCTCAAGGTCCAGGTCAAGGACTTAGAAATTTTTATGTTAAAGATTGTTTAGATCTCATATTTCCAAACTGTAAGATGGATTTGGTTCATAGTCGGTATGATGATAGATATAGATCCAAAGGCTTATTAGGCAATACCTCCACCTATGACCATGGCCTCAAAGACACATTCCAGGCAAGCTTTGCTTGTCCGATGACAGCTCTTGTTATACCTTGTTGTTGCGTCTGCTTTTGGCATGGTATCATAATGGGAGCCTGTTTTCCGTTTATCAACATTTGTGTCACCTAATGCAGAATGTGGGCCTTCGCAGAATTCTAGTTTCTGTCAGTGGAACATTATCATCTTGCTCTGTTAATCATTCATACTCGACACAACCACAGCAAGTAAACAGTAAAGTTGCCCAGTTGCCACAGTGCCTATCTTGCCTTGCGTTTGACCATTCATTAGGGTTCAGTTGTTAAAAACTAAACACGTCGTTAGTTAACATATTGTTAAAACTTTGATCGTTTTATATGGCGAATATGCTTATATTTTTGCTGAAAAAAACGAGTGTTTGTAAAAGCTATTCACATTTTCCAGCAAAAATACAGAATGTAAGATACTTGCTAGATTAGTACATTTGATCACTAACAAGCTAATGAAGTCCCGCCCATCAGAGCTTGGCGAAATAAACTGGGCTGCAAGGTGCTGAAGGTAACCGACCACACATGAGTACTGTAAACCGCTTAGAAGGAAAAGTGGTGAGAGTTGGACCCTCCATATAAACCCTATTGGTTTCATTGGGCGGCAGGACATCTCAATGTCGGGTAAAAGTCCCACAAAATTGGAAGCAACGTCTCCAAAATGCCCTTTACATTGTTGACGGAGACGTTAAACCTCGAATCAAACACAACTTCCAAAGGATAACCCTTCTATATACATAGTTGTCTTGTTAAACCTTTTCTGATCAAGTGTTTTCACACCCTGACTGGGTTCTTATATGTACATTTAAACCACAAAAGAAACCGTTTCTATACGGAGCTACGACTTTTGTTGTAGCCCCCGGTGTCGGCGTCTGATTTGCAGTCTTAGTGTAGATTTGCACATCATAGTGTAGCTTATAAGAATCTTATATGGGTGTGAGGGGTGGATAGGAAAATCCGTCCCAAGGGTCACTGTCCGGCATCACGAGGCTTGCCGAGTGATGCCGGACAGTGATCCCGAGGGACGGATGTTTCTATCCACCCCTCACACCTATATTGGATTCTTTTTCTCGCATACCTTCCATTTCTTAGCGCGAAATTTCAATGCTGCAGTCACTTCGGTTACCAACGTCCGCCATATTGTGATGACACTACAGGAATGTTAAGTAACGTCACGTAACATGCATGACGTCAACCTTAACGACGACGCACACAAGGTCGTAATCAACCAGTGCATTTATCAAACACGCGATTATATTCGATTTGGGGTCGGAACACCAGGGTCAGAACAAATTTCTATCTCAGGGTAAAATCACGGATTTCCTTGTCTGGTGTGCAAGAATATATTTTCTTGTCCTTTGGGATCATTGATTCCATTGTGGAATTTTGAAAATATCTGAGGGTCACTGATGAGGCCTAATTGGCCGAAACTAGCTAGTCTGGTCCAGAAAACACGTACACTCCTTATTTTTCAGTTCTGTGGTGTATTCCTTGCTTCCAAAGGATAACCCTTTTTGTACATATTTAAAGTTTTACTTTACATCAATTGCCAGTTGTTCAAAACCAACAATATTGTTAGTTAACGTAGCGGTTAACTTTGGTCATTTAATATGGCAAATATACTACGTGTATTAGAAATGCGAGTAGCTTTTGCAAATGCAAATGCAAAAGCTACTCGCATTTTTTTCCAGTAAAAATACCACTGTTCGATGCTGCACTCTCCAGAACAATCTTAACCTTTTGACTATTTAGAAGCTCACTAAGCTAACGGTGCTTTGAACAAACGCGCCCAAAAACTTTCAAACAACCAAAGGTTAGATTCCTTTCATATTTCGTATGATAATAGGTTCTGGTCCAAAACTTTATCTAGCACCAATCGACTCTGCCCGTGGCATTTAGGCCTGAATCTACCGCTGCTCAAAGACACTGTGCGAGCAGACGAGCTACCCTGTCCTGTGACGTATTTGTTCTGCGAAGTACGCAACATTTGACACTCAATTGACCGTCGATTGCTCGTGTTGTTTTAATGTAGCAGCTGTTGCTTTATCATTTTTGATTTTTAATTGTTTTATTAATTTTCATTTTTTGTTTTTGTTTGATTTGAGGTTTAACGTCACCGTCAACACTGTAAAGGTCATTTTGGAGACGTTGCTTCCAATTTTGTGGGACTTTTACCCGACATTGAGATGAAATGACAACTCAAGCCCTGTCGCCTAATGAAACCAATAGAGTTTATTAGCATGAACGGTCCGCCTCACACCGCGGTTCCTGGACAGGCTTAGATCCTCTTAGCTGTTTACCAGTACTAGTGTGCGGGCCGGATTCAGCTCTGCATGGAAGCATCATGCAGCACATATATTTCTTCAAGCCCCTATGGGCGGAGGCGATGATTAATTTTCATACAAACAACAAAGTATATGGGTAGACATGCATAAAGATTATTTACCGATGTGACACAAAAACCTTCAGCCAACGGGTAGCCAACGGATAGCCAACGGGAAGCGATAGGCCTAATGTCAGTATTGGCCATCTCAGATCTGCGACGTTCTTGACATCGACATCCGACTGCATTGGACATTCATCGCATCGACGATAAATCTTTAATGATACATCCAAGCCATCTATGATGCATAAGATCTATATTTCATACAGTTTCATATGATATGAAGAAACACGTTAGACTGAACTTGGAGGTGCATAACCGAGCCTACTAGAAGTGAAGGCAGTGATCGGGAATCGATACAGTTAACCCACATCTCCCATCAGAGACACAAAAGGGAAAGAAACATAAATATGAAATAACAAGACCCTCATGTAAACATCACTAGCAGAAAGCCTAAAGGAAAGTTACTGTCCCACTTTTCCAAAACCTTATTCCAAGCGACTTGATTTTTCATTCATTACCAAAGGATGATTGGCACATTAGTCTTTCTTTCAGTGCAGAAAGTTGCACTTTCGAACCTCACTAGAATCAGCGACTGAAAAACTCTCTTTTGGATTTTTTTCGCTGACCGTTACAAGGCGGTTCTTCTGTCGTGGTTTATTTTTGTTATGGCTTGTCTTTGAGTGTGTTTATCGCTTATGTGATGTTTCCATTAGATGTTTGTGTTTCTTTCCCTTGGTGTCTCTGATGGGAGCTGTCGGTTAATAATATCGATTCCTGATCATTGCTCACTTCTATTTTTTTCGCCCCCGCCCATTGGGCTTGAAGAAATATATGGGCTGCATGATGCTCTCACGCAGAGCTGAAACCGACCCGCCCACGAGTACTGGTAAACCGCTTAGAGGATCTAAGCCTGCTCAGGCAAAGCGGTGCGAGCTGGACCGTCCATGCTTATAAACCCTATTGGTTTCTTTGGGTGTCAGGGCTTGATATGTCATTACATCTCAATGTCGGGTAAAAGTCCCACAAAATTGGAAGCGACTTCTCCAGAATGACCTTTACAGTGCCAACAAAATCACTTCTATTTTACCTAGAGTTGGTGAATCACACTATAGAGAAACCTTACAACAAATATGCTCTTACCCTCCATATGAATCATCCATATATCCACACACACACTCCATCCACAACTCTCTCTCTCTCTCTCTCTCTCTCTCTCTCTCTCTCTCTCTCTCTCTCTCCTCTCTCTCTCTGTCTGTCTGTCTGTCTGTCTGTCTCTCTCTCTCTCTCTCTCTCTCTCTCTCTCTCTCTCTCTCTCTCTCTCTCTCTCTCTCTCTCTCTCTCAGGCAATGATCAGGAATCGATACAATTAACCCACAGATCCCATCAGAGACACCAAAGGGAAAGAAACACAAACATGAAACAACTAGACCCTAATGGAAACATCAATAGCAGAAAGCCACACGGACAGTTACTTTCCCACAAAAGGCCAATTGGCAATCCAAAACAAAATAATATAAGCTGTACACACACTCAAAGACAAACTTTAACAAAAATAAACCGCGACAGAAGAACTGTCTTGGAACCGTCAGTGAAACGAATTCCACGCGTGTCTTTCTAAGACTTTGTCGCAATATTTAATCAAATGTTTTTTGATGGCAGTAAAACAGAAAGTTAATAATTTGGAAAGTTCAGTGGTGGTACAGGAGCTTGAATGTGCAATAAACCGTGCTTTGTATGGTCTTTTATGAAGTATAGGCAATCAATATTACGCAGGAAGGTTGTCTTGGCCTTCTGTAATACATACAGCAAACTTGTTGGCTGAACGAAAAATGTGGTCATCAACTAAAGCCCTCTCTACAGCCAAAGGCTGTAGTTCATAGCTATAGGCCTTAGTGCCACCAAGTTCTTGCTGAAGAGTGTTAACATATGCATCCTAAGAGAGACCTCATATGCATCCTAAGAGATGCATCCCCGAGACAAACGGAATTTAAAACGACTTGTTTTTTTTTTTTTTTTCATTCATTATCAAAGATGAGAGGCCAAATGGTTAGTTTTTCTGTCGGTGCAGAAAGTTGCACTTTTAAACCTTCCTAGAATCAGTGACTGAAAAACTCTCCTTTGTCAGGCAACAGTGAAGTATGCATATGCCCATGAAATTTGAAGGTTGGTGTAAGGCATTGACGGGTTTATGCAGCCCAATCTATTTTTGCGGGGACCAGAAACCGTCAATGTGAGGCATTGACGGGTTTCCACCCAGAGCTGAAATCGACCGCACATGAGTACTGGTAAACCGCTTAGAATATGTTCTAGAAAGGGTTATCCTTTGGAAGCAAGGAATACACCACAGTGCTGTAAAATAGACTGTACATGCTTTCTGGGCCAGACTAGCTAGTTTCGGCCAATTAGGGCTCATCAGTGACCCTCAAACATTTTCAAAATTCCACAATGGAACCAATGATCCCAAAGGACAAGAAAATATAAACTACACTATGATGTAGGGCAGGGAGACTTTTTACGGCCACCACACACTCCTAGACACCAGCTGTGGTGACGTTAAATATGCTCTAGAAAGGGTTATCCTGCTCAGGCAAAGTGTTGCTAGTCTGATCGCCCATGCATATAAACTCTATTGGTTTTATTGAGCGGCGGGAACTGAGATGTCATTTCATCTCAATGTCGGCTAAAAAAACAACAAAATTGGAAGCAACGTCTCCAAAATGACATAAATAGTGTTGACGGGGACATGAAACCTCAAATCAAACAGGTTTACCTTGAGTATTAACGATATCGAGAAGCCCTATAACTAAAACCAATATGGTCGCTCACACTATAGAGAACCCTTATAACTTTAGCAAAACATAAACATTCATATTGAACGGATATTGATTCTCTCTCTCTCTCTCTCTCTCTCTCTCTCTCTCTCTCTCTCTCTCTCTCTCTCTCTCTCTCTCTCTCTCTCTCTGCCTGTCTGTCTGTCTGTCTGTCTTAAAGACTAGTACGTTTTTCGACAGTTTATATGCATAACTTATCGGTTTACATTTGTGAATCTAGTGAATCTATCAAAACTAAAGACACCCAGTCTTGCCAGAAGTGAATGGAATTTACTTAACGTCTCGGACCCATCAATACAGGTTATTGATGGGTCCGAGTTAACGTTCAAAGTATGAACAACATCGGGTCACCAGCAAAGTATGGTCACGTGCCAAGTTAGTGCGTTTCACTTGAAATGTGTTCTTTCTTTTTCCTTATACTGCGATCGGTCACATTTGACCATTACTCGCAGGTGTACATTACATACACTCCAGGTTCTACACAGTAACTATGTAATTACGGTAGGGTTCTTTAACCTGCACAGGAGATGATGCTTTCTGCACAGGGGGCCTCCAGTTAACGTCCCGATCCGAAGAACGGTGCACTTTTTGGCATGCATCCCTGCAAATGATGCCAATGGAGCGTGTTCGGACAGCGAAATAATCACCGCCTCCGGCGATCGAGCCGTGGGACCTCTAGCATCAGAGGCAAGTGCACTAACCACTGAGCTACCGCGCTTAATTGTTCGCAACCCGTGCTGTTAATACTTCTACGAACATTGACTAGATTACCTTTATTACTTATATTTTCATTAGTCCAGGAACCGCGGTGCGAGGCGGACCGTCCATGCTAATAAACACTATTGGTTTCATTGGGCGACAGGGCTTGAGATGTCATTTCATCTCAATGTCGGGTAAAAGTCCCACAAAATTGGAAGCAACGTCTCCAAAATGACCTTTACAGTGTTGACGGGGACGTTAAACCTCAAATCAAACAAACAAAACAAAATCTAACTTAAATTTCCCACTGGACGTAGCTGTCATGCATCCGTTTAGGATTCATCCATGTTGATTTTCAGTCGGCGAGCAAACATTTTAAGACCCATAAGGTCAACAAGCCTGTGTAATTCACATCTCGTGAACAAGTCCGTCAAATGAACACCCCTAAACCCCACTTTATATATATGGAGAAAACTTAGGTTTACGGGGGTATACATTATTTTTCTTATTTCTGCTCCAAGACATAGGTCGTGGTACTCATTAAAACCGCCTCAATGAGGCAGTTCTAACGAGCACCCAAAACCTATGTTAGCAGTATTAATCAGAAAAATATCACGGATTTTCATCAGAAAAGTAGCCATTTTGGAGATCTGAAAAATGCACTACTTCGCACGGGTGTGTTATCGTAATGACACCCCATATACACCCCACACTTTTTTCAGAGAAAAATAGGGTGTGCAGGGCAAACTTTATTCTTTTTATTTCTCTTCTAAAACAAGGATTGTGGGCACTCTTTAGAACCTCTTCATTGACGCAGTACTTTGGAGCACTTACAATCGATGTTTGAAGCAGATATGAAAACAGCACCAGGAAAACCTCAGTGTTTGAGCTGTAAAAGAATGCGTCTACTATGTACATGTACGTTAGAAGCAGAAATACATGTAACAGTCCAGAATCATTCATGCAACTGTTTTGTGAAAGAGACATCTTAGACGAAAATCAGATACTAATTTCAAATGTTGTGTGTTAAGTGCTATAGTGGTGTTTCTTCAAATACAAATGTTGAATACTGGCAAATAGTGTATATCCAGATCAGCTACCTCTGTAATTCACCGACTTTGAGGCTTCTCAAGCCTTTGATTTTGTATTACGTATAGTCGAACTTCAATGGCTCAAATCCCTTTTGGACTATGAAAACTGGTTCGAGACAGCGGTAGTTCGAGCTCTGGAGGGTTATTATTAGTGTCATACCAGGAGGAATAATGGAGATAATTGTTGGATATCTTTTCGGTGTTCTATATTATAAATGTGTGCTTTGTGTACTCATTAGAATCGCCTCATTGAGGCGATTCTAATGAGTACACACAGCATACATTTGCATGATAAAAGAAGAAAAGTACCCTACACTATCCATATATGGTATTTGGAGGAATTCCTTACGGACTGAAGAACGGTCGACTAATCCATGTTAAGCGAGTCATCGGGGTCGAGCCATTTAAGTATCTGGATTGGAATTGAGGGCGAGGATCTCCGGAGTTGAAGACCACGCAGAAGGATTTTTTTTCTCTGCTGACCATCCATCTTGGAGTATCTTAATTGTGAACAATGTAATTACACCAAAATTTCTACACTCAGACCACCTTTGGGACTGTTCAAAAGTGTTCTCTAAGACCACTTTTGAACAGTGGTGTACAATAAGAAAGGAAGAATAACTTAAGGGAAAAATAGTCTTACTTTTAGCTGGCCTTGACCTTTAACAGTCTCTAGGCTAACCCAGCAGACGACAAATTCTTCTTATTTTTTTCTCATTTTTCCAAGAGAACAGGAGTTGGCATCCACATAGGAGACTATAGGAGACATAGGAGACTATTTGCAAGAAATGAAAACTGGATTCGACACATGCATGAAATGTCAAATCCTGTTTTCTAGGATAAATAAAAAAAATATATATTTTCAAAATGCCGCGTGCGATACTGCCGGAATTTCACTGTAATTGTTTGGGGATTATGCACGTGTAGTCTTTCGATAGAGATTTTACGTCCCCGTCAACACTATTTAAGTCATTTTAGAGACGCTGCTTCCGATTTTGTGGAACTTTTACCCGATATTGAGATGAAATGGCATCTCAAACCCTACCACCCAAAGAAACCGCTGGGGGTTTAATGGACGATCCGACTCTCACCACTTTGCCTGGGCAGACTTAGACCCTCTAAGTGGTTTGACAGTACTCATATGTTCGGTCGGTTTCAGCTCTGTGCGGAAGCACCATGCAGTTTACATTAATTCTCCAAGCCTCGATGGGCAAGGACAGAGTCTGTAGTGATCTATTACGATAACACACCCGTACGACATGGTGCATTTTTTACATCTCCAAAATGGCGACTTTTCTCATGAAAATCCATGATATTTTTCTTATTTCTATTGCTTACATAGGTTAAGGGTGCTCGTTAGAACCGCCTCATTGAGGCGGTTCTAACGAGTACCAACAACCTATGTATTGGGTCAGAAATAAGAAAAATAATGTATACCCCGTAAACTCCAGTTTTTGCTATATAAAATGGGGTTTAAAGGGATGTTCATTTCACGGACTTGTTCACGTGATACAAGTTTCTATTCTTCAGGTTTTGTGATACAGATGTCTCCTGGAAATGCTGAGAAAATCATGAATGCTCTGGCTGCCTTCAAGACTTACAAGAAACCAAAGACATTGCCAGGTACAATAACATTCCTACATGTATTCAGACCACTTTTAGGACTGTTCTCAAAGATGTTATCTTACTAGAGGACACTTGGTGTAGAAAACATAAAGATGGGCATAGTTAAAAAGTGATTTAGAAGAACTTTCATGTCGAAAACATAGATACGCCATATCTCGCTGTTTTTGGCAGATAACATTACGTCAAAAATGATATTTGTTTTGTTTGCTTCTTTTGAGGTTTTACGTCCCCGTCAACATTATCTCGGTCATATAGATCCGTTGCTTCAAATTTTGTGGGACTTCTACCCGACATCGAGATGAAATGACATCTCAAGCCCTTCCTTCCAAGCAAACTAACATAATCCAACTATAATGCAGGGACGGTCCGGCTCCCAAGGCTTAGACCTAAGCAGTTTACCAGTACTCGGTCGGTTTCAGCTCTGCGTGGAAGCACAGTGCAGCACAATCTATTTCTCCAAGCCCCGATAGGCGGGGCATCACAAAAACATGCCAATGTAATTTTGACCCTTGTACCCCTACAGTATATAATTGCAACACGCAACACTATGGACATCATGTTGTGTGTTGCAAATATACCCTACTCCTTGTACCCCACTTTTATGTAATAAAACTGGGGTAAACCTTATTTTTCTATATTTCTGCTCTGAAATATAGATTGTGGATACTCGTCAGAACCGGTTCTAACGTGTACCCTCAATCTATATTTAAGCAGAAATTAGAAAAATATCGTAGATTTTCATCTGAAAATTTTCGTTTTTTTTTTTTTTCGGCGGTAAAATTGACAATGCATTTGTATAGGCATGTTTTCTTAATGGGCCGTCAAAAATGATATGACCACACATATAATAACACATAGTAACTGTTGCACAGGCGATACGCCGTCTATCATAAATCTATGTTAACTATAGAAAAAAAAACTATATAAAATTCTTATCTTACACTCGTGAACATTTCATATGAAATTTGTTAAACTCGCCCGTGTAGGCTCGATTCGTAAATTTCATATAAACTGTCAAGGATTTTAATATCAATACATTTAAAATGCTTAGAACCGAATTGCGCGTACACTTGAAATAGTTTCGATCAGAACGCCTCCTTTGCGCCTTGAAGACACAGCTTGAGCTGGAAAACCATGCAGTCTCGGGTATAAGAGACATTACGATAACACACCCGTGCGACATTATAAGAATCTTATATGGGTGTGAGGGGTGGATAGAAAAATCCGTCCCAAGTGTCACTGTCCGGCATCACGAGGCTTGCCGAGTGATGCCGGACAGTGATCCCGAGGGACGGATTTTTCTATCCACCCCTCACATCCATATTGGATTCTTTTTCTTGCATACCTTCCATTTCTTAGGGCGGAATTTCAATGCTGCAGTCACTTCGGTTACCGACGTCCGCCATTTTGTGATGACACAATAGGAATGTTTAGTGACGTCACGCATGACGACGCCTCGCATGAGGTTGTAATCAACCAGTGCATTTATCAAACATGCGATTATATTCGATTTGGGGTCGGAACACCAGGGTCAGAACATATATTTCTATCCCAGGGTAAAATCACGGATTCCCTTGTCTGGTGTGCAAGAAAGTGCATTCTTTCATATCTCCAAATTGGTTACTTTTCCGAAGAAAATTTGTGATAATTTTCTTAATTATACTCCAAACATAGGTTGTGGGTGCTCGTTAAAACCGCCTTATTGAGGCGGTTCTAACGAGTACCCACAACCTATGTCTTGGAGCTGAAATAAGAAAAAAAATGAATACCCCGTATACACCAGTTTTCTCTATTTAAAGTGGGGTTTAAGGTGTTCATTTCACGGACTTGTTAACGTGATGAGCCAGCAAATACGACCAAGCCATCTTGTTTACTGGATACTTGTCTTCTTTAGATCGTCTGAGACTGTCAAGGAAACATTTGGAAAGTGTAAAGAAATGGAGAAACATGGCCAGAAAGAAACTGAAGAAGGTACTATTTATTAGTGGTTTAGCGATTAATCGATTGAACCGATAATTGTTTAAGGTAAATGAGTACATGTCATGATTTTTAATGATCGATTATTATTCTGTCTCTATAAACACAACAATCTCGTCAATCCTAAAGAAAATGTATTATCAGTGCTGAATATCTGATAAATATATCTAGTTTCATTAATCGATCATCGTCTACTTGAATAAACCGTTGACCGATCACAACTTTGAAAAACTGAGGCGATTTTTTCATGTGCGTCTTACTTGTAATGACACGTTTGTTAGAGGGTTTTTATTGCGTAAACGGTGCCCGGTACAAAATGTTCTATTTTCCAGGGTACTGTTTTCAAAAGCCTACACTGTCGAGAGTTGTTAAACTTTTGATAATTTGAAATGGCAAATATACTTTTGCAGAAAAAAATGCGAGCGACATCATCACCATACGTCGCTTTTCATTGGCTAGCATTTGGTTTTACGCAGCTCATAGCGTTCGTTGCTTTGTGCAGTTAGAACAATTTTTAACAACACCTCGAGAACAAAACAGATGAATATGAATAACTGTATTGAAAATTGTCATTTAGGGAGGTAAATCGCCGGTCTTACTGTCGCAAATTACATTTTACAACTACGCGTAATTATGCGAAGCCGTAAATGGCTTGAACACAGTGGACTCGTTTACTGTTGCCGAGTCGAACGTATTCTTGTATCCCAAAGGAAATATTTCCGTAGCTCCTGGGAATAGGAACACATTATGAAGATATTTTATCATTAAACTAATTAGAATCGCCTAGATTAGGCGATTCTAATGAGTACACACATTATACCTTTTTGATGTCGCGTCTGAGAAGGTAATAACGCCATGTAATACATTCGGTAATCCACTTGGGGATTAAATATGCAAATTAGTTAGATACGTCACGTAACGTTACTCGTGCGACGTCCTTTACGATGTCGCGTTTAGGCTAATGGCGGAACGACATTTTTTTGTTAAAAAAAATCAAATCGTAAGCAAAATGCGTTTTAAATGTCACATGATAAATAGAATTTTGCATTCGCGATCATGTGTTATTAAATTTATTAAACTCGTTGAGGAAAAGGGATAAAATGCGAGGCTTAACTCGTTTAATAAATTCAACGATACATATTAAACTCGTTGAGCAAAAGGGATAAAATGATCGGAGAAGCCTCGCATTTTATCCCTTATCATCAACTTGTTAAATAAATTCAATAATACATGTACATGAAAACTCATGTAAGATATGCCTCCTGACACGGCGCTGTGAAAAACCCTCAGTGACTCGAACTACCCCTGTCTCGAACAGTTTTTCATGGTCTCAACGTTGTACGAACCATTCAGGTTTCACTGCAATTTATCCTTTACCACTCTCTAGGCTAATTCAGCAGAGGACAAATTGTTGATATTTTCTTATTTTTCCCAGCATGCAGAGCGTTAAAAGACTGTGTAGGCATTCTTCAAATATATGTATGCGTCTTTCCAGGGCACGTTTACGTCACTAAGCCAACTCGCTAGTTATCTTCCGTTCAACCCAGCAGAGGTCGACGATAACGAGGGCAACACTGCTCCTGACAGAACAACCGGTGAAGACACCGGTCAGCCCGACTCAGACAAAGAAACAACCCCACCAGATTCTGCACCACACCAACCTGAACGAGAAACTGTTCATCTGCTTGATTTTGACACCGATTGTATTCCATCTCATAGACCTACCACTGATGGAAATCTCTCAATGGAATCTTCTATTCTTGACGCGTATAATGATATGTTCCCGGACTTTTTCGACGTTAGACGAAATGCCTTGGATGACGACTGGGACAGTGACGAGGAAGATGACGACGCTGACTTGTTATTCGGGAATCCTGCACGAGGAAGTCAACATCAGTCTGACAGTGGAATACCTAGAAACACGGATGCCTTTGTTGACGGTGTGTATACTGCGCAGGCCTTTTTTATAAGACATTCCGCTATTAAGACCACCTAAAATTAAGACTACTTCTGCTTTAAAACGCTTATTTAGAAGGCTGCAGTTATTCTTTATTCGAATTTCCTGCACACAATGTCCTCTGGTCAGGGACCACCTTTGGGACTGTTCAAAAGTGGTCTTAAGGTGGTCTTAATATAGGAATTTTACTGTATTGTCTGTTTCTCCCTCACCTACCCAGTTTTTAAGCCTTGTACAGGGCGGGACAAAGCGGGGCAAGACAGGACCGGCACACTTTTCTTATTGCATGTATAGTTTGCATAGAACAGTATATATTGTTACGAAAAAATATATTTTTCTAATTTTATTATTATCTCTCTTAATTTATTTCTGCTTGTATATATTTGCTAGTATTGAGTAAATAACCCCACAAGAACAAAACAATAAATTTTCACTGTTTAATAATTTCATGATCTTACTAAAATTTTAGTGGTAGCAAAAGAATGGCCTAACTTGTCCTTTTAACTAAACAATAATTTCAAGCAACCACATGACAACCCAGAAACAAAGACCAAAGATGAAAGCTGAAAGATCAAGACAAAGACCACGCACCCAAATTCTCAACCTTTTTATACCAACCAAGAAAATGGACTATCATTACTCATAGTAACAAGAATTTAGCGAAATACCTTGACCAAATATGGTGGTTGGATAAACAATTATGCTTTGCTCTTGCTATAAGCCATTCCAAATCCAATCATAATCAAATCCAAAGCGAATCATAATGATTAAAACTGGATTTTGTCTTCAGCATACAGACATGTGAATTCA